>CP092092.1:12662500-12767500 GCA_029203775.1 Neoneuromus ignobilis
ATATTTTTGCTGAAGTTTATTATTATATAGTTTTAATTATTATATAATTTCGTAATATACAATATATATATATATAGATAGATAGATAGATAGATAGATAGATAGATAGATAGATAGAGAGAGAGAGAGAAATATAAATGAAAACGAAAATTACAAACATTCTATTAACACAAAAGAAATCCAAATAGTAACAATATTTTATACACATCAAACAAAATGTTCTCATAGACGGTAAAAATTAAACTTTTCTCACTGTCCACTAGTTTTTTATGAGTGAAAAAGTAATACTTCCACTGAATACAAATATTACGTGAATAAATAGAATTTTAAATTATCTACTCCTACTTTTATTTTCTATGTATAATAATATCACCTAGGAAAAATAACGAAAAATATTATTTCATTCATTTAGTCCACAAATATGCATTACATTATAAGAAAAATTAAATATACTTTAAAATATTAGACAATTTTTCTCTTAAACGACGCATAGATATTTGAAAAGAATCCCTAATGTTACAATTTAAAAATAAATTCAGTAGTCTACAAATTTTTATCACATATCTACTTATATTATATATATATATATATATATATATATATATATATATATATATATATATATATATATATATATATGCATACATAGCGTACGTTATAAGTTGGTAAAAATTTAATAATGTATTTTACAAATACCCACACACGTGGGTGTATGCGTACGTAAAGCTCAAATGTCATTTTTGTGGCCGGAATGCAGACGACACGTTTTTAAATAGTGTTGAAGGCGTCATTAATCAACACTAAAGTCGCGCCTACACACATATGTCAGTACACATACAGCACCTAAAACTCAGGTTCGAATACCGGCGACATGTGTGCGTGCCGAAGGATGTTTTCGACACGTACAACTGTTGTCATAATTCATAAGTGGTGTCCGGATTAATTTTTGTTTTTAAATTCATAAATGAATGAATGTGTTATTTTTTCGGAAGATAAATATCACAGTTTTTCATTAAAGTGTGTGTCGTGTGGCAGGTCAACAAACCGAAATGACTGCGTTTAAACAAACAGGAATGAATGCGTTTATTTGTTTTTTAAACATCTCTTAATGCGTCTACAGTGTTTTTTCGAGACGTGTTAATAACTGCAAACTAAATATAGTGTACTTTAAATAAACGAAATAATTAAAATCAATATATATTATCATCTAACACATGCCAAAAATATCATATTTAGATATTTAATAACTTAGACACACAAATATTTTTAAATAAATTTAATAAAGATTATTAATGAATAAAAAAATTAACTCACAATATTTTTACTTAAATTCGAAATTAAAATATTTTTTAAATTATTATTTTTATAATTTGTATTACTTTCTATTAGGTAAGAGCTTATAAACTTTCAAGTATATTAATAATTAATTAATACATTATTACCTTTTGAAAAAAGTAAAATAAATGTTATATTTATGTATATAAATATTTCTATTTTGTTTATATTAATTATTTCTTTTAAATATTATTTATCCATATATATGTACACGTGTGTGTATAAATAGTTGTAAATAAAAAAATATATTTACATTTAATTATGTTTTTAATATTATTTATATTTGAAATAAATAAATCCTATACGACACTGACTTAAGTCCATAAAAAATTCAGATTCGAATTCTAACTTTTTAGCCTTAAATAAAAATACTAGTAATAAAATTCATACTCGATATTCTTTTTTAATTATCATCAATTTTATTCATATTAAAAATTAAAAATTATTTTATTCCAATTTATATATTCATTTATTTACTAAAAAAAATTAAATTTGATTTAGATATAAACACAATTTATATATTACAATATATAAGTGTTCTCATATTGAACATATTAATTACTATGAACAATAAATGTAATAATGTATTTGATAACACCACTTTGGATATTTTATACTAATAAAATAACATTGATATAATTAGTTATTAATTTAAATTAAATTAAATCAAAATTAAAGACTATATTTACTAAAATAAATTTGCTATTAAAATGAATGAAAAACAATGCAAACAAGTTATAAAAATAATGATAATTGTAAAAAAATGTTTTTAGAACAATTTTTAAATTTCACCCAAAATAAATAATACAAAGAAAAATATCTCATCGTTCTAAACTTGCAAACCTATATTTAAATGAAAAATATAACTACACATTACAAAATAACAAAAAACAAGAATATTTACTAAATATATTTGCAGAATATTCTTATATATAAAAAAGTGTTAAAAAATAAAAATATATAATATAAAACAAATTTGAATTTAACACTTTTATATAATAAGTTACAACTGGAAAATACAGATGACTAAAATTATTGGGAAAAGAAATTTTAATTCTATTAAAAATTCTAGTATATCAAGAGTAACATCAAATGAGTATATAAAGAAATATAAATAGAAGAAAAATTAATATTACTATCGAAATGCAGTGAAATAGAAATGAAGCTTTAAATTATAATGCTACTACAAATACAAATATCAGCATACTAAATTAAAAGTATCAATTTTATTTATTTTAGGATCACAAAAAACTAAACGTACGTTAAATAAAAAAAATGTTATGTATACAATATGAAATAACGTTCACGGTACCACAACTATTATTTCAACAATAAAATATTTCACAATAACAAAAATTCACTTAATGAAACATCTACCTCATTATTTCTTTGAAACGCGATTTTCTTTCAGTTACATAATATCATTGTTTACAAAAAAGAGAATCTATTAATAAAAACATAGCTCTTTTCATATTAACATCAAAAAAAGTAAACATCTTGTGTCTAAGCTACAGAGACAGGGACACATTCTATTCTTTTTGAAACGTAGACAAGCGCATATACACACAGGGATAACTGGCATTGCTGCCCACATGTCTGTCCTTTGCGGTTCGAGCAGACATTCAACGAGACAGATGATTGCGTCAGTGCCAAGTGCGCCAAAGTTGGGGATTGACGTCACTTTGGCACTCAATGTATATTTTATTTCGTGTTATATATATATAACATACATTTACACCGATGTTTGTAAAGTGCAGATATAATCTAAGCGAAGTATTTAGTTGTATTTATATCAGAAACCATTCTGTACGACTCTAATACTATATTTTATTTGCTGTAGGAGTGAAAGTTTACGATCGTCTTCCTATGAACGAAGAGTATGCTGTAATGATCGATTTTATTTTGGCAACCGTACAAGAAATGTATGTATAAGAACAACTACTAGAATATTCATTTAAATTAGGACTTATACATGTGATAGCATGTGAAATATATATACTATACCTATACTAGTGTGTGTGTGTGTGTGTATGTGTATATATATATATATATATATATATACATACAAGTAACCCTCTTACAACACGATTTAACTCTAACACGTTAAGAAAATTGCGGAAACCCTTCTACAACACTAGATAACACGATTTCTATTATAAAAAATATATTAGAAAATTATAAAATATATGGCTATTGAGGACGTTCAAGATTTATTAGTGGAAGAAGAAGTTAGCGAAGCGGATTTGGTGGAAATGGCATCCGAAGTTGTAAATCAAATCGATTCTGAGGACAACAGCATTGATAAAGATTGTAAAATTAATAATTTAACACTAAAAAAATACAGGAAGGCCTAAACTTAGTCAAAAATCTAGAATCATTTTTCTTGAATGCAGACCCTTCCGCTGAAAGAAACCGAAAATCAAAAAGGGAGCTTCAAAATTGCCTACCTCCATACCATTAAATCTACAACGACTTTGTAAGAACTAGCAAACAAACCAAAATTAATTTTTTTTTAAGAGGCACTTAAAATGGTATTTTTCTAGTAAACCACAAAAGTTTTTGAAAGATGACATTATGTGGCTTTCGAAGAGATGGAAGGTAATAAGAGGAGAATGGATTATAAATAACTTAGTAATATAACATAAAACATAAAATATTTTACATGTATTACTTACTAATAAAACGAAAGAAATTTTTGGATAACCTAATAAATATCAACGAATTACAGACGATTGAAACAGATTTTAATTTAATGTATTAGCAACTTTCTAAAAAGTTCAAAGTAAGTGACAAAACAATACGGAATTACTTGCATAAAATAGGAAACATGTGGAAATTAAGTAAATGATACCGTCCACTATAACTCTCAGCAATAAATTATAAAGTTTTAACATTTGTGCATCTCTTATTTCATGACTAAAATCTCAAAACTTTTTGGATCAAATCTTGATTTGTAAAGAAAAATGGATTCTCTATTTCAACTATAAATCACCACTGACTTTCATTTAGTGATCCCTTGTCACAAATATCTAAAGCAAAATTAACTCTAAAATTGTTTTCCTCTGTATGTGGTGGACTTCAAAAGGAATTATTCATTATGAATATCTACAAGTTGGTCAAACCCTTACAGTGAGCAGATACAAAGAGTACATAATGCATTACAACAAAACAGTTAGCACTGGTAAATCGTCAAAGAGTTGTATTTTTGCAAGATAACGCTCGACCACATTTGCGGTAATGACAAGAGAAAAATAATGAATTTAGGATGGAAAATTCTCCCCCATCTACTGTATTCACCTGACATGTCATCATCAGATTTCCACTTCTTTGTATCTCTGGACAACCATCATATGCATTATAAAGAATTGAATAGTAACAACGTTAAAAGTAAAAAAAATCATTTTTCTTGGAAATAAAAATGTTAAATGTCATAAAAATTAAATTTATAAATTTTCATTGAAAAAGGGTAGGTCAATGTGAAGGTGAATATTTTAACGAATAAAGTTATTTTAAATAAAAAAATAAGTGTTTTTATTTTAATCTCAAAATCAACAGAACTTTTTTAGATACAATATCATTATATATATATATATATATATATATATATATATATATATATATATAGAGAGAGAGAGAGAGAGAGAGAGAAGTATAGGTTGCATACATAAATTTAACTATTAAAATTTTAATACTTAGAAATATAAAACGAATAAAATTTTATAAATGGAAAATTTGTATGATATTACACGTAATATTTATTTCTATTCAAACTTTTTTGAACAGTTTTTTCTAACAAATAAAATATCCAAATAATCTTTATTTATAAAGAATAAATCTGACAAACATTTAATTTAAAATAAACACCGAATTTTATGAAAAAAAATTACATCAACGATGTGTTTAGTTAATTAATAAAATATTGAACCACCACAGTTTTTATTTCTAGTTAAATATGATATTTGAAAATATATGTTATAATAATTATAAAACAATAAAGGAAATAAATTATAGTTTTTTCATTTTGTAATTAAAATTTTTTTTTAATATACAGGTTTTTCAAATTTCGAAAATAAAGTTAATTTATATTAATTTATCAATTCATTTAAGATTTTCCTTGAAAATGAAAACCGTACACAAATAGGTAATTAATGAAATTATAACACATTTCAATTAAAATATTTAAATGTTCAATAAACAAGTTTTTAAAGAATGTTTTTTTTAATATTCGAAAATTTAAAAAGGGCACAATTTTCATAGTTCATTTAGTTTTTTTTCAATATAAAGTTGAATATGTATATGTTTTATGGCCACATACATATAAAAAAATATAATAATTTAAAGTACATATATATATATATATATATATATATATATATATATATACATATATACATATATATATATATATATATATATATATATATATATATATATGTACATATATATATATATATATATATATATATATATATATATATATATTAGGTTGGCAAGTATCTCCCTTCCGCTTTTTTTTTATTTTTTTTATTTTTTTTTTTTAAATAGCTGCGAAATTCAAAATACCAGAAGGCGGAAGGGGGCTACTTGCCAACCTAATATATATATATATATATATATATATATATATATATATATATATATATATATATATAGAGAGAGAGAGAGAGAGAGAGAGAGAGAGAATATAAAAACTTACTCAGTTAATTATACGGGTATCAAGTATTTGAAACATATGTGTATTAACCACTATCAAGTGTTTGAAACGTACCTGAAACAAAGAATAAAATTTAATTACATAAAATAAAGAAATATATGCTATTAGATAGGTGTTTTTTTAAGCGTGATAGAACATTAAATTAAATCCGTATCAAAAGTTCTATCCAATCTAAAAAAAAAAAACACTTTATCATACCTTTATGTATACATACATGTATTTTTTTAAAAAATACAAATATTTTTAATTATTAATTTTTAACGATATGAAAAGAAAATATATTTTATATAAATTGAATATTTTCTAAAATATTACGATATTAAAAATTGTCGCAAATACTCATTTATTTAACCAAAGTACTTCTGTATAAAAGTACTTTGGTTAAATAAATAATTTAAGTAATGTTAATATCTTATATGAATGTTAACGTAATATTTGAATAAATTGAAATATTTTTATTCATTTTATATTAAAATATTTTTATGCATGAAAAATATCTTGATATTTAATACAGAATAGAAAATATAAAACAAATAAAAATATCTTGATACAAGTGCATTCGAAAAGTTTCCTAATCCTCACTTATGAAAAATACAAATACGATAACATGAAGAAAGAGAACAATTTTTACGCATATTTAAGCAGACATGTATGTATGTATGTATGAATTTATACACAAGAGGATAGAATATCGCGTGCCGTTGTCGTTTGCAGTACTAATGAGATGGGGAAATCAAGTACCCAGCCCCTTCATCTGTTATGACTACATTTTATAGCAGCTTCAGTCTATTTCACTAGACAACACAGATAATGTCTATGATCCTTATTGCATATAAACACTTAATTAGTGATTATTTCAAATATAAAATCTTCCATGTTTCATTGTATAGTCTACATATTTCATTACGAACTTGTTTTAACAATAAAATTTAAGTACAGTAGAACATATTCAGAGTTACAGTATTTTTTAAAAAAATCTATTGTTTAAATATAATTCAAACAGTTCGTAAATATTTGAGGTTAATTTACTTTCAAAAAATGTGAAATAGATATCAATTTCGATCTAGAAATAAAAATAAAATGTTAAATGTTTTTTACGGGAGAACACGAACATTACTTTAAGAATTATTTATAATGAAAAAGTTTTACTTTTCCAGGTCACATAAGAATTTACAATCACTAAGAAAGACAGGGTCACGAACGATACATAGAACTACTTGCACATTTTATATAGTCTGTTTTAATATTTTACTTGATGACAAATAAAGATATATTGAAAAGTACTACTAGTGATACACGGTTACGTCTGACATTTTATTTCAAACGGAAATAGAATATTTGCCTTTTTTATACAAAACAAATATTATTTTCTAGAGAAACATATGGAGTATACCTTGATCCCTTTTTTAGATTTTATTAAATAAAATCGTGTTTCTGTATATACAAAGAATATAGAATGAAATACATATCGACTGTACATTTTCAGTCAAGTTGTACTGTTTCTTTAACATTTCTAATTATATAAGAAAAATGGAGTGAAATATATAATATTTGAAAATATTTCTATAATTATATCGATATTTCAATATCAATTAAAAAGATGAAATATTTAATTTATTATAAGACATAATCTATAATAATTAAAAATATTTTAATAATTTTTGATTTTATATTTTACCTAGATTTCAAAATAATAAAATTTAAATCAAGTGCCTATACTTCCTGAAAAATATAAATACTTATCTAAAGTGTACTTCTTACAATTTTTAAATTTAAAAAAATAAAGAATAAAAATTAAATATTTTTGTATTTTAAATACAGACATTCTATTAAAACTTTCATATTTTTTATTAGTTACTAAAAGAATTTCGTGTAAAGTTCTTTCAAAAAATATATTTTTATAAAAAATAACATAATTATTGATGTCTAATAAATAATAAATATATTTTGACTATATAATATAAACTATAATTTTTTAAACAATATATTGAGATATAAAAAAATAAAACTTATTTATATCTCAACTAAAAATATAAATTACAAAACAATGGTAAAAATACTTTAATTGAGAAAAGCAAACAATAAAAAAATACGATTTATTTATTTCCATGAGAACAAATACAACAAAACGATCTTGAATAAAAAAAAATCTGTTTCAGTTTTAACAATAGGTTGTTGAAAATAAAATACACGCACATACATAAGGAACATTTTTTTAACTAATGGTAATCGAGAATAGAACATCAGATTATTGATCAATAACCCGAAGTTCAAATTCATGTTTTAAAAGTATATATTTTTTAGAAAATTATTGTCCTGGCAGTTATTTTGATCATCACAGCTTTTATCAAAAATTTAGATATTTAGTAGGAATTAAAATTTTAATATAAAAATATATAATTAGTGTGAATAATATTCTGTAAAAATATTTTTATCTTTTAATTATATAATCTTTTTAATATGTAATTAAATATTTCTTAGAATATTTTTTATTATTTATACAACAGTTTTAAAATCAAATTTATACACAAATTCAAGTACAAATTTATATCCAGTACTAAAAAATAATAGTCAGGGCGTGGTTGTAGAAATAAGAATACAGTTTGAAAATAATGCGTAATAAATATGTGAAAAATATATAATAAATAACAATGTAACATGAATTACTGAAAATGTGAGAAATAAATATTTATCTTCTTTATTGTACATAGAATGTAGAAAATAAATATTTTATTTCATGCCTTTAGTTATAATGAAAGAAAATATTACAAATTAAAGATATTTTAATATTTATATATATATATATATATATATATATATATATATATATATATATATATATATATACACACACACACACAAACACACACACATTTTGTATTTAATATTATATTTATATATAATATTAAATACACAATTAATAAATATTTTGTGAGATTTAGAATTTAAAAACGAATGCTTTTAAGCAAAGGCTTCCAAAAATAAATTAATTTAATACATAATAACAAAATTCATACAACTTGGTATTCAATTAATTGATTTTCGAATGTTGAGATTATATTTAGTGATGAAAAATCATCAGTTTATTTTACATATTATATTTTTACATAATATTAAATATTATTTTTAATATTTCGAACGGATTTTTTACTTTGCTAACAAAAAATTGATACAAAAATTAGTAGTAACTAAAAATACTTTTTTTTACTCTTAAGTAGATAATTTTTTTACTTGACATTAGAACTACCAATGATTAATATATATTTATTTGTACCAAAGCGGTAAAAATATATTTTTAAGATATGCAATTCCAAAAATAATGTATTTTTATATTTTTTTTTTGTTTAATTTAGACTCAATTGTTAATGAACATAAAATTCTTCAAAAATAAATCGTACATAATATCACTTCTACTAAGAAAATAAAAACGTAAATAATACATTTCACCTTTATTTGTATACTACTCAATAGTAAAATGACATATTAGTCGACGTATTGTTCGAAAATAGAAATTTTTTGAGGTTACATTTTCCGGAAACATATTTCTATAACAGTAAAAAGTTTCAGAAATGTTATGATAAACTTGGGAAATTCATATGTTATCAACATTTTACATAAATTCTCAGCGAGTCAAAATGACTGGTCTTGGTATATTTAGGTATACTACATATATATATATATATATATATATATATATATATATATATATATATATATATATATATATATACATATATATCTTAAAAAAAGAGAATAAAAATATATAAAATTATCATCTATATATTGTTACAAAAGTCGTGGAAAATCTCACAAAATGCTATATAATTTAAATGAATAATTTTTATAGAACAAATTAAAACCAATCATTTTGATTGATTTGGTAATTCTACAATTGTTTTAAACATACACGTAAGTAAATACTAATTGAAATATTTTTTTATAAAAAATATACACGAGTAATATAACAAAATAAATTTATCTAAATATGTTTTTAAACAATTCAATATTCTATTATTTAAACAAAAACTTTAAATTTAGAAAAATGAGAAAATGGCTTCAGTAACTCACCTTTTTTTATGAATCTATAGAGAATGAAATATTTTCATGCATAATGTTTAATTTTTTTTACTCGTTTGAATAATATGAATATGTTTTAAAAAATAAATTTACTAAAGCAGATATTATTATTTAAATTATTCTAAAATAAATTAGTCATTCATATGAATTATAAAGTATTTTAAAATTTTTATAAAGCAGCATTCTGGCTGTATATCAGCTAATTCAGTAAATATTAAGTGATTATTAAACAAATAAAATCTTGTGTTGTTGTAACGAATAATTAATTTATGTTAATGTTAATTAGCCAGAATAGTAAAACAAATAATGTTGAAAATTATATAAAATATTTAACAAAATTAATTAAACAAATATTAACCTTTTAAGTTGATGAAGAATGACTGCAAAATACTTACTTTTACAATGGTTTATGTATGTTTTTTTATGTAAAAAAATCATACAGAATTTAATAAAATATTATAATGAAAAGTTAATCACTATATAAATGGTACTCTATGTTGAAAAAAAATATTAATTGCAATAAAAATTATGTAAAAATGAAAAACGAAATCGATAAACTAAATACTCTCAGTTGTAGACAAATAATATTTTCAAAATATCGATTTAAACTAAAAAAAACATGTAGAAATACTTAAAATTCCGGTAGACTCTTCAATCAGATATAAATATTTTCCAGTCAGATAACAAGAATTGAACGTACTGTACATAATGACGGTTGCAAAAGCAATGATGCTCATCCCGCAGTTCTTTTTGCCGATTGTATCATTCGACGGAGAATGAAGGAAAGGAAAAAAAACAATGAAACACTTTGTTTTTTTTTCGTTTCTTTTTCATATGCCGCGGCGTTTTGTTTCCTCGTCTGCGAGTCTTCATCGTTTTGATTGTTACTCTGGTCTTCGACGTCTATTACAGATCTCTTGTTTTATAATGAGCTGATGATAGTCGGTTGTTATTTCGTCTTTTTACTGCCGACGGAACAACAAGTTCATGTATCTCCGCAGAGAATAATAATAATTTTCGATATTATGTTCTGGATATGTCGAGATTATATTGTGTATTTTTTTCTCCTTATATTATGACTCGTAAAATACATAAAGATCTATTATACTTATTCGATGTAGTATTTTTTATAAACTGTAAGGTATAACATAAATATGTACTTCTTGAAATTTTACATTTAGTATAAAATTGTCTGTTCAGTTAACCTTTTTATTTAGTCAACATATTATTTGAAAAACTGACTTTATATATATATATATATATATATATATATATATATATATTCACTGCCAAAATAATAGGTACATCATCATCAACATATTGCATTTATTATTTTCTAATAGAAATGAAGTGATATTAAAACATTATATACTGAAATTTTTTGCACCACTAAATCCTCCAACTTGATATTATTTAGTGTTATATCGAAATTATATTTTTAGATTTTCCGTATAAGTTACAAACATTTCAATGTTGAGTGGGCATAATAATAGATACAATGGAAACAATTGTTTATTTTCTTTAAATAAGTAATAATTCATTTTTGATTTTTTTAAAGTTCATGTGTTTTAAATTAAAAAAAAGTGAGTTGTTGTGGCGAAATTTTAGATTGTGATGGATCGAGCTAACCACTGTTCTGTTGAGGAAAGAAAAATTATACTAAACTCGATAAAACAGGAAAAGAGTTATAGAGATATTGCCAAATTGTTAATCGATCAATAAATTTGATTTCAAATATCTCCAAATGTGAAAAATATGAATTTAGGGGTAGAAAACAGAAAAGAACTGTTTAAGTTAACAAGAAAATCATTTTACTAAGTAAAAAATATGCTTTTTTACTTAATGTTAGTGTTAAAATGAACTCAATGTTAGTGCTAAAATTATACGCAGACGATTAAAAAAAACTAATTTTTTTAGTTGACATTCACGTAAAATACCTTATGTCAGCGAAAAATGTATACAAAATAGAACTAAATTTGCTAAAGAATATGCAAAATGGAGAGATTTAGATGGCAGAAAAAAATGAAAAAATATTCTATTTTACGATGAAACAAAAATTAATTTATTTGGGCTTGATGGTCAAACATTCCTAAGGCAAGCTCAAAAAATCAAATTGAAATCATATCATACTCAGAAAATAATAAAATATGATGGCGGTAGTATAACGATTTGGGATTGTTTTTCATGGCATGGTGTTGGGCCTGTACATTGGGTTCAAGAAAAAATGACTCAATATACTTGATTTGTTAGAGAATATCATGCTATCCTATGCTACTGATTGGAAAGTTCCAACAGGATAATGACCACCCCAAACATAACTCGAAAAATGTCAGAAAGTAGTTTAGGGATCATCTTGTTTCAGTTATGTCTTGTCTTATTTAATCGCCAAACAAACCTGACTGATAATTTGTGGAGTGATACCAAAAAAGTAACTGAATCAAAAATCATAAAAAATAAAAAACACTTATGAGAAGAAGGCAAGTTGCATAGTATGTAATTCCTGTAGAGAAATATAAAAATCTTATTTATTTAATGCTAAGAGATGAGATGCAGTATTAAAAATAAAAGTTACTCAATAAGTTATTAATTCAGAAATGTAAAAATTCTGTAACATTTTGCTTTTTTAAGTCACTTTTTGTAAGTTTTCATAAGTTTCTATTACCATATCTATTATTATTTTTTCTCTAATTTGATATTCATTTAATTTTTTATACTATGCGAAAAAAATTGTTTTTGTCAGTGTAATTTAAAATAAAAATAAGTTAATTATATATCAATATTTTCTATGATTTAATTTATATTTAAGAAAAAAAGTTGATGCAGCTATTATTTTGGCAATAGATGTGTATAAAATATTGTATCATTTTTAACACATATTTCTATTTTTCAACTATGATATTATTCTATAGGACTTCATGTATTGTACATGCATGTAATTTTGAGAAAAAATCTGACAATTAAAAATAGGATATTGTTATCAAGTCAACGCCCAGTATTAAAATAATAAATAATTATTAGTTTTAAAAAATAATTTACTGGATTATGATAAAAAAATAAATAACTCGAAAAATAGGTTTATATATTTTATGAGTATAGTGAACTAACTTTTAAAACAACAAAATATTTTTTATATATGTGTTATATATTTTTATTACAAAATACATAACATATTAGGAATATAATGTGCTTTTAAACTAGTTTATATAAAATAATTGAAAATAAACAACTAAAAATATAAAATACTATTTTATTCTACACTGGATACAATATTTTTGTCCTCCACGAAGAAAATGATTACACAAAGCGGTTAATAAGCTTCGATCTGGTCAACGTTCCAAAATAACCTAACTTAAAAAGGAATTGACAGAGATTGATGACGATAGTAATACTCTGGAGTAAACAGATTATTACTAATACCTCTACAATCGAATTCAGAAAGTCAAAAGTGTATCAACAATTATTATTAAACTCATTACCAAACATCTTTAACTTTGAAAAGAGAGTGACATAATCAATTTATTAAATTTCAGAAGAGAGAAGAAAAATCGAAAAAAATAAATATCTACAGAAAAATTATTCAACAGTTCTCCAATTTATTTGTCAAGTCATGTGATGTGAACGCGTCTGCCAATAAAAGAACGACGTCCAAGGAGGCTGTCAATGTCGTCACGGACCGTTGAGACAACAGGGTGAGGTGGAAGTGTATATTGGGAGGGTAACGTTAGTAAGGCTGACTCTGTCGCCAGTGCTGCACAGAGGGGTAACTGTGTGCACATATACATTTTCCCATCAATCAGTCTAATGTCAACACTTGAACATAGCCGAAGAATGTCGGTAGCTCTGTATATTGAAAGAAAAGGAAGAAACCTACTATGTACGATAATTGGAATGATCAAGAAGTTCTTTCTTACACCAATTTTCTATGATAAATGAAACTATTAGATCGATGACGCCAATTACAAAGTGTATGCTGTACGTCAAAAATATTTTAGTAAAAACATTTATACATATATATATATATATATATATATATATATATATATATATATATATATAAAACAAAATAAAAACTAGTATAATACAACGTTAATTAATATTATAAATAATTTAATATCATTTTTAATAGAATATAAAGTAATTATATCATAAAATTATTAATATTATTACAGAAAAACTATTTCATTACGTTGTTAAAAAATGTATGTAATTTTAAATTTATAAATGTTAATATTTGATTTATTTAATTTTGTATTTTCATGTTCTTAAAACTATTATATATATATTTTTAAAATCGATAGTTTTAACATTTTATTCAATTAATATTTAAAATATATTAAAAAGTCAATAATTGAAAAAAGTTATACAAATTATTGTATAGTTTTAAGATTATTTATTTACATGTTTTTTTTATATATATATATATATATATATATATATATATATATATATATAAATTTATTACAGTTAATAGAGGAAAACTAAAAAAAAACTTATAAAGTCGTATTTTAATTTGTACAGAACAAATATTTGAAAGTAAATGAAATTTTTAATTTAATATTTTTTTTAATGATTGACAATTAAACACAAATAAATACAAATTAAAGATATACACAAAAATATGACAACCATTAATTATTTTAAAATAAAAAAATAATCTGACATTAAAACATTAAGAGATTAAATTAAATAAAAAAATTAATAGTTTTACTTAAAAATATATTAAATAAAAATACATAAAACATCACAATACAACAAAAAAATACAAATTGAATATATTTAATTTGTTTCATATTATTTTTAAAGAAATATTTAATTAGTGTTTTTATGAAGTAAAGATAAATATGAAACAGAAGTAAAATAATATTGAAATAATTATAGTTAAATACATGCATAAAAACATAAAATAATTAAGAGAACTGCGTTCTCTCTCTCTCTCTACATATATATATATATATATATATATATATATATATATATATATATATATATATATATATATATATATATATATATATATAAACAGGAAAACAACTTTATGTTCACTTATATATTGTCACCACAGTTATTTCGCTTGTTTATTTTTGCACAAACAGCGATCTGTCTTTCTTGAGACATTCAAGTAATCACCTTCACACACCCTACTATCCCACTCTACATCTGAGTAACTCCACCAAACCATATATAAGATTAAACAGAGATATATATTTTGAAAATGAAGTAGCTACCCACCGTCCTACACTTATTACATCGTTCAGAATTTTTTCTACTTTATTTTATAAGGTATATCTCGTGTATAATTATTCACTTACGCGAAATTCGATATTTGAAGGGAAGTAGACATTTTCCATTAGTTATTAAAATAAAAAAAGTATTCAGTCCATTTAGAAATTTGATACGGGTGAAGAAATTTCTTTGGGGAATTTTATACGGTGAAATGTATGAAAATGGATTTTTGAATTTCAGTAAATAGAAATAATAAAATTAAATTAAGTTATATACACATACATAAATATATATATATATATATATATATATATATATATATATAAATGTATGTACGTCAGTGTGTGTGTATATAAATATAGGAATTTTGAAATAATTGATATAATATGTGAATCATGTTTCTCCAATTCAATATTTGTTATAATGATCAGATAGTATGCCATTTTATTATATTTCATATTTTACAAGAAAATTATCAAAAGGAACAAATCCAGGCAACAAAATAACAACGAACATGAAAAAGGTACATTTGACAAGGGGATAAAAATAAGATTACGTAATAGAGAAAATCCTCTTATTCATAAAACGACATTATACCCGTTTGCAAAAATCACCCTACACATCAACTGCAAGCTTTTATATATACGTATATACAAATATACAAACACATACAATTATATATGTATGTATGTTTATATTTACATATATATATATATATATATATATATATATATATGTAAGTATGTATGTATACTAACATTCCTAAATATTTCTACGCATATGCCAGCAAAATATACACACAATATAGAACGCATATGCGTGCAATTTTCGTATAACGAGCGAACAAAACGGTCGTACAGTGCACGCACAAAAACGCCGTTAGACGCGAGTAACGGGCGTCATTTATACCGTTAGTTACGACTTAGCGGCCGACACACATACCCCAATGGTTAACGGAGCTATGGGTTATGAATAATTCTTTTGGATATGCAACAAGCTCGTATGCATATAAAATTCTAATTGTTTATATACAGCACGTATTAAAATATTCAGCATTTTTATTCGAACAGTTCACGTATAAAATGACGACGTTCCTGTTGTAAGATTGAATAGTCGACAGAAACACACTGAATCAACAAAAAAAAAAGAAATGGTAATTTTTTTTTAAAAAAATATTAATCAGTTAGAAGTACAAATTTAATCATCATCACTATTTAGTTCCCTTTTAACGTTTTTATATTAGTAATATACTTTCATACTCGGAGTTTTTATATTTAATGTACAATTTTGTTAACTAAATTAAACAATATTCTAGCATATTTAACACTAGATTAACGGAGCGAGTCAATTTATCTAATTTAAAATTTTAATACTATATATATAGAAAAAAATTAAATAATTTTTGTTAAAAACATATGTTGGTTTTTAATTACAATATGAAATGTATACTAAAAAAAAATTTATTTAAGTTTTTCTATATATAAAGTAATAAAATCTTAAATGAGTAAAATTTACTCACTCCGTCAGTCTAGTGTTAATATTATTTAACACCACTCAATACTATTATTAATTATTTATCCTAGATACATATCAATTTTTGGAAACTGTAAGTAATTTTTGTCTCATTGTTTTAAACTGAATAAAAATGTCTTCTTTGATTATCTTATAAAAATAAAAATAGTGTGAATTTTAAATGTAGTTTTTAATAAATGAAATGTGTAGTTTAAAATTATGTAAGGATTAAATTTTTTATAAGAAATAACAAAAAAATATTCATTATTTTCAATAAAAAATTTAGAGAATAGAAGTAAATATTATATATATTTTGTACAAATATCAAAATGAAAATACAGATTACACCAGTTTTATAAATAAACTTGAAAGTAATGTCAAAGAAAAATTCGCAAACGAAAATAAGGTTTACAGTAAATACATATTCATAGAAAAAAATCATACAAAAATTTATTTCTATATGTGTATAGATATAAATATATATATATATATATATATATATAAATATATATATATATATATATATATATATATATATATATATATATATATATATATATATATATATATATATATATATATATATATATATATATATATATATATATATATATATATATATATATATATATATATATATATATATATATATATATATATATATATATATATATATATATATATATATATATATAATATAAAAATGTAAAACGAAAAAGTTTGAATCGAAAAATATTGTGCTCTTAGAAATATGATAAAAATAGAACAATTTGACATATTTTGGTAGCTAAAGGCAAATTCATTTTTATGTTTTACTAAATTTCCTTTCATACATACTTATATATATATATATATATATATATATATATATATATATATATATATATATATATATATATATATATATATATATATATATATATATATATATATATATATATATATATATATATATATATATATATATATATATATATATAAATAAGGTCAACCAAATGTTAAGCCTAGATTTGTGTTTTATAAGAAACATGTGTATAGGTAGTGTATAATTAAATTTATATACTCGTACACATGAAAAATTAATTTCTAAAAAATATTAATTTGTTATAAAGAAAATAAATAACCTTATATCAATTCTGATAAGAGTAATATGAAAACTGATACTTAATGGTAAACATTTAAAGATTAATACACTTAAAGTGGGAGTTAAAAAAATATTTTTTCATTAAATTCAACATTTATAAAAAATACAATATCTGTACATATATATATATATATATATATATATATATATATAAGATAAATTATTATCATTTATAAGGAGGGAGGGAGAGAGTATGTGTGAGAGAGAAGTATTCTGTTCTTTTGAGGATCAAATTTTTAAAATATCCTAGCTTTATCTATTCTTTTTAAAGGACATTATTTAAATAATTCGTATTTTTTATTATTTTTACTTTCTTTGTGACTAAATATTCTGGGAAATATGTATATAGTTCCTTTTGTTTCTTTTTAATAAAACACAAATCTAGGCGTCATATTTCGATGACCCTATTTTTTTACAAACATATTTTTTACAAACGAGGGTTGTTTGATAAGTATGGTAAAATTATTTATTTTTTAATTTAATTAATTAATTGAATTACATTTTTTTAATTTAGTTTTTCTTACTTTTTTACCATACTTATCAAACGACCCTCGTATATATAAAAGCAACTTTAGTACACATATGTATATAATGAACTGAACAGATTTTTATCAGGATATAAAAAAACTATTATCAAAGCAAAAAAAATGAGATTGACAAGATATCTGTTAAACAAATAATTTCAATAATTGCTTTCATATAACATAAAAAATCAAACATTACATACATACATTATATATATATAAAATAGTATTATAATTCAATATAAACAGTATTGAAAAATACTTATTTATCAGATTGTATAAATATTATTACATTATGAAAATTCGCATTTTATCGATCGATCATTTTCATATAACATTATTATTTGTTATGACAAACTGTCTTTCATTGGAAAACATTTAAAAAGATACGATATCTGAAAGACAATTTATGAAATTTCATCAGTTCGCTTATAAATACTTATTTCAAACTAGGTCAAATAAATCGTTGATGCTTCTGCTTAATGAGATGTGTTGACAGTTAATCGTAAAACATATTTTTTACAAACGAATATAGAATAATTTGTTTAATATTATATTATATATTTATATATATATATATATATATATATATATATTATATATATATATATATATATATATATATATATATATATATATATATACAATTTTGTATAAAAGTTTCTTTACATGAATTTTATAAAAAAAACTAGTAACGTAATTTAAATTTTTAATAGTGATTTATGTCTATATAAGAAATGTGGAGTAAAAAATAAATATTAAATCAATTATTATAATTGAACTATCTGATTGTATACGTGAAGTATACAATAAAATTGATCTTATTTTATTGGTAAATAGTTTTAATGTTACATTTAGGTAGAGTTTTTATTGTAATAATAATCAACAGATTATGTATTTAACTTCAATTTTGTATATTTTTTCAAATACTCTTTTTAAAACAAAAAACTTTAAATTATTATTGTTGAACATTACCGTAATGTTTAATACATAATCTTCTTTAAAAACATTCAAATAAATGATTTAAATAGTACAAATGAAATAAAAAAACGTATTATTAAAATTTATAGGTTTTGAAATATACATTAAATTGAAATATAAAATAATAAAATCAAAAAAATATTTTAATTGAAAATATACTTCATAAATAATCTGAAAACGTCAGCGTTGTAATAATCCATTATTTTTTTTCTCATTTCGTATACATTATAGTGTAAAATTAATCAATTTCTGATTAATTATCAAGAACGGCATTTTACAATAGTATGAGAAGTTTCGTATGTTAGGAAAGTGCATCGACTCTATCATAAATTCAAGAGAAAGTAAAAGTAACATATTAGATCGTGCTGTAGTCAGGGCAGATAACATGCAAAAACGGATCATAATTCACATTCTCTAATCAGCCATGAAAATCCCTATCCCTATCCCCAACGGTTGAAACGCATTGTGATCTGCATGCAGTTTTTAATGTCCTGGTGCCAGAATTTCCGACATTGTATTATATTATTTAATTTTATGTTCACAAAGATATAATTAAAATAATGAAATTGGAAAATACCTAAAATAAATAATAAATTAGAAAATATAAAAAATAAACTAAAAAAAATAAATAAAATTTATTTCAATTATCAATAGAACGTTTTTTCCTAATGTAAATTATTCAAACAAAAATATTTATTAGTTGAAAAGTATTTAATATGTATAAAGATAACATTTTATTGAATAATAAAACTTTGAAATAATTAATTAAATTTATTTTATAAACACACACACACAAATATATATATATATATATATATATATATATATATATATATATATATATATATTTATATCAAGCGTGATAGAACTTTAAATTGAATCCCTATCAAAAGTTCTATCCAACCTAAAAAAACATATTTATATATAGATGTATGTGTATGTATATATAAAGTAATATGATAAATGATATTTTTAGGTTAGATAGAACTTTTGATAGGGATTTAATTTGAAGTTCTAGCATGCTTAAAAAACCCATATATATATATACATATATATAATCATCAACTTCTCTTTATTCATTGTCAGATGAAGGTCTCTCCTAAAATTTTCCACTTCGATCAATTCAATATCTTTCTATTCCAGTCCATTCCGAAAAATTTCCAAATTTCTCTGTCCCATCTCTCTATGGGTGTCTTTCTGGACCTTTTTGTACATCTTAGTTTCTAATCAATATTTTCCCCTGTCCATTGATAATTCCTTCTTCAAGATATACGACCATCCCATTTCCATTTCTAACTTCTCACTTTTACCATAACATCAATAACTTTTGTTTTCTTCCTAATCCATTTATTTTTCTTACTATCTTCTCATGTTATTCACAACATACATTTTTTTCATACTTTTTTTGTGCTGTCCGGAGCCGTTGAATTATTTTGGTATTCAAAACCCATTTTTCACTGCCATAGATGACAACAGGTAGGATGCATTAATCAAATTTTTTCTTTATAAACATAGAAAAATATCCGATTTCATAATATACGACTTTCTTCCAAACAGATACCATTTTTACTCTCCTACTTATATTATCTAAAAAATCTTTTAATATTAATGAGTTGTTCCAGATATACATAGTTTTCAACTTCTATTTCTCATCTTGTTAGTCCGATTCTTCTTTAATATGGAAATTTAATGAACATTACTTTCGTTGGTTTATAAGAAGACCCATTTTTTACTCTCTCTATCTAATTTTTTTTATTCTTTTCAAAGTTCACCTGGGATTATCGAGAAAATAATAATGTTGTCAGTAAATCTTTAATGACTAAACATATATCAATTTTTTTATTCTTTAAGATTCCCAGTTTAGTCTCTTAAAAAACTTTTTTTATCGCAGATGTAGTTTCAGTGAAATTACATCGCTCTACTTCACTCCTTTCAAAATGTTTAGTTTTCCAGTTTCTTCGTGTACACTTGTATCGAGAATATGGCATTTCTATAAACATCCCCACATATGCATCTTCATTTCCTTAATTATTCAACACATTTAATATCGTTAATGTATTGACTTAATTGAAGGCTGATTTATAATCTACAAATCCAAGACAGAGTATATGATACGCTGCATCGATTAATAACTTCCCTAATTACTTGAATGTGATATATTGTGCTAAATCCATTTAAAAATCCTGCTTATTTTAGTGGCTTAGATATATATATATATATATATATATACATATATATGTATGTATGTATGTATGTATATGAAAATAGTTTAAATTTCCCAAAAAAAGTTGAAAATGTTCAGCAGGCAGCCGTACGATTAACGCACGTCGCAAACAGGTGTTAACTGGTCGACGCCAGCATCTAGCGTATTTATATCGACGTGTTAAAAAACAACCCGTCGCGATCTTATCAACAGCGTCCGTTGCCCTAGCGTACGTACACGAGGGTAGACTTGACCCCCGCAAACCACATAGGGTTTTCTACCACTCGCCCATCTTTTACACACCTATATACAAACACGTACGTGTTATATACATACGCACGTTTATACATACAAATGAATGTATATGAGGCTACATCTAGCAACGGTCATGCAAAACACATACATATACACCCTTTATTCTATAAGGGAAAATAGTGAAAGTGAAAATGATTTTTCGTAGGTGTGAAAATGAAAAATCCCTATTTTCACTTATTTTTTCGGCGGAAATTCATATTAATTTAAATGTAGAATTATTAAAAGGACTTCATTTTTTTTTAAAAAAAATAATTACGACGAATTTTTAAATTTATTTAATTCTTTAACAAAATTAACAGAAAGTCATTTTAAAATTCAGAATATTTTTGAAAATTATAAGAATAATTTTGTTAAGTATTTATTATGTTTACATTAAAAAGTATGATAATTGATAAAAAAAATTGTATAGAAACAATATATCTGATTTTTTTATGAAATACATCAAAGAAAGTGGATTTAAAATATAAAACATATACAAATAAATAAATCAAGAATCATTTTAACTATTTATGAAATATTCAGTCGCAATCAATCGTAAAAAAATACAAATGAAGAATGATTTCAACGTCTTAACAAATAAAATGTTGTCGAATAATAACGCAATAAAAAGAATAGAATCAGAAATTATTGAATATAAAATAAATATAGTTTCTATTTGCTTTGCTACAAAATTCACTTTAACATAAATTAATTACTCACTTCAACCCTATAAAAAATTACCAACGTGTTTAATAATCATTTGAGTTTTAATTTTATAATGCAGACAATAATGACATGACCTTCAAATTAAATGAACAATAAGAGATTGCTGAAAATTTTATAATATATTATGGTGTTAAGATGATTGATTCGTTTGTATTAAAATAAATATGGTTTTAAAAAAGTCCATTATCTATTATGTCTTAGTAAAAATAAAAATTAAACATAGAGAACTATGAATTATAATATTATCTCAAAGACAAAAAATATCTAAAATAAAAATAGATTAAGTAAATAAATATGAAAGAAAACTGATACATTACAACTGTATAACATTTATTGAGATTTCATTATTTTTTTAAAAAAAATTAGAAATATTGTGACTTATGTTTTTATTTAATTAGGATTAATTTTGATGTTTCGTCAACGAAACTCTAGGACGACACTTAAAGGATACTCATTCTAGATAAAATATTTTATTAAATTACTCAATAATTAATTATTGACTTTTTTGTTGTATTGAATCTTCCAAGAGGTAATTATTATACACTTTTGTAATTATGGCAATGATTTGTTATTAAAAAAAATTGGTTGTATTACTGAAATACACTGTAAAATATAATTTTATATAAACAAATATTTTTTTTAAAAAAAATCCAGTGTTTAACCAAAATTGAAAAGAATAAGTGTTGTAATAAGTTGATATTTTTTGAAGAAATATATAAAAAAGTTTAAATAGTCGACTTGAAGATTTTTCTGTGAAGAAAGGGTTAAAAATAAAGGGAACCACTTCATAATGTAATACGAAAAAGTACAAATGATTGTTGAGAATTGTGACTGTTGAGAACGCGCATGTTCAAAAACATTCTTTGTACAGCTTAATTTCACTATGTGAATTTCCCACTGCGCCACTTTTCCCTTATGTACTGTGAGTAAAAGTCGTCAACTAACAAACACTGTTGTGCTAGTGTTAGTTTCACCGCCTCCCGTGATAATTTTCTACACTGTGCGTGTGTAAATTAGTATGTAGAGTCATAAAAGATTGTGTAGATTGGATTCAAGTTATGACGTTAGGGACTTTAAGGTTTTTATTCTTTTCATTTCTGTGTGTTGAGAAAAAAGAAACACTACGTAAATAGTCGCATGATACATAGCAATAAGACTTTTTGGATAATGAATGTCATTGATTTTGATTATTCGTTAAGGTGTGAGAAAAATATCGAGAAAGCGTATCAGATCAAGGAATCTTTAAAATAGTAATGTAATTAGCAGTCTTTCCAACTGCGATAAGAAATTCTTTTGAGTTTTTTTTTACAAATTACATAGTTGTTTGTATAAAAAAAACCGTACACATATATGGGAAATACGCGTGTAACTGAGTGGGCTGTTTGAAGATTATCAAGAAACACATGTATGAAAAATAGGAACTTTATTTATAACACAACTTAATAATCAAAGCGTTCAAAGAAGTCGTTAATATATAAACTTATTAAAGTTTAGAGTTATCAAAACTATGATTAAAAAACAAACTGAAACACCATAAAACTATATATATATATATATATATATATATATATATATATATATATATATATATATATATATATATGTATGTATGTATGTATAAGTTATTATTCTCATACATTCCGTTAGAAATACGAGTTAGTATGATACACGTAAATTGTAGAATTTTTATAATCTCTAAGGAACACGATTAGACAAGAGAAATTTCTAGATGTCAGTAAACGAACGTAGTTTTCCACAGGTCTCTTCACGTCTGACCTCAATTTCTGGTTTCCCTAGTATTTTATAAATTATTATTCACTCTATGTTAGTAGCATCTAATTAAAAATTTATATATACCAGTAGTTTTACAACTTGGATATTTTAATTTCAGATTTTTTACTATATATTATTAAAAAATTATATTCGATTTTTTATTTGCAAAAAAATAATTAAATACTATTAAGTAGAATAATTTCACAAATATTTAATTGAACTGTTATAAAATAAACCTTTATAAATGTAAATTTTATTTTTGCAATCATTCTCATAGATCAAAAATGAAGAAACTAAAATTACTTAACAATTATCTTAAATTAAACATACATTACATGATTTAAAAATATGAATCAATGTTACAAGCTATTTTGCTTAAAAAAATCATTACCAACCTTTTAATATTTCAAATACCTTAAGTAAGGAGTTTTTATTTTTTAAAAAAAAAACTTTTTCTAGATTTAATAAAAATAGCTATTAGAAATCTGAATATATCTAGAATCACTAATTCAGCCACCGATAATCTAAATCCACCTCTAATTCGAACATTATTTCGCTAGTGTAATTTCTTGTGTATTTTTTTATCTTTATTCTCCAACTAGTGATCCACTTTTTCTTTTTTAAATATATGCAATATGTATCTGCATGTGTTTATCCGTATCTAAAAATTCTGTCATTTTTGAGAAAAGATATTATTTATTGTTTTTTTTACAACATGGTTCTGTGTACTCGATCCATATCCCTTTAGAAAAAAATAATAATAAATTGTCATATTGCCATTGCATATTTCTTTTCGGTGAAAAATATTTGAAATTTTAACAGTTTGTGAAATCTGTTTGAGATGGATTGAATATCTACATGTGTTACGTTTTTGTGTTCTTATTTCTATGTTAGAGTAGTGTGTTTAGATTTTATACACTAGTGTTACACACATATTTTATAATTGCATTTTTAAAAATATTTTCGGTCGTACAAAATGCTAAATAAATTTGAGATTATTGAGCCATTGACTGAATTTATTACACGAGATTTATTTTTGAATATTTTGTGTTAACTTAAGAAAATGGTATTTGTTAAACTAACCAATGGTAAATCGGTAAACTCACTAATCTGATACCCTATAAGTGCCAACGATGATTAACTGTATAATTAATTAATAAATTGTTAAATTACTTAGAAAAAAATATTATATTAAAAAAATCAACAAGTACTCGAATCTTTAACGAATAGAGTTATATTTTAAAACTAAAATGAATAAATTAAATTTTTATTTTTTTAAAAAGAAATTCTTTTCTAGATATTCATCATAGATAAAGTACAATGCAGGAAATATATTTTAAAGTAAAGAAAATATATTACAATTCAATTCAACTATTGTTATGACAATTCGATTTGTTTATAATTATTTTATATTTAAATATTTGTTGGTGATACACTCATTTCCTAATTTTTTTATTTATAAATAGAGACAAATTTTTTTATTGAATTAATGATAAATTTATAAACGATGAACAATGAGAAAATCAAATAAAATTTTATATATTGAAATGTATTTAATTAACGATTTAATAATTATATATACATATATATATATATATATATATATATATATATATATATATATATATGTAAATAAAAGTAAATACAAAATATTTCATGCGTTAACAGATAAAAGTAATATTATTTAAATATTTGACTTGCGTATGACAGAAAATGTATATATGATTAATGTTTTAAATGTAATGCCACATAAAAATTATTTGAATAAAATTAAAGTGTAATAAAGTTCCGTGTATCTTTTACTTATCTTGGTAGTTATAATTTCAATTATTTACTTTATGAACAAGAATATTTAGTATTATTGATATACATTGTAATATATATTTTTCTCTAAATCTTAACATCGTCTTATGTTTTCATTGAATGTAATAATAAGGCAAATATAAATTATAATATTGTGTTACTCATATTTTTATAAATATTATAAAAATATTTTTATATCACTTTAAGATAAATGAATTTTAACCCCAACACCACAATAGTTTAAAGTGTATAATGTAATTATATATTATTAATTATAAATAATAAGTGAGCAATAAGTGATAATTGAACAGTTTAAACTATCGTGGTGTTTGGGTTAAAATTCATTTGTGTTAATATAATTTCATAAACAGCTTGTATAATTTTAAAATTTTGTAACAGTTTTTATTATAAACATTCAGTTAAAAAAGACACTGCGATAGAATAATTTTGTATTAAACCGTTTTTTATATGTGTGCTTTCAACTTTCAAAAATGTAATAAAAATATATATTAGTAGAACTTTATATATAATATTAGAATGAATACTTTGTAGTAACAT
Organism: Neoneuromus ignobilis; assembly: GCA_029203775.1. Taxonomy (NCBI): domain Eukaryota; kingdom Metazoa; phylum Arthropoda; class Insecta; order Megaloptera; family Corydalidae; genus Neoneuromus; species Neoneuromus ignobilis. The sequence continues at coordinate 12,689,368 of CP092092.1, forward strand.
GAAAAACATAATTACAGTTTCATTTTGTGAAAAAGTATTTAAATCTGTAAAAAAATACTAGTTTTATTCCAAAACATACGAAACACTAACGTTGAACGCAAATAAATAAAATAAATAAAAAACTGCATCACAAAAAAAATATATAAATTCAGCTCGCTAACAGCTATCAGACCATTAAGTACAACGAGCGTAATGTATTTAATCGTGTAATACAACACGGTTGAATTTTCTTTTTTCTCTCGACCGCCACGTTTAACGCAGACGAAATTTTCGCGCGATATCGAACGATCCGAAAAAAATCGTACGGAACAGAGCAATAAATTTTCCGGCAGCCTCGTATACAATTTAGTGAACTGAAAATGCGTGTACAACGACGACGTTGTGTCGATCGTTATCGAAATACCGATCTAACGCTGCCGTTTAACGGCGCCGCTGAACGCGAGGCTATCGTCGAAAACATAAGTGTTGTATCGTTTTTGTGATACGATCAGCTTACGCCGCTGCAATTGCTGCGCTTTAAAGAAATTATTCGGTTTCACAACTGCGTGTAGTTTATTTTTACTTTCATTAAATGTCTTTGAATTTCGAAAGGAGTACATTCAACTTTAAGTGTTTATGTTTACAATAGTTTTATCAATAAAATATATTTGTCGAGAAAAACGATCTTACGATAAAGTTAGTTTACCAACAATTTTATGTGAATTTCATTATTTGTATATATATATATATTTATAATTTTACAATATTTTGAAAATATTTATATATATATATATATATATATATACCACTTTAAAAATGTTCTTTTTTTATTGTGATAAATTATTTCTTTCAATATTATATTTTAATTCTTAAATATGACAGTATTTTTTAATTTTAGTAAATGATACTGTGTTTCATTCAAAAAGTTTTCGTTCGTTTAAGGGATCATGCTTAGTTAGAAGGTTGAAAAATTCGATTTTTGGAATTTGACATTTTCTGTAAGTATTATATCTAGAGAATATTCCCTGAAAGTTTCAAATTAATCCGACTAAAATTGATAGAGGCATATGAATAATAGTTTTTTTTCAAATACTTATGTAAACTAATTTTAAAATTTTAAATGTGTTTTTTTGAAAATCGAATTTTCAAAATAGGTGACTAAAATATTTCACAAACGACTGCATCGATTTATTTCAAATTTTGTAGCCTTATTATAGATACAAAAAAAATAATCCTTACATAAACGATTTTTTTTTGTTGCATAGTTTCTTTTTTATAGAATAAAAATGAGCGATTTTTTGACCGAAAATCGAAATTTTAAATCATTGCCCATCATTTTGTTCCAAACCAATATTTCGAAAAACTGATCATTCAAGAACTAAAATACATCTTCTTACTTTTTTGATTTCATACGATCTAAATTGAGCAGAAGTTGTCACAGCAAATTTCATTTTTCAGAAGACCTATGGAAAATGACCATATTTCTTATAATTTTAAATATTTTAATTGAAATAATTATGCAAATTTCCTTTGAAAATACATTATTAGATATTCAAACATTTGTTGAGAAACGTGTTTCTTGAAAAAAAATCCAAAAGTCACCTTTTTCGATCTCCTTACTTAGCACGACTCTTTAATGTTTATAAGTAACATAGAAAATAGTCTTTTTTTTAAATAATTACGGTATTAATGTAAAGATCAGACATTTATTAATAATTTAGCAACTCGACATTTTCAACTAAAAGAAAAATATAATATTAGTGAAGTACCATTGGATTGAAATGTCAATCAAATGTATCAAACGCAATGAGATTGTAAATTAGCTATTGGTTCGTTATGAAGCTTGTTCACTGAAACCACAAAAACATTTCATTTCCCAGTATGAATTGTTGTTTATGTTCATGAAATAAAATATCACATTTTCATACAAATCTTGTTATCGCAACCACAAAGAACCAATTATAGCTACATAGAGCTCAATTTGATTCTAATAATAGAATTCTAAAATATATTTAAAACCATGTTTATTCTCTAAATTTACCATTCATTTTCGTTTTGTTTTTAACTTGATCCGAACATCACACAATCTTTTATTACATGCCATATAAATTTTATCTACAAAAAAGAAAACACGCTGTAAATATATTCTCAACGAGACACCAAAGTATTAAGTAACAAAACCTAACATATTACCAGTAAATGTATTCACTACAACAACATATGTAAAAGCATTGTAATTGGAATAACATTACATATAAGACATTATGAGAATAACGAATTGAAGATATATACGACGAACGTTATAGATTAAAATACGAGATACTGAAAAAAGGTCAACAGCACGATCAATTGCTAGATGGGATGATAAAATTGAGAAACTTTGCGAAATAACGTAAAAGAGAAAGGAGAAATGAGAAAGATCTTCGAGGAAAATCATTGATAGACGTTTATCAAGCACTAGATCGAAGATCGATATATATATATATATATATATATATATATATATATATATATATATATATATATATATATAGATATATATCTGTTCAGAAAATACATACTCTTATTAAATATCTATATCGTTTTATAGAAAATTCACTCGTTATTATGAGATGTACTATATATATTGATTATTATATTTATTCTTCATTATTTAATATTCATATACTATAAGAAACATATAATGTGTTTCTATATGAGAACTTATATGTAGATGCATGCATAAAAAAGTATGTATATTATCGCATGTGCTATAAATAGCTGTTTAAAAAGAAATGTCTCCAAATGCAACACGGAACACCTTAATCTTTACCTTCACGCATTACAACGCATAAAAAAATAAACGTACGTACTAAAAATAACACCCCGGATTCACAAAAAATACCGACTCGACACATATCTAAAGTTACAGAAGACACGTATACAAAAAAAGGAGAAAAAAAGCATCAGAATCACTAAAAAGATATGTATACTGTGTATCATATTACAATAGAATACATCGTTTCAGCTGTTTATTAGTATATATCCAATAACAGAAATACAATATTTACAGATATCACATCGTAAAAATGTATAATTTGAATATTTTTATACGCGATCCATTTAGTATAATAAAAAAAATATATATACATACATATAACATACGAGTTACAAGTTAATGTATTATTGATTAATCGTACATACAATAAATAAATGTTACATTCGTAACGGGGTAAAATATTATAAAATATATAATTTATTACTTAATGTACTTTTTTTAACAAAAAAATAGTGACAAATTTATCTTTAAAAACATAATATATAATTCAAGAAAAAACTATCAAATACATTTACGAGAGAGCTCGTTTTCAAGGCGTCAGACGTAAAGTAACAGTCTAACTTCCATCAAGAAAGCAATTCATTTTTCAATTAAAATTTTAATCCAAGTTTAAATCAAATCGTTTAAAGAACTTGCATGTCAGACCAATTAAACATTTCTTAATGTACAATTAAGATATATATATATATATATATATATATATATATATATATATATATATATATATATATATATATGGATAAACATCAGATAGATACTTTCTTTTCCAAAAAAGTACTCATTTACTAAATGTATTCATTTAAGATAATACTTCTTTTGTATTTCTTTAAAATTATAAAATGAAGATAGAATATTTAAACTCTAAAAATCAATATAAATAACGATTTTGTTAATTAAAATTTATTTAGACTAGATCGTTTTATGATAACATCTAATATTTCATTTTAAATTTATAACAAGTAAAAAATATAACGATAACAAGTATTTACATATGTGCAAAAAATTCTATGAAAGAATCTCTAATGTTTCACATAAAAAGCATAAAAATTAATTTTTGAATAAAAAATATATTTTAAAAAAGTATGTTTTAGATATTAAAATCAAATGATCTTTTTTTAAAAAAATTATATTAAATATTCACCAATTAAAAATTTTGCTTATATTTAAAATTATAAACAGGTTACACATATATAAGATTTAAGTATAAATTTCATAAAAATATTTGTTTTAAATTTAGAAATAATATATAGAGTCATCCAAACGCGACGCTTAGATTTGTGTTTTATTAAAAAGAAACTATACACATGTTTCCTATATACCACTCTATACACATTTTTTTTAATAAAACACAAATCTAGTGGTCACATTTGGATAAACATATATATATATATATATATATATATATATATATATATATATATATATATATATATATACCTGTGTGTGTGAATGTGTGTGTTTAATCTTTACATGGAAAATAAATACAAAAGAATTATATTCTTAGTAAAAGATATTTCGAAAGTTAAATATTTAAACTATTACTATATGGAGCAGAAACAGGGATCACCACAAAAAGCAAAGATATATACCAACTGTGGAAATTGATTTGATGAAGACAAGTTATCGAATAATAAGAGTAATGGAAAATAAAAGAAGAAATGAAAAGAAAAATGAGCATAAATAGTTACGTGACGGAAGGAAATGGAAACACGGGAATAAGAATTATTTGGCTATATGATGCGAATGGAATCAAATTGTTGACTAAGAAATATATAAAGAAATTCTAATTAGATGAATGGAAAAATTACGAGAAGAGTAAAACGAATGAGTAAAAAGACACATGAAAAGAATAGGGCTAATAGACGACTCGTGAATGGATAGAAATTCTTGGAGAGAAAGATATGAGAAAGGTCCTAAAGTGCTGTAAAAAACTCTTATATATATCTATCTATATATATATATATATATATATATATATATATATATATATATATATATATATATATATATAGTTGTACACAAATTGGCTAAAATATTGTAATGACTGAAATTTTGAATAATGATAAGTCATAATCAAGTTAGTTATTAGTCATAAATCATTTTTCTTCTTTAGTCAGACTTATTAGTTTTATGATGACTATATATTAGTCATTAGTCATGATATCCCAAATTAAAAGTATTATTCTGAGAAGAAATAAAAAACATAAACATTACTATTAATAATTTCTAATCTTTAATACTCGCATGAATGTTCTAAACCCTAAACTACTATTACATTTAGTTCAACTGTAGACTATCCTGTGACAATCTTAGACTTTCTTTGTAGATTTTTGATTTATTTATTACTTATTTTCAGAACTTTCAATTTGAAATTTTTTTAAAGAAAACTTACTAAAAATTCAAATTATAAAATGGTTATTTAAACTATCTTCAACTAATCTTTTCCAATTAAACATTAATCAGAGTAAAATGTAATTGACTAATTCAAATAAATCACACAAACAGCTGATTTAATCATTAGTTAAAAATCAATGACTAATTTTAGATTAATCGATAGTCACAGAAATTTTATGATTAAAACTAAGACTTTAGTTATTAGGTACTTTTACAGATTATGATTTAGACAATAATTATAACTTATTGATTGAATTTTTCCGAACCTTGTGCATACACACACCTACACACACACACACACACACACACACACACACACACACACATAAAAAATAAAATTCAGGAAAATTTAACAAAAATATAATAAATATAATTTCCAACGTCTACAAGTATTAGTGTGGATTTACTTAAACAAAGTAAATAAAATAAATATCAAAACATATTTTTTATAAAAAAATATACAATTGTAATTTTAATGTCTTGATGGATACTAACATTTGAATTAACTTTTAAAAAAAATATTATATGTGATTTTGTAATATATATATATATATATATATATATATATATATATATATATATATATATATATAAACGTTCAATAAATACATTTGTAAGTCTTTCATAAGTATATACGAAAGTATTGATATATACTTCTAATTTTGCTTCAATTCTAATTCGAATTTTTCCCAGTTTAAGTATTATTGTTGCACGTGATTAAACATTGTGCAGTTTAAAGCTACGTGCTTGGGAGTTTAGTTGCCATAAAGTGTTACAAATGCCTAAAACGTACTGAATATCTGTCTTTTGTATGAAATATAAACGATAGACGCAAAATACTCAGTGTCAATGTTTCACTATTTAATTTTCTATATTAACGATAACTTTACAATAAATTGAAAATTTATTAATAAAAAATCCAAAAGTAGGATAAAATCAGTAATGAAGTATAAAACACAAAATTATATAGATTGAATAAAAAATACATTAGGATAAAAAATATGAATATTTAATTTTTATATACGAATAATTCCAAATATTTTCCCTTAAAATTAGAATTTAAAATGGAAATATATATTTTTAGTAGACTGTATTTAAGAATATTAGTAAAAAAAAGAAAAACTTTAAAAATAGTATTTAAATAAATTTTTTAAAAAAAATCGAATTATTTTTATTTGAATCATATTTATAAATAATGATATTATTTTCACTTTACTGGATAGAAAAAAAATTAATTTCATTAAAATTTATCATCAATTTTCAAAATAGTTTTCTAATGATGTAAAACATATATCTAATAAAGACAAATATAATAATTCTATAAAAAAATACAGTACTCATTACTAAAAATATCTCACCCCTTATTTTACTGCTCTAATATCGTTCTTCATTTAATGAAATTTCTTTCACAAAGAACTACGTTTTAATGTCTTATACATTTGTAAAGCATTGTACATAACATACCGATTATCTTGTCTAAACTTATTTGAAAAAGACTCGAGATTAGTTGTATCGTAAGAACTAGAAAATGTGTATCGTTTCTTTAGTAACAGATTCAGCATATGTGACAGCCTCATGTCACACACTGCACTGTCACAGATGTGCGAAAGAACTTTGTAGAGGAAAATGCGAGGGAAGATGTGATATGTTAGTATGATGTCGAGAAGATGTATGAAGAAAAGGTGCATTGTGCATCCCGGGTACTGCGACCTTCTCCTTTCACTCCACCGCCTTCGTACATGATTTATATAGTCTTTGTCATGTATTAAAGAGATTGCGCAATACATAAATATGTTTTGATCTTACGCTTCTATGGTCAAGGATGACCACCGTTTTATTATAAATTGGTTTTTGGAAAATATACTAGGGTGAATATAACGTATTTGACGTTGAAGTTTAAAGATTTTTTTTAAATCAAGGAAAAGTAAGTCAGTTCAATATTCTTTTAATATATAATTTATAATCGGAATACTGTAAATATAAAATAACACTTCTGAAATACTTTTTTTTATAAAAATTATAGATATAAACATAAGTGCATTAAAAATAAAAAGTGTATATATATATATATATATATATATATATATATATATATATATATATATTTATAAAAAATTGAATTAACACAAATTTGATTTAAAAAAATTAAATATATACATTAATAATGATAAATACATACAAATACAAAAGCAAGTTTAAACATATTATATTATATAAAAACTTCTCATTAATGGCAACTTTACGTGTTCAAATACAGATCTGATACAATCATTATGGCTTCTTTAACATTAACCCGATGTCAAATATTATCATGTCAACAAAGAAAAATAAGGGAACGAATTTCATTAGTACATTCTTTAGTTTCAGTAAGAAAACCTATTTTCTTTAAGAATGAAAAATGATTATGGTGTTTAATTATACTTTACTAATACAACAATGTAAATAAAATATGATACAAGACAGTATCATCAGATAAAAGAAATTGTAAGTTATGTAGATATTTTGACTAGGAAATTTGTTTTATGTAATATAAATTTATTTTGAAATTATCAACTTGTTTCTATTTTATTATATAAGAATAAATAAATAATAAACACGTATATAGGGTGATGTATAGGGAAATATGTGTATAATTTATTTTCAATAAAACACAAATCTAGGCGTCATATTTGAATGACTCTACACTATACTTTCATAATCAAAATATAAATACAGTAATTCATTTCATAAACTCATTTTTTACGAATAAAATAAATGTATTAATTAATAAATGATATAATGTTGAAAAAATTATACGTAATTAGAAAAGTAATATGAAATTATTGTTTAGAATAAAATTTATTTATTTTTTAAATATAACAATTTTATTTTAAATGTAACAATTAAATCGCTCATATGCTAGAAGAGTCACAAAATAAAAAAATCATCGAATTTATATTAAGGTCCACTACTTTTGAATAAAATACTAAGATTAATTACACTTGAAAAGATAGAAAAAGTCTAATATGATTTCTAAAATAAAAAAAACGTACACAACCCGCATTTTTGAGAAAAAAAAACTATCAGTAAGATAAAACTGTACAAGAGTATACAATATTCACTTAATATTCATTTTTTAATATGTATTTCGATAGCTATATAACATTATCCAATCATGGTGTTATAAAAACTCTAAACCCGCATTGTTCTATCGTGGGAATTATTTTTTAAGCTGTAACTTTTTAAAAAGTTATTAAATCAAAAGTTTATAAATCAAATAATGCTTATTTTGATTGCGTAATTTTTTTTTATTATGATATATTCACAAAAATAGAACTAATATGAAGGATCAAAATATTAGTAAAAATATATATAATATAATATTTTTTATAAAATTAAAAAGGAAAATTAAATTAACAACATCAAAAATAATTTAAATGTTCATATTATTTTAAATAAAAAAAAATAGTGAAAAATGCGAAGAACTATTTAAACTATCTCTGGTATAATTAAAATATTTTGTAATATATTTTCATAATAAATATTATGTATCAAAACAAATAAATAAATTTAATCATTCTAAAAATAAAATATATAACGCAAAAACATTCTAATTTTCATTTATCTACTTTTGTACGTTTTTTTTAATTAAAAAAAATTAATACACTCTCTAAAGACCATTATTCTTTATAACTTATTTGAGTTTTTACGTGGTTCTTCGTATTTAGCATAGCTGTCTTTTTACAACAGCCCATAAATTTTCGATTGGATTTAAATCTGGACTCTGCAGATGCCATTTTATATATTAAAATTGTTGCTCCTGGAACCAACTTGTCACTATTTCGCAGTTTGTTTGGGGCTCCGTCATGCTGGAAAATTATTTAACCGACCGAATAAGTACATTTGTCAACAAAGTCATGTAAGTAGGTCTGTAGAATATTAAGATAATCTTCTTTCTTCATTGTCCAATTAATTTTTACCAATAGATCTATATGCCACAACGTAAAAACCCCTCACATCATTTTATTTCTTCCTCCATGTTTTCTTGTTTCATTTGATGTTGTTGAATGCTTGTGAACGATACCAATATGCTTTTTCATTAGACTGAAAATTATTTACTTCGACCTCATGAGACCAAATAATTCGTTTCTAGTAATCAGGAATCCAATGTTTATGTTCTTTGCAAAATTCCAATCGAGCCTTTCTTTTTTTTCAATATAGTTGAACTGCAAACACTAAATCAATTTTCATAACTGCTTAACGTTTTTATGTAAAACTTTAATATTTTTTGAATTGTTTTTTTTTTGACCCTTTTAATTTTCAATAATCACTCCATTGAATGGGAATTACCTTCTAACAAGAGTTTTGGATAGCCTCTTGGATTTATTTCCAGCAATAAACTCTTTCTTTTTTACCGAAAAAATAGTTCTGTGGTACACCTTTACCATCTCAGCAAAATTTTTTTAAGAATACCTATATTACTCAAATAAACGATGTTGTTTTTTAAATAAAATGACATTTCCTTCATTTTTCTTTATTTTTTTTAATATTATTGCATTAATTTTTGAGAAAAATTTCGAATATGCTAATCAATTTTAATATGACTGACGACAAATATAGTGATATTCATAAAGTTTTGAAAATGAGAAATTCCTTAAATAACACAACCGAAATTGAAAACGTGAAAAAGTAAATAAATGAAGATTAGAATATTTTTTACATTATATATTTTATTTTCTAATGATTTTTTATTATCTCTGAATATAAGTTACTTAATATATTAGCAATAAGAATATGAAATAATAACATTTAATTTGGTTATTAATAACAAAATATTTTAATAGTAACGAAAATATTTGAATCATGTATCCAATTGTATTCACCATTATGTAATATATATATATATATATATATATATATATATATATATGTGTGTGTGTGTGTGTGTATGTGTGTGTGTAATTAAAATACAACAAATAACTAATTCACAGTTAGCAAATCCGTAATATTACTCTGAACTTTAAAAACTACTACATATAATAAAAACTGTTGAAAGTACAAATTATTCTTGCGTTAAACATACATAATTAAAACTTTTTTATGAAACAAATACAAGTTCGCATATTTTACAACTATATTATCAACATATTACAAAACCAAGCCATTTGTCCAATTATATCATTTATAATTACATTTTGTATTTAATTAATAAAATATTTTCTAAAGTTAACAAATCTACTTTTTTCAAAAGAAACTCATTAAAAGAAATTAAATAAACAGGTCGTTCCTTCGTCCTTGTACAACCGTAGTTTAATTTTCAGTTTAGATATATATTTGAATATTTATTTAGTTGATGTTTATTAAAGGTAAAGTTCGAGAAAAATAAATTGAATACTTACTAAATTTTGCAATGAAAATAAACAGTTCAGTAAGAAAACATGGCACTTTATATAAATATAAACGATCTTTTTTTTGAAATGTACTATTTTCTTTAGTTTTCATCAAGAAAAATATTTGAAAATATAAAAAATTGATTTATATATATTTTGTTTTATATTTAAACATTGGAATTTTCGCAATTTAACATCGGAAATAAATAATAAATTATCATTGCAAATACTAGGAAAAATGTCAGTTAAAAATAATAAAAACTCTAGTTAATAAATTATTTATATATATATATATATATATATATATATATATATATATATATATATATTAAATTGAGATTCCAATTTAAGATTCGTTAAATTATAAGTAAACGTTGCGCCTCGTAGAATCGTTCCGTAAAATTCAAATTATATTAGTTTTTTCTGAAATATTGCATCATCACGTTCAGCAATGACAGTGACTATATGTCTCTGAAGACGTTAGTCGTGTTTGTTTATGTTGGAATGTGTTGACGTGGAAGTAACCCGATATTGCAGTCTTACTCCGCCTTTTCTGAACAACAGATGTGCAAAGAAAATAGTGTTGCTGATTAATCGTCGCGTTACAGTTTACTGATTTTTTGTTACAAAATTATTTTCGTCACCTTTATATTCACTACTATCTGTTATTCGTTTAAATATTTCCAAAAAAATTATACATGTGTCAATTATATCGTTGTTAATGTTTTAACATCTACAAATATTCTATTGGTAATTTATTATGTTTTTGTTTTCCAAAGAAATAATATTCTAGCTTTGAAACTAGACGATTATAAATGACAAGAAATATATACATCAATATATAAAATATTCCTCATTAAAAATGTATAAAATTAAAATAACAGAGTTCGACGTAACAGACATTTTTAAAATAACAATTTTTACATATCCAGTTATTATTATACTCATATTTTCTTTAAAAAATATTATTTTAATATCATTATTATTTTTAAATAGGCGAAAATAAATAGTAAAAATTTAATACACCGGATCAAGAAAAATTATTTTAAATTATTTCTAATTGAACATTAAAATAAAATTTGATTTACAAATGAATAACCAAATAATAAATTAATAATAATAAAACAGCTAATTAACTAATTAGAACTGCAGGGATTCTAAATTTGAAACAATTTTTAATTAATTAAATATAATCGCCTTCTAATATAATTTTTAAAAGCCTTTTGCGAGAAAATATCTTTTCATTTCAGTTTTCAAATATATAAGGCATTCTCATAAGTAATGACGAATCTACTAAGCTATTTTTAGAAACGTTCCGTGCCTAACATGCGCAGTATTTTATTATATTGTGCGCATACAACTTTCAACTTGAGTAGTTTTTTCCAAGTTGTCCTTATTACGACAAAATAGGTAACATTTCAACCCTCAGAGGATCATACACGACACAATATGCTGTTCAATTTTCACTGAGGATTGAATTTAACAACTACAACTTTTTAATACGCGAAAAGTCAACAAATGTCAACGATGATTTCATTTTTCGAAAGGTGGTGTTAACCTTTTTGATACATTTTAAAGTGGAAGACCAGTCGAATTTAATAACGAAGCGTTAAAATCTCTCAATGAGTCCAATCCAAAACTGACCATCCATTGAGGAATTGTCATAACAACTTGGGTCTACACGAACAACAGTTCACTTACATCGAGAAAAAATTAGTGAGGTTCGTAGAGAAAGAAAATGGGTTTTACACGAACTGTCTTTGACTAAAAAAGAACAAAGAATGAAAATTTACAACTCATTATTATAACGAGGCATAACAAGAAGTCATTTCTCCATAGAATTGTAACCAGAGATGACAAATGTGTTCTATATACCATTTTGAAGTGAATTAAGCAATGACTTTCATCCAATTAAATTCCCATTCCAATCAAAACACAATTTAATTGTAAAAAAGTGTCTTTTATGCATTTAGTGGAATTTCCATGAAGTCACTCATTTTGAATTGCCGAAACCCAAAGACACAATATCGGCTAAAGTCTATTGTCAGTAATTAAAAAGATTATAGCACAAGTCCTCAGAAAAACAATCTGTGTTGATTAAAAAGAAGGGCGTTATCTTCTAGTACGATGACGCGAAACCACATGCAGCAGGAATTAAGCTGGGGTGGAAAATGTTACCGTATCCTCTTTACTCATTGGACATAGCACCATCTGATTACTTGTTCAGGTTATTGGAGCATTCACTTGTTGGGAAAAAATACTAAATATTTATGAAATCAAAAATTAACTTGAGTTATTTTTGTTTTCAAAAAAGCCAGAATTCTTTAAGTGTGATATTGAATCTTTGAAAATAAGATGCCCAAGTGTCATAGATAATAATGACGACTATATTGTTGATTAAAAAATAATCCTTTTGTACAAATTTATTTACATATTTCATTTCAAATACGTCATACTTATGGATGACCTAATAAAATATTTGTTTGTATAAAGTATCATTACAATATTGATCACACAATAATTAATTTTAGATTATTACTTTTACCTAATTTATTGACTCTTTTCTGGTCTGAACATGTTTTCATTAAAATACGCAAATGAATAAAAAAAAGTAACTTTTGAATATTCGAATAAAAATATGGTTTTTAGAATAGGGATTTATTTATAAAAAATAATTAAATGTTTATATCAAATTATAATTGTTACTAATAAAATTATTCACCATTTGGTATACACTATTACTAATAAACATATTGCATGAAGGAAATTATTTTCATATACTAAATATTTTATGTATATCTGGTGGTTTAAAATAATTGTGGTTAATTTATGACAACTATAAAAAATATTTAAAATTCACATAAACTAAAAATCAAACAAAATTTACAGAACGATAAACATCTGTAAGAATTTTTTCATTTCACATTCAACGACATTTTTATTTTGACAATTGTTTAAAAAATATAAAATATCAATAATTACAGATATTGTCAAAATACTTAAGTGCTTTCTTTAAAAAAAAATAATAAAAATAAAAGAAATAGATAAATGATTTTGTATTAGTGATTTCAAAAGATTTTTTAAACATTGGAAGTAATTGTTTCCTTAATGAGTTTTATAGATCAAATTAAAACTTACTAAAATATATTAAATTATAAATTCTCACTTGAAAAAATTAAATTACATTTTAATATATATAAAAATGGTACGAGTAAAAAATTAAATATTTCTTCTCAATACGAAATATGAAAAAATATAATTTTTAAAAAGGAAATTGTACAGAAAGTAATCAGAATTAACTGAAAAGGAAAGCATTAAAAGTCGATTATACGAAAAAAAACATACAAAAGTTCATTAACAAACAGAAATAAATTAGATTCGTCAATATGAAAAAAAATGAATATAAAACAAGAAAGTTAATAAAATACAGTCTATCTTAAATTAATTCAGTATGTAAATTTACGAACTATACTTATGAAACTAGAATTGAAATTTAACTTTTAATAATACAGAGTTATCTGTTCATTTCGTCAACTCGTATTAAAAAGATTAAGTGCAGTCCTAATGGCAAGAGTGGTAATATTTTAACTTATGTACGTGTTTTAGTCTCCGAGTTATCCATGTCGACTTATAAAAACAACAAAATAATATCATTTAGACTTGAATTCTATTAGATGATAATTACCATTTCAAAACTTGTACTCGACTAATTGAGGGGAATTAGTCACGCGGGTATATTTACTAACGTATACGGAGAAATTGGTGTCTGAAGATGTACTTAGACAGCACTCGACACGACCACTTTATTCAGTGCAAACCATTATAGATAGAATAGCCTCACCAGCGCCATTATGTATGTTTATATGTATGTAATGTGTACTGGTTCTCTTGTCCCGATCTACGGCTTATGTAAACATTGCGACCACTTCTAAGCAGCTCACGGCTCAATTTACATGTCCTAATATTCACATATGCGATGGTGTCAAGAAAATTTATTCATGCGTTTATGGTACACAAGTTTCTATTGGAATTTTACTGAGACGGTCGTAGAATGTAAAGGGAATAATGTTAATCAAGACACACAGATTCAATTTCATACATACGACAATGAATATATCTCAACACGCACGTTACATATATATATATATATATATATATATATATATATATATATATATATATATACATATATTTATATATGTACGTTTGTATATATTAGCAACGATCCACTAGTTAACACAACAGGCACGTAGTCTGAGGATTGTGAATTCCAGCATCATATCCATGCTGTTATTGTTGAATATCTGTACAGGGTTTGTTAGATTAATAACAGATCTTTCGTTAATACCTTAATAGTTTTAAGTTTCGATTCACACATTTATTAATTATTAGTTATGAACTTATCATTATGAATAATACGTGTACAAACAATTATATATGGACACATATACACACGTATACGTACACATATATACGTATATGTGTGTATGTGAATGTGTGATTATTTTCAAAAATTTAACAGAAGACCAAAAATAAATAAAATCAAATTTAAAGTAAAGAATAAATATCTTCCAATTCACTGCGTAACATTTTTTTTTAATATAATTCAATCGTTTTGATTGAAAATTTACATTTTTCAGAACAAATCCAAATTAATCTAATAAATCCAAAAGGTGGTCAAATCTTATCATTTAATTTTTTCCTCGAAATGTAAAAAAAAAATTAATTACGTTATTCATTGCGAACATTCTCAATGCAAAAATATGCAACTGTTTTAGAGAAGCCCTCAAAAATAAAAACAATGATTTTTTATTTAAGCAGTGATTGACTGTATAAATTAAGGGTTTTCTCTAAATAAACATTGTTCCTCGTTAGAAAATGAGTTTTTAAATATCAATTCACTTTATTTTATACTTGATATTTGAATTTAAATGCAAACAAATTTTTGAACAATTTCGATTTTTTTATGAAATTTTCCATACCATTGGTTTTCGTTTTTAGAGTTCAAAAATTCGAAATTTCAGAATTAGCTATTAGCTATAAGGCAATACTTTTTATTACTAATCGAATATTTTAATAGAAAATAACTAGTTCCAAGCAAAAGTCAATTTTAGGGAATATGACTTCTATAGCCAAATTTTATTTTTTTAACAATTTTCCATTTTTTTCGAAATTAAAAATAAAACATTAAAAATATTAATGTTTATTAAAATGTAATGTTTTGATTTAAAATATTTAGTAATATTCTGAGTAAATATTTCGAATGAAAAATTAGAGATATATTATGGAACAAAAACATTTTGGAAAAAAATTGTACCTTGACTGAAACGTACCGGCTATAGACGAAACAGTGTGTTCTTTGAATAAAATTTCTCTCTTGTGTAGAAATGTGATTTTAATATCGATTCACTTTATTTTAAACCTGATATCTAGTTCTGCATGCAAAAAATCGATTTTTAACAAATTCAATTTTTCATGAAATCTTTCATACTAAAAGTTGTTGGTTTTTTAGAGTTAAAAATTTCAAAATTCGTTATAAGTTAATCTTTTTTTTACTATAAATCAACTATTTGATCAAAAAATAATTATCTTCTAGCTAAATTAATATTCGTTATTACCGAGTACAATTTTAGTTCCGACTATTAATGACAAATTAGTGTACCTATGAAATTCAAAATAATCTTGTATATACTAAAAAATTATGTGTATATATTTAACTGTTTACAATTGTATACATATATACATACAAACATACATATATATATATATATATATATATATATATATATATATATAAATGTATATATTTAAAAAGGAGCTTATAATTCTTGTTAGCATGAAAATAAATTTCCATATCAATATTACAATTTTGTAACAGCACAGTGTACAGAGATATTGTTCCAGACGTCTAATTGAATTAATGTATTAAAAACAGCCTCAAACGTACTACTAACATGCAACCATACACGCAACTAGTATTTTAATCATTCAAGAAATAAAAAAAAAACTTTGCACACATATGAATGTACTATATATCACATCACAACGTAGGTAACACCAAACGAAATCCTTATCTGTAAACATTGTATAAAATGCAAATTCACAAGTACTTTGCCGTTTGCCATGTCCGGCCAAACTTTAAAATAACACCGAGCCGTTACTGTCATAACCTTTCGTTAGATGCTCATCCAACCATTCAACGAACCAGTGTCGTTCCTTATGACGTATTTTTACAGATATTCATAATTATTGATTACATTATTTTAAAATTTCTTGTAAAAAAAGCTATACCTCAATATTACATTTGGTGTTTGATATTTTTTTTTATGTAAATGAACTTTCATTCATTCCAATAAATTGAATCAATCACCTGGATATTTTTTTTAATATTAATTTCAAATAAACAGCAATCACTCATAAAAATATATGAGAGAACTCGATACTTGTACTGAATATAGTCAGTCATTCGCTCCATACAGATCTGTTCGACAAATATTTCCAAGAAAAATAATATTATTTTAACCTTTCAGTTATATTAAAAAAATAACATGTTGTATATATATATATATATGTACGAGCACACAATGAATGAAAAAGAAACATTAAATAAAAAGCATATTTTTAAGATGAAATCAACAATAAAAACTAAATAATTCAGTAAAAACTAAAATATTATTTTTCTCAAATATATTTCTCAAAGAAATTTAGATATATAGGGTTTTCTAATAATAATGGCAGAACTTTAACAACTGATGGCAGCCATGTTTGATTTTTTCATTTCAAGTTCATTTTGACATTTCAACTTAGTATAGTTTGGTAAATTATCATGGAGCGTTTAACACTTCAACAATGTTTAAAAAATTGGAAAAACTTATTATAAAAATCAATGTTCGATTCGTAAAATTTATCGTGCTCTTCATGAAACTTACAGTCAACACTAAATAAGGAAAATTGCAGAATTTGAAGTGAAAGCAATCCACATATCATTGAACAAAGACCATTGCATCCACAAAAAGTAACTGTCTGGTGTGTGTTACATGCTGGTGGTGTCATCGGACCACTTTTTTTTAAATGAAACTGAAGATCACGTTACAGTAAATGAAGTGCGTTACTGAACCATGATTAATGAATCTTTTTTCCAGAAATGATTGAAAATTGTTTGCACGATATGTGGTTTCAATAGGACGGTGCTACGTGCCATACACCTACAGAAACAATATATTTATTGAAACAAAAGTTTAAAGAGTTCATTATTTCACGAAATGAACTCTTCAATTGGTCACCAAGATTATGTGATCTAACTCCTTTGGATTATTTTGTGTGAAATTATATGAAATCATTGGTCTATGCTGATAAACCACAAACGACAGAAGCATTAAGAATAAACATCGAACGTGTAATTCATGAAATTGGACCACAATTATGTGAGTGACCAAAAATTGGACTAATCAAATGCAATATGTCAAGCGATGTCGTAGTCGTATTAGTCATATAGTGAAATTCGGTTCCATCATTAATGCAATAGAATATTAATAAAAATAAAAAATAACTAATTAATGAAATACTTTTTGTTTTATTTTTATTAAACTTCAGAAACACTTACTGGAAAATCCTATATAAAATAGCTGTAAGTTTATTTTTACAAAAAATAATTTTATATAAACTCTTCTATAAATAATTTCACTATTTTCTAAAGCGATATTAAAATTAAATAATCAAAATAAAATGACATTTTTGCCATATATATGATAAATATATTAGTATTATCTGGGTTAAAGTGTTATGAAAATAATTGAATAAGTTTTGTAAATATAAAAATAAATGTGGAATCGAAATCGTTACGATTGCATTTTATGATAAAACTGATTTACTCATTCATATATAGAAAATGTTTATACACTGAGAAATAATACGATTTAGAAGTTATTGCAGCGATAAGAAGCGTGTTTAAAAAAATAAATACATTTGCACGGTTTTGCATAAACGAAAGTTACGCCAATGAAGTTAACCGTCCACCCACAATACGAAAACCATCTGAACTGACCTGTGAAACACGGGCTCTTTTTAACAGGCGACACAAGCCTCTTCATTCTCATACCATCACTAATATAACCACCACACTCTCTACGGTTTCTGCAGCCATCTTCATTTGCATTTTAACATTGTGCCGTTGATGTCGTAGTATACCGTTTCGCCAGCACGAAATAAACGCTGCCGTTAATGTGCTTCGTCCACATTTCACATACTATAAAATCGTCCGTTATTGATGCAATAAAATTTGTGTTTATGTTTATAAAAGTGCGGTTACCTCTCATTTTGTCATCGTCGGTCAGTATTTGAATACGAAATATATGCTATTGTGATAGTATAAACTGGAAGTTAAACAGATCCAATTTGATTGGTAATTTTTTGTGCATCAGGAAGGTGATGTTTTATTGATGCAAATCTCGAACAATTAAATGAGAAATTACGTTTATTCCCTTGACAATAATCGGTTTAAATGCGTTAATATAATTTGTTATGTACACACTGAACATTTCAAAATTAAACTAATTTAAAAGTGTACAGAGTATAAAACCTACATTAAAAGGTCTTCAAGTAGTTTCTAATCTACAGCATAATAATATATGGTCATCCAAATGTAACGCCTAGATTTGTGTTTTAATAAAAAGAAACGTGTATAGAGAAACATGAGTATAATTTCTTTTGTTTCTTTTCAATAAAACATAAATCCAGACGTTACATTTGTATGACTATATAATACACAAGAAACTTTCTTATTAAAAAAAGAATATACTTTTTAAAAATCAATCACTACTCAAACATTATGAAATTACGATTCAAAAATTATTATTTATTACAACGATGATTTATCATTATTGAAGAATTATTAGATTTTATAAAATGTCTTAATATTATAATTATTTCTTGGTACAAAGTAAATAACTCATATTATTAAATTATAATGAAAAAAATAAAAAAAAGAAATGTTTTTTTTTTAAAAAAAACTTTATTTATTGAAAACTAAGAATTCTATTGCAAGATTTTTTAGGAAAATAAATTAAAATATATACACTAACAATCGTTGAAAATTAAACAAATCCTCAGAATAACAAAAAATAACAATTAATATTGAAAGAAAACTGTGTAACAAGTTTTTGAATAAAATTAAGTATGTGTAAAAATTAAATATAAATTATTAAATGCAATTAGAAGTTTTTAAAACAAAAATTAAATAAATACATATACACACATGTATACGTACATACATACATATATATATATATATATATATATATATATATATATATATATATATAAGAAATGCCATTTTTAGAATTATTTATACAGCTTCGAACTTCAAAATTATTAAATCATTTTCAGATATTTAAAAGTTGAATAATAAACTAGTAACAACCTATTTACAATATGGAGATTTATGATTTTCATTTGCATTTCTAAAGCTTTTATAGAGTATCCAACCTAAGAGAATTTTAATCAAAAATGGTTTCTTCTTGTATGGCATAAATGATCATTCACTAAAAATTAAATTGAAAAACTACAAAAAAAAGTTGTCGAAAGTTCACTCTTCTTGAAATTGAAAAAATACAGTTGAAATTTTTTGTAAATGGTTATTTGAAAAATCCTTTTATTCCATCATATTTCAAATGTCCCGAACGACCTCCAAAAAAGGCGCTTGGCGGTTCTCCATATCGGTTTGGATTATTTAATCAAAAAAATCAATTCTTTTAAAGAATTTAATGCAATTGAACGAAGGAATAATAAAAATTTTCATTTTTGACAAAATGACGTCTACTTGAAAAAAATTTTTCGTTTTTTCCTAAAATTTTCGCTCCAAATTGTTTAAAAAAAATAGTAATAATTTTTGTAAACCTTATTCCTTCGTTCAATACCTGAGGAATATATTTGAGAAGATTGTGTGAAAATTTGAGACCGATCGGTTCAGCCATTTCTGAGATATCGAGATCACCGACTATGAAAACACCGTTTTGAGATAAACGCGTTTGAAGTTTCGGAAGTAGTTTACACATAGTTAAAAATTACTTACAAATTCAGGTGTATGTCCGAAAATATTTCTCGGATTTACTTCAAATTTTCAGAGAATATACTCAAATATATGTGCATTCCGAAAATGCAAAAAGAAAAAAATCGATTTTTTGAAATTTCTAACTGCGTATAACCCCTTAATTCCATCATTTTCAAATCACATTTTTCTTAATAAAATATTTTAAAGTGAAATTTAAAATATTGGCTTCTCTTAATAAATACGTTCTAAAATTATAGTTCGTGTAGAGTACTTATAATCCTAAGTAAGTTTGTTATTATTTTACATATCTTAAATAACATAAATATTTCATTCCATTATCTTTTTGTCTGAAGTCAATTAGTTATATTAAAAAAAAATATCACAATATATAATACATTATATATATTAAAAAGACATACTATATGAAACTATTTTCGTACTACAATTGTAGCATATTTTATTGTATAAAAATATATATATTCGTGTTCGACTATTTCTCAAAACATCATGATAAATTTTCGATATCAACAACATTGCATAAAAAGAAAAATGAACTACAATGATAGACCATTTTGGTCATTTCCTCAACAAGTTTCACAAAACTGCAGTTTGTCTTTGTCCAGTGTATTTGTGAATTCAAGTCATAATAAAAACTAATAACAAAACGGATGTATCTTATATATCCATCCATTCATCTACATATATATATATATATATATATATATATATATATATATATATATATATATATATATATATAAGTATATTTGTGTTTTATCATAAAATGTTTAAGTCAGATATCTATTAAACATCAAACTATTATCATCACTATTCATCTTGTAGCTACTGTTGTATTCATTCAAGTAAAACGAACCAACACGCTACATTTTTTGTTTGTTTCACTTACTACAACATCTTTAGTAAATGAACCTTTTAAAATAGTGATATTTTATGTACATTGAAAAAATAGTAAAAATGTTACAGAGACATTTATACGTGACAGGATATTTAAAGTGCTTTTTTTGAAACATCGAATTTGAATGCGTTAGGTTCGAGAAAATAAATAAAATGATTAAATACTGTATACAGATAAACATCTGGTCTGATATTTTTAAATCTTTAAAATAAACGAAGCAATATGGAATATATTAACGGATGTATGGTACAGTAGTTATTGTGAAACATGTCAATCAGACTAATTTAAACAATGTTTAATAGTACTAAATTAAAAAGCTCAGAGAATTGTTTTGGATTTGAATTAAATATTTTATAAAAACTAAATGAATTAATATCTATTTAGTTATCCAAATCATATGTCAAGTAAACTAAAGATTTTAGTCAATTATCACTCATAGTAAAACTAAAAAATATATTTTTTTTTTATTTTTACAACTACGTATAAGGAACAAAATAAACAGAAAATGAATTATATATAAAGATAATAATAAAGTATTACAAAATTAAGGGATGTGCCCAAGCGAGTACAATGGGAGGATCAAATATGGAATTGTTTGAAATTGGGCATTTCAATGCAGAGTATTTTAGGCATCTTTTACAACACCTAAATACTCTATTACGGCAAATAACACACCGAAAAGTACTTGTAACTCTCTCGGGGTTATGTTTACTGTTGAAAGTGAATAAACCCTGAACTACTGATGACAATAAATGACTCCTAATGAGTTTGGCTAACACAAACAAGTTAGTGCAATATTTCTTCTGAATGCTAATTGATCTAGAGTAGTCTCTTGTCCATTATCATTAACAAGGACATGCAATTACCATGAATTTAAAATAACCTTATTTAGTAAATAAATAAAAATAACCCATCATTATTTTTATTTTTAAAGGAAAGCGATATAAGTTGATCAATTAGTCCATCAGATCTACTCCGTCATGTTTTAATTATATGTCTTAAAAAATTTGGAATATTTACATCGACCATGTGTTATATTTCAGGAATAGATTTCTAGATTTCTTTTTCATTGATTTTATGGAAAATAGTGGACACTGCTTTGTTTACAATGCCGATTTTTCCACAGCCTAACAATCGTAAATCATGTATATAATAACTAATGAAGTGATTGTCAAAGTAGATAATATGTTCTGTTGGGTTTGTGGGTAACTTTTGTAAAAAGCTTTTAACTACTCTCGAACTCAGTGGATCTGTAGAAAATATATTTGTTTTTCCACAGTATATATCAAACGAGTAGCAATATCGGTCAAAACTATTACCAGTCCAATTTTAACATCAGAAGCGTACAGGTTTACCCAATATAAATTGTTTAACGGGGTGGCGACTAAAGTATTTTATCATTGATTCATGGAATGTCCCACGAAAACACTTAGAATACTAAATCATCGTCGATTTCCTCCTCCTCGTCGATTACAGCACCTGGGTTAAGTGGTACTATGACGAAATCGTACTCATTGTTATCGTCTTCATCATCCATAATAGAATTTATAACCTCTTCAAGTCTACCGTACTCATATCCGTATCTAAATAATCGGTTTTGTACTATTTTCACAATTTTAATAATAACTAAAAAAGTAGCAAAATTTTATATACATGCGCCCATTGTACCTGCTTGAGTACAGTATTAAATATGATTAAGTTTTCACGGAGTCTGTGCAAAATATTATATAAAAATAATACACGTTTATATTATAAATACCACTGATCATAATAAATGCGGAATTGATCGAAATTTAACACAAAAACAAAAAAATAATAACTTAAGACTTACCCTGCCAAACTAAAATACAAACGCTAATAAAATGTCACTTTACCAACGCAACTTTCAAAATACGGCAACATTGGTATGTCACACTTTACTACACCTATCATCTCGATGTATTTGAGAAAACAACTGTAATATAAATCAGATAGATCATTGTATATCAGCACTTGAATGAGTCTATCTGCTTGGGTCGTTAATGGATTAATATAAACAATTTCTTTTGTATGAAATAAAAGAACTGCTTCTCAATTATAACTGAATATTAAGTTATTTCTCAATATAAATGTACTTTAATTAAAGATGTCTCCTCCAATTGAAATACCAATTAACTAATAACTATGTTAATATTACAATTTTAAATATAAATTGTCCGTATATTTACGAATATATAATTCAATGTTAATGTATTCTTTTTGTGCAAAGTAACATGGTTCTATTTTTTATAAGAAAGATAAATTTTACAATTTATATAGTTATAAAAAATAAATATACAGTAATAATATTTTTAGAGGAAATTACATTCTAAATGAAGTCATTTTTAATCGTACAATCAATTAATCGATGTTAAAAATAGAATTCATATTCAGTATATATCCAAGTTTTCGTTGTATAACACTAAATATTTTACATTTTATTATAAAATAAATAAACACTAAAATACCACTAAAATATAACAACTCGAGTGAAAAATAGTGTTAAATAAATTGTGTATTTAAATATACGTGACACATAAAATTACCATTAACTTTATTAAAAATATTAACTTCGTAATCATAAAAAAACGAAGTGAAAAAAATAGTTCGAAATTTATATGACATGCTGCGTTTGAAACAGCTGTCAGCTTATAAATATTGATCAAGTATAATATCTTCGAAACAACCAGCGGGTAAGTTTTAAATTTCCACATAAATAATAAAGAGAATATAAAAATATGACACTTTAGCGCTATATATAAATTCTTGCTTCGTACTGCTATAGAGACATACTCTTTTTTTTGAAATGCAGTCGAGAAATGACTGCATTTCCTGATTTACTGCATATTTCGACCGATAAAAATATGATAAATATCTCATTTAGTACGTTGAAAAGTCCACAATTTGCTCATATATGTTTGTTTTTATAGTATGTTTATTAAATTATAAACAATATTAGCTATAAAACATAGGAAGTAAATATTTGAAAACAAATGTAAATAGTGACAATAAATAAAAATACGTGTATTATACAGTATACATAACTCATTTTAAAATTGAAAAAAATATATTAAAAATCCATATATTTACTTACTACAATATGTACAGTAATTCTCAGATATACGTCTTTTTGATTAGCGTCTTTCCAATTTAGCAAAATTTAAAATAGTGAACCGATTTACGTCATATTTTTTTGATTTATGTTCCCAGAACTATTTTTTTTCTGAAATTCCTCGAATCCCAAAAACAAAAATGGAATTTTGTATTTTTTACAAATTGTTTAAGAAATATTTTAATCCCGCAATTAAAATACATTGTGAAAACAACAATTTGGCATATAAACTTCTGCTATTTATCAATAAAACTCCCGGTCATCTTGTTAATTTGAATGAAACTAACGATAACATTCAAGTAATATTTCTACCACCGAATACTATTTATCTTCTCATCTTATAGACTAAGGTGGTATTGCTGTATTTAAGAGACT
Source organism: Neoneuromus ignobilis (assembly GCA_029203775.1). NCBI lineage: Eukaryota > Metazoa > Arthropoda > Insecta > Megaloptera > Corydalidae > Neoneuromus > Neoneuromus ignobilis. The sequence continues at coordinate 12,714,397 of CP092092.1, forward strand.
TTTAATAATCTAATTGAGACACTTGATAATAAGCTAAAATAAAGAAGTACAATAGTAACAATATTTTAACGTTATATAAGCAGCGAAAAATATAAAGAAATCTTGGGAAGAAATTTCAGTTTTAACAATGAATAAATTATGGCCAAAATATATCTCTTAAGGAAACGATATAGATGATCCTGAACAATTGCAGAGAAAAAATATAAATTTAATTCATAGTATTGGATTTTCAAAAGTTGATGAATCTGATATAATGGATGTTTTAAACAAGCATGAGATATCATTAATTAATGAAGAACTAATTGGATTCTTGGAAGCTATTGATAAGGGATACAACAAATATACACCAAGATACGAATCAATAAGGCACATATTCTGTAATAGTGTGAAATATTATAAAGATATTATGAAAAATAAAAAAAAAATGTACTTAACGTAGAAGCAAATGGAATCATTTTTCAAACTAATTTTTGAAAAATCTACAAGACCCTATACAAATCGAGACCAAATCATCACTGCTCAGGAGCTTGAACCATCTCAAACTATGTACTGTAGATTGAAAATTATTTCATTAGATGATGATAACTATGAAAACTAATACGAGGGTCGTTTGATAAGTATGGTAAAAAAGTAAGAAAAACTAAATTGAAAAATTAAATTAAATTAATTAAATTAAACAATAAATGAATTTAACATACTTATCAAACGACCCTCGTATATAACACACATCACAACCCCTCAAAAGAATTTCTATACATTTGAAAGCTTTAGGCATTGTATTTATTTTTAGTTAAGTGTATATACATATGTAGATGTACAGGTATTTATAAAATAACTTAAGTATATAAAAATAAATGTTAAAAATAGTCTTTTTTATTTATTTCAATTTTATAACTTTTATATCTGTGATGTTTGATTTACGTTTTTTCGTTTTGCGTCGTCATTTTTTGGAAAATTTCTAGAAGTTAATCAAATGATTTCTGTTCTAATCAATTTACTGTCTTACTAACATGAATAAAATATCATTTTCCTAAATTTCAACATAATATTTTAATATAAAAAAAAAATTTTTTTAAATGTGAGTTTGAATTTAATAGTCAATAATGTTTACCTTTTTTAATAACAGACGAAGAACGAAATATATTTTGAAGTTTTAAAAAATAAATTATAAATATAGATCTACTAAAAAGTACTATAAAAGTATTTATAAAAAAATATGAACGATTTTTATTACAATATACAATATTAGAAGAAATATTTAAAAACTAAAAATGATTTCAGTTTTTTTATTAAATCCATTTCACAGTTGAATTTAGTAAAAGTGAACAATGATATAAAATTATTTCTTAAAAAAACAAATATTAAAATAGAAAATAACGAAAAACACAAAAATTAGTATTATTTTTTAAATATATATATATATAATAAATAGTTCAAAATATTTTAATATATAAAAATTTATAATTAAAACTGTTTTTTTTATATTTCTATGTATTTGTTACTTAACTCTTTTAGATATACATCTTGTATCAAACTTTATTTTATTTTTCAATAATTTAAATATTTTCTATACATTTTTTTAATTTTTAAATAATTATTAAAATCCTATTGAAATATTTAATAAGAAAAATATATAAAACGATTTTCCTAACTAAAATAATTACAAATATTAAAAACAATGTAAAAATCATTAGTCACCAAATAAGAAAATAATATAAAGTTATGAAACGTTTTCAGAGACACACAACCAATAAAAAAGGTTATCCTCCGAAGATCAATAAAAAGTAAATAATATATAAGTTGTTCTTAGAAAAACATTGTCTGTGTCTCTTTGATACATATTAGGTTTAAATATTTAAAAAAAAATACAGAAAGATGGAATTACTGGATTCTGTTATGAAATTTAGAATTGATGTTTAAACTTTCAAAATATATTGACCGGTTTTGAATTTCCATGGGATAAAAGTGAATGAAGAATGGAAACATTAAATAAATAAAATTGTTTCATATACGAACTGAAAAACGAATTTATTTTAATTTTATCATTTTTTTAAGTCAGTTCTTTAATTAAGGTTTATTCAAATTTATTCAATACATTATTTAAAAACGTGAATTAAGATCTATAATTTCTATTTTTAAACTTGTATAAAAATTATGAGTATATTATTTCATTACTATATCATATAAGTTTAATTATTTTCTGATAATCAACTGAACAATTAAACTTTTATTATTGTAAAAATAATTTAATAAAATTCTAAATTTAAAATAACTTTAGTTTCGAAAGTATTTATTATAAAGTGTCCATATATGTAACGTTATTATAGCGTATAAAAATATAATAGACACTGTTATGGATTTGTAGTAGGTAAATTACACTGGCGAGTATTAATTGTTATACATGTATTTTTTTTAAACCGATTTGTTAGTAAACCTCGACATAACGATATTATATGATTTACGCTTCGCTTACTTCGAACATCCGTTGATGAAAATTCATGAAAAACTAACGATTCAAACCCTAGCACGATTATTAACAACGAGGTATGAAAGTTTTGTAAACAATAACCGATGTATTAATTTCTTACATGTACAATAGCCGTATACATGATACTATATAACCGTTATAACATAAAAGCTTCACAACAAAATATAGAAAGAAAAACGTGTAAAACTGTATACAATTTTAACAATATACCTTTTTTTCACGAATAAAATTCACAGCATGTTTGAACATTTTTCACCGCCGATCATAAATAATAATGCGCTGTTAAAAAAAATAAAACCATTATAACCTGTCAAATAAAAAAATCTATTACGCCATAATGCATGTTTTAAAATAAACTATAGCTCTTCGGTAAAGGTACTACAACCCTTGATATGAGAAGGCGGATGCTTAAACACATAGAAATACGTGTATTGGACAAGGATAATCTTACGAAATGTGTTTAAGAGGATGCGTTTCTTTTTCAGTCGCTCGTAGCGTTTTATTAAAGAATTATAATATTTACAGAAGGATGTGTTTTAAATGATATCGTGTTAAGAAAGTGGAATTAAAGTAGTACTATAATAAAAAATATTTTTTTAAACTCCAATGTCAACGAAATATATAAGGGTGTTTCTTAAACGTTATAGAATTTTAAATTTAATCCTTATCAAAAGTGTTATCTAACCTAAAAAAACACTTTATATATATATATATATATATATATATATATATATATATATATGTGTGTGTGTGTGTGTGTGTGTGTGTGTGTGTGTGTGTGTGTGTGTATGTTTATATAAAAGTATGATAAAGATGTTTTTTAGGTTAGATAGAATTTTCGATTATGATTCAATTTAAAGTTCTATCACGCTCAAAACACACACACACACACACACACACACACACACACACACACACACACACATATATATATATATATATATATATATATATATATATACAGGTTGTTTTGCGAAATTACTGAATATTTTATTATAAAATAATGTTTTTTTAAAAAAATATATAAAAATTATTTATAATTAAACTCATCAATTATAAAAATTGATTAAATTATTAAATTGTACTGTTTCTTGAAAAATTGCTTGATTTACAATTCAAAACAAAATTATTTAATTTTCTATACACGTACGAAAAAATATTTAGCATTTTAAATTATTTAACACGGTTCTTATTTATAGAATATTTCATTTCGGTACATATGAAAACAGTAATATTAAAAAATACAAAACATAAACACAATAAAAAAACGTTGAATTTCATTATTAACTTTCTAAATAAAATCGTACAATACTAAAACATGAATATGAAAATAATAAAAGGAATTTAAATCAAAGAGAACATTTACATGTGCATAAAATAGTAATTTTAATAAATCTCACTAGTTATTTGAATATCTCGAGTTAGTGTTTCGAAAATAAAAAGAAAAACGATTCAATCAGTTCACATTTTCATCGGAGTCGAGTAATAATATATATAAAAAAAGCCTCTCTTCATCTACAAAAGATTCATATTCATAATGTTACGAAATAAATATAACATAAAAGTCGCAGACATCTCTAGTCGGCATCCCGTTGATTTTTAGTGAACAATAAACACGCCATGAGGTCAAGTGTACAAGTAACAGTTGGGGTTTGAACACCCACACCACTGAAACAAGTCAACCGTTCGCTACATTTATAATGGGACATCGTATAAAAAACAATAAACACTTCATTTGAATATTTCTGTTGCGAAAGGAAAAAAGTCACACTCTTGAGCCGTTAAATAAATCACAGTATTAAGGAACGGCCCTTGTAAATGAGGTGCTTGACCTTGATAATAGGCAATAAAACATTTTAATTTGATGACGGTCGGAATTAACAACAATATAAGTAACTACACGTGATGTTTTAATAATTTAGCGGGTTTTTGTATGACTAATATTTAATTGACCTCGATGTGGATTAGTAGTTGAAAGAACAATTAAAGTAATGAGTTAATGACAGGAAAATGTTCAGAGATGAATCACAGTGACAAATTCATTTCGATATCATTTTAAAACTGTTATACAGAAAAAAAAGATTATAATTCTGGATTTAATTTTTAAGAATATGATCAATAATATACTCCAAATAATATTTAGTATAAAAATATTTAAACTATATAAAAATAATTTTGTATAAATTATTAAAAAATGTAACTAATTATCTCGAATAAAAATTAAAATTCAAGGTAATCAAATGCAAAATTTCAACTGGTTATGTTGTAAAATTTAAATAATGTTATACCTACATGCAAATATTTTACAAAACAATTTCAGCTAAATATAGAAAAATAACAAAACAGATAATTATAAACGGTTGGATTGAATAATATACTAATAATACACATATATTTTTAAACCACATTACTCACACATACATAAATATCCATTAAATTATATATATATATGCTATTTTTAAACATGATAGAACTTTAAATTGAATCCCTATCGAAATTTCTATCTAAACTAAAAAAACATATTATAACAAGAATAGACCAGAGGTGGTTGAAAAAATATTTTAAGAAATAAATCATTAGAAGACAAAAACTAATTAGGTAGTCCATTAAATGTAAATATCCATGAATTACAGACAAAGATTGAAATAGATTAGAATTTAATGTATCAATTACTTTCTAAAAAGTTCAAAGTAAGTGACAGAACAATACGAAATCATTTTCATAAAAAAGCGAAAAGGTGGAAATTAAATTAATTAGCACGGAATGTTTTAACTTCTGACAACAAATTAAAGTGTATTAAATTTGTGCGGCACTTATTTCACGATTAAAGTAGCAAAAATTTTTAGATCAAAATTTAATCTGTGACTAAAAATGGATTAATCATTCTAATTATGAACAGAGTTACTATTGACTATCATCAAATGATTCTTTGTCAAAAACACTTAAAGCAAAATTGACTCTAAGAAAAATTATTTGTTTGATGGACTTCAACAGTAGCTATTCGTTATAAGTATCTGCAAGTTGGTCAAACTTTCATAAAAACATTTACATTGAACAGCTACAAAGAGTGCATAATGCATTACAGTAAAAACAATTTCAATTAGTTATTTTGAATAAAAAATACGATTGTTCTTATTTTTATCTCAAAAGTAACAGAACTTTATTGGTTATCTAATATTTACAAAAGAAGCGATGTAAGAAATTAAGTTCTATAATATCAAACAATATTATTGATACAAATATTTGATATTTAAAATTCATTATAGAGAATAAATAATTAAAATAAGGAATATATAATGTATTAAAAAATATAATCAAAAATATTTTTTAAAGTTAAGAATAGAAGATTTTATATTGAATTACTAATAATCATTCGGTAATTATGTACAATTGTAATCATGTGGAAATAATTCCGTTTTATTAAATATGACATTAGTAAATTTTTAATAATATCTTCAATCATTTTAAATTAATTTATGTATAAAACATACACTCATATATATATATATATATATATATGTATATGTATATACCCAAATATAAAAGTATTAAAAAAGTGACAAATTACAAGTTCACTTGAATTCAAATTAATAACTTTCACGTTATTATCATATATTAATTCATGTTTGTATAATAAATTACCCTTTATATTCATTGTTAAAGTAAAATTTGATATATTTCCTGCTAATAACTCTGATTTTCACGTAAATGTTTACAAACAAAAAAAATATTACGATACATATGAATGTATACATGAATATTTTATATTAATACGGGTACATGAACGTAAATAAATATGAATATAAAATAAAATTAAAAGGTATTACAAATTATCTCGTTTCAAGAGCATAGATATTACAAGTGCTATATTAAATGAGAAGATTAAAACCGTCTCACCGAGCAACATTCTGATTTAATTTTAATCCGAAAATTTATTTTATGAACATCACAGTAAAAAGAACAATACAGATTCCTATTTAAATAATGTCATTGAATAAGATTTACATCGCGATTAAATACGTTATATTAACTTTTATTATATTTTCAACACATATAAAACATATTTAACTATTCTTCTTACGAAATGTACACAAAAATACACACACATACATACATACACACATACTTACATATAAATAAATGAATGCATAATTGTAAAAATAACTCAGGTCATTAGTAATGAGACGTGTTAAAATGATCTTGATTAATATATCTCAATTAAGATTATTTGAAATAGAGTAGAGAAAGTAAAAAGAAATAAAGCTTTTATTTATTTTCTGACGTACGAACACATTGTGTCTACGAAACGAAAATAGATCCAAATATATTTGGCAGCGTTGACTTTATAATTTGGCACGAGTTATAAAATTAAATGTTGAATGGATATTTTTATAACGCTGAATGGAACTTGGAAATAATATACACTTTATCTTATATATATATATATATATATATATATATATATATATATATATATATATATATATATATATATATATATATATATATATATATATACACTCACACACTAAAGATGGTAAATGAATTAAAGTAACCGTATTAAAATATTATTAAAATATATAGAAGGGACGACATTTAAATTCTTAATTATAATTAGAAGATAAATGCATCAAAGAATGTACAAGAATTGAAAAAAATCAAAAATGTACATACAATATAAGTTTAAATCAAACAAATTTTTTTGCTGTAATTTCAGTTTTTGTTCATATTACATAGTTCAATTTAATATAGAAAAATATAAAATAATATTTTTTTATAATAAAACTTATATTAATACAATGTAATAATTTTTATCAAAATTGAACCATAATTTCCATAAATGCCAGATTTACTTACACTTTTTTCAAATCTTATCAAATTGTTGTTTAACAGTTTAAATTTTCTAGGATTACTTGATTACTCAGTTTAGTACTGATTTACTTGGGAGTGACTTGACTTGACTTAAATCAATATAACTGCACAAAATATGTAAATAATATTAATATTTTTATTAATTTAACTAATATCCCTATTTAAAGGCAGATAGTGACTCTAGAGATTGTTCATTGATATCAAAAATTCTAGAAAATGACTATCTATAAACCCATATGCCATTCATAGTAACAACGCTGTTATTTTATAGGAACAAAGAAATAGGAATAGTAAGGATGAATGTTCAGCAACACAAATCCAAATTTTCCGAATAAAAGATAAAACATCACAAAAGTAATCATTAATACTAAGCTAATTACCCACCTGTTTGTGTATTTATAGATTCATAACATAAAGATATGACTGAATAGACTGAGAATTTGACAGAGAAAAAATAACAGTAGAGATGAAGAAAATGGCAATAGGCAAGAAAAAATGACAAAATGAATATAAGATTACTTAGCACCTAAAAGGATGTAAAGGAATGTAAAAGAAGTAGAAATAATTAATATTAAAATTATAATATAAGGTAATAAATGCTTGAAAATAAATGAATATTTTCATTTTTTTTAAAAAAAATATATAAACTCAAAAAATAATATGATGAAATGTAGACTAAATAATAAAAAAAATATTCTGGCATACATAAAAAAGAGAAGTAAATTTTATGGAGCATCAACTCATTAGATTTGAAAGTATTATATTTTTTAAATTTTAAATATATATATATATATACACTTGCAATCAAAATGATAAGAACAAATTAAAAGTTTCTCTTTTTATCAATTTTTTCACACCTTTATTTGGCAACACTAATGTGATAACCTAGTGCTTGTTTTTGCTGTTAGGATTGCAATAATTTTGCACTGTGAGATTGTAAAACAGAAAGAGAGAAACCTCCGAAGTGGTTAACAAGTTGTGAAATTAAAATAATAAAGAAAAAAGCTTCGGATTGGTTTTGGGCTAATAATATTGAAATTAGGAAGTAAAAAAATTGTGATTTGAGCTTAAGAGAAGCGTTCAAGGCAAAAGAGCGAAAAATTGGATAGAAATGTTGCCCAGGAAGCATGGTACAACACTCCGTTTGAGACTTGTCACAAGTTGGTTGAATCTATTGAAAAAAAGATGTCAACTACAGAAAAATAAAGGCTATACAATAAAATACTAGTATCATAATATGCAATGAATATTGAAAAGTTTTTTTAATCAAATAATTTAAATGAAAGTATTTTTTTATTTTTTTGATTTTATATTTTTTTTACTTTTTTGATTTGACTAATTTTTAATTTCATTTTAAACTTTTTTATTTTGTAATTTTGTTTTTTGTTAACAAAAAGTATAAAAATTATAAATTGATTTTTTAGGGACAATTTTTATATAATTTTTTTTCTTATGAATATCTTGATCTTATTTTGAGCGTGTTATATATATATATATATATATAGATATATATATATATATATATATAGAGAGAGAGAGAGAGAGAGAGAGAGAAGATGTGAGCTTTTCAATAAAACAATCAGGTACCGACTGTTAATAAAAACAAACAGAAAATCCTCTAATAGAGACCACTACAAAACCAAACAGTCCATATAAACACTAAACTCTTCTCGTACATTTATCATTCCTCAGTTAACCCTTCTTAGTTCCTATTCTATTGTACAAAACATCTTGTAATAAAAAAAAAAAACAATACCGTAATAATTCAAAACAAACGAGCGTCAAGAAAACAATACACTCACGTTACATGCATTCCAAGGCCACCATCCCAGCTACAATAAAACTGCTTTACAACGGCGAACCAACACGTCGTTATGGGTATGAAAAATATCTATTTATGAATTTTGACGTTCGTGTTATTGTACGTCTATGTATGTATGTATGTACGTGTATATATATATATATATATATATAAATATGCGTACTGTATATATAGGGGGTGTCAAAACGAACGCGATCAAGCCATTCTCGATTTTATGCAACATTTGCTTAGTGCTGTAGCAATAGCATGTATATAACGCAACTACCCTCTACTGCTCTATCGTCTGAAACGCTTACTAAGAAGTGATAAAAACTGTCAACGGTAGTATTAGTCACTCGAAGCAAAAAAATATATTCCAAGTTTCTGCTTCTGGTGTGTGTATGTTTTTTTTAAAGAAAAAAAAATGTGTCCTCGACGAAAGGCTTAAGACACGAAGACAGATGAATTTATTTCATTGTTGACAATTTATTATTTTAACTGCTATAATTAATTGTTTCGAGAGGTCAAAAAGTTACGCTCCGTTGACTTTTTTAATTGGATGTTTGGTGTTGTTAGCTGGTTAGTATCTATTCGTGCATGATGAAGTTTGCATTTTTGTTTTTAATTCGTCGTTAGATTTTTACGTGATGTGATAATTGCTCTTTTTAAGATTTCTTAAGTTATTTCAGTTATTGGAAATGTTAACACGTCGTTGTAAAAATAACGTAGTACAGCCAACAACATCTGAAAATATTTATTATGCATGTAATATGTTTCAAACAAGTAAATAAATGTTTATCTTAAATTTAAAACGAGCTGCCGTTTTATATAAAAAACAATCATTGAGAAAGATTGAATGTGTACACTTTTTTACACACAAATTATACTTTATATATAGACGTGAATAGTTCTAATCTGCTTGTAGTTTTTTCATTCACGAATTTCGAAAGAACGGAAAATATTTTTCAACTTATAAATAACAAGCATTCAACAGAGTATAATGAACTTGGAATTTACATTTACAAAAAAAAAATAAGATAAAAAATAAATCTACTAATTTTACAAAAAAGGTTAAATATAAGATACTAAGCAAATATATTTAAGCTGCCATAAATATATATTTAAACGGTACATGTCATTATTTTCTTTGATTTATTATTTAAAAATTGATATTTTATAGTCATTCAATTTTAAATAATAGAAAATAAAAAAATCTAATTAAAATATAAGTTCAATCACATATTTTAAATAATAAGATTTTTTACTTATTTAACAAAAGAATTACATGATTTATCACAATTTATGAACTATATTTACTTTAATATTTACGAATAATATATATATATATATATATATATATATATATATATATATGTGTGTGTGTGTGTGTGTGTGTGTGTGTGTGTGTGTGTGTGTGTGTATGCATATACCAGAAATAATAAGAAAAAAAGGAAAAGAAATGAAAGTATCAGAAAGAAAACATAATTTATGGATGTTACGACAGAAATAAAAAAATTGAAATAAAATGGGTCTGTCATATAGCTGGAAGAAGGGACAATCGATGGACAAGGGAAGTTATTAATTGAAAGAAGAGATCCATGAACATATGGAATAGAGTTATAAGGAAATTTGTTGAAACGGACTAGAAAAGAAAAACAGTGGATTGATCGAAATGGAAAATTTTGGAAGAAACTTTCATCCAATAGTGGACAAAAAAGGCTACTTCTATTGATATATATATATATATATATATATATATATATATATATATATATATATATATAAGAGCACTGTTTAATAACCACCTTCATATTCAAACTTTACTTTTAATATAAAAAATTCAAACGAAAAAAAATATTCTCATCTACAGGAATTATAAGATATTAAGAAATTATTTTGAAACGCACTTAAAATATTATTCAAATATAATTTCAAATATTAAAATCCAATTCTAAAAATAGATAAAAAATATATTAAATGAAATATTTTTATCAGCTGTTGTTTTTCTTTAATGTAGAATTTTTTTTAAAAAAATAATATTTTATTGCATATAAATAGAATGTTAACCATTAAAATTATTATTACAAAAATTAATGTAGAAAGAAAAAAACAACAATTTCAAGGTATTTAAATACAGATCAAACGTATGAAATCATTAGATTTTTTTGATAAAATACTCAAAATAAGTAAAAAAAGCAAAATATAAAATATTTTTTATCATACATCATATTATAATATATTGTTATTTGATTATAATTTATTATTTCATTTAATTTTTTATTATTATTTCATTTTCATTTTAATTTGTTATTGTTTTTCAATTATTTCATTTTAATTTATGAATATTTTTAATTTAAATATTTAATATTAACATTTGAATGAAAATGACTACATTTTTGAATAATTCATTTAATTTAATTATAAATTCAAAGAAATAAAAGCATAAATTAAAATTTATCACTTTAGATAATATTTTAATAAGAGAGTATTTATACCAAAAAACAATGTAAGAAAAATAACAATTTCAAAGACAAGTTTTAAATTACAAGATTTATATTTATTATGTATTCAAGATAAGAAGAATATACTGAAATTATATGCTCTATCATTTCAAATTATACATTTTATATTAAAATTCACGAACTACATTTATTTTAATATTCAAAAATGAAGAAAAATAAAATTTACTTTTAAATTAATTATTAAATAACTGATACAGAAAAAATCTTTAAATAATATGAAAAGTTCATATAGAAATTCAAATACAATATATTTCACAAAGCTGAAAAAATATACCCTTACTCATGATTTAAAGTCTAAAAAGAGAAGTAATCTGCATAGAATATTAATACAAAACACGAGTAATTACTGAAGTCATCAAAACTTTTGGCTTTTCATGTAAGGAAAGTTAGAATTAATGGATGAAAACATTATCTCTGAAAATATTTAAGGTTCATCCAATACATTTAAATCTCTGTAATTTTATACTTGGAATGAATTCGAGTTGAGATTTTTGTATATTATTTAGCTGAAGTTTTTTTCTTTTTTTAATATAAATTTGATTTAATACATATTATAATGTAAATAAATATGTTGTTTAAAAATACTAGCCAGGAAAATAAATTAAATTATTAAAACAAATATATGTAAAAAGTAAAGACAATAAAAATTATATAAAAATTGTAGACTGGAATTTTATTTTATAAAAATAAACGTTTTTAATTTTTTCGTTCAAAATATTATTTTACTAATTATTTTTTTTACAAATAGATAATATAAAACACCAAAGTTAAAGAACTTTTTCAATCATATTTTAAATTGTCTAAGAATTATTGTAAAACCAGTTTATACTATATATATATATATGGATAAAAAATAACTTATTATAATTACTAAACGCTACTAGTAATATTTAGTAATGAATATTTACCCAAAAGATATTAACGTATATATTGAAAACACTTTGAACTAAAATAACAAATTAACTCATAAATATTAAAAACCGTATTAAAAAAGTTACAGAACAGTAAAATAGCTAATATCAAAAGAAGTTTATTAAACTAAACATATTTTTCAAAAAAAAAAAATATAAATAAAAGCCGCTACATTATAATCTAATTTTAGTATAAAATTAAAGGGGTTGAAACAAGCTAAAACACCTAACACTTTTCCATTAAGTCATTTCATAAATATGCATGTTTTTTTTATGATTCGACAATAAAAGTCTATAGATTAATTTCCGCCAACGTTTAAGTAACCATTATGCATACGAATTTTAATAAGTTTTTATAGCATATCTTTACTGCCATGTTTACTTATTCGTGTATTTTGTTAAACTCTACATGAAAAACCATGTTTCGAAATGTTTGATTAATTTGTTATGAAAAAAAAATTGTCGCATATTATCTATTAATTGTATCAATTCATTAATGAAACTTTTTATTATTGATACCTCATTACAAATAAATTAATTTACAATATGTGAAAGCATAAAGATACGGCATCTTAAATTTCATTCACGAACTTTTTTATTAACATACAATTTATCAAGCTTTTACACGATAAAATTTCAAACGAGATAGAAAAAAATTTAATTGGATATAAAAACTATACTAGTACTAATTTGTTTGATAATTTATTCAATTTTATGACTTAATTGTTGTTGATCGTGACATGAGTTCGAAAAGCATACAAACATACACACAATGAGAGGGTACACAAAAATGATACATAATCTGAGATCTAGACAAAAGGCAACGACCTTTAAATCAATATTTAAAATCTTAACCGTATTTTTTCGATTAGAGAAAGAAGAATAATCAACGAATCAGCACAAAAATAACGTACAGAATCTGATTGAATCAGAACGCAATGTATAGTGTTTTAGAAGAGGGCCTACGACAGTGAATAACTTTCAAAAACTGCTAAACTTTTCTCGTAAATAGATAAACTGAACAGAGTGTGTCAGTGGGCTTCTCCGGTCGCTATACACACGTATATACCTACACACAGCATCACACAACGGTGGTGGTGTTTTTGGGTAAAGTAAAACGAAGGGATGACGATATAAATCTTGGTTGCGGCCGTGTTTTTCAATGACGGCATGTTCTTCTCTCTTCTCCGCCATTCTTCGTCGCCACGCGCGCTTTTGCTCTAAGGCAAGGCGACCGGGCTACTATAAGGAGCTACTGAACTTATTTGCATGATATAAGAGCTGTGATGCGAACAGAGTGGCATCATTATGGAAAAGTTACGTTTGCACCGTTGTGATGGCGCCAGAACTACTTCAATGTTATATTATTTTTTTCTGAGGTTATGTTACGGTGTACGAGATGGGTTAACTCTTGTTAGTACATTTTTACTTACAACAGATTTGCGTTACGGAATGAAACACTAACTTCAGTAAATGAATAATAATAACGTACTTTAACTTTTTTCTCAAAATCTATAATTGATTATTTATTTTGAATTCCAATTGAAAATGAATAATCAATGTTTAATAATTTGTGAAAAATAATATATACAATTTCTACAAATCGACTATTTTTTAAAAGTCACAAATTTAGTTGAAAAAAAAATACCAAAAGTAAATTTAATCTTAGTAATTAATATTAATTTCGCAATTTGTTTAACACGTTGACGTAAATGACGTCTACAGCCATCCAATGCTAGTGATTGTAGGTACAAATGACGGCAATGGCCGTCCTATATTCTTGGTATTATAAATAAATGATTAAAATGTATATCAGTGTTAAATCTATTTTCTTCTAAATTCTTCAATCTTCCTCCAAGTATGAATAATGAAATATTTCTCATTAAGTGATAAAGTCATTTTATTTCAATTATTCCCAGAATTGGAAATTGGTTGCAACAAGCGTACTACTAGAAATTAACGACATGCATAGCCGCAAATATTTCATACATTTGTCTTAGTCTCTTTTCAAGTGTGATTTTGGAAGCTTCAAAAATTTTACTTGAAATTATTACTGGAAAATTTTTATAAAATTTGCCATTTTGTTTTTTTCGTTACAAATGTTTTTCAAACTTGAATTTTGTATCTCTAAATTGATTTTTGTTATGATATTATAAAGTTTTGTTTTTGAATTTTGTATTAAAGAAAAATCTAGTTATATGTTTATAAAAATATTTTTTTTCCTTTTTACTAAATTATTCTCAAAAAATATCGGTATAGTCTATACAGCTACCAAAAACTTCTATAACTGTCTTTTGTGTATCAGAGAAATCGAGTTATTAAAAACAAATGACGGCTATAGACGTCCAATATTTTTTAGGAAAATTTATTAGAAAATGTAATAATTTTTTTCTGAAAGTATGAAATGTTGATCGAACTCCCTAAGAATCAACTAATTAACAAAACAAATTGTTTTTGTTGTCCATCATCCATTTCAAACTGAGCGTTAAAATGTTCAAACACTTTTTTTAATACAAAAAAATACTTAAAAAACATTCAGAATAGAATATGACAAAAATTATAAAATAAAATTCTTTATTATAACAATACATAATATTCCCTTTTTTAGCAGAAGCACTATCGATTACATTTATATATTCTTCTCCATTTATGCCAAAAATTTTTAAAAAAATAATACTTAAAAATTTTAAAAATAATATTTTTTAAAATGCATAGATATTATGTATTTACATATATGTATGTGTATAATAAGTGCATTAATATATATATATATATATATATGTATATATAATTAAGTATAATTAAATAAATAAAATCTTACCAAGAACACCAGAAATAAACAGTTCGCTTACCTGAAAAAAATGCAAAACATTAAAAATAAGTCACAATATGATTTTTTATAAAACATTTAACCCAAAATATTTTAATTTATATAAACATACACAGAAATAGATTTAAAACATCAAATAAATTCAAATACACTGTAAATAAGCAACATTCATATTTTATCTTAATATTTGGTTAAATAAAAAAAACCAATAAAAACATCAAAGAATATAATAAACACATGAAAATATTTTACAACACAAATATAAAGTCAATAAAAAAATAAAATTTCAAAGGTTATGAAACAGTGAATAAGTTCTCATGATGTATTAAGATACCATTTATTATGACACCCGAAAATGACGCATTTCCTGGAAATGTTCAAAACAATTCTATAAATATGTAACGTCAAATATTTTACTACTACGCTTATACTTAAACACAACAATATCCAGAACTTTGCTCATAAAAACAAAACATGACATATAACCCTTAAACTTTGATATATACATATACATATACAAATATATATATATATATATATATATATATATATATATATATATATATAATATACACGTACTGACAAATATTACAAAAAGTACATTAATATATGTGTATGTGTGTATATATATATATATATATATATATATATATATATATATATATATATATATATATAAACATGTGCATATACATTACAAATATTTAATAATGAAGCGTGTTTTTGAATAATAGAAGACTTTGTTATAATAAAAAAATTTCATCAAATAATCACACTGTTAATTTACTTAAAAAAACTTAATAAAATAGGGTGTTTTTAAGCGTGATAGACCTTTAAATTGAATCACTATCGAAATTTCTATCTTACCTAAAAAAAACAATTATATATATATATATATATATATATATATATATATATATATATATATATACACACACACATAAATACAAAGAGGGTGTTTTTAAGGTTAAATAGAACTTTCGATAAGCAATTTAAAGTTCTATCACGCTTTAAAAACGCCTATATTTATATACAATATTTATAAGATTTTATTTTATAAACGACCGCTATATTAAGAAATATAAAAATAAATATTTTATTAGTAATATTTTAAATATTTAAGTATATTTTTTTTAAATATTTAAGTATATATTTTATTAGTAATATTTTAATATTTAAGTATTAATACTTAATATATAATAATATTTTATATATTAAGTATTTTAAATATTTAAGTTTTAGTTTGACTTTTAAATTAAATTTGGTTACAAATAATATACTGTAAATTTAATTATATTTACTAAATAAATTTATTAAACTATATAAATGTAATTACTTAGAATATATAATTATTTTACTCACCTAAAAAAATAAATGGTATACAAAAATAGATTATGATATGTAATGATAATGTATACAAAAAATTCAAGAAATTTTAAACTTTATAACATATCAGATAGTGTAAGTGCTTTATATTATTTTATCTTATCTTTTTTTTACTGTTTTAAACGAATCGAACATTTACAAAGTCCGAATGAACGGTGCTTGGGAAAAATGCGATGTTAAGCTAGAATTCTTGTAGAGTAATCGAAATTCATTTCGATTTACCAAAGAAATTGGTAAAAAGAGAATTAATCACCCAGAGAAAACCACCATCGGCCACTTAATAATCATGAACATACTAAACATTAAGGTCTCAATTTGAACACTTCTTGTAACAGAAAAGAAGAATTAAGTTCAAAAAGTATTATCTTTAGTTTTTATATATGCTACTAGCTATATATTTTTATTGATAACATAAATTTCTATAAAGAATATTAAAAATAAATAAATTATAAATCATATACATGATTGAAATTTTAATATAAAATTTCAAAACTGCATTTTAAGTACATGATAAATGTGAATACTAAGAAAATGCATATAAAACATTCGTTTAAATTATCTTTTCCATATTGTTTTATATCTGTTAATAAAACTTTCCGTTACAGTAAAATCGAAAAAAATGCACACACATGGGAATGTTGGAAGGATACTTGAACATCCGACAGTTCATGCATACTTCATTAAACGTGTGGCATACATTTTCTGGTTAGAACGTTGCTGATGTTCTCTTTACAGCCAGCATAGATGACGCGTCATTGACGTCAAGACGCTCACAGCTAGCTGGTGGCAATAGTAACGGCGGCGTCCTTATATTAAAACTGCCTTCCAAGAGGCACTCATAATGCACCGGCGCCTCCACCATAATGTCGTTGCACCGGTACGCAGTCACACTACTCTGTGTATACATGTATTCAGTACAGTAATTCAATTGAGGAATCTTTGATGTTATCGTGATTGATTTTAGAAATACTACAAAACGGTGTTAACATTTTTTTTGTATTAATTTGGCATGTGTATCAATACAAACACACACTTACGCACACACACACTTACGCACACACACACATACATACAAATATATATAGTGTTTTTTTTAAGTGCGAAAGAACTTTAAATTGAATCCTTATCAAAAGTTTTATCAAACCTTATAAAACACTATTATATCTTTATATATACATACACAAACACCTGTATATGTATAAAGATGTTTTTTTATGTCAGATAGAACTAAAGATAGAATTTTCAATTTAAAATTTTATCATGTTTAAAAAAAGATCCTATATATATATATATATATATATATATATATATATACATATGTACACATATAAACATATATACATGTATATTTATTCAAACAGACATTTAAAAAATAATTTTAAATTCGTATATACAATATAAATAAACTAATGACGTAAAATAATTATACGATTTATGTATAATACTTAAATTATTATAATAACTATAGAGTTTTATTTTGAAATTTATGTTAATAAAACATATTTTTAAAATTTACTATAACAAAATAAAATCTAAAATAAGATAACTACATCGTAATTATTTACTATAAATAATATATTTTACTGCGAAATATTTAAATCAAATAATTATAAATATTTGAAACAAAAATGATAAATTAAGAAAAAATTTATTAAAAAAAGTTTTTCAAAATGAAATCTTCTCCAATAACGTATGACTTTATAAAAATATTTAATATTCATAATTTTACCGCAGCTATTCATTTCTCTAGACCAAAAATTATCTAAACTAATCTAGAATATTTGTATTAAGAGGATATTTTTATGAATTGGGTTCAAAAAAATCGTTTTTTTATTTGTAGCCATTATTACTTCCTAGACCCTAAAGAATACGCACGTGAAAGAATTTTCCAACAATTCGAAATATGAGCAATTACAGCGGTTAAACATATGTAACTTTACTCAATAGTTATGATAGAAAAAACTTAAAAAAAAGTTTAAATGCAATTTTCTCAAAACCATTTCTTTTCAACTGATTGGCAAGATTTCTCTGGAACTAGTGAATTTAATTTCATGTACGATAGCTCATTTTGTTCGTAACTAACGTCACTATCGTGTGACCTAGGATAATTAAAATCGGATGTAAACTTCGATTTTTTTTAATTCAAATTCAAAATTTTTTGCCGAAAATGGAAAATGTTTTTTAAACTGCACGCCATTTTTTATTTATCAATATATTTTAATAATCCTAGTTCAGACGATAGCGACGAGTTTCCTGAATAAAATATATTCGGATTTTTTTATTTCGGATCACCAGATGTGGAGATATATTTTGACAACCGTATGATAAGGAAATTTCGTCAGAGGTTTGCAAAAGTGTGTGAAACTCATGATTGTTTTGAAGATTTCAACTTGAAATGTTTACTGTGTATACTGCACATACCAATAATTTGTAAAGTCGTCCAAATATTTTGAATGCACAAAAAACAAATTCAAAAAACACCCTTATTCTGGATTGAAATATAAGAATACCCCCTTACTTAATTTTCAATTGGGTCATATTTATTTATTTTTTTTACAAAAATCATTCTCCATCTCTATAAAATTTCATAAAACTATTCAATATGAAAGAGTGTATTGAAATAATTGAAAATTATTTTCAATAATAACGACCAAATATAAATAAAAACAAAACATATTTTGAAATTACATTTAAAATTTACAAATTTTTACTTTATAAATGAAACGTTAATCTTTTTTAATACATTTATAAATTTTTAAATACATTAGAACTTTTTCTATGGTATTTTTTTTCTATAATTCGATTTTTTTTAAAAAAAATACATGAATTACGGTTACTATATACAAATATCACAACAAAAATTTATGAATTTTTTATGTAAAGATTATTAATAATAACACAATTATTGTTGAAGAATACTTATTTGTTCCATGTAACAAAATAACAAATATTAAATAATAAAATCATTTAATACTTGCTATGTTTGTGTATGTATCGTTTTCTCTGTGTAAATATAGGGTCATCCAAATATGAAGTCTAGATTTGTGTTTTATTAAAAAGAAACAAAAGAAACTATACACATGTTTCCCTATACACCACTCTATATACATCTTTTTTTTAATAAAACACAAATCTAAACGTCACATTTGGATGACTTTTTATCTATAAGCTGATTTTTTTGTAACTCTGATAAATTTTATTAAAAATTGGTATCTTATGTAGAGAAATTCGATTGTATTTATTTTTTTAATATAATTGCTATGCAGTTTCTCTAATGAATATTATTCATAAAAAATAAAATTTACAAATTATATATCAAATAATGATTAAATAACTTTATTCTATTGGTGTATCATATATTGTAAAATTTAATAGTTTAATACAGAATTACTTTCTCATACAAACTACTATAATCTTTCAAAGATACTCTATTTATTATTAATTTATAGGGTCATCCATTAATAATGATTATGTATATCCTATAAGTAATGTAGTATTTTTGTACCGCAGTTACATAGACTAGTAAAATAAAATCCTAGTTTAACGGTGAATTCAATTAATCGATTTAATGGTCATCGATATCTAAAAATGATTGGTAAAGTTTTTAAGTTAGATCAATGTGTTCCTCATAAATTATCGAAAATTAATCTGAAATAATGAACGGATATGTGCATTTCTTATCTTTGTTAATTAAAAAAGACGCTATTTCTGAATGAAATTGTTACTGGTAACGAAAAATGTTTCATATATAACAATATTAAACGATATATTAAACGATTTTTATATTAAACGATAGAAATAATAAATTAACCGTAACGAAATACCATTTCTAAAACCAAAGGGAACTCCATCCAAGAAAGATTCTAGTTAGTTAGGTAGGATACTGAAAGAACTATCAATTACGACTTGCTATCAGACAATCGATCCACAAAGAAAACGTTGTATTGTGAACAATTAAATCAGATAAAACAACTATCCACGAAAAAGGACAAGAGTAATCCACAGAAAGAATGTAATTTTTTACGTATGACAATGTACAGCCTCATACGGTATGAGAAACATTCTGAAAACTGAGACAGTTCGAATGAGAAATTATGATGCATCCGTCCAGTTCTCCCGACTTAGTACCGTCAGATTATCATTTACTCAAAAGTATCCAAAACTACATTAGTGGAAAACAGTTTAATACAGAGACTGATGTCCAAAGAGAGATCGATTTATTCTTTAGCGCAAAACTAAAAGAATTTTATCACCACAGTACTGAAAATTTACAATTAAAATAGGAAGAAGTTATGAATAATAATGGAAAATATATTTTGGAATAAAATTAAAAAAACAATTTTTCGATTCATTATAAATATTTCTCTAAAAAACGTGTTATTTATGAGATAACTCAAAATTTACGATATAAACTGTAAGACAATTCAATAATTTCATCATAAACAACAAGTAAGTCACTTAAATATAAATTAATTACAAATCCTATGTATGTTAGAAACTAATTATATATCTTAATTTAAAATAACTTAGTTTTTGGCTACGATATATTTTTAACATAGCAAAATATATATATATATATATATATATATATACAATAACAAATTAAAAATGTTTTTATATTAAAAAAGTAAAAAAAAATTCAATCCAACATCTGCTTCCACAAAATATTTACAATGAAAACTTCAAACTTTAATTTTATACGTTTCATTTCTTTTTCAACAACTCTCAACTTGAAAAATAAAACACCAAAAAAAATTAATGCATAAAATAAATGTTTTATGACAGCCAGACATTCGATAAATCATACAAGTATGAAATTCGGCTACAAATGTATTATAATAAATCAGGGTTATACTACTGTAAGTATGTATAAAAAAAACTGTCGTTACACCAAAGCTATGAGTCTCCTACATAAATGTCGTAGAACGTCTTGTGATGTGGCATGTATTGACATTGCACTCTGGTATATGACGCGATGTGGTTTTGTGGGTTAAGCTGCTTTTTTTAACTTTGTAGACGACGATGACGTTAGCAATGGTGCAGTAAAATGCGCTAGACGTGTAGAAGAAAATGTTTTACGTTTACGACCCTCCTGATCTTTTAGTTTGATTTGAGTCATTTTTTTTTCTTTTAGATATAAAATAATGAAACGCTTATATATAAATACTTTATTAGAAATAAAATAACAAAGTTCATTTTTTTATAAATATTGTACGTGTTCGAAGAGCTTTTGAAAAGAATCGAACAAAATTGATCACATATACGTTACAAAAACAACTACTGAACTTTTCCTTAGAAGATTCAAAAGTATCAAAAAGACATTCAACTTGTTAAAGAAAATATATTCATTTGAATTCGAATTGTCTAGCGTGAATGTGTTGAAAAATAAAATGTACTCTTGAAAGAATGCTAAGATAGAATATACAAGTATGAGCTGAGTTTATTATAAGAAGAGTTTTCGAGCTCTGAAATATTGAATTAGAAAATAATATTATACATAGGAATTACTGATCAATTTATTATTTTTCTATATAAGTCTTTAACAATAAAAAAATATAAGTATTTTAGAAAATAACATTTAAATATTATGTATTTTCGGCACTAATACTTTCGTACAATTACATTATATGTACGAATAAAAATACAGACGAACTTATTATCAAAAATAACAATAAAATAGAACAATTTTACGAAAATTTTATCATTAATCAAAGCAATATAGAAATGTAAAAAAATTCAGTTCAATGTAATAATAATAAACGTAATAAAATTAATATCAATAAAAATATTTTTTTAAATAAAAGTTTAATACTTAACACCCCCAAGATTAGACAAATACTTTAAATGTAGAATAATTAATGTATGTACCTTAGTAAAAAAAAACTAAAAAAATTCTCTTCAAAACATTGTTTCAAAATAGGGTGGCCCAAATCAAATTGTAGAATTTAGATATACTTTTATAAACTTACTATCATTTGCTATCCTTCAGTCTTATTCTTGAAAAGTTTGTAATAAAAATGTGTTTGTTAATTAAATAGAAATTAATAAATGTGAGCAAATTAAGTAAGATTATTAATTACTTCAATCAAAATAATATTAATTATAAACTTATTTTTATGAATTAATGTAATAATTTATAGTTTTAATTATTATTAAATAAAAAAAATCAAGTTTGACATTAACTTCTAGAAATAATTCATATATAATCATAATTTATTATAAACAAATTATTTGCAAAAAATACAATCTACAATACACACACACATACACACACACACACACACACTCACACACATATATATATATATATATATATATATATATATATATAAATGAAGAAAAATAAATAAACTATATTTATTTTAAAAGTTTAAAATTTTGTGTTATACAAAAGAGAATTTTTCTCGAATAAAGAACTGTTACGTTTTTAATTAAAATATATTTTTATTTATACAAACTTAATATTCATTTTTCATTGGGTTAAATTTTATACAGATGTAACAAAAAAACTTTATACTGTTTGAAACTACTAAAAATCAAATAAGCTTTCGTTAGTATTCTAAAAGGTCAGTATGCTTTATGAATAAATATGTAGTTAAAATTTTTACACTCGATTAAAAAGTTCATAAATTACATTTAATCCGAACAATATAAATTTATCAACACATTCTCAACCATTTTACGACTATTAAATGACCACAACGACTATTTTTATTCCGACTGGCCGATTCAACAAACTATTCTTTTTTTCTTATATTCTACATAAAAATATTAAATATCGAATAAACGTGAACTGAATAAAATTTAATTAACAAATTTTAACGTTTCAAAGTAAAATCATCAATAATTAAATAAATTTTCTTACAACAAATAATATATTCAAAAAATATTTATTGAAAACAAATTTATTTGCTGTTAAATTAGAAATGATTTAAAAAATAAAAAAAATTAATACTTTTTACGATACAAAAATACAGTTGTAGAAAATTCTATTTATGATAAATTATTTTTGTATTTACAAATACAACTGTATAAATATATTTGAAAGGATTTTATATATATATTAAATGAAATATTTGATATTTATGATCTGATAGTATTCGAGCTACACCTTTTCACTAATGAAAAATGACGACCTCTGCAGATATTCAATTCCTGAATGTATTAGTCTGTACTGATATCCTTGAACTTTGGTTAATTTTTAAAGTGTTTTATATCATTTATTAGTTCGTAACGGTTAGTTTATTTCTAAATAAATTAATAAAAAAGCAATATAAAAATAATCTTTTATATATATATATATATATATATATATATATATATAAATGTAAAGAACACAATACAATACAATCTTCTCTCAAAACACAAAGATTACATTAACTCTGGCCATAGAACAAGATTAAAACGTGTTTTACTTTAGTGTAACATAATTTCAATGCGGTTTGTAATAAACCAGTAAGGTTTATGGGCAGAATATCTTTGTAAGTTGTCAGTGCTTGTGAAATGTTGGTGGTAGCGCTGAGTATTCTCATTTCTTTTCAATTCAATTTGCGAAAGTGAAATATTTTCTCTTCTTATATTGTTCTAGTAAACATTCGGTTTATCGGAGTTAAAAATTATATTTATTGTCGAATAAATGAATTGATGTATTTTTACGTAATCGCTTCTTTAATTTGTTTTTATGTCGACATAAAATTAATGAAGTTTTATTTTTTGTCGTAACGGAGATGGTACGATTGTGTATAACGTTTCGGATTTAACATTTAACCGAATTAAACTATTTACTATTAAAGGTAATGCTGTAGATAAAAAGGTAAAAATTCTAATAATTACTATATATACATATACATATACATATATATATATATATATATATATATATATATATATATATATATATATATATATATATATATATAATATGATAGATATAAAAAAATATATATTTCATATTTTTAAAATCAGAAAATATAATTAAATATTTTTTAATATCTAAATAGATATACATAGATTAATGCGATATCAATTTTTATTATTTAATTATTTACTATAATATTTTTTCAACAATAAGCTATATACTTTACTGAATTAAAAAATGTTTAAATAAACTTTAATTTTATTAAATACATACATAAAGTTATATTTCACTACGATTCATTATTTTAACTTATATTTCGACAATTTATTTAATTATCATACAATTTGTATTCATGAAACAACGTTTGTTAAGTAACTAACATAATAAATAAATAAATATAATATAAATCGTCGAACTCATTCTTATATATTAACATTATTTTAATAAATATTAATATTATTTGACAATTATTTGCGTTTTTGTATAGTAATCTATATTTTTATATTTTTAGTACTATTTTATATCAAAATCACCTTAAATGTTAAAATAAGTTATTAAAATAATAACAAATGTGCATCAAAAAGTTTACAAAAACACCCAGACAAAATTGAAATAAAGAAAGAAATTACAACAAAAATAAATAAATAATTTTAATGAACTGAAAAATAATATTTTTATTTACTAATATATACAATATTTTCATCTAACAATTTGAGGAAATCTTAACGATTAAAAAATTTAAGTACTATTAAAAACTAATATATCTTTTTGATAAACAAGAAACTATCTTTCTCTATACAATTAGGAGGATATCTTTTGGAATTTATACAATTAGGAGGATATTTTTTGGTACCCAATATACAATTAGGAGTTTTTTTTTATAAATCCAATTTTGGGGTTACGTTGTATATTATATTTAATTATTTAATGTTTGTAACTTCACTTTCATTAATAAGTTGTAAAAATTATATATAATTAGTTATAGGTACTTTTAATACTTGTTATATACAAATATGGAAAACTATGATCAAAATTAAAATATAGTACTGACTTAATTGTAACTAAATATTTTGCCTTAAAAAATACAAATTTAACAAAATCATTTTTATTTAAATATTTTATTCATAAATATATTTAATGTCAAATATTATATATATATTCCGTATAATAACAGGATATAAAATCTCAAACTAAATAACGATATTAACCAAATGAACTTTATTTATAAAAAAAATGTACTTGAACAAATTGTTTTGAAATATTCATCACTACTACTAAATAATACAAGTATTTTCCACTTTAAAAGCCTGATAGACAATGAACCTTTATCAGCACATTACAACAACTCGTACATAAAACGTACATATCCCAACAAATATATGACCTTAAAATAATCCTCATAATAACAAGACATGTCTATTAAAACCTCAAATAATCCAATTCTGTAAAACCCTCTTAGATTAAATTAAATTCATAGTCTTAAAACGCATAACATATTCAAACCACACACGCACATATACGCTCATATTCAAATAGATAATAATTCTAATATCATTTGTATCAGTCTGATTACAAACTTCGTATCGAATTGACCCGATCTACGCCATGGGCTATACAAATCGAGCGAGTGCATGTTCAGACGAACGAGACAGAGAAAGGGAGATACTAAAACGGAATAAAGATGTGTTCGATGATAATGACAATATCGACAAGAAATGGCGGGGAGTTAGAGTAGAGGCAGGGGGGTTTTTGAAGAAGAGACAACTGGCATGGCACAACGCCTAATTTGTTTGCCCGTATCAAATGAACCTGCACTGCTAAATTAAATAATTCAATTAGCTATCAGCTAAACTCGAGTCAAGATCCACTTGAACATTCACATCCGGGCTTCTGCTCGACTGTTGATGTTGCCGTTGAGACTGTGTTTAACTGGGCTAATGAAGCGACACTGTTAGTCGACGATTCAACTCTATACTCTCTCTACACACTATAGTTACGGACTGTATAAGAGAACCACTCATATAAAATGAGAGTATCGAATTGTATAGGTTCGTAGGACGTTTGTGACGTGTTCAAGATGTGTATATCGCTAATCTTCTTCTATCTTCTCTCTATTCGATGGTTATTGTTTCTTTTTTTCAACACACTTCGTTACTACACTTGAACTTTTTTGTTTCTCACTTCTGTACGATACAAGTACAGCGTAGAGAATCATGTGTCTTCTCGTAATTTCTACTTCAGTATTAATCCTTTCTATAATACATTCCAAATATACTTCAACTTTTCATCTAGACTTGTTATTTCTTGTTACTCAAATTTAATTCAAATAAATGGAATTACATTTCATTTATATTTATTTTACAAACATTTTATTTGTGAATGAAAAAGTTTACATCGAAACTTTTAAATCAATAATGTTTTAATTTTATTAAAATATTTAAAATGTTTTTTATACGCGAAAAATCAAACAAACGTGATAAATAAAAATATAAAAAGAAAACATTAAATAAGAATTTTATGTTTGTACTTTATTATAAAATTAAAAGTGTACATGTATATATAAATGTATGTAGGTAAATAAGTTTAAAAGATTGTATATATAGACATTTTATAAAATAAAAATATATACTAGAGGGATTTAGATAATTAAATTATCAAAATATAATTGGTTAATTAAAACATAATGTCTTATTATAATACATGAAAAAGTACATTCGTATGGATATATATATATATATATATATATATATATATATGTCTAGTAATATATGAAAAATTATAATGCCTAACATTTACACGAAATAACATAATCAAAAATACGACGATAAAAGAAGTAATAAATTGTATAAGAATTGTGTATAAAAATTAAAGCAATACCAACGTAGCACACATATAAAATAGCCTTCAGACATACAAAAAAAAAATACTACACGAAACATAAACCACAAACGAGCGTGACTCAAGCAAAAAATATATAACCCCCTAGTATCAAAAGTAACAACTTAATACAATGATTAATGGTACCGACAATTACATAACAAAAAATTTTACAAACAACCATAATAGGAGCACTTGTTCAATAATAGGACGTCTAAACATAGCGAAACTGGAACTTTACCAAAGTGAAAAATAATCAATCTCACGCACCATATTTCGATTTCAATCCATCAATTTCAATCAAAATATAAGGTGTACCGTATGTCCGATTCCCATGTGATGGTCCAGAACAGAGATGACGCAACAGAAAACGTTGTATATCGTATATCGTTTTCAAGTTGCAACTAGTGATATTAAAAGATAATATAGATAAATACGTGTGTTAACTGATGCATGTAATATGAACACGTGAAATTGTGGTTGTGGGTTCGAAATGTGATTAATTTTTAACCACGAACATTAAGTTCAAAAATAGTGAACGTTATTTATATAGTTATTCACTAGTTTATATAGTTATTCACTAACTTCAAAGTTTTTAAAGATATAAAAGAACTTAATGGAAATCATGCACTGTAACATATAATAGTTTTATAACAAAAACGTAACATATTTCTTATGAATATTTCATTTTTTAAAAAATTATATATTAACTCTTACAAAATAACATATCGATAACGATTTATATGGAAATTATAAATCATACATATATTTCTAAAAATTATTGAATTCATTAATAATATCATTTTAACCATAAAACTATATGAATTTGTTTTTGTCAAAGTTATTTTTAATCTATTAAAAATAATTTAAAAACATTCACGTGATTATTTATACATAAAATTTACCTCTTGATTACACAAACTTTTAATTTTAAAGTTCAAATTACGTTATTTTTACCTTATATAGGGTAATCCAAATGTGAAGCATATATTTGTGTTTTATTAAAAAGAAATAAAAAAAACTATACAGATGTTTCTTTATACACCCCACCCTATACACATGTTTCTTTTTAATAAAACAAAAATCAAGGTGTCACATTTAGATGACCCTATATATTATGAATATTTGTATTTAGTATTTTAAAAAAATCGTAAAAAAATATATAAAAAATTATTTCTTTCCAGAAAATAACTTTTTTGATGTAACAACTGAAAATAAAAAATATATTAAAAATGATAAATATTTCAATTTTAGAAAATTATTTTACTATTAAATTTGTTTATTATATATAATAATTGTAAAATTAAATCTCAAGTGTAAATATATTTTTTATACATCAATTATTATTTAATATTAATATCTGATGTATATAAATAAAAGAAATTTATTAGTAAATATTTGTTTTATAAAACAAAATAGCCATTATAAAAAGACACTTTTAGTAAAAATCCAAAAAATTTCAACTTTTTTTAAAAAATAAAATATTCAATAAAAAATAAAAATATTGAAATATAATTTACAGAATTTTTTTAAATTACGAATAATAATATCAATATTTTAACAATAAAAATAAGAATCTCAATATTTTAACAGTAAATATTTAGTTAGTATTTTCGGTGGATAAATAACAATTATTAATCTTATATTTATTGCTTTTAATGAATAATAGCAAATAACATATTTTCGTTAAAATATATGTACTACACATCAGATATACTCCTGGATATTAAGAGTGTAAAATATATGGAATTTTGCTACAAATAATTTAATTGTTATTAAATATTTTCAAAAAAAATTTGGAGAAATTTTTAATGTTTTATTTTATTTTTAACTACCTATTCTAAAATCCTAATAATATCTTTACATATTGAAATGTATTGCATCACCATTTAGAAAATAGTAATAATTTAAACCTAATATATAAATACATATAATTTTATTTATAAAATCCATGCCCATTTTATTTAATAATTCCGAAATTTATATTATCAGGCTTTTTTCAATTAATTTTCAGACGAATTTACACAATAATTGAAGATTTTCATTTTGTGACCTTTAAAAAAACAACAAGGAACTTTGACAATAATTATATTATGTTTGATAAAAAATTAATTATAAGAAAGGGACCAGATTTTCTAATCGATTACATAAGTTAGTAAAATTTTACTAGTAATTATAATTTGATTTTTAGCTATAAACAAAAATTAAGTAAACTTTCTACAACGTATAAAATGTGTTTCTAACATTATATAACGTATAGCATGTGTATATTTTATGTAAAACGGCAAAATTTCACAACTAAAAATATACACAATTATTGGAGAAATAAATAAAATACAACAAAACAATTAAAAATTAGATAGATTTGTATAAAGAAACAAATAATAATTGATCTAATTCTTAATAATATAATATTTACCAAATAAACTATTATTAAATGAAGTTAAAATGCAATATATTAAAAAATCGATTACATACATAATTGCTAAAATAAAGTGAAGCAGATAAAATGTTGCAAGTAATTTAAAAAGAAAATTATATATATATATATATATATATATATATATATATATATATATATATATATATATATATAATGATGTGTCAAGAAGAAAAATGTATAAAATATAGAAACACATACTACATTATGAATAATAACGTTCAATGAATCCTAAAAATCGTATGAAATACTAGAAATATATCAAAACGTCCATACGAAATATCTTTTTACAATTCAGTCTGCATTTCTCTGTAATATTCATAATGTCTGAACTAAGAAAAAAAAATAAATTCCCAACGTATACAGAGTCAGATACTATTTTATGGACATTGGTTATCAATTTTCATTATAACTGTCAAAGTCGCATTGGCCTGAATTCGAGAAAGTAGAACCTTACTGGCAAGAATAAATATAAATCAACAATATCATATTTCGTTTCTTACCCATCAATTTCAATTAATGTCCACGAACGGCGAATTTTCCTTTGGATTCTTTTTATGAAAAATTTACAAATGCCAGTATAGATATTTCGATGAAATCAAATCGGACGAGCACATATTTAAAAAACTTGTTACTTAGTATTACAGCAGTATTGATTGATATGTTTGAAAGTTTCGTATTTTATACGCATACAATAATAAAATATTGTGCGTATTAAATTAAAATTACTTTCAAAACTTTATATACATGCATATATATATATATATAAGTTTTTTGTTTACATTATATTCCCTTAACAACTTTTCAATACTAAAATAATTACATTTTTCAGTCGATTAATTTACCTTTTTTCGGTTAAATAACTATGTTCTATATTTTCCAAAATTGAAGAAAAATAACTATTTATAATACTTTATATATCACTTACAGCTTTAAAAATATAGGGTTATCCAAATGTGACGGCTAGATTTGCGTTTTATTAAAAATAAACTTGTGTATATAAGATGGTGTATAGGGAAACATGAGTATAGTTTCTTTTTAATAATACACAAATATAGGCGTCATATTTGGATGAACCTATGCAATATTGTTTCAATAAAAATCGCACATAGTGGAGTTAATAAAGATCCGTGTGTGTATATATATATATATATATATATATATATAAATATATATATATATATATATATATATATATATTATATATGTAATCAGCCTCTTTCAATACACTACTAGAGGAAGGTCTCTCAAAATTTTTAACTTCGACCAATCCAATTTCTCCTTCTCTCAGTTTATTCAAATTAATTTCCTCATATCTTTGTCCCATCTGTCTATGGATCTCCTTCTGGGCCTTTTAATACAATATATCTAAATTCCCAATCAATAACTACTTTTGTCCATCGATGGTCCCCTCTTCTTGCTATATGACTAGCCCATTTCTATTTTAAACTTCTCACATTTATAACTTTTGTTTTCTTTCTGATCTATTCATTTATCTTCCTTTCGCGTTATTCCCAACAAACACCTTTCCATATTTCTTTGTGTTGTCTAGAACCGCTGAATCATTTTAGCATTCAAGACCCATATTTCACTGCTATGAGTAAAAACAGGTAAGACGCATTGATTAAAAACTTTTCTTTTTAAACAGAAATATTTGACTTAATAATACATTAACTTCTTCCAAACTGACATTATCCTATTTTTACTCTGTATACTTCATTTATAATTATTCCTTTAGTGTAACTGAGTTATCCTAGATATAGAGGATAGTCCAAATGAAACTAAATGATTTAGATAAACATTTACTTCCTTATTATCTTTCACTATCTTTTACTATTCTTCAGTCTTCTTTGGACCACCGTATACATATTTTTCAACTTATATTTCTCTTCTTCTTAAAACGATTTTTATTTGATTTGGAATTTCGTTGAACATTACTTATATCTTGTTGAATTTTATCATATGATCAATTTGTCGACTTTCTTAATCTAATTCTTTTATTTTATTTTAAGTGTTTACCAAAAGAATAATGACATCAACAAATCTTAAATAATTAAGTATATCTTAAATAATTATTTATTTTTATTTCTTAAAATTCTCAGTTTATTCTTTTAAATATTTTTTCTAACGCAGATGTAAATAATTTTGGTAACATCACGTCAGCCTTTCTCAACCCTTTTATAATTTTAAATTTCTCGGTTTTTTCGTGTACTTGTAAGGAAGATGTGCCATTTTTTATAAATATTTCTTATAAGCTCAATATATACTTTTTCAATTCCTTAATTTTTCAATATATATATATATACACACACACACACACACACACACACATATATATATATATATATATGTGTGTGTGTGTGTGTGTGTGTGTATGTATTTCTTCATTTACATTATTCATTTATTGAACAGTTTTTAAGATCTAATTGAAAAATCATTTGCTTAATTTCTAAACATCAAGTTTTATATTCATTTACGTGCACTAAATTATTAAACAATACCTAAGTTGTTCATTTTTAGATATAAACTTATAATCATATTTTAATAAAATTATATTTTATAATATACGTTTTTAACATTTATACTGTTTGTAATAACTACATTATCTTATTTTTATTCCCAAGTTTCAATAATGCATGTTATAGTATTTTTAACTTTGTGACTGAATTTCAAAATTTGTCATTTTTATATAATTTAGTGATTTTAAATTAAAATTGAAATTTGCAATCAATTCATTAACATCAAACTATCCAATTAATGCAAACATTATGAAATCAATCGTAGTATCTAATATAAAAACAACAGTTATAAAGACAAAAATACAAAAAATATAATTTTATTAAAAACTGTAGTAATTTCTTGATAAAATCAAATATTAAAAATAATTCTTCTATTTTTTATATTATTAGAATTCTCTATATTTTATGTAAGTAATTATATTAACTAATTATTTTAAAAAACGATCACAAGAAAAATAATCATTGATGTTTATTATGATTGTATTTATAAAAATACTAATGAAAATTATTAATAACACAATTAAAAGAAACATTTGTTATATGAAAAAGTACTCGTTACTCGTAAATAACATTAAAAAGTTATGATGCCCCCGTCACAAAACTTTGATTCGTTGATTTTCTACTAGAATGGGATCAATAATCACATTACGTCGTCATTCGAGTGAGACGTCCGACAAATATGATTAAGCCTCGGTGAAAAATGCAATTTCATTGCAGAAACATTTTTCATTTTAGTAATTAATTGATTGATTTTTTTATATATATATATATATATATATATATATATATATATATATATATATATATATATATATTCCTTGTATGTGTCTTGCTGCGAGCACATAACGGCGAACATAACTGCAGATGACAAACGAGAAACGGAATAGTTTTTCTATGTTTTATTTTATCTGCTTGTTCTACGTAGAGAAACCGAGTGTAAATTAAACAGATTTCTTGTACGAATTCAAATTTCAAATTTACAAGCGGTTGAATCATTATTCTTATATCGTATACTTAATAACATGAGTGGAAATGATTTGATATCTGCTTCTAATTGGAAAAAAAACAGTATATAGTCGAACAAGAAAGAAAATATATCTATTATAGAGGTAATGAGGCGAAATAATAAGCTGTTACATTAATAATGTTAATATTATATTTCAGATTATATAAAGCATGAGGTTATAAATGGTTTTGTTTTAAAGGCGGAAATGAAATTCTAAACGATGTTCTATGTGAGAAAGGAAGATTTTTTTAAAAAAGAAAAAATATTGTTATTTAAATTTTATTGAAATTATTTACTGTTTTATGTAATTACTTTATATTTTTCAAGTACTTAAATTTTAATGACAATTATTTCCTTTTATAGAATATCTAATATAAAATTTTAAACTATTATTTATTGATCTGTAACTAAATAATTCACAGAATAACAAACAAAGTTTTTAAATATATTTTAAAAGTTTCTATTTGAATTAATTGTTAAACTTATATCATTTACAGAAGAAATATATAATAAATATTCAAATTAATAACAGAAGCAAAAAAATATCTAATCGAAAAAGTTGATTTTTGTTTAAAATGAATGGAAGTATAAAATATTTGAATAATAATGTAGAAATGAAAATTTAACTTTGTAAAAAATTATGTTTTCATACTATAAATTAGCACACATTGTTGATGCTAAAAAACTATGTTTTCAAACTTTTAACGAGATTGTATCTCTGCTACGTTTTAAAGTAATTTTATATAAAAACTGGCAGACAATATGTTACAAATATTGAAAAAAGTACATTTTTATATTCTGTACATTTCATTAAATAAATACATTCTGTTTTAATAATGTTAGAGTATTATTTGAAAAATTTATTTAATGACTATGTAATGTAATAATTTGATATCTTTAAAAAAATACGAATAGTAATAAAAAATATATAGAAAAAGATAAAAAGTTTTAAAAACAAATTTTACAGCTGAATCATCTGAAATATTGTACATCGATGTTTGATTTATTTTCGTTAATTATAAAATGTTCCACAATATTAATACCTTCGGCTCAATCGCCGACACGTAATAGAAATAAGCAATCGAAAGCGGTTCTTAATAAATAACTTGTCATTTTTTAGGAATCAAAGAACGCAGAACCCTCTTTTTTCCGAAATCACAGTTGTACAAGTTACAGCGTGACGCTGCTAGCGCAGCAAACGTGTTTCGTAACATGTGGCCAAAGTTTATACCCTTGTTTCACGCCCTGTTCAATTTATATTAGGGGTTGGTTGGTTTGTATGGCCTTGATGACGGTGATGTCGACACGAGGTACCTCTATCTACGGTACCTATCTCTCTCATACTTCCTATACTCGGAAGAAAAAAAAATGTGTAAAACTTTCGATTTTTCACGTTTGATATCTGTACTGAAAGATGATGAAATTTATATGAAGGGGTGAGAGAATTTTTACCCTCGTAGATTACTTCAAACAACCTCATTTCTTCAAATTTATTTTTCTCTAACGACGAACAGATCACAGTAATATTATATACACTTATTGACGCGGAAAGTTTCTTGCAGATAAGTGGAATTGCTTTTTATGATTCGCGATATTTTATTTCGTAAACGCGAAAGTCATTATTTTTCAATAATATACATATGCGATCGCGATACAGATGCTAAGATCTTATTTGATATATTGTAAATTATTTTTAAAAATAATATTTATTCCAGCGAAAACACATAGTAGAAAAAGTATACTTTATCGAATTGTACAAACGTTTATGGTTGCGAAACAAACGTATTTTTAGCTGAAAAATTGTCGTTTTACATAAATACACATTTCAAAAAACGTGTTATACATTATAGAAGCTGTATTCAATTTCTGTTTATCGCTAAAAATCAATTTGCAATTACCAATAAAATATTACTAATTTATGTAATCGATTGAAAAATTTACTACCTTTTTATGATTAACTTTGAATAAATATTTATAAAATAATAACTGTCAAAGTTACTTATTAATTAAATTTTTTAAAGAACCTAAATGAAAATCTTGTTACAAGAAAAATGTAACAAAATACGTAATTTTGAAAATTTGACTGAAAATTAATTGACAAAAGCTCAATAACATAAATAATTAAACTTATTAAATAAAATGGATGTAAATTTTAGAAATAAAATCAGATATATATATACATATATATATATATATATATATATATATATATATATAAATTAATAAATACAATCGACCAAATAATCGAAACATTTTTAAAAAAGAAAATATTTTGTAACGTAAACATAAACATATTAAAAGCATTCAAGTAACATAACTTTTAATTGGTTGCTTTTGTAGACAAGTTTTGTTTATAATTTCATTACTTTTAATTAACTACTTTTCAAATGCTACGATAAATTATTTTTGGAAATACAGGTGGAAACAAATTAATATACACATTAATTTTACAAAAATATGCTAATATTAATTATTTTTTGGATAATCATAATTAAATATTAATAGATAACTCATTAATTTTCACAACACATAAAAAATTAAGTATTATTAGAATTCAGTTTAGATCTATTATGTTAAACAAAAAAAATTATACTATAATTCCACCATAAAAACCTCAAATTAAATGTTTTAAAAACAGTTCAAACACATTAATAGTTTTACATTCTTTTTAAAGAATTCAGCAAATTTAAATAATACATCAATAAACATTATTTATGTGTATTGAAAGTCTATATAAATATTTAAATATGTATAAATCTGTATTTTCAAAAATTGAAAAACACATTTGTGTACAAATAAATAATTTTAGAAACTGTTTCTGTACATGTGACGTTTTTAATATTGGAAAAAATGCACACATCGGAGTAAAAAATCATATAATAGCATTCAACAAGGCAATCCCACTTCGAAATCGCTTTGATCTGCGAAATCGTTTACCACTTGAAGAATACCTCACGCTGTGAATGATTGACTCGATAAATAGAAAAGTGTACTGTTTAACTTTGAAGAGGAAATGTAAAAAATGCTCAAAGTATGTGTGTAAATGTTTTTTTTCCTTTTGACACCTGTGTTTTAATGCAGGCTTAGCGTGAAATATTAACATTGAATTTGTCAGTTCTTTTATTATACAACCATATGTTTATTTTATGTCTCATATACATATATATATATATATATATATATATATATATATATATATATATATATACATTTGTATTCAGTTGATGTAGAAATATATAAACTTATTCAAAATAATTTAAATTTTAAACAATTATTATTTTATTAAGATTTTGTATACTTGTAGACTTATATTTGAAATTAATACTTAACAATGAATTACTAAAAATTGAATTTGAATAAATGTTTTAGACTATTGTTAAAGTTTACTCAAATTAATTTAAAGTAAATAATTTCTTTTATGGAATGAAAACAAATGTATTTATATCTTTTTATTATTAAATAAGTATTAAATAATTTCAACTAGCTAATTATAAAAAATAAAATGAAATCCATTTCTGTGAATTCAGTACTGAATTTAAACCGTTTATATAAAACATTTAGTCAACATTTCTATGATATATTCCAATTCTTGTGCCATCATTAAATATGTATATATATATTATAAATCGTAAAGACTATTATAACAAAATTTAAAAGAAACAGTGTCTGAATTGTTATATAGGAGATAAAAATAAAAAAGTATATATTTAATAATCAAGTTTAATTTGTTACAAAAATCTCTAATGCTGATAAATTACTATTACAAAATTCATATTTTCTGCCAAAATATCTAATAATTCAAACAGTCTAGTTTTGAAAAAATATTATTGTAGAATTATCACAGAATTTTTGTAAAAATTACCGAACTAAACTGGAAAATTATTCAACATGATTTCACACTCTTGATTCGAAAATGAAAACAATTCAAAAAAAAATGTAAATTTTGAGTTGTTTAAATTACAAATTCATCATTTGATCGTTTTAAAAACTGTTTTAAATTCATTATCATTAATTTTTAACTAGGTTTTGTTTCAATGAGATACAAGCAAAAAATATTAATTGTAAACAACTAAATCACATTGATTCAATGCAACGTAAAATGATTTTTATAAATTTTTCAACTTTTTAGAAAAGTATTAAAATTTTATTAATTTATTATTATCCAATTATTTTCAATTATATATATTTCGATTATATAAAGTTTTCTAATAACAATGTTAGAACTATAACAGCTGGTGGCAACCATGTTAGAAATTTTTTTGAGCTCATTTTGGCAATTCAACTCATTATAGTTTCACAAATTATCATGGAACGTTTAATACTTCAACAACGATTAGAAACTGTAAAAACTTGATGCAACTCCATTGTATTATTTTCTGTGAGGTTATGTGAAATCATTGGTTTATGCTGATAAACCATAAATAACAGAATTGTTAAAAATAAATATTAAATGTCTAATTCGTGAAATTGAACCACAATTATGTGAAAGAGTGACTAAAAATTGGACTAAACGAATGTACTATGTCAAACGAAATGGTAGTGATCATATGAGTGAAATTGTGTTCCATTAATAATGCCATAGAATATGCTTAAAAATAAAAATATATTAATTAAATACTTTTTGTTTTATTTCCATTTAAACTTCTAAAGCCTTTATTGGTAAACCCTATATATAATAATGTTATTATCTTATAGTATTGACACAGAAATTTATAAAAATAATCAGTCACAGTATTAAACATTGGGATCTTTTTTTCAAATATATATATTAATTTCTTACAGTTTCAACTTCCGTATATATATATATATATATATATATATATATATATATATATATATATGAATTTATGTTATTGACTACATGACATGTTAGAATTGTAAAAAAGGTGTCGTTTTGGTCAATACAAACATACATACAAAAAAGTGCATTCAGCAGACTAGCGATCGAAATTCAGCATAATAAAAGCACATCGATGGCAAAGTGATATACGATGCTACCCGCTAAAGAATGTATCCCGCGCATATTGATGAAACACGACATAAATTTGGCGCGAAAGCCCCATAAAAACTGTCAAAACAGCGGCAATCATGTAACAGCGTAGGTGGCTATACGTCTGTACCACACTGGCACTACGTTTTTTTTTTTTTTGGTGTACACCGATGTACATACATACATATATACATGCATATATATATATATATATATATATATATATATATATATATATATATATATATATATATATACATGTATATATACATGTGCATATATACATGTATACATGTGTATATATACACGTTGATAGAAGCAGCGTGTTTATGCGTACGACAACGTGAGCGTGACGCGTGAAACATTTTAATTGCGTTTGTTCCATTCCTGACATAATGTCGACTCATCAGCCCGGATGGTGGGTAGCGTAATTGTTGCGACATTAATTGTTGAGCAAATATTTTATTAGACGAACAATTACTGTAATAAATAATCTGACTCATTGTTGTTGATCTGTGTTGACATGCGGAAAATTCGTGTGTATTTGTGTGAATGAGTATGTATGTATGCTTAATATAAATTTTATATATATATATATATATATATATATATATATATATATATATATATATACATACACGTGTGTGTATATACAAAAGTCGGTGTTTACTATTTTTTCTGTAATTATCAAATGAGTGAAGCACCAGCATTGGAAATATAATTATGCGACAGATGTGCGGACGGGAATTTATGTTTTAATTAGCCTTGTTTATAAAAGACGCTATATTCTTTCGAAGAAATATATTTACTTCATGTGTTTTTCGTCGTTTAAATTTTATAATTGTTTCCTTGCTTTAAATGTTTCATACAAATATGGGTTTCGCAGAAAGCAATTTCGAAACATTAATTATATTTAAATCAAATGACTGCCATTCGTTCTTGTTATATGATTTTATTTAAATTATTATTACGCTTACTTCGGAACAGTTTTTAACAATCTGCGATTTTGAAGCAAACCGAATGTTTGTTGTTTTTTTTTGTAAAAGAAAGTCGTCAAGCAAGAATTTTAAATAGAGGTTTTTATATTTAGGTTTGTGACAAATCTCAATATTTTATTCTTATCATTTAAATATATTCTCCATATCTTTAAATAAATACAACTATATATGTATATATATATATATATATATATATATATATATATATATATATATATAAACACAGATGTATGTCTAAAGGTAAAGAAAAATAATTAATGGAAAAATATATAACGTATATTTTTACTTTATTACATTAATTAATATGATTTAATAAGTTACGCTCATTAAATATAAGAAAAAAGTTAGGCAGCTCAAATAAATATTGACTTTGTTATCACATACTTTTAGATACACAGATATGGTCAAATGATTACAAACTTTTCTTTAAAATATAATTATCATTCTATATATTATAAAATATTATGTTGTGATCAATATGTATAAAAATACTTTATTAATTACGGCTTTGTTCTAATATTTACATTTTCGATTTTTATTTTTTTGCTTATTTTCTTTACAATCTCGTGCTCTAGTAATATGAGTTGACAACGATCGGTTGAAAATTTGATGGAAGGTTCAAAAGAGATACTAATTTTTTCAAGTCTTTACGAAATACGAACATTAACTTATTGAAAGTATATGATCATACTTAAAGCAAAAAATAAACCAAAATAAAATCAATAGAGTCCATTAGAACCGAATATAAATGATAGTTGCTGAGAATATAGTAATATATTTTCCATATAGATGAGTGACCCAAATGAAACTCAAGTGTTTAGACAGTGTTTACATATTATATTTTTCAGTCTCATTTGGGCCACCCTGTATAACTAAAAAAATGTTCAAGAGCATAAAAACACTTACATTGGGAAAAGTTATATATGATATAAAATAATACTAGTTGACACAAATGAGACTGAAGGATCTAAATCGGGACTATCTTTTAGTCTCGTTTGGACGACCGTATATATTAAACTGAAAAAAATAATGAGTTTCATTTTTATCGAAACCTAATTTTCTAAAAATAATGTAATATTAGGTTGTCAAATATCTCCCTTCCGCCTTTTTGTCTTTTGAATTTCGCGGCTATTAAAAAAAAAAAAAAAAAAAAAAAAAAGCGGAAGGGAGATACTTGACAACATAATATAAAAAATTGTCAATTTATAACTTAGTCACATCTACATGTGTGTGTATGTATATTTATACATCATATATGTATATAAATATACATATATATATATATATATATATATATATATATATATATATATATATATATATATATATATATATATATGTGTATGTGTGTGTGTGTGTGTGTGTGTGTGTGTGTGTGGGTGTGAGTGTGTTAGAAAAAAATAGATGCAAATTTCAAATAAAAATAAAAATAATATTTTAAAACTATCTAATATAAAATAAATAACAATAGTTGAATAAAAAAAAGTAGAAAATATAAAATCAGTATAATGAATATATAACAAATTCATAAAATTAAAATAAACATCTTAAAGCAAAACCTCGACTTCGAAATTATTAAGTAATAACTACAATAAAAGTTATTTAAGAACCATAAGGTTTTTTGTCGTCATAACAAAACTTTTAAATAGAAAACGTTTAATCCTCTGTAAAGCAAAAAACGTTTTCTAGCGTCGTTTTCGAAATAACTGTTTTTATAATAGAAAGTACAGCTTTAAGCATAGAATTTCATTCACAAACCGTTATCCACTATTATCAGACATTCTAGCAACAAGTAACACTAAAATCTAATTTTAGTTTTAAAAGTAATTAACATTAAATGTGAAATATTAATAAGAATTTAAAAGTTTTTTTAATTACAAATTAAGACAACATATAAAAGTAATTCTAAAATTATTACTTTGTATGAAACTACAACTATATATGATAAAAAATGTTATATATATATATATATATATATATATATATATATATATAAATAATGTATATGTATATATTAGGTTGGCAAATATCTCCCTTCCGCCTTCTGGTCTTTTGAATTTCGCAGCTATGTAAAAAAAAAAGCGGAAGGGAGATACTTGCCAACCTAATATATATATATATATATATATATATATATATATATATATATATATATATATATATTATTCTATAAAAATTACATTGAATTAGCATTTAAAATATTCCTTGAATTATATAATAATTATAAATATATATTATACAAATTGCTTATCAATTTTCATTAAAAAACTATATTACAATTAATACCAATTTAAATATATGTAATTTCAGTGGTAAAATCCATATTAATTTTAATAACACAAAACAATTTAAATTGCGATAAAATTACAATTTATATACTGAACTGTATAATTAACTGATTCAATCAAATCTATTATAAATAAGATATTGTTCATTTACTTTGTTCACTACAAGCGTACAGCTTTAATATTTAGTATATTTAAAGGGTATCTTTAAGAGAAAAAAAACCCGCTTCGGTTTATATTAGCATCATAAATCTGTACAACGACTCTCCCAAGACCTTAATTTGAAACTAACACATCAACTTACAGTACGAAAAGATATGAAAATGTTTTGCTTGCGAAATTCGCGTGTATCAATCATTACGTGACTTTTATAAATCGATTATGGCCAGTTTCTGTTTTATTAATAATTACCGAGTAAAAAGTTGACATAAAAACTTAACGACACTTATACATACAATAAAATTATATATACATATATATGTGTGTGTGTGTGTGTGTGTGTGTGTGTGTGTGTATGTGCGTTGTGCATGTTTTGTGTCTTATACAAATATAAGAAATATAAAGGTGACTTTAAACTAGCAAAAACTTTAAAATATTTTTATGATTAATATACATATTTAAATTTTAAATTGATTTCATCACATATTTGTTACATTCTCACGAATGAAAATTAAGGTTTTTATTATATATATATATATATATATATTTCTTACATAAATTTTCATTTCTCTAACCCAGAGCAACTATAAAATTAGTTACAAATATAAAATACAAACGATTAGACTGTCACGATTTAGTAAAAGCCAATAAGTTTAATTTTTCTTTTTTTTAAAAAAAATAATCTTTTAAAAAAGCATAATAGACTCATAAAAAATACCTTGAATCATTTGTAAATTAATTTATAAATTCCAATATCAGTACTGAATAAAAAATTGTTATAAATCCAAAATACACAAATATTCTTGTTATATTAACGATTTAGCTACTCTTCATTTTTATATCTACACTACTGACGATGTAAACAAATCACTTAGTGTCTTTCTTTTTAAATTCCTACGGACTGCTGTTTTTGAAAATTGATACTTCGGTCGGTTCCGATATTTTTGTTATATTGAGATTTTAACAACTATCATACCTAAAATTTAACTCTCGAAATTTTTGTTCATGAAACCATACTCTTCAGTCTACTTAAAGGTAAATAAAATGTTAAAAACACTCAATCAACAAAAACAACAGTTCATTGAAATATGATAAAAATATTCCATAAGAATTTACAGGTAAATAGATTACAAAATATAACGTACTTTTTCGGATCCTATTTCCAATAAATTGTTTTTCGTATGAACTTTTACACAAAAACATACCTCTTTATATTCCAATTTAATATAAACAGTATTTTTGTTACCTATAATCAAAGTTTATTTGTATATGCGTAAAAAATACATTAACTACGTTACATATATAAACATACATATATATATATATATATATATATATATATATATATATATATATATATATATATATATACACATATATATATACACACACACAAATATATATATATATATACAAACATACTTGTATATATGTATAATATTATTTGGAAAGGGTAATTGAATGTGTAAGAACGGGTGAGTATACATATAAAAAAAATTCACTAGGTGAAAATTTCTAATTAAAACAATATTGTTTCAAAATAAGGTTGGGCGTACAATAACGTAATATAATACACGGTAAAATGAATAAAAAGAATGTTTTATAATTTTACAGGTGATCATCAGCGAAAATTAATTATGTAGGTATCTATGTGGGCCGTGACTCTGTACGTGCTACCCTTCGTTGGCTGTAGTAGCAGCCAAAAGCTCACCGTACTACGCTCACCGAGCAGGCAAATTAAAAGCGCTCTCTATGCAATGAACTTGTGAACTTGAATGAAAAATTAAATTCAGTATTACCACGAACTATACCATAAAGTCTATTCTACTACCCTTTATACTGAAACTTCTTAATAACATGACGTGAGCTTTTTTGTTTCAATCTTATATGAAACTTGTTGACCATTAAAAAACGCTTTTCAATGTTATATGAATTTAAAACAACTAACTGGAAAATTATGAAAATAATAATATTACGAAATATACGTAGTTTTATGTTCTTTTTATGATTCGAATGATTTTTTGGATTATGTTGTGATATGTGTTCAAAGTAAAAAATAAAATAACATTTTTAACTTTCGTTTCCGTTCGTAGATTACAATGCGAGAGTTGTTTACGAAAAAATGAAAAAGTTCTCAAACCTAACATAAACTTTTATTTCATATAATGTATATATAATATTACACATATAAGCATATATATATATATATATATATATATATATATATATATATATATATACACATACTCACAAATATTTTACAATATAAAAATATAATTTAACATAATATCTATAGTTAATAAATATTGAAGGTTTTAATGATTTAAAATATTATATTAACAAGGAATTAATTAATTATACACATACACGCATATACGAGGGTGGTCCCAGAAGTACCCGACCCAACAAAGAAAACACAAAAATTTTTGAAGAAAATATATTTATTTTTCAACATAATCTCCTTTCAGCTCTATACACTTTTCCCAGTGATGTTCAATAAGTTCGATACCCTTTTTATAATAAGAACTGTCTTGCTCCTCAAAATACCCATTAACTGCCAACATCACTTCTTCATCGTTGGGAAATCTTTGACCACTGAGCCATTTTTTCAAGTTTGGGAACAGAAAATAATCCGAGGGGGATAAATC
Source organism: Neoneuromus ignobilis (assembly GCA_029203775.1). NCBI lineage: Eukaryota > Metazoa > Arthropoda > Insecta > Megaloptera > Corydalidae > Neoneuromus > Neoneuromus ignobilis. The sequence goes on from CP092092.1 coordinate 12,758,987, forward strand.
TGGCGAATAGGGTGCATTAGGTAGCAATTCAAACTTTAATTCATTCATTTTGGCCATTGCAATAACGGATTTGTGAGCTGGTGCATTGTCTTGATGAAACAACACTTTCTTCTTACCTAAATGCGACCGTTTTTGCTTGATTTCTTCGCTCAAACGTTGCAATAAGTTCGCATAATACTCGCCGTTGATAGTTTTTCCTTTTTCAAGATAGTCAATGAAAATTATCCCACGCGCATCCCAAAAAACCGACGCTATGACCTTTCCTGCAGATGAAACGATCTTCGCCTTCTTTGTAGCCGGTTCTCCCTTTTCAGTCCATTGTTTTGATTGTTTTTTTGTCTCGGGTGTGAAGTGATGGACCCATGTTTCATCCATGGTTATGAAACGGCGCAAAAATTCTGCTTTGTTGATGTGAAACTTCGCTAAACACTCAATTGAAATATCTTCACGACACTGCTTTTGCTTGAGTGTGAGCAAACGCGGCACCCATCTTGCACACAGCTTTCTCATGTCCAAATTTTCAGATAATATGCGATGTACCGCACTTTTTGAAATGCCTACTATGTCTGCTAGCTCGCACACTTTCAGTCGACGATCATCCAGTACCGCTTTGTGAATTTTCTTCATCATTTCTGGAGTCGTCACCTCATTTGGTCGACCACTACGATGCTTGTCTTGGCAGCTCGTACGGCCTCGTTTAAACTCTGCTTCCTAATATTTCACTGTTGTAAACGAAGGAGCAGACTCACCTAGAGTAGAATTCAGTTCAGCTTTTATATTGGTTGGGCTGAGGCCTTTCAAATAAAAGTATTGTATCACGTAACGATGACCAATTTTCTCCATTTTCACAAATTCACTGAAAACGTTCACTATTGATGGCTGCCAAACAAATACTAAACAACGTGGCGTCCTCAAACTTGAAACATATGCTTTATAGATTGTGTAATTTCTAACACAGTGATATTTTTCAACAACTACCGCCATCTCTAGGTCAGGCCGGGTACTTATGGGACTACCCTCGTTAATAATCAAAAATAATCAGTTTTAATTTTTTTGCTTTTTTTATTGCTGATTAAAATATCAGTTCATCCCATTAGTAATAACTTATTTTCGTATGAACAAGTAGAGAAAATCTAGTTCAGTGATGAAAAAATTGACCGAGCAGCTTCAATTAACCCATTATTTGAAAACGATTGGTAATTTTTTTAAGCTGGATCAGTGTTTTTTTTTACAAATTATAGAAGTTTAATTCCAAGTAATAAATAGACATCTGCATTTATCATCTCTGCAAATAGTAAAAAGAACCATTCCTAAATCAAACTGTTACTGTAACGAAAAATAAATTATTTAAGCCAATATTGAACGTCAAAGACAATGGGGTTAACCGCAATACGACACCATCTCCACAACTGAAATAATTCCATCTAAGATAGATTATACTATCAGTTTGATGAGTTATACAATAGATGGAATTATTAATTGCAAATAGCTACCAGACAATAAATCTATCACGAAAACGTTATATCGTCAATAACTAGACCGATTAAATCTGTCGATGAAAAAAAGCAGCACTTGCCAAAAAAGATGTAATTTTTCATCATAACAACGCTCGGCCTCATACGGCACAAGAAATGCTCCAAAAAACTGAAGTAACTTGAATAGGAAACTATGACATATTCGTTACATTCTCCTGACCTGGTAATATCAGATTATCGTCTACTCCAAAGTTTCAAAAACCACATTATTTTATTACAGAAAAACATTGTTTATGAAATTTATTTTGTTGAGTTGTCAATTTTTTGGTTCGATTGAATTCTTTTTAAACATTGTTTTGAAATTTATTTCGTTGAGTTGTACGATTGAATCATTATTTTAAAAAGTTTCAGTGAATAAAGTACTGTAAAATTCTGTTCTATTCACAATATTAACCTAAACAATTTTCTCATAATCATCTCACTTATTCGAATATTTGCACAAATTCATCAAAAAAGGAAAAAAACAACACATAAAAATTAAAAAGTGTCCAGATCAATATTTTAAGAAACATAATCTTATTAAAATTATAGAGCCGCTCAGATAGGAGATTTTAGAAAATAGAGAACACTTTAATCTGTATTTTTAAAACTTTTATGGGATATACGATTTATGAGATGTTAATCAAAATATCTTCATTTTCTTACTACGAAAAAAATAATTAAGCATTAAAAATTTCAATATTTTCAAATCACATTCTTCGTCAATGATAATTTCAAAAACTTAAATTTAAAAAGAGGTATCGTTTTCAATAGATAAAAATTGTTCCAAAATTGGTAAACCCACCATTAGATTCACAATCCTAAATGGGTGTATTAATATTATGATTATAAGATCAAAAGTCCTAATTCTTCAAAATAGTATAAACAATTGTTTCTATTTGATAAACATTTGTAATTTCTAATTATTAATTTGTTACCAAACCAATTATAATTTATTGAAATTAAAGTTCAACAGTTTTAATACAAATGAATTATCAACCCCAACACCAAAATGTATTATAAAGTCTCACACAAATGAATTTTTATCCCCAAAGCCACAATAAAGTGTTCAATAATCACTTATTGTTTATAAATATGTCGGCTAATGCGCATTTTATGGCGATGCCGTCATCATCAGAGCCTTTTTGTTAAAATTTTTAGAGAGATCTTTAGGGAGAATCTTTAGGAAAATGTTAACAGAAAGGCTCTGACGATGATGGCATCGCCATCGAAATGCGCATCAGCCGACATATTTATAAACAATAAGTGATTATTGAACAATTTATAACCATTGTGGCGCGGGGATAAAAATTCATTTGTGTGAAAATAAATCAGCCACAGTTCCAAGAAAAACAATATTATAAAGTGTTCAATAATCACTTATTGTCCATTTTGTTGTTTACGACAATGGGTTAACTCACATTTCGATGGTGATGCCATCATTGTCAAAGCGTTATTGTTATTAAAAAATTAGTAATCATAATTAATAAAGATTTTTATACCAATAAAAGGCTCTGACGATAGCACTGCCATCGAAATACAAATTAGCCTATTATTGTAAACAATAAGTGATTATTGGACACTATATATTGTCGTATTAGGGTGATAATTCATTTTTGTTAAATATAACATACCACAGTTTCAAAATAAACATCACAGATTTATTTCTTTTTTTAAGAAATTTAAGTTTTTTTATAAAATTTATTTAAATACTAGCCTGATAAATCAACTGCTTTACATTCATTAAAATTAGAGTTTTATTTCGAGTTAATATTAATATTTTGAATTTAATCGAAAATGTGTATAGTTATAAGCTAAGCTATACTACTAGCTAAACTACAATATATTATAAGCTAAGCTATAATTTATTGAAGATTTAAAAATCATACGTAATTTTTTACGTACTTAATAATATACTTGTTAATAAAAACAGATCCAACAAATGATTATTCTGTTTTTACTAAAGTTTAATCAAAATGTGTTCACACATTTTTAATCAATATAAATATATATATGTATATATATATATATATATATATATATAAATATAGTGTAGCACCATATCAAAACACAAAATCGTTGAAACCAATTAATAATTTGCAGACTAATCGTCCATTTGATTCATCATTCGTTTAGTGAACAATTCAAATGTGTGTTGATAGTAGATAAGGTACTTCATTCAGTTTTAGATTAACTGTTGCGTGCGAAATACGGAAAAAATAATATCAGTTTAATTTTAGTATCTTATTGTTAGACACTACCCATTAAGATAGTAACACTCCATCAGAACTTTTGACATGCGTCAGTAATTTTAACATCGCGTCTATCTGATGGAAGTGTGTGTTCACGTTGCTTTAAATGTTATATGTCATAATGTTAGTTTTAGGTACTTCATGAATATCATATTCAGTCGACCGTGAAGATTGTTTAAAAAAAGGTTACAATCAAAATAACATATAAAATAGCATGCATCACTATATATCAGAAATATTATATTTAAAGCTGATATTTTTAAATAGTAATATTTAAATAATTTTATTATGGATGAATGTCAACCTTTTGTAATTTAAGATTTACAATTAGTAGGATGAATAAAAAGATGATCACATTTCAAAACAGAAAAAATATTAATTTTATTGAATATAAATATGTATAGAAGAATGATATTGACATTATTTTATTTAATATAGAATAGACAATCAATACTATACATTTATTATAAAATAATTTTAAATAATTCATGAATTATTTGTGTAGTACTAAAATATCATTTTATTTATGAAAAATGAATTTCATTATAAAAATAATAATTCAAATGAAAATAAAATACAAAACCACAAATATATTTTATGAGCATTTTTATAAATTTAAAGATAAAAGTAAAATATTTTAAAAACGCTATAAAAATTGATTATAATTTATTTTATATAAAAATGAATTCGCAAAGTGCAGATATAAATGAAAATTATTTCACATATCAGTAAAATTTAATTAACATTCATTTAAGACACTCGCAAATTTAAATTACTTTGTATATAAAAAAGTAAAAAGGATTTTAATTATTTTATCAAATCAATGTATTTGATATACTTTATAAACATCGCATTACGACATAAATCAGTAATGTTCAAAGGAATGTAACATTCAATCAAATCTTTATTCCAACGTATAATTATCTGAATACATTATAATGATCAAATGGATTAAAAAAAATGTAAAAACAAACAAGTATACAAATTTCCTATATTAAAATGTAATCATATAATAAAAACAGGCACCACACATACACACACGATGACACATATAGAGAACAGAAAAGCAGCACCCAAGCTACTACGTATGTATGTTGGTTGAATGGATAATGTGATAATTACATTTTTGTTATTTTTCGTCCGACAACAAGACACAGAGTTCACTTGTATACTTGTCGTGTCACAGAGTAATTTTTTGCCTGCCGGATCACGCCAATGGTGTTATACACAGAGAGGAGAGGAAAGTAAAAAAAATACAATTATCGAAATGAAAAATGAGTAGTGGAGAGAGGACGGGGGCTCCGTTGTGAATCAGCGTTTTGGTGAAGGAATAATTAAATTTGTGCCACGGGCGTTTACACTGGGGACGATTGTGTGGGAAATTGTTGGCACGAGTTCGATTCCCATGTACGCGTTACTAGGCTTTTCGATATTTGTTTTATTTAATTTTTCCATTTATTCTCAATACGTATGTACTTGTGATTAATATCGCCAATACTGAATTGTTTTGTATACTGGTACGCATACGTTTTTTATCATCAATTTTAAGTGTATATTTTTTTAGTTGATTTATTGTACAACCACATATTATTTTAACCTTGCTTTAACAACGATAATTTAATAAACAACATAATAATTCAGTATTAAAACATTTCAATGGTTATTATAATAAATATTATATCAAAATATATACTAAACATGTAAAATTTGACAAAAAAAATTAAATATTCAATTATATGAGCCGTTGTTTTTAAAAATAGTATAAGTCCATTTATTCATACATTAAGATATTTAAAGGTTTGCGTTTGAATTAACTAAAAAATATTAGCAAAGGTTAAACAATTCGGGTTATGTTTTTAAAACTATAAACTTGTTAAATGTTATTATGTAATAATTAATAAAATTGTTAATGAAAATAACAGATTTTTTTTTAGCAACACATGGACTTATACTACTTTCAATAATAACAAATTATTATAAATATGAACAGCAGCAACTTTAAATTTATATTTTAATTGAAAATGGCTTTCCTGAAATGTTTTTTCTTAATGTAAAAAAAATTATTAAAATAAAGACATGTAAGTAAACGATAAATCGAATTTATTAGGAAATATTTTTAGTTATATTATAAAAAAAATATAAATAAACAACTGAGCCATTTTTTTAAAAATTTGTATATATATATATATATATATATATATATATATATATATATATATATATATATATATGAGCAGTTATATTCGAAAGTGGTATAAGTCCATTTTTGGAGAAAAATGAATTAATGATATTTTTAGTGAGACATAATGTCCTCTTTTTATATTTATAATAACACAGTCAATAGTGTCCAATATTAACATAAATTAATCAAAAGAAATTTAACTGCAAAATTTCATCGCAAAATTTTTTTTCTAAAGTGGAATAAGTCCATTTGTAGCTGAAAAAAATTGGTTATTACCTCCAACAATTTTATTAATTATTATTACATAATAAAATTTAACAAGTTTATAGTTTTAAAAACATAACCCGAATTTATTAACGTTTGCCAATATTTTTTAGTTAATTCAAACGCAAACTTTTAAATATCTGAATGTATGAATCGATGGACTTATACCACTTAAAAAACATTCTTGTAAAAACATTTTACAGTAATTTTTTTGATTAATTTATAAGAATATTGTACACCATTGACTGTGTTATTATAAATATAAAAAGAGGACATTTATGTCTCACTAAAAATATCATTAATTCATTTTTCCAAAAATGGACTTATACCACTTTCGAAACTAACAGCTCATAATTATATATGTATATATATATATATATATATATATATATATATATATATATATATATATATATATATATATATATATATATAGAAGGAGAAGGGAAAAAAATAACTATCATACACGTAAATCAATTCAACTAAAGAAATACATTTTCAATAACTATCACATGAATATTTATATATATATATATATATATATATATATATATATATATATATATATATATATATAATATTATTCTAAGCAGAGAATTTATTTTACAACAGAAAGATATCAATATTAAAAAATATATTTATACCTGTCTCATTTAGAAGAAAGCATTTTATCAATATATTGTTAAGGTTAATTATGTAAGTGTTATTTTTTTATTTAGACAGTAATCTAAAATTACATCCAATAAAATAATATGATATATATTTAAAATTATTTACAATAAAGCTTAAAACAATCAGAATTTTATAACTTAAAAACAAGATATATAAACTAAATAGTATTATAGTCAGAAATAACCTATTTGACTACAAAAGAAGGTATAATTTCGTAATATATATATTTATGTGTGTGTATATATATTATTGTATGAGTTCTATAACGTTTATATCAAACTATCTAATATAAATTAATTTCCATCGTTGTTATTATATGTTCGTATTTTATGTTTACAATATATGAAAGATTATAATAAAATATATGTAAAAATATTATTTTCATATATCATCAAAATATTGTCAAAAATACAACACAGATAAAAAGCATTGAAAAAAGCACCCGTATCTTTTTCAATATATACCTGATGATAAAAATCTAAAGTTATAAAAAATTACTATCGATAAACATTTTCAGGTTATTCGTTCTATACACACTTCTTTTTTATTAAGAAACCATATATTACAGCAGAGAAAAACGTTCATCAATAGTAGCATACCGGATCAATCTACAAAAAAAAATCGTCGATTGTAAACCATGAAAGCGAACATAATATTTTCTATGAATGGCTATAAAAAATGATAAAAACAACATAAATTTCGTACATAAAGGGTTGTTCGGGGAGCATATCGGCCTCGTCGAGAAAGAGATCTTTCTTCTTTGATACATAGGAATCACAGGTTAAAGCAATCTATACTTTACCCACCGTGTTTAGGTCATATTGAAGTTACGAGGTGGAATATGTGAAATTCTGTACCACTAAATTTTCTTTTAGAGGAGAATGGTATACTTATCAACGTCAAAGTTTAAAAATTAAGCCTTTAATCTCTGTGTAAAAGTTATATTTAAGAAGTTTAATAAATAAAATTAAAACGATTTATTTGAAAATAATTATTAATAGAAATATTGGAAGTTTTTCGTTTCATTTGTGTCTTAGAAAATTAAAAAGTAAAAAATCGGATAGTTTTATAATTAAAGAACAAAAATATATCATTGTTAATAAATTATTTTAAAAATAAATAGTTTTAGTTTTTTACATGAGTCGGCTCCACCCCTTATACTTGCTTCACTCATTAACCCCCAAATTGATCTCTATTTAACGACGTAAATAAATTATAAATAATAAAACATTTATAAAACTATATTATTGCTTCTATGTAAACAATAGTTATTATTATTATTATCATTATATATATATATATATATATATATATATATATATATGTGTGTGTGTGTGTGTGTATGTATGTGTGTATGTGTATATATGTATATATATGTATATATATATATATATATATATATATATATATATATATATATATATATATATATATATATATATATATATATATATATATATATATATATATATATATATGATATAAAATAGCAGTACCATTCAAATTTATTTTGTCCAAAAATTTGTCCGAAACATTTGCCTGAAAATCTATCTATTTTTTATTTTTTGTTAATTTGATATTTCATAAAATTTGTACTTGGTAATTCTCGGCAAATTTCGAGAAAGTTCGG
>CP092092.1:12772500-12777500 GCA_029203775.1 Neoneuromus ignobilis
TTCTTCAGTAACCTAAAAAAAATAGCTGAATTTGGTTGAGATGTTCTTAAAATACTCAGAATATTCTTTAAATATTACACCTTTCGACTAACATTTATTTTTGACTGCAAAAAAAAAAAAATTAAATAGAAAAAAATAATTAAGATTAAGATGTAAAAAAGACACTAGATGAGTTTTTAGTTTTCATGGATAATTAGTTTCCATGGAGTAATTTTATCAGAGAAAAATTCAAAAGTTTCAATCAAGATGAGAAGAAGTTGGTAATTAATGGAATTATATTATTAATTAAATATTAATAAACAGTATAAAAAAATTGTGATTTTTTTTACTTAAAAAATAGACAGAACTCTTTGGTAGACCTAAACACACACACACACACACACACATACATATATATATATATATATATATATATATATATATATATATATAGATAGATAGATAAAAAACATAATCCAAAATAGATTGTCGTTTTTCATGTTTAATTATTAATTATCGACAGTGATAACCACAATTATACAGATTAATTTTCTTCATTTTTTAATTTAGGTAAGTACAATAGAATGACTGAAATCATTATCACAGTTGTATGCAATTTTTTAAACGTGCATGTTATTCCATGTTAATTGAAAATATAAGTTTTTTTTATTTTTAAAAAATTAATATCTTTAAAAGTCAATAAATACATGTATAACATTTCAAAATAATATATTTAAGTTTTTTTTTAAAAAAAAACTACTTCAATAATCGACTTCTAGATTGGACTATTCTTTTAAGGATATTTTTAATGTTCACCTTGTTCTACACAGCACTTTCAATATAATTATCAAACTATTGGAATTTAATAAAGATAATGAATTCATATTACAAAGTTCACATTTATTATTTCTTGTACAGTATACTATAGTATTTAGTTATAACAAGTAGAATTTAACTAGATATAAAAGTTATTAAAATGAAATTATTCTATGAAAAACAAAGCAATCATTTCATTAATAACTAACACCTTCAAAGTTCATTGTGCTTTATATTGTTCATCCGTTGCTACCTTTTTTTTATCGTAAATCACCTCAATTAGAGCCAGTTTATTTTATTAGCAGTAAACCTGTATAGAAGAAAATAATTATCTTGGCTTTTAGGGTTAAATAAATTTTCCACATACTTCAAATTGAATAAAAACTACTCGGTACTCCCCTATTTACATGTGTATATCTGATTGTATGTTTCCATTTGTATGTATTTGTATCCGTTTGCGTATGTATTTGTGCGTATTTGCGAGTAAGCGCGTCTATATGTATGTATGAATGTGTGTGCGTATGTGTGTGATGACGGGCACCAGTACTGTGATGAAGGGAAGAAAGAAGGAATGACCTATCTATAACATCACGTCGGTATGACCGGAACACGGACCGGAAACAGATAGCTGCGCACTTTGTCATGGTTTAACGGTGGAGATTTTTCTTTTGGCGTGACTCTCCGAATGACCCGATAAATCAGTGTTCGCATCTGCTATCCCCACTACACACGAAGCGTGTTCACCACATATCGTCCACGCTTTTCCCACACACTGGTATGTGGTGTGAGGTGAACGTACCTACTCGATTTTCACGGATATTGATGTTTGAGATTTAAGTTGAAAAAATTTTCGGAATGCTTATTTTCTACATATGAATTTGTTCGTGTACGCGTATACCTAATTTTTTTTCACTTGAAATATAAATCAGAAATGAAACGAAACATTCGTGCAAGTGGAATAATGAATATTCTAATTGATTCAATTAAATGATAATTTATAGACGTAATAATGAACGATATTCAATTTATTATTTCAATGCGCGTTTAAGGAAAAAACTGCGCGATTTAATTAAAAGTTATATCGAATCTATTAGAAATACATTTGCAAGAACAGGATGTTCTATTATAATTTCATTACCGGCAAACAAAACTCCATTATTATGCTTCTCCATTCGAAGGCAACATTAAAAATCAAACTGAATCTATTCACATTTAAAATCATAATCAGAATGATGTTACTTTATTAAACACTTACTTATTTTCAACAAAGTTATTTTCACCGTTTGCAGTAAACAATGGATCCATTTCAAATTCTATTGTATGGGTCCACGAGGCGTTACACTGACACTTTGGAAAAGCGTAACCTTATCCTCATTCCTAAACATTTGATATTTATATAGAACTATAGAAGTCGAGTCGCGGGTTCGAGCCTGGTTCACGGCCGTGACTGTTATGACCGTTTACTATGTAAGCTAGCGAGCACAACAGTGAACAGGAAAACATATTATCGCTTCGATGATCATGGTCGCGGTCGTAGATTCCGTGAGTAGTGCGTTTATTCGGTTATTGTGAATTCATATATAACAAAATGCTAATTTATGTAGTTAACGAATAAAACTTTTACATCGCAGCTATTATACAATGTGTTAAAATAATGATTTACTATCATGTTTTTGACATTTCCACGCAACATTCATTACTGTTCTGTTCGGATTTTCGTTATGATAATTGTAATAAATTAATTGTATCGAAATGCATGACTAATTGTATTAAATATTTCTATTATTCTAAATCAATTTTATTTACATATAAAATAAATACATGAATATATAGGGGTGTACAAAATGTTCTTTCTTTTTATTTTTTCTCTTTCTCTTGTATACACACACACAAAATATACATACACAAATATATATATATATATATATATATATATATATATATATATATAAAGAGAGAAGCACATAACAGAAATAAAAAATGTAACATTGATTTAAAATTATTATTAATTATACAAAAAGAGTGAATAATATATTTTTTTGAAAAATATTTCAAAATACACAATACTATTAACATAAATATTAAAATATTTATTTATGAATTTCATTAACAAACAGATTCATAAATAATAAAACATTACAAGAAAACAACTACACCCAACCACCAAAATTTTGCTTAAGAGATTATTGGCAAATATTTTGTTAATAAATTTAAGATTTAGTTTGAAACGTTTCATTTTGATATAGTTCGTTTAATTTGAATCGAAAAAAATAAATTTGTAATTTAAAAAATACATGCAATGAATATAGAAACGATAAAAGAATTCGTTTTTGAATCCACTCTACTAAATTGAATTATTCTATATCTACTTGTTTTTCTTCTTATATACATACGTGTATATATATATATATATATATATATATATATATATATATATATATATATATATATATTTATATGTATATACACTTAATTGGGATTATCTTAAATTTACAAGCATTTTTTATTGTAAAAGTTGAGTAGCACACAATATCATTTGTCAAATTAGATTCTCACCCTCGAGTTAGCAAATAATATTTGTCGCAAAAATTTAGCTTTCAATAAATCGATACTTCGTAGCGAATTCGCTTAAAAGTATGATTAAAATTATATAACTGTGAAACCCTCGTCATCTAGACTAAACTGTCCAATTGTGTCCACTTCACAAAATGGAAATAGAAAATGAGAGTACATCCTGCGACGTTTTATATATATAGATATAAAACACATATATCTTATATGCATGTATATACGCATACATATCCATAAAAAAAATATAGTAACTCATACACGTGCGTATATGAAAAAAACGTCACATCACATTAATCTTATGTTAAGTGGTTGAAATGGTAATGGGAATATTTGAATGAAAATATCCCGCGTCAGGGTGATTGTGTCATTTTTTGACACTCGGTTTTCGGGGGTGTCTAATAACGATTATCGGCTGATTTATCCCCCACTTCACGAGGGGTTGTTATATTTTTCAATATGGAGTTGAAGTAGTGATGCGTTAAAACAGGACCGTTTTAACATGCTTCACTTATATATATATATATATATGTATATATATATATATATATATATATATATATATATATATATATATATATATATATATATATATATATATATATATATATATATATATATATATATATAAGTATACATTTTAAGGTTTGTTTTAAAAAAACATTTTTTTTTATTCTGTGCAGTTGTTTTTTTTTTTGATGTCATATCAAAAATGGAAAATAGAAAAGAGCATTTTCGGTATATTTTGATTTTTTATTACCGAAAAGATAACAATGCTTTCAAACAAGAAAAAAGTTATGTGAAGTGTATAGAGAAAATGTGTTAATAGAACGCCAGTACCAAAACTGGTTTGCAAAATTTCGTTCTGACAATTTCGATATTAAAGATGCACCACGTTTTGAAAAGCCAGTTGAAGCTGATGAAGACAAAATAAAGACATTTGTTGAAGGAAACAGCCGAAATAAAAAAATACCAAAAATTGCTACGAGATTGAATTTATCGAATTCGATCGTTCATGACCATATGAAACGATTTGGTTTCATTTCAAAGCTCGATATTTAGGTTCCACATATTCTCAGAGAAAGAGATTTGCTCCGTCGCATTGATATCTATGATTTGCTGTTCAATCGTGAAGAAAGTGATCAATTTCTGAAGCGAATCATACCTGTCGATGAAAAATGGATTGTTTACAACGTTAGATGCAAGCGATCATATACCAGAAGAGATGAGCCGGCTCAAAGCACTTCGAATGCCTATATTCATCAAAAAAGTAATGCTCTCTGTTTAGTGGGGTTTCAAGGGAATTGTTTTTTTAGAGCTTCTACCAGACAATTTCACAATTAATTTGGAATTGTACTACCACCAACAGGACAAATTGAGTGATTCCATCAAACAGAAGAGACCAAAATTAATTGAGCAAAAAAGCCGTAGTGTTTCACCATGATAACACCAGACCTCGTACAAGTTTGATTACTCGCCATAAATTGTTACAGCTTGAATGGGATGTGCTATCTCACCCACCATATTCACCAGATCCAGTACCCTTCGATTATTACTTGTTCCGGTCTTTACAGAACTTTTTAGATGGCAAAACATTTAGTTTAAATGAAGATGTTAAAAGTCTCTTAGTTCAGTTC
>CP092092.1:12780000-12965000 GCA_029203775.1 Neoneuromus ignobilis
AAGCTTGCAGATTTGCACCTAAATAGCTTCATAAATTACAGAAAAATATTTGTACTTTAAAATTTTTCATTGTATAAAAAAATTTTCAACATTTACAAGTGCTTTATTAATATATGTTAATAGCCTGATATGAAAATTAGTATTTGATCTATGATTTACAAACATGATTAAAAGACAACATGTATATATATATATATATATATATATATATATATATATATCATATGAACTAGCAACTGGTTAACTTACTTACGATAATATATAAAATTGTCACAAAAATTATTTCAAAATGGCTACAAAGTCAATTGGATTTTTCACAGCCGTGATAATAAGCAGGATTTCGAAGTAGATTTTACACAATGGATAACATTCTAACAGGAAGAAAAGTTATTATTCGATACAACGAATATTAAATACCAATTTATCTTAGATTTATAGATAATGACAATATCTTTGATTCAATCAATACGTCAGTGATATTAAATGACATGACAATGTATTGAGGAATCCAGAAATTGAAGAAGCATAAACTGAACTCCCAGGAAATATTTATAGAAACAGTACATTGTCCATACGAGTACACAAAGAAACAGGGAACATCAAAACTATGAAAGGTGTAAAATAGCGCGATGCGATATCACCAAAACTGTTTATATCTTTTAAACTAAGAATATGAAAAAATATTAGGTCCTGTAATATGAAATGTCGGATTTTTTAATTAGAAATCAAAGAGAATTCCGATATTTCGTGTAATACGAAAAATCGAAATTCTCAAATGAATAGAGAGATGTTAGAGATTTACTGACAAAGTTATTATTTTCTTGGCAAGCTCAGATTAACTCGAAAAAAGAATAGAAGAACTGAATAAAGAATGTAAAAAGATAGGTCTTATGACAAACCTCGACAAGATAAGAGTAACTTTTAAAGAAATTTCATATTAAAAAATAATTTATCTGCAAGGAACAAAATACAAGAAGTTAAAAACGATGTATCTCTAGAACAACTCATTAACACTCATTGGCTATTTACAAATAAAGTAAATAGAAGAATAGAAATGGAATGCTATCAGTTCGGAGAAAATCGCATATTATGAAGTTGTATATTCCATAAAAAGTAAAGGTTTTGATTAATGCCTCCTACTTGTTCTCATCTATGGTAGTGAAACATAGGTTTTAAATTCCAGAACAATTCAACGATTCCAGACAATAAAAAGATGCATAGAAATATATATTCAATATATTAGGAATGATTCAATAAAAGGTAAGATGAGAAATGAATGAATCAGAAAAAAACAAAAGTTATCAATTTAAAATGAAAATGAGGTCATTCGGATAACAAAAAAATATAGACCATTGATGGACAAGGGAAGTTATTGATTGTGAATCTAGATATATATGAAGATCCAGGAAGAGATCAATGGATAAATGAGACACGGATATAAGGCAATTCGTTGAAATAAACTGGAAGAAAAAGGTATTGAATCAATCTGAGTAGAAAGTTTCGGAAAAGTTTTTATCAAGTAGTAAGTAGAAAGAGGTAGAAAGAGTAGGAGATGATAATGATTATTTATTTATTTAAATATTTATTTATTTATTTATTTATATATATATATATATATATATATATACGAGGATCGTTTGATAAGTATGGTAAATTTATTTATTGTTTAATTTAATTACATTTTTCAATTTAGTTTTTCTTACTTTTTTACCATACTTATCAAACGACCCTCGTATAAGATAGTTTTTAAGCGTGATAGAACTTTAAATTGAATCTCTATCGGAAATTCTATCCAACTTAAAAAAACACCTTTATATACGTATACTTTTGTGTGTGTATGTATATATAAAGGTATGATAAAGATGTTTTTTAGATTAGATAAAATTTTCGATAGGAATTCAATTTTAATTTCTATCACGCTTAAAAACATCTATAAATAATGATTAAATAGAATTAGTATTTTTTTTAAAAAAAAATGTAAAATGTAAAAAATAAAATATTAACAAGTAATTAAGTCAAGATGTTTGCATCGTTTTATGACCAATAGAAGGTACACATTTAAAGTACTAATTATTTATTATTATTCAATGAATTAGAAAAAATGTATATTAAAATAATAGAAATTAAAATTTTTAGACACATATTTCCATAAATACATAATTTTATTCATGTCATTTTTAACAAATTTAAATAATGAATATATATCAAAAATAGTATACGATATTAAAATAATTAAAGTTTTGATGAAACTAATAATAATAAAAAAATATATGCAAGTTTTTAAAGTTTTCTAAAACATTCAAACTTTTTTCTGAATATTGATAACTGAAATAAGGATTTTGTTCTTAAAAAACATTTAAACTTATCTATTCAATATGTATATAAAAGCGTTTTAAAGGACTGTAAATCGAATTTTTAAACAAATAATTAAAATAAATTAGTAAAAATAAATATTTCACAAAAATTTCATACAAAATTGGATAAAAAAATAATAGAAGCACAATTTATACATAAAAAGTAAAGTGTACATAAAAATAAACTATTACGCTATATATGTTTTAAATATTTTGAACAAATTTCCACAGTTTGTAACGAGTCGCCGCTGCGAAAACGTAATTTCTGTCTGGACACGTGTTTGTACCTTACTAGGCACGGTCAGTGCACGCGTTAACGTTTTTCACAATTTATAATTCATAACACACTTTATAACCAACCTCTATAATTCACATTTCGAATAGAACGAGTAAGGATCGTGTTACAGCACATCATAGACTATATATAGAACGGATGGCACAGGAGAGGAGTTAGTGTAGCGTCGGCAGCAGTGCATAATATTTCACGGGTACTCGAACTCCGGTCCCTGGGTGGAGTATGCTGGCACGCTCCTTCTAGCTAAACGCCGTGACGAATAAACTATTAAATTAATGATGGTCGACAGCTCGTCCGTTCTACGAAAACACTAACGTGTTCTGTCTTCGTTTAACGGATATTGTTTAACTGGCGGGTTATACGAGATAGAAATGTATTTACATGTATTAGATGTTTGATTTACGTCTGAAGTTTATCCTGCGTTGTATTCGGTATGTTTGTGATAAAATATGTACGCGAAATATTATTTCGTACTGAATATTAAGCTTTGTGGTTTTCTGAACGGAACTTTGTTTTTATAACACATTATGATTATAAAAATATAGTATTCAAGAGAAACGTGTGTATATAACGAATGTTATTTGAAATGCAGCATATATACATTATTACAGATAATATATGCCCCTAACTATGAATAAATAATTCGAAAGAAATCTTTCATTAGTAAAGAATTATTACTTACACTACATTATACTGCGTAACGCTTGTTTGAATATTTCACAAGAATTTATATTTACCTGCAACAAAAAAAAGAGTTAATGAAAATTCATAAAGCGCATATACAATTTATGTAAATACTTATTTACATACATTTATTTACATACATAATTAATTATAAAATTCTAAGATAAGAGAATCATAAACAGCCATAAAATATAATTTATATCTGCTAACGCATTTTTATAAATATCATATCATTATTAAAATATTCAACTATATCCTCATTCACGCACATTTATTCTCTCTCTCTCTCTTTATATATATATACTAATGCTTAATATTGAAAAATTTTATTTCAAAATTCGTTCCTTTTGGCTAAATTATAAATGAGTATTCATAAAAACACACTAATGTTAATAGATTTTATTCTCTGATTTCATCCATTAAATATAATACATACAGTTTTAGTAAATGTAAATACTGAACGATAAAAATATACTACGTTTAATAAAACAACTTCTTAGATTAAGTATATCGACATTTTCATTTTTACAAACAAAAATCGTACGATTTTATGATTTAGTAAATATATATTTAACAAACACATATACAAGTACATTTACAATTACGAAGCAACTGTAATGCAACGGTTTAAAAAATAAACCTCTAATTAATGTATAAAATCTAAAACGTAATTACAAATGAGATCAAAAATATTTATAAATAACATTAAAAATGCAATTTATTATATACCAATACAAAAATCATCATGAGACAATTTTACAACTCTCAAAAAATGACGAAATAATTATTTAAATAAAATATTCAATACTTCAAGACATTTTACTAGAAATATTTTGATAATAAAAATAAATTAACTCGATATTTTATTTAAATTATTAACATTTTTTCAATTAAACTAATAATTATAATTTTAATTAATCAACTCAAATAAGGACAATTACTGTTTAAAAACTATATTTATATTCTTACTAAAAAATTACTAAACTCATAAAAATCAAAAATTAAATTGTAATTGAAATTATACTGACACTAACAATTTAGATATATGTTTCATTGAAATTAATTGATTTGTATGAATATAACTAATACAAATGAATACTTGTTATTTTGATAAAAAATACAATATTTTACCAAAAATATTTATAACGGAAAAGAGAAATGAATGAAAGTAAAATAAAAAATCTAGAACAAAAAACTTGATATCAGTTGTACGTTTCATTAAATATCATTATTTTATTTTTTTTTAAAAAAAACGTATCATTAATACTATTTGTATCAAGAACACCACGACAAACGACATTTACATTCGAGTAATCAAGAATCTTTTTTAAAATTATTCATAATGTCACCGAACGTTATTGACAAGATCGAAATGAAAAACGCGCATTGTGTTTGTTATATCAATTGTCACAATAACAATCCACTTTAACGAGAAAAAAATGCATCGTAAAAAACACAGCGTATTAAATAAAAGCGCGTTTCGATACAGTTATTACACAAACAGCTTTTTCGTTACGGTGTTTAAGCAGAACGGTCGGCGTACTGGGAGTACGGGAGTCGAGTATGAACATCGGCTCTGTGGATCGGATGATGTATTACGTCAAAACCGCGATTGGAAATTATACGATCCTAACAGAATACACGCTGTTTACATACATTTATATATATATATATATATATATATATATATATATATATATATATATATATCACATACAAAATAATTAGTAACGGAAGTGTTAAAAAATAGATCATTTGTTAGAAAGGATATTTTAAGTCGAAATTTGAACAAAGAATTTATTCTATTGTATATAATCATCCAAATGTGATGCCTAGATTTGTGTTCTATTAAAAAGAAACATGTGTATAGGGTGGTGTATAGGAAAACATGTAGATAGTTAATTTTGTTTCTTTTTAATAAAACATAAATCTAGGCGTCACATTTGGATGACATATTTAGTTTCATTTAACATATATTATTTATTGTAGTACCACGACATAATGACACTTATGAATCATTCACTGCAAAACCACAAAAAAATTATAAAAGGATTTAATAATTACAAATTATTCACTGTATTTGTCGATGAGCATTTCGATAATCATTTGATCACTGTCTAAGTGCAGCATTATACAAATGTAGAAATATGAACACTATTAATTTGTATTAGTTTATTTTATTTAATTAGAGAAACAAGAGATCAAAGTTTTATTAGTGTCATATAAACTCTCAAACTTACTATAAAATGACATTTGAGAAAATAAAACAGAAGGTAGAGACAGTAATCAAAATTATATGTGCTAGTGCATTACTCTATTATGGAAAGCGAGCAAAAACAAGAATACATTAGTCTAATAGATAAACTGAACGTAATGGTTACATCGTATGGTCTCTAAAATCGTATGGTTTAAATCCTCTAAATCACTAGTGTGCAAACTTGTTTTCCTTGTGATTCCTTTTTTAGAATTGTAAGCAAAAATGTAATGTAATTCTAATTATTATAGTAAATAAACCCACACGTGTATGTATATATATATATATATATATATATATACACTCACATGTACCTACTCAACCACCCACTATTTACACACACACAACTCTTAAAAACATTATACTTCCGTGTAATAACAATAAATCACATTTATTTTTAAAATAACTCTATGCAATGATTTCACTAAAAATATTATTGTCCTTGTCCACGAAAGTCTAGCAACTCATACTTATTAATTTTATTTAAATCACATTTCATATTAAATTTACCTGATATAAATAAATGTATTTTCATTTATGTTCAAAACCTTACAAAAGAACAAATTCAATCATATTAAAATAAAAATTCATTTTTTTGTAAATATATATTGAATACTTTAAAATCAAAATAAAAAAAGACCCAAAACCAAATTCCAATTATTGTCGTATTTTTAAAAAATCACTTATGTATATATATATATATATATATATATATATATATATATATATATATATATATAGGGTGATTCAAATAAAAATGAAGGACAGTAAAAAATTGTAAATGGCACTAAAGAATTAAATACTCGTATATGGTTTTCCAATAAGAATGTCAAAATTTTGACAGCTGGTTGTAGCCATGTTTGAAATTTTTTTAAGCTCATTTTGACATTTCAACTCAGTATAGTTTGGAAAATTATTATAGAACGTTTAACTTTTTGAAAAGACAGAAATTGTAAAAACTTCAATAGATTTATTGAAACAAAAGTTTAATGAGTCTATTATTTCACGAAATGGACCCACTGATTGGCCATCAAGATCATGTGATCTAACTCCATTGGATTATTTTCTGTAGGGTCATATGTAAATCATTGTTTTATGCTGATAAACCACAAGCAACAGAAGTAATAAAAATAAACATTGAACGTGTAATTCATGAAATTGGACCACAATTATGTGAAAGAGTGACTAAAAATTGGACTAAAGGAATGCACTACGTCAAGCTAAGTCGTGGTGGTCATATGAGTGAAAAATTGTATTCCATCATTAATACCACAGAATGATTAAAAATAAAAAAAAATATTAAAATATTTTTTGTTTTATTTTCGTTTAAACTTCTGAAGTGCTTATTGGAAAACACTATATATGTCCAAACTTTTTAGTTTTATTTGAATCAATCTATATATCCTTTGTATAAGTACACGAAAATCAGTAAAATTTAAAAATATGAAAAGGGTATGACGAAGCGATCAACAAAACTATTTAAATCTGCGTTAAAAGAGGTATTTAAGAGACTAAACTGGAAATGTCAGGGAATAAACGTAAATGGAGAGATGCTTAGTCAATTAAGAATTGCTAATGATTTTTTATTTCTCCCGAAAGTTCGGATTAATGTATCCTACTTATTCTCAACTATGCCAGTGTTACATAGGTCTTGAATGACAGAATAATTCAGCGACTACAAATAACACACAGAAATATGGAAAAATGTATGTTGAGAATAACATGAAAAGATAAGACGAGAAATGAATGGATTAGAAAGAAAACAAAAGTTTTAAATGTTATAGCAAAAGTGAAAAGTTTTAAATGAAAATGGGTTAGTCATACAATTAGAAGAGGGGACTACCGATGAATAAAGGAAATTACTGATAAGAAATCTGTGTATATATAAAAAGAAGCCCAGGAAGAGACCAATGACTAAAGGGGATAGAGATATAAGAAAATTCGTCAGAATAAATTATAAAAGGAAGCATTGCATCGGTTTAAGTGGAAAATTTTAGAATAGATTTTCATCCAATAGTGGACTGAAAGCGATTGATGATGATGATGATATTTATATTATATATATATATATATATATATATATATATATATATATATATATATATATATATATATGCACAGGACTCAGAGTCTATTATATGCAGATTTTTTATGAGAAAAATTTTAAGTAAACGGATTAAATAACGTAAACCGCGTCTCTACCTAGATTTTCAGTAGAAAAATGTCATCACATTACCATTTATAAACATTTGAGAAAATGTATTTTACTTAGGGAATACTCAATGCCTATGTGTTATCTAAGTAAAAAAGTGTTTAAATGAAAAGAACAATCAATTAAAAGATTTTATTTAACATAGATAATAAATTACACATCAATATTATAAAATACAACATTTAGTTAAATTAATATAATAAAACATCTCATTTTCTTTAAAAGTATATTTAATGCCTAATAAATTTAAAAAATGCAAAATTAAAATCGTTAAATAAAATCAAATAACATTTTTTCAAAAATAATCAAGATTATTTTTAATACTTTATGAGTATTAAAAGTAATTATTTCCAATACAAATTACTACTTTAATTCAAATATACATATTTGAAAAAGTATGTCATTGAAATAAAACGAGTAATAAAATTTTATTACTAAATTTATACGTTGTTTATGACTCTTATGGTTTTAATAATGTTTACACGAATAAAATATTGTAAAATAAAGTAAGAACATAATTGAAAATGTAAAGGTTTTGTAATTGAAATTGGATGGAAGTTCATAATTTTATCTACTTAATGAACAAAAAGACCTGTTCGAATGAATTAAAAAAGTGCACGTTTTTATTAAAACCGTATTAAAAGAATGCACGCGAAAAAGGTTACGCATGAACGAGAAGAAACGTGAACGAAATATTAATTTAAGTAAAATGTTAAACTCCTTAGGATAAGTATAAAAGAATGTATTTATGATAATAAGTTCTTAAATACGTACCCATCGGTGTTATGACGTGAAAACGGATGATATGCGTAATAGTAAAATAGTAGAACGCGTTGAAGCAAGGGAGGAGTGACGCAGGGGTGGTTTTTCGGTGAGATTGGTCTGTCGGTCGGTTGGGCTGCCGACTGGGCGAGATGATGGCAGGGGGTCGAAACCGCCACGGCAACCGCGGCATGTTCATCCCCGAGAACGGTGTTGAAACTGTTGTCGAATGACTCTCTACTCTACTCGCGTAGGCCACGCGCCAACGGTCTTTTGAGTACCGTGAAATTTTATTCACGGAGAGAACAGAGTGAATTGGTTATATGGCACGGGCCTTTTATGAAGATTGTGTTGTGTTTATACTCCATGTTAAAAAAATACACGCATAAAAACCGAAATATAATAGGCACTCGAGTTTTTCTTTGGCTGGTTAAAGATGTTTATCAAACGTGACTTTTATTAAGAACAGCTTCCATAACACGAAAAAAGTACGATGATGGACATATTTCGACAGAGTCTCATTTATCAGACGGTAATATAATATACTAATAAATTAAAATCTGATGAGATCCTTTTAAACAAATAACAAATTTCAACAATATTTCATTAAAATGAATGAATACGTAAACGCGTTTGAAATTTACTTATTTTTACATCAATTCCCTATTATAATGTAAACACCTACGAAAGCTTTTAAAATGTCCTAGAGAAAAATTGCTCATTAATGTTTCAAGAACTCTATAATCCGTTAATACTTTTCATTCGTGAACAATACACATTTCAATGGAAACCTTTCAATTGTATTTTCAAGAACGGATTACAAATACAAAAGAACAAATAGAAAATGAAATGATTAAAATACAAGTAACGTTGTAAATCATAAATCATGCTTTTTCTATAAAAATGTAAAAGATTTAACACAGTCACAGTTATTGTTCAATAAAATTTATATTGAAACTTTTTTATATCCACTCTGACAATAAAATATTATTTTTTATTAACGTTGCTTCAAAAAGAATAAATTAACAAATATATACGTGTATTTTAGATAGATACATTTAATATAATCGATTACATTATTTACTTTAGGAAAAATAAATAAGTATAGAATCATTTTTTTAAACATTTATAAAAAAATTAACATTTCAGAAAATGTTTCAAACACTAATTAAAAAAATAATAGATATTTAAAGAAAGACTATATTTCCTTTAATTACTAATCCAAAAATATTAGTTAGGCAATTAAAAATTATTTTTTTTAAATGAAATACTGACCCATAACTAATTATATTTTTTTATAAATTCCGTTTCTTTTGTCATCTAAAATTTCATAATTAAAAGTATTTTTATTTATATTGAAGTAAAAAACGTTTCCTAATAAAAAAGTAAATAATAATAAAATCTAAATTAATTATTACAAAAATCAATACTTGTTTCTTAAATAAATTCCTCTGTTTACTTTTTTCCATATTCGAGTTGTCACAAAAAAGGCTAAATATCAAAACGCAAAGTTCGCAACAGTTATTCAGTTAAAAATCTTTTTGTCTGCGACTGTCATGACAGTTTATTCATTAAAACTTTTAATTATTTTTTAAATGACTCGTACTTAAATTAAACGAAGAATAAAAATGCATGTTTTGTTTCCGAAAAACAGGCCTGTGCGTTTTCATTTAAAAAAAAAATTATGATTTATATTTTTATAAAACAATTCGTTGGTAATCGTATAAAGTAATTCGAGTATTGATTTCGAATTTAACAAAATCGATTTAAAATCATAGTAAGACAGTAAATAATATACAAACGTTAAGCTAAATTATACGCTATATACTCAGTAATATTATAAGTGATGCGATATTTAATATTTTATTAGCATAACAATTTGAATAAAAGAAACCCAACGTGACGATTTTAATAATAAATTGTTTAATTTAAAATAAAGTAAAAGGTATGTACAAGAGCATCGTTTTGGCAAAGAATTCAAATAAAATCAAACACAGAACACACAATACATCACTTTCTAGAAACATGCACTTAAAACTCCCTTTCGGGTGCCCTACGCTTGACCCCCATACTACGATCTGCAAGCAAACAAATACTTTGAGAATCAATCGTCCTTTATTGCAATTACGCCACTGACACATATAAATCATTTGGGTGTAGTAAATAGTCTTGTACACAGGCTTGACCAACGTATACTGGAGTCGATCACATTTCCGGCAATACATCATCCCTCCGCCGTTATTCTGTTGTCGGAAATCATCCCTTGTTGGCTAGCTAGCTACTACTACCGTACGTCGCACTTAACGAAAATGTTCAATAAGCTTCATTCGTGGGGGTTGATTCTCGTTGCTAACGTCCATTTCTGGGGTGTTAATTGCGACTGATTTCGGTTACCATATTGCGTTGTGCATTAAGTGATCGGTTTTGATTGCTAATCAAAAAATAGTTAAATGAAACGTGCAATACAATCAGTTAGCTGCGAAAAGTCACGGTCTTTACTTATACATTTATTGAATTTTACGCTCTAATGCCAACGTTTCTTAATCGAATATATTTAGATTATAAAAAATGATTTATTATAGTTATGAAGTTTTTATTTCAAATATATACAAATAGAAATATGTTTATTTTTTTAATTGTTCATTAAAAATAAAAAATAAATAATTGAAAATAAATTTTTAATGTATTTAGTTATTTATATAATAATCATTTATATATTTTAAAAAATATTTGTATTTGTTTTTTGTAATTTGTATTAATTTATGTATTTTACATAATAATGTACAATTTATTTTTATTTTTATAAATATTAATTATCTATTTAAATTATATATAATGAAATTTATTAACTTTATTATTGAACAAAGTCAATAAAAATTGTAATAAACAAAAATTAATTTCCTATACGTTATTTTGTCAACAAAGATACTACACACACACACACACACACATATATATATATATATATATATATATATATATTGGGTTGGGTCATAAATAATTTCTGTTATTGAGAGCAAATTTTAATGACTCATTACTCATTCTAATGACTCACCACATATGACAAGTTTTTGCTTGTTTGAATTAAATGAGTAATGCTTAATCCTGTTACGACAGTAGTAGTTTATACATCGTATTCAAATAATAAATTATTGACTGTAAAATGGAAGGATCGAAAGTGCATATTAGCCATGTAATGTTATATGAGTTTAAGCAGAGGGAAAATATTACGGAAACAAGTAAAAAAACAGGCAGTATATATGGTAAAAGAATAATAATTGACCGGCAGGTACGAAACTGATTTACAAAATTTCGTTCCGGACATATGTCATTGAAAGATGAACCTTGACCAGGGCGCTCTTCGGATTCTAATGAAGAAGCTCTAAAATCACTAGTGAAATACAATCCATGCCAAAACACTCGAGAATTAACAGAGTAGTGTTTAAGTTCCACACGATCTTAGTAAAAGAAACAAAGCAGATCATTTATCGATAGCGACAAGTCTTCTTTCGAGACAGAGGAACGGCTCATTTCTGAATAAAATTATTACTAATGATGAAAAGTGAATTATATACAACAACGTTTTACGCAAAAAGTAGTGGGTTGATAAGGATAAGCCTCCAAAAGCGGACCTTAAGGCTAAGCTTCATGGAAGAAAAATAATACTGTATATGTTGTGGGATCGTCATGAAACTATTAATTGTGAGCGTTTAAACTAAAATCAAAAAATAAATGCTAGATTATATATATATATATATATATATATATATATTACATATATATATAGAGAGAGAGAAAGAGAGATGTCATCATCATCATTATCACCAGCATCTCTATATCCTCTGCTAAATAAAGATCTCTCCCAATTTTTTCTATTTCGACTGATGCAAAGCTCTTTCTTCTTCCAGTTCATTTCGACAAATGTTCTTATATCTCTATTCCATTTATCAATATGTTTTTTCTTGAGTCTTCTTATATACATTCCCAATCAATAAATTCCTTTATTCATCAACTTCCCCTGTTTTTGCTATATGATCGACCCACTTCCATTTCAAACTTTTCACTTTTGTAATAACATCAGTCACTTTTGTTTTCTTTCGGATTCATTCATTTCTTGCCCTATTTTTCGTGTTTTCCCAATATACATCTTCTTTATACTGTCTGAAGCCGGTGAATTATTCTGACATAGAAGACTTATGTTCACTACTATAGATGAGAACAGGTAGGCTGCATTGATCAAAAACTTTTCTTGTGTTTAAACATAAAGGAATATTCAATTTCATAATATTCGAATTTCTTCCAAACTAATTCCATCTTCTATTTATTGTCCTGTTTACTTTCTCCATAAATATTCATTTAATGTAATGAGTTGTTCTAGATACATAGTTTTCAAGTTCTTCCATTTCTCATCCTTTCCATTCATTTTTCTTTGATATGAAAATTCGTTTAACATTACTTTTGTCTTATTAAGGATTATCATAAGACCTATTTTTTAATGTCCTCTATCCAATTCTTCTATTCTATTTTCAAATTTATCTGGGAAAATCTAGAAAATTATATCTGGGAATAATGTCGTAAGTAAATCTTAAGTGACTAACCATTTATCAATTTATTTTTATTCCTTCAAATTCACAGTTTAGTCTCTTAAATATTTCTATCACAGTTGTAAATAACTGTGGTGCTCTCACATCGCCTATATATATATATATATATATATATATATATATATATATATATATATATATATATATATATATATATATATATATAAGGAGCTTCAAGTTTAAAAAATGGAAATAAAACAAAAAGTATTTAATTATTTATTTTTAAGCATATTTTATGACATTAATGATGGAACACAATTTCACTCATATGACCACCATGACTACTTGATATAGTGCTTTCATTTAGTCAAATTTTTAGTCACTCTTTCACATAATTGTTGTCCAATTAAATAAATTACAAGTTTAATGTTTATTTTTAATGCTTCTTTTGTTTGTGGTTTATCAGCATAAACCAATGATTTCACATTACCCTACAGAAAATAATCTAATGGAGTTAAATCACATGAACTTGGTGGCCAATTGATGGATCCATTTCATGAAAAAATGAACTCATTAAACTTTTGTTTCAATAAATCCATTGAAGTTTTTACAATTTCTTAACGTTGTTGAAGTGTTAAACGTTCCATAACAATTTATCAAACTATATTGAGTTGAAATGTCAAAATGAGCTTAAAAATTCATACATGGCTGCCACCAGCTGTTAAAACTCTGACATTCTTATTGGAAAACCCTTTATTTACACACACATACACACACACACACACACACACATATATATATATATATATATATATATAATATTTATCACAATTAAATCATTGGTCCCAGCACCACACATTAACAGTTCAAAAAATATCCACGTACACTTTATTCCCTAATGTTCATTTCTAAAATTATATCATTATCATCAGAGTTCGACTTCATGAAATCGAATGAAAATCAAATTAATTTGGCAAAGAAAGTAATTTATTGAAGACTCTTATAACATGCCATCCTTTGGGTAAGAGATTCATTTATATAAAAATAAATTAGCTAGTGTTTCAAATGAATAGTGATATATTTATCTATTTCAAATTTCCAACCCCTCATAATCACTCTTGAATAATTAAATAAGAAAGTTACAATTATATTTGTGTTTTTA
Source organism: Neoneuromus ignobilis (assembly GCA_029203775.1). NCBI lineage: Eukaryota > Metazoa > Arthropoda > Insecta > Megaloptera > Corydalidae > Neoneuromus > Neoneuromus ignobilis. The sequence continues at coordinate 12,794,268 of CP092092.1, forward strand.
TATTATTTTCAACTAATTTTAAAAAAATATTTTCGTATCACATTTTTTATTTAAAACTGTGTTTTCAATTAATGATTTACATTCATTATAAGTTACTAAACACAAACATACATACACACACACACATATATATATTTATATATAATTTAATGTAAATACAATATAACAACAGACAAAATTTATTGAATATATAAAAAAGTCAACTGAAATATTTTTAGCAGCATATTAAAAAGGATAGCAAAAAACATCCAATGTATAATTCACATTTACTTTGAAAAAAGTGTAGTTTATAAATGAACCCCAATAACATATGTGTTCCCGAATTCAAAATATATACCTTGAAAATACAAAATTTCAGACCCAAGAAGTTTTACCTGAAACACCTTATATTTCCAGATATTTTCCACGCTTATGTATACACATAAATCACACACATATAAGAAATGTGTACATATATATGTATGTATTCGAAAACATCTTCGTATCTACCTCAATAACCTCAGTGTTGACACAGTTTTCGACGAAGATTATTTCCACGCGACAGTGGTTATCATCCATCTCTGATCCGTAATCCATCGACGCGAGTGAACGTGGCGTGCGGCTACTGTTAGGGTATTGGATAGATGTTGTCTCTACTGCTTGCCCGCGATGCAATAACGTCGAACTGAACTATAGGCACGTGTCTAAAGACGGAATCCAAACGACGAGAGGGTTGTGTTGTACGCTGTCGATATATAAATGTGAGTGAACGTGGGGATGATGAAGCTAGGGTGAGGAATTGATGCATACACGTATTGGACGCGTGTAAAGCGGTCGCAATTTTTGTACGCGTTCATGTAGACATGACGTATATTCTATATGTATAAATTGAAGGGTGAAAAAGTTTTAGTGGACGTATGGAAAGAAAAATTGATAAGAATTTTGTATTGAGTTCTGAGGGACACTAACAGAATATTAAATTTCGTAATTTATATCGAAAAATATATATGTGTATAAGTAAGATGCCACGACTAATACACACTCTATTAATTCTAAGCATAATATAGCTCGGACAAAAATTACATTGATTAAAAAAATGACCCAATATATAAATTTATCTTAATAAACATTCTATACGTAAAATTGTCAAACTAACAAAAAATAAGTCTGAGGAGAAAATCATTACAACAAAAAATAAACATAAAAAAGTAATCAAAATAAGAGAAATTTCCAAAAAAATAAAAATAAAATAAATAATATTTAACTGAAATAAAACATTCAAAAGCAAAACAATTTTTAAATAATCAAAAGTTTAACTATAAAAGATGTTTTCTTTTCGATATTTTCTGAAAAGTTTCATGTAAAAAGGTACTAAGATGAGGTTTACATTTCTTCTTTGCCTGGAAGGTATTTATTAAAAGTAAACTTATATTTAAATATATATTCCATACATATATTATTTTAGATAAAGACGTAGAAACTATTTTTTTATAATTCTTTTCATAATAAATTCATATTTCATGTTTGACATTTTCAATCTAGAGTTGAGCTTTTCTCGTTTTCTAAAAGAATTTATTTTTAGTAGTATTGAAAATAGAAACAATAAGTAATGTTGAAATCAGGATTGTTTGTGTATGTATGTATGTATCTATATATATATATATATATATATATATATATATATATATATATATATATATATATATATATATATATATACACACACACACACAGTATGTTCATAAAAATAGCTGCAAGATTTTACTTTTTTATATTGGTAATGTTATATAACATAAGTAAAAGTAAAACAATATTTTATCTATGCATTGTAAAGTTTATTGTAATATTTTCATATTCAAGACAAAATATAATAATTATCCTAAATCATAAAAAGTTAAAAACTCAATAATTAAAAAAGTATATAAATTGCACTGCTGTTCGTTAAAATGGCAGCATTTAAGATATTTCATTCAATATAGAGTTTTTCTCCTTCAAGTTAATGTTTTTCAGTATGTAGATAATTTGCAGCATTTAGCATTTTGTTCCATGACCTTTGTTTTTTAAAACATCTGGACACTTTCGTGGCATTGACACAACTAATTGTTTGCATCTGTTTACAAGAATTGCTTCCCAAGCCAACTCTATTTCCAATCTATTTTGAGGTCTGGCTTCTTGTATGGTTTTCTTAACATCAACCCATAATTAAGTTTTAAATTGGGTTGAAGTCTGGAGATTGAGCAAGTTAGGGAAAAATATTTACCTTATGGTCAGATAACCACTTTTCGCTTTATTTTACGTGTACTTTACGTAATTGTCTTGCATATTAGTGCCCAGTGCAACGATATTTCTTCCTCGCCAAATGGAAGCATTATGTTGTTTAATATATTTACATATAATTCAGCATCCATTTTTTCCTTAATCCAACAAATTGGACCTACACCAAACCAAGAAAAACAAGTCCACACCATAACACTGCATCCAACATATTTTATTGTTTTTATGGTGTATCTTGGATCAAATTCAGTACGCTGAGATCTTCGAACATATTGTTGTCCACTACTAGGATTAAATAAAACTATTTTGGACTCATCATTCCAAAATATATTATGTCATTTTTCAAGCCGCCATTCTTCAAGCGTTTTGACGAAGTTTATTCTGTTTTTTAATTAGTCTATTATTAAGTAATGGTGCTTTCTTGGGACGTCTTGCATTTGAGTCTCATTTAATAAGCTGTTTTCTTACTTTTGAAGCACTTACTGGCAAATTCAAATCTTGTTCGATTTGTTCAGAGCTTTTAAATGGATTTCTCTTTGAATATAAAATAGATTCCTGTCATCTTGTGGCATAGTGTTCGACTTCTCTCCTCTTTTTTCGGACTTTTGAAATCATTTTTTAGCATTGATAATCATTTTTGCAGAACATCCCATTATTTTTTGAATTTCTTTGTAATTTTTTCCTAATTTGCAAAATTTTAAAATTAGTGCTCGCTTTTCTGCACTACAATGTTTCACTTTGCCCATTTTTGTCTACAATATATGGATACCAGAACAGATTTTAATTAATCAATGCCTTATTAATTTACCTTTTAAATTCAAATTAAGAGAAAAAAACATCACACGAACTTTAATTTTTGACTACAAATATTTCGCACTGCTATTTTCGCGCAGAGTTGACAAATAAATGAAATGAATAAATAGGGGGATTACCCAAAATAATAAGGATATACTCTATACTATTACTGCGTTTTTTCATAATCACCCGAATTAAGAATACAAGAGATGTAACTATAATCGCAATTCGTTAAGTTTAATAAAAACCTTCTTTTGAACTACACATTACTTTACTGCTATTTTCCTGAACATTACTATACACACGTATATACATAAACGTGTATACATATAAATGATAACGTATATACATCTACGTGTATACATATAATACATATAAATGAAATTGTTAAAAATACACAAAATAAATAATTATAAAGATACGTACAGACCACATATAATACCAAAATTAAATTTATAACCGTCAAATTTTAAAACTCTCACGCATTCTACTAAATCGAAAAAATCTACATTCGACTAAATGATTGTATCGCGAATTTTAATTCGCAAATATATCACAATATTTCCATTCAAAGTAATAGTGGACAATATCGCTTGTAAGAGGATAATGTTGCGGTGTTTGTGCGAACAAACAAAGCGTGAATCACATATGGTTCTTGCTTCCGTTAATCCCCCATTGTTTACCATCTTCGTCATGGTAGGATCACAACTCCCCAGCGCTTCCACCATTACAGCGTTCACTATTATCATTTATTACAATGTTGTCAGTATAAAGTAATAAATAACGCAACGTTAATTTGAAAAATTGTTTCGATGATCATATTGGACCGTAGTTATCACAATTGGGTTATTAATTTTTTAATTACTATTATTTCTCGGCTATTTGAATTATCGATTGCATATAGTGGTTTAAATGTCAATAGGAATGCACTGCTCGTTAATAATGAAATATAGAGGCAAAACAAATACAAAAAATAGTTTTTGTAAACATTAAAAACGAATTTTATTTATACATGACGGCTTTTATGATTGCGGTACACAAAAACTGATAAGATATATGCAAGAAATAATTCATTCAAATTATACCATGCAGAAAAGTAATTCTTTTCCCCTCGCAAATGTGCGTTCAAGTAAAAACAGATAATATTCCATATCTCATGAAATGTTCTTTATGAAATCTTAATAAAAAATGATAGAATTGAAGAACATTTTATATATATTATTCAACACGTTTTTATATTTTTTATTTAAAAAAATTTAATAAAAAAAACGCTAATCAAATTCAATTCAAATATATAACTTACTTCTATTTATGATACGTGCTTTTTAATAATTAAATTTCGTAAATAAGTAGACTCATATTTGTGTTAAAATTCAATAATTTTTTAAAATATCACATGAAATTAAATGATACCAAAATAATGTAAATTTATAAATCCAATTACGAAAGTTATACTTGATTTAAATATTAAATCTACAATAAAATCATAATAAATTAAAAATATATTCTACACATATTAAAACATAACTTGATTTTCTAATAAATACATTTGTGTAAAAATGAAAATTTAAAAAAAAACCGTTATTAATATTTAATTTTCAATACAATTAGATTACTTGTGCAATTAAAAAAGAATTTAAAACAAGCTAAAGATAGACATTATAATAATTTATATTTTATTATATAAATATTCATATTCATTTTTATAATAAAAATGAAAATAATTATATATTTTCTAAATGAAGTATAAGAACATTATTTTTTAGTAATTACATATATATATATATATATATATATATATATATATATATATATATATATATATATATACACCTACTATAGGAGGAAAGCATTTCAAAATATTTCATCTCAACAGATCCAATGCTTTTTTCTTCCAATCCATTCTAAAGATTTTCCTTATATCTCTATTTCTTCTTCCCAATGGATTTTTCTTGAACTTTCTAATATATTTAGGTGCTCAATAAATAATATCCCTTGTTGATCAGTAGTCTCGTTTTCTTGCTATATGGCCGCTCGATTTCTATTTTAAACTTTTAATTTTTACTATAAGAGCCGTAACATTTATTTTCTTTTTGATCTATTCATTTCTCTTCTTTTTCTTCGTGTTATTCCTAACATACATCTTTCCATGGTTTTTTCTTGTGTGAAGCCGCTAAATGATTCTGACATTCAAGACACACATTTTACTACCATCAATGAGAACATGTAGAATGTATTGATCAAAAACGCTTCTTTTTAAACACAGAAGAATATTTTATTTCATAATATACGAATTTGTTACAAACTGACACTATCCTATTTTTATTCTCCTGTTTACTTTATCTATATATGTTCCGTTAGTATTAATAAATTGTCCAAAATGTACATAGTTTTCAATTTCTTCTATTTCTCTTCTTTTTAATTTGATTCTTCTTTAACCTAAAAAATCCATTGAACATTACTTTGATCATGTCAAGGATTATCAGAAGATTTTTTTAACTAATTTCTCTGTTCTTTTTTTGAGTTCATCTAGGTTCATCGATAAAATAATAATATCAACAAATCTTAAGTGACTAAGTATTTCTCCATTTATTTTCATTCCTTTAGATTCCCATTCTAATCTCTTAAATACTTCATCTAACGCAGATGTAAATAATTTTGATGATATCGTATTGACCTGTTTCACTTCTATTATAATTTTAATTTTTCCTATTTCTTTGTGATTTGTGAGAAGAATGTAATGTTTCTATAAATATTTCCTAAGGGTTCAATATATACATTTTCAATTTTACGATTCTTCAATGCATTTAATATCATTGACGTATTAACTGAGTCGACGGTTTTTTTATAATCTATATATCAAAGACAGAGGAGTATTTTATATTCGATTAATAACTTCTCTTACTACTTAAATTTGATCAATTATACTAAATAACTTCGAAATCCTGCTTATTCTATTAATTGTAAAAAATCCAAATGAATTTATAGTCAACTTGAAATAATTTTGGTAAAAATTTATATATGTAATAATTATAATTATTTATATATATATATATATATATATATATATATATATATATATATATATATACATATATATAAAAAAAATTTCGAATTCCTCTACTGAATATGTCTGAATTATTTGTAATATAAAACATCATCGAATTATTTTAACATATATGAATTTTTATCCCCAACACCACAAATGGTTATAAAGTGTTCAATAATAACTTATTGTTCACTGTTTTGTTTATAACTATATTCGAATGATATGCATTTCGATGATGATGCTATCATCTTTAGAGCCTTTTTGCTATTAAAATCTAGATTAAACTGTTTAACTTCATTTATATACTAATTTGTGTTTTTGTTAAACAATTAGTCTAGATTTTAATAACAAAAAATGCTCTGACGATGATTGTATCGCCATCGAAATGCGTATCAGTCGATTATTATTATAAACAAAAAAAGTGAACAATAAATGATTATTAAACACTTTATAACATATTGTGGTGTTGGGGGTAAAAATTCAATTGTGTTAAAGTGAATTCCCCACAATTCTAAAACAAACAACAATTATCGAATTGTATTTATAAAAACATTATAATTATAAATTTTATATTGATTCTATTATACAATTATATATTTTTATTCAAAATGTTTATTTTTATATTACTATTTTTTTAGTATATACCATTTAACCATTTTATTAATTTTATCATAAGAGGATCCATCACTAATAACGTTTTTATACACCTTTATAAAATCAGAAGAACATTTTTTTTGTATTAAAATAAAATTTATTTTTTAAAAGCATTGTTATAAATCAAATTAAATACACAATTTTATATAGTTCTGAAATATTTTTCTAGTTAACAATAGTAACAAAAAACTGGAAATAATTTAACAGATTAAATTATTTAAATTTTTAAAAATAATAACAAACAGATGTCTAGAAATGTCAATCATATAAAAAGTATTTAAATCTGAATAATTATTTGCATAAAAAATATTTACGTATCAAAAGCTCGTTTATTTTTCGCGGTAGATTAATTTTCTGTATAATCAATATTTTTTATTCTTTTTTCTGATTCAATTAAACATAAATACTATTGTTAGAAAATGTCAATATTTATGTAAGAGCATTGCTCCCACTGTAACGAATACTATTCACAAAAATAACACAGATATGTTATTACAGTTATTTAAAAATAATATCGGAGAATCGAAAAACAATTCCCGAACAATGCATATTTCATAGCTTATTGTACATGCATCACTGAAGTAGGAGACTAAAAAAAAATTCAATATGGAAATATTTTAAACATTTTCCTGTGCTACATTTTTTTTCTGTTCTGAATGCGAGTATTATACGTATATAATACAGTAGAAACTGTCTACATGCATAGCTGGCTGGCAAGCACCAATGACACGACGAGCACATCTTGATGCGGTCGCAACAACCTAAGGTAGTTACATGTAGGACGATTCTGGAGGATGGGTGTTGACGCAGGCAGCGTAACAAATTCCAAGACATGGAACACTGGTACCAATCGCATGCCTGTATTTCATTTTTCATTCTATTTACATGACACTATGGTCATTTTATTTATCCATGATCTATATATATATATATATATATATATATATATATATATATATATATATATATATGTCATTTGATTTTCCCATTTATTTGAATTATCTTTAATTGATGAATATTAATTCTTATTCCTTTGTCTATTCTTATATGACACATAATATTTTTTACATCATTTAAAAACTGTTTTATTAATACATGTTGACATAAAGAAATCTTTCAATAATCAATTATGGAAGTAACTTTCAATAAATAATAATAAATGATTCCGTATTAAATTATAATTTTGAAAAATTTCGACACGTTATATTAAAGAATAGATTCGATCCATTCACACGAAACTTGAAAAATTTACAATTTAAATCAGTGTCAAGAACGACCCTCTGTGAGGGTCTACAATTTATTATTCATTTCAATAAAATTCAAAAATCTTATATAATCTATTTGATACGAAATATACACACATATCTGACACACCATAACCTAAAAAAAGGTCATTCGATTCAATGTGATTCCGTTTTATCAAGCACTCCGACGATTTAAAATCCCGCCTATATCAAATAAAACCAATAGCGTGAAAACGTCCGTCCACACGTGAGTATCGAGATAAAATCCCGTGTATGGAAACTTTTTTACGAGATAGCCTCAAAGTCCATTTACGGTTACTATAACATACCTACAATTCACATTTCGTCAAGGCCGACGACCTCTCGCAAATAAACCGTCTGTTTTACGCGACGTTGCCTATTCCACACTAGTTCATTCGTTACTATCGCCATAGATCTAATATGTTTAAAGGATTTTCGTATATTTATAATAATTTGAGAATATTAGTATTGAAATATTTTTGTACGTTATGCAAAGAAGTTGTTGTTTGTTCATTAATCAACTTATCTTTCAAATCTCGATGATCAATCATATCCATTAAAATAGTTATGCTATCCTAAATTAATTTTAATTTAATATTTACGAAACTTTTTGGTTATAGATCATAATGTAAAGATAAAAGTACTATTCGAGTCAATATTCTTTTTAACTTATAACTAAAATTAAATTTTAAAAAAGGCTCTTTTACACTACAACAGAGTTCGGAAATAAAAATCTAACATACGAGCAAAAAATTAATCGTTCATAACGTTTATTAAATTTAGAATATAGGCCGAAAAAAATTAATTAAAATCATTGAAAAATGAAAAAATAAAGATTTTATTTTAATGTCATTTTAAGATAATCAAAACTATAGAAAAATAATTTACTAATCTTATTTACCCTTCTGCTAGATTTTTTATATTTTAAATTTTATGTACAATATATTGTTTCAGATAATAATATTTTTCATTTTATAGGTTTCTCTAGGATTAATAAAAAATAATTAAATATTTTTTTGCAATTATTTCAAAATGATAATTTAAATATTTAAATTATTTAAATATTTTTTGCAATCTTCAAGAATGACAGAAATAATAGACTTATTGAAATAAAAGTTTAATGAGTCCTTTATTTCACGAAATGAACCCATCAATTGGTCACCAAGATCATATGATCTAACTCCATTGGATTATTTTCTGTGGGGTTATGCGACATAATTGGTTTATCTTGATGAACCACAAACAACAGAAGCATTAAAAATAAACATTGAACAAGTAATTCATGAAATTGGACCACAATTATCAGAAAGAATGATTTGAAAGTGGACTAAACGAATGCACTATATTAAAGGAAGTCATGGTGTCATATGAATTAAATTGTTTTCCATCATTAATGCCATAGAATATTCTTAAAAATAAAAAATAAATAACTAATTAAATAAATACTTTTTGTTTTATTTCCACTTAAACTTCGAAGCGCTTATTGGAAAACCTTATATGTATATGTATATATGTATATATATATATATATATATATATATATATATATATATATATATATATATATATATAGAGAGAGAGAGAGAGAGGCCCAAATGAAACTGAAGAACGTAATATGTAAATATATCTAAACCTTCAGTACTATTTGGGACACCCTATATATATATATATATATATATATATATATATATATATATATATATATATATATATATATGATATATTCATTCTCACCAATTTGCCTGGTCAGCGTGGTGAGTATAACCAAAAATACCAGTAAATGATAAAACATTCATTGAGGTTTCCACCTAGCAGTATATATATATATATATATATATATATATATATATATATATATATATATATATATATATATATATATATATATATATATATATATATACATATATATATACATATAAATATACTTCAATTTTCAATTCTAAGTTTAGAAGATTTTCTTTTACATAGCCTTTTTAGTTTTAAAAGTTGTTTCAATAATTATAAGAAAAAGAATCCAGAGTATCTTAATATATAGTTTTCACAAAATTCCAAATTCAAAAATATTTTAAAATTTATAAATAAATAATTATAAATAACTATAAGTGCCATTTAATATATATATATATATATATATATATATGTTAGCATTCATTGTGGCTTTCGTCCAGTAGTGGACTGATGTGGGCGTTATGATGATGATGATGATGATATATATATATATATATATATATATATATATATATATATATATATAATAAAATTAAAAAAATACACGCACTATGAAATTCAGCAAATTTACTTAAGTGAAAAACTTGGAAGAAATTAATAAAATTAGAAATTGGAAATCAAAATTTAAAAAAAAATATATTTTTTAATACGTAAAAATTGATGATTTTTGGTAAAAATTAAGAAAGACAATTAAAAAGTACGAGAATATCATTCGTATTTACTATGTATCTATGTATGTACGCATGTACGTATGTATGTATGTATGTATCTATCTATATATATATATATATATATATATATATATATATATATATATATATATATATATATATATATATATATATATATATATATATATATGTATAAATATGTATATATATATATATATATATATATATATATATATATATATATATATATATATATATACAAGGGTCGTTTGATAAGTATAATAAATGTATTTATTGTTTAATTTAATTAATTAAATTTAATTTTTCAATTTAGTTTCTCTTACTTTTTTACTATACTTATCAAACGACCCTTGTATATATAATTATAATATTATTATCGTCATCATATCAACTTATATCAATTCATTATTAGACGGAAGTAATAATGAATGTTACCATTAATGATATTTGATCATACTTATCACGCTAGGCAGACGGGTGAATGAGGATTTTTTAATCAGGATTTATTCCCTTAAGCAGGTTGACTTTACTAAGCCTAAAGAGCCTCGGTTTATTCTATATCTCCAACCGGGACTCAAATGCCTTTCTTCTGCATGACAAATGTTGTTCCTAACCACTATATCACCGATTGGTTATACACACATACACACACACACACACACACACACACACATATATATATATATATATATATATATATATATATATATATATATATATATATATATATATGCACATAAGTAATATTATACAAATATAATTTGCAATATAAATCTCTTAAAGACTATTAATGATTATGAATTGGAAATTGATATATACGTTAATTTATTTATAGAACCAAATATGTAATGATTTGAAATAATTAAAACAAAAAATACAGTTAACAAAACACCTATGACCAAAAAAAAAATTAAAAGCGTCAGCATTCTTATAAAATTGAAATGATATAAAATCGAACATACAGTTAGTTATAAAACACTTTCACGATTTAAAAAATAAATTAATCATTGAATCATTATCTATGTTCTTTGTAAAGAAAATAAAATTTATAATTTAATATTATGAGAAAAATGAAATAGTTTGTTGCTTTCATTTAATGTTTTTTTTAAAAAATAAAATATTAAATTATTTTTTTAACAACAAAATATACTTTGTTAATAAAATGCATAAAAATAAATACAAAAATATAAAGTAAAGGTAAATCATTTCGATAAATATCGATATGAATTCTCTGATAAAAACAATATTATATTCTTGATTAATTATATTCTTGTTCTATTCGCATTTCTACGTAGATAACAAGATAAATTTTCTCATCAGAACGGTGTACACTGACTGCATGTTTATTGTTTCATTTTTGATATTCGTAATGAAATTCTGATATTTCGCTATCGTATCATCGTCTAAATATATTTATTCACAACATGTACCATATCCTTTTATATTTAGATCCATTGCAACCACTGTCGAACCGGGCAAGCAAGCGAAAAAGGAAGGCTGCGAGGGTGAACAACGAACACGGAACGAGAGGTCATGCAGATACCTTCCACGATACGAACGAACGATACTCAGGCCGGCTAGCTAGCTAGATTCCTGCCTGCCCTCCTGCCTACCTCCTGCCAACGTGCCTGCTACGTTTACAGCATGCCATCTATAGCTACATTGTACTTGTTGTAACGGAATTGACAGACCGTGAACGGTTTTATTTTCAGATTTCAGAATAAAAGAAAAACGGCGGCGGTAGGTAAAAATGTCAGTCAATATGTAGCACGGAAAGCGCTATAGGTATATAGGTTTATGTTCGCTACGTATGGATGTGCTTCGTATAGAAAAGCCAATGACACAAATTTTGTTATAGGTTATGCTTTATCATGCGACATCGTTTGTCTTTTCGCTGATGGTATACATCTACTTAACTTCAATAACAACAGACATTGTTTTATGAAATATGTTTCTTTTTTATATACAATATGCATAAACCGATAATATCGATCACTCGGGTCACATGTCACGAATAGATACACGGAAGTTAATAATTGGATCATTAGCATACTTATTAGAGAGCAATTGTGAATTTGAAAAAATCTATTGTTCGAGAAAAGTACACAACAGCCATTTTAAAACATGTTCTATTTACTGAAATACACTCTAATTTCAAGGATCATTAACACAAAAAATCAAACTACTTGAAATAATTGAAACTAATTATCAATCGAATTAAAACTGAAACGAATAGCTATCGATTTCAGTAATTTCTAGAACAAAAGACATATATTTTATAAATGTATAATTTTAAATGTGGCATTATCATTACTATCTATTTTTATAATCTACAATGAATAGAATGAGGGAAAATAAAAAAATATTCTTCTCTTTAAAAAAAAAATCAAACATATATTGAATTTATAATTATAAAATTAAATTATAATAAGAAGAAATTGAAAGATTAAAAACCAATCTAAAAATACATACATAAAACTAAACATTCGAAGTTATATAAATTACAACAAAAATTATTTTATTATTACTGTCTTAAATGGACGAATATAATAAAACTGAAAAATACTTCACACAAAGATGTTTAATTTTAAACTGTCAAATAAATGCTAAACATAAACATGTCAATAAATCTGTTGCATAAATTTTCAATACGCACGTATTTATTTTTCAAAATATATTTAGAAAAATTCAGTATTTTAATAAAAATGTTTGATTATTGTCATAGATTAGTATGAAATATTCAATATATATCTGATAATTATTTCTGGTTAAGGTTTGTGTTTGGTATTAATATTTTCATTCGCATGATTTTTTACTATAAATCATCATTTTTCATGTGTCATGACATGAAAACGCATGTCTAATTGATAGCTTTTACAAATATAAAACACATATATTGACAGAAAAACTGCTTAATTTCGCATATAAAACTACCAAAACTGTCTATAAATGAAAATAAAATATAGAATTATTTTTTGAATAGGTAGATATTAGACACGTTATTTATATTAATTGATTTATTTATGCAAATATTCTTAATATTAAAAGGCAGATAAATAATAAGGAATTATAAATATGTATTATATATTATTTAAGAAATATACGTAATATAGACATATTTAGTAAAAAAAAAATACATACATTAATTAATAAACCAAATTTCTTTCTAACAGAAAAAAATTACAATTTAATAAATGTTATTACATTAATTACTTAATGATTTTTATTGATAATTTACAATATATGTTGGTAGGTATATCATAATTTAATTATGAATTAAAATTTGAAAATTAAATACTTTTTTAAATAAATTCCAAAACTAAATGTGACTATGTGAATAAAATACTATATATTTCTCTCTTATGAAAGTTTATTGAAAATAACAATAACCGTTAAAATAAACCAACATTATCAATGAACAGTGAATTTTGTGAATATAAACACAACTCACTTGTTGCACTGAATTATTTACACAACTGCAGATGTATGCACATACGAGCATGTTGTTTCATGTATACAATAACCTGTGTAAAACTGCAATTTTTAACGCTGATTATAACAATAATGAATACAAAAATAACTATAATTTATACAAATATTAGTTATTTGTATTGTATTTGCATATACAAAATTAATATTTACCTACGTATATATTTTAAAAACTAATAAAATATATTTAGTATGTACATAAATAATTAATGTTATATATATATATATATATATATATATATATATATATATATATATATATATATATATAATTGTTAGAATGACAATAAAAATATATCTTTAAACAATGATAAATTCAAAATGATTAAGAGAAATCATTATTTATTTTAATATTCGTATTTATTGAAATGAACTCTCTCTCTCTCTCTCTCTCTCTCTCTCTCTCTATATATATATATATATATATATATATATATATATATATATTAGGTTGGCAAATATCTCCCTTCCGCCTTCTGGTCTTTTGAATTTCGCAGCTATGTACAAAAAAAAAAAAAAAGCGGAAGGGAGATACTTGCCAACCTAATATATATATATATATATATATATATATATATATAGAGAGAGAGAGAGAGAGAGAGAGAGAGAGAGATATTCATCCAAATGTAACGCCTAAATTTGTGTTTTCTTAAAAAGAATCAATAGAAACTTTACACATATTTCCCTACACACAGACTTCTTTTTAATAAAACACAAATCTAAGTGATACATTTGGATGACCCTATATATTGTACATGGATTTCTTCCAGAACGAAAACATGCAAGATTACTAAGTGAATTTAGCATAATAGACACATTCAAGTAATAAAAGATGTTATTAATCAATATGAGTATTAAATACTACTCTGTCTTAAATTTATAGATTATGAAAAAAATTTCGAAGCAAACAATACATCAGTGACATTGAATGTATTGAAGAATCTTGAAATTGGAAGCATATCGTGAATTCTTGAGGAATATTTATAGAAACGGTACAAACTCTATATAAGTATACAAAAATCAAGGAAATTTAAAAATATGAAAGGAATGAGATAAAGCAATGTGATATCAACAAAACTATTTATATCTGTTTTAGAAGAAGTATTTAAGATACTAAACTGGAAATCTGAAGAAATAAAAATTTGTGGAGAGATGCTTAGACACTTAAAGTTTATTGATATTATTATTATTTTCCCGACAAACCTAGATGAACTCGAAAAAAGAATAACAAAAATTAGAAAAAGAGAAATAATGATAGGTTTTTTTAATAAACCTTCACAAGACAATGGTAACGTTCAGTGAATATTTAGATTAAAGACAAATCGTACTAAAAGGAACAGAAATAGAAGTTGAAAAAATTGTATATATGAAATAACTTATTAACACTAAAGGAACATTTATAGATGAAATGAACAAGAGAATCAAATTGGGATGGTGTCAGTTCGGAAGAAATTCATATATTATGAAGATAGATATTCCTCAATATTTATTAGACCGTGTAATATGAAATGTCGGATTATTATATCGGAAATTATATAAAAATCCAACATTTCATATTACATCACCTAATAAAAGAAAAATTTTTGATTAATGCATCTTATCTGTAGCCATATATAGCAGTAAAACATGAGTTTTAAATGTCAAAATAACTCAGCAGCTCCAGATAACACAAAGAAGTATGTAAAAATATATGTTAGAAATAACATGAAAATTCAGAAGAGAAATGAAATCAGAAAGAAAATAAAAGTTATTGATGTTATGGCAAAAATAAGAAGTTTGAAATCGAAATGGGTGGATCCTATAAGATGAAAAGGAAACCATTGGTGGACAAGGAAATTTATTGATTGGGAATATATATATATATATATATATATATATATATATATATATATATATATATATATATAAGAAGGTTTAAAAAGAGGCTCATGGTTTGATTGGATATAGATATAAGGAAATTCATCCAAATAAATTAGAAAAGAAAACACTGAAATAGTTGAAGAGAAAAATTCTGAAAGGTCTTCATCCAGTAGTAGATACACCACCATACACCACCCTTTAGACATGTTTCTTTTTAATAAAACACAAATATAGGCATTACATTTGGATAACCACACACACACACACACACACACACACACACACACACACACACACACACACACATATATATATATATATATATATATGTGTGTGTGTGTGAGAGAGAGAATGGGTGAGGGTGTATTGTGTGTTTGTGTATGTATGGTTATATCTGCCTATCTGTATTTAAATTATTTGTATATAATGTACGAATATTATTACTAACTAAATAACTATAATTAATAAATAAACATTTATTAAAATAATAAAAATTTAACAAAAAAAAACAAATTCTTTTATAAAAACAAACTACACTATATGCTAAAATTAGTAATACACAAACAAACGATAATTAACTTTTTTCGAAAATTAAAACATAATGTTTCAATAAACAGAATATTTTATGGAGCATTTAATGAATTCGAAATGAAAACAGAGCGATATTTTTATAATAAATACGAAACTAACAACCAGCATTGAATTTTTTTAAATATACGTTAATCTCTCTAACAATGCAAAATATAATCTAAACCTCTAAGAGATACATTTTAATTACTACACATCCAGTCAAACATATTATGAAGGCAAATATTCATTAAAAAGATTTCGAGTACGTACAAAATCATAAATGTAGCGTCATTAAAAAATGTTTCGTTGATTACGAAATGCCAATTGCATATCAGCCATACAATTAAAACTCATTATTGTCCATCTGCATTCACTACTTGAAATTAAATTAACAGTAACTCCGCATATAATAGATCTGAAACAACTTTCGAATTAACCATGCTACATGCACCAATGGCCATTGCTATCTACTGTTATATTACTTGTCCCTTTATATGTGCATATATATATATATATATATATATATATATATATATATATATATATATATATATACATACGTTTATGTATGTGTATATTTAATGCCCTGCAAGCTTTGTATCTTTAACAGACAGACAGAGGAATCAGTGTAGGTATTTCTACATTTGTAGTGAGATAGATAGTGCATACATGTTAAATATGTGTTTGTACTTTAACTTTGAATTCATTTATGTTCGGCATGTGTAGAATTTGTTTGTTTGTGGCAGTATTATCTGAAATTTAATTGTATACACTATTAAAACTATTAAATACCTATGCATTCACATAAATAGAATAATATTATATAATATATATATATATATATATATATATATATATATATATATATATATATATATAGTTTTATTTAATTAAGTTCATTTTGTTTATTATGCAACATTAAAAAAATAGTATTAAAATATTTTAATTATATTCGAAGAATATATAGGAACATCTAAATGCACCGCCTAGATTTGTATTTTATTAAAAAGAAACTGTACAATTGTCTCCCTATAGATAAGTTTCTTTTTAATAAAACACAAATCTAGACGTCATATTTAGATAGCCTTATATAATTGGAATAAATTAATAATGAAAAAATATATAAATACAAAGTTGTAATTTATAGCACGAATTAAATAATTTTTACATATCATTATGATGAAAAATAGACATATATTATTATAAAAGTATTTTTTTTACAGAAATAACTATAAACAAATTTATAAGATTCTTAATTCACATCTGAATAAATATTAGAGGATCATATGATTTTTATGTTATGAATAATGTTTAATTACAAATTAAGAGATCTGAGTTAATAGCAGATTTGAACTCCGTATCCATATCATAAATTTTATATAAAAATATTAGGTTGCCCCAAAAGTTTTTTTTCGTTTTATTAGTAAGTAATATATATATACAATATTTTGTGTTTTATGATATATTAATGAGTTATATACGATCCAATCTACTCTATTACCTTCTTCCATTTCTCCGGAAGCCCCATAATGCAATTTTTATATCATTTATTGAATAAACATTATACTGCAAAGAGATTTTTTTTAATGAAAGAAATAAATAATAATCACATTGAGTAAAATCCTGAGAGTAAAAAGGATTGTGTAGAACATCCCAGTAAAATGTTGACAATTTGTTTCCAACGGCTAAAGACGAGTGAAGCTTGGTGTTATCGTGTTGGAAAACGACGCCTTGTCTGTTCGTTAATTATGATCGTTTGGCGTTGATTGCTTCCTTCAATTTGTCCAGTTGGAAACAGTATTTCGTT
The DNA here is from genome assembly GCA_029203775.1 of Neoneuromus ignobilis. NCBI lineage: Eukaryota > Metazoa > Arthropoda > Insecta > Megaloptera > Corydalidae > Neoneuromus > Neoneuromus ignobilis. The sequence goes on from CP092092.1 coordinate 12,812,433, forward strand.
TTATTAATGGTTTTACCATATGGAAGCAGTTCATAATAAATAACATCCTTCCAATCTCACCAAATAGACATCAAAACTTTCTTCGGATGAAAACCGGGCTTTGCTACCATTAAAGGCTTATTTACTCTAGACCAAGAGCGTTTACGGTTAACATTCTCTTAGAAGATCCAAGTTTCATCTCCAGTAACTAATCTCTTTAAAAAAGGTCCTTTCTCCTTTCGTTGAAGAAGCAAATCATACGTGGAAACAGTTAAAAAGGTTACTCTCTGTCAATTGATGCAGAACCCATACTTCCGAGCGATTATTCAGAGGAAATGTTTAAAGCATTCGCCAATTCACGAATAGTATATCGAGTATTTTCGTCAACCATGGACTTGATGAGGTCCGTATCTGTACTGAATGGACGCCCGCTGGAGTCTTCATCTTTCAGATTGAAATTACCAACTCCGAACCTTCTAAACCAAGTACGAACTGTCTGAAAATTTGTAGCACCATTCCTATAAATGGTGAAAATCTCGTTTGCAGTATCGTTAGCACTGTTTCCTTTTTTAAAACAATGCAACATTACATATCGCAAATGCTCCCTTTGATTTTCTATACTTAAAGAGGTACGAAAGGGCGTGTATTACTCTTCAATGCGAAGGAAACGTATTCTACGATAGATAAACGACTATTGAAATGGATGACATCAACGTCTAAGAGATAATGTTGCATTTTTATATAAACACTGCCAGATAAAACAGCTACGTCCAAGTCGCAAAATAAACTTTTGGAACAACCTGATACATAAAATAACATATACATAATATATTTATATATGTATCAACCTGTCTAATAAATTACTATTATGTAATGCATTGATGAAAATTTAACGTATTTTTTGATTATGATGAGAAAGTAAATATTGAAAATATCTTTTAATAAAATTGAAAAAAATATTATAGGTCGTTTAAATAAATATTTGTCTTGTATAATGATATTTCAATGAGACGTATCAGTTAAAATAGAAAAGAATTGTACAATGAAGGTTCTAATTGACATTTAATCAAATCAAAAATTATTGTACAATCGATCATCACTAATAAAACCATCGATAATCCGGTTCCATATCTAATTTGGACATAATTTCCGCGAGTATAATTTCTTGTGCATTTTCTTATTTTTATTCAATGCATCTCCAACTAGTGGTCGACTCTTTCTTTTTTATTTTATTACGTATATTCAATACATATCTTCATATATTTATTTATGTGTATCTAAGAATTCTGTCACTTTAGGTGAAAAGATATTATTTATTGTTTTTTACAACACAGTTCGTGTATTCAATTCGTATCCCTATAGAAAAAATATATAATAAATTGACATATTGCCATTGCATACTTCTTTTCGGTCAAAAATATTTGAAATTTTAACAATTTGTGAGATCTATTTGAGATGAATTTAATATCTACATGAGATATGTTTTTGTATATCTTATTTTTATGTTAGACTAATGCTTTTTCAAATTATATATCTTTCTTTATATACTAAGGTCATGCACATGTTTTATAATTGCATTTTTTAAATATTATTTTTGATAATGTAAAAGGGCTGAACAAACTCGATATCATTACATCATTGCCTGATTCTATTAAAACAATTTTTGAAAATGTTGGACCAACTGTTGGGTAAACTATATATACTAATCTAACTACCGATGATTCGATAAACTCACTAATCTGATATCCCACAGACTCCAACGATGCTGGATTCATTATAGTCGATTGTATCAAAATATTGTAAAAAATTTAATTTATTTAAAAATACTACATTATTTTGAAATTATGTAATTATAATTATAATAAGTAGCTATATTAAATATAAATTAAAAATCTTTCAGTACTCCTAAAAAAAAAACTAATGTAAAAATAACAAGTATTTTAATAATTAATACAAAATTCCGTTAACGAGCAGATAAACATTGTACATCTTTTTATTATTCAATAAGATTTAAAATGATTTTAATTAGAAACATGATATAATAAATACGTACATGGAAAATTGTAGTGATTTTTTCAATTTTATACGTGAACAAATTTAATTGCTATTACTTAGTTTTTAATTAGTATAACATTAAACTTAATATAGATAGCACATCTCTCCTCCTTACATAATTAACGTGATAATGATTAAATTGATAGTTCAAGTAGTTTAGTTTTCCCTGAACACCAAGCTTTCAACTATGCCTTCAAGCACCATATATAATAAACTATATTGATATATAGGTGAAACTAAATACGGTTATCTAGATACTGCGAAACATTGCCTTACTACTCAAACTGTCATTAGAAAAATTATTAACAATAAAGGGTTATACTAACTCAAATTATATATATATATATATATATATATATATATATACATAGGGTTTTCCAATAAACGACACAGAAGTTTAAATGGAAATAAAGCAAAAAATATTTATTTAATTAATTATTTTATTTTTAAGCATATTCTATGGCATTAACGATGGAAAACAATTCCATTCATATGACCACTATGACTACGTTTAACATAGTGCATTCGATTAGTCCATTTTTTAGTCATTTTTTCAGATAATTGTGGTCCAATTTCATGAATTACTTGTTCAATGTTTATTTTTAATGCTTCCTGTTCTTTGTGGTTCATCAACATAAACCAATTATGTCACATAACACTACAGAAAATAATCCAATGGAGTTAGATCATATGATCTTGATGACCAATTGATGGGTTCATTTCGTGAAATAAAGGACTAATTAAACTTTTATTTCAATAAACTTTTATTTCATGATTTTCAGCTTAATTTTAAAATGTTCACTAACAGAAGGAATATTGACCTCACTTCTTACATTTATTAGTCTTACAGGCACTGCTGTATAATATAGAGTAAAATTGTCTTCAAATTTTTCAACAATACGATAAATGGCATGTTCACTTGGACGATTATGTTAAGTTTTACGAAGAGCAAGATAAGTTTTACGAACCAAACATTGATTTTTATAATAAGTTTCTACAATTTCTAAGCGTTTTTGAAGTGTTAAACGTTTCACGATAATTTACCAAACTATACTGAGTTGAAACGTCAAAATAAATTTAAAAAAAAACAAACATGGCTGCCACTAGCTCTCAAAGTTATGAAATTCTTATTAGAAAACCTATAAATATATATATATATATATATATATATATATATATATATATATATATATATATATATAGTAGAAAATGAATTAACTTCTTAATTTATAATATTTTTTTAAAAAAAATATTTATACAAAAAAGTACAAAATACACTATACAAAAATTTTGAAAATGTTGAAAAATAAATATTAAATTGAAAACGCAATAGCACAAGAAATATAGGATTTTATTAATATTATATATTATAAAAATAATGCAGTTTCCATTACTATTCGATCAAATAGATTGATTTATCACTTCTAGAGATTGATTAATCCTTCAGAGAATAATTGAAAGAATAACAAGAAACAAATATGAAATAACAAAGATATAACCTGTCAATAACACACCGAAAGCGTTTTATCTACATAGAAACCACAATCGAATTTCACATTAACTAGATTTTAGTCTACCAAACATACAATTTTCAATTAGTAAACGTTATGTCTATTATGTATTTGTTGAGTGAAATAAACTAAAGCAAACTAAATTATTTGTGCATGTATGTGTATAGTAATAAACGTAAATGTGTGTGGATATGTGTTTGTGAGTATGTGTTTAATACATGTAGATGTGAGAATAGACTGGACGACACAGTGCGCTCAGAATTCGAGTTTGAGTAGGCAAATAAGTGAGCTCTCAACTGCAGACATTATATACGTGTCAGTTGCTAGTGTGACACGCAGTATGTAACGTACGTATGTAGACGAGGAAAATGTGGTTTGGTTGTTATTAGACTGCGAGTAATGTTAATTCGCAGGTGGATAACTAAAAAAGTTTTGTTGCATTGTTTTTAGTATACATGTTAGTTTGTTACGACACACTCGCCTATTTATTTATACGTTTTGAATACATGTTATGATAGTTTTAAACAAGGTTTCAGCGGTAGATTATTGTGATATCACAATTATTTACATATTCTTCTACTGTATCTACACAAATGTTTATTCGAGTTTAATCCCTCAGAAAATTACAAAGCAGTTACTATTCTATGAAATGTATTCTTATATGTACACAAAGATAATACAAATTACTAACTACTATACATACAAATTATTCAAACTATTTGAAAAAATATACCAAGTAGTAAAATCATTTCAGAAATAAAATCTAACTTTGTTTCTTTTATTAATGAATTTATCATAGAAATTTTTAAATAACCTCTCTTTGTATCAATTATTTTTTTAATAATGCAAAGCTCTTGAAGTATTGAATTATTTTAACTTTTCTTACATTTTCAAAACAAACATCTTAAATAATTGTGTATTTTATTAACAATTTAAAATTCAAATCAATTTTTACAAATTATAAAAAAGTATAGAAGATCCTAAGTAACCAATGATTTTTTAAATGAAAACCATGTAAAAAAATCAGAATATTCTTACCATCTAAATAAAAACAAATGTACATATTTTACCTTATCATTCACAATTTTATTTTCGTTTAATGAATATTCTCTAAAAAAATAATTATCACTGCGTTGAAAAATTTGATACCATTTTTGATTCATTTTTAAATATTACCAGTTATTTAATATTTTTTAAAGCATTTTTTCATTTTTCTTTTGACAAATTTAATATATATATATATATATATATATATATATATATATATATATGTATATAATTAAAATTGATTGATTATATAAATAAAAATTTAAAAAGATTTCAATAAAGCACATCTTTAACATAAATAAATCACTCTAAAATATTCAACAATCGCTTATCGTTCATTTTATTTACCAATATACATTTCAGTAACTATATCATTATTACCAAAGTTCTTTATTATAAAAATCGAATCGTAACTAAATATAAATCTAATATTCCTAACTAAATTCTTTACAATAAATAGCATAACTATAATTTCTTAGTTAATTTTTAAAATGTTATTTATGTACCTACAATATAAATACTTTTTTTACATCAGGATAATACTTCAACGATATTATTTTTTTTCTTAAAAACATGAAACTTCCCGTCATATTTTATAATTTTGTTCGTAGGTGTGAATCATTTTTTATGAAGCAAATATGAAACTCATGATCGTAGAAAAACTTTAAAACTTAGTATGCACGCAATTATTGCTTGAAACTTTGAAAGAATACGGTAGTAAATAAAAATCATATATATATATATATATATATATATATATATATATATATATATAAGAATTGAAATATTTAAAAATAAAATATTAAAAAAGTTTATATATTTGCATATAAAGCTCATTAGATAAATAAGAATACAAATTCAAAAGAAATAATAGTCTTTAAAAAAAAGAATTGAAAACAAATAGATTTATTATTATTAAAAGTATCTAACAGATATTTAGATGCAATACATTTTATACCAACCTTACATTTTTACTGTTTTATAGAATAAAATAAAGTTTACAAATCAAAAGCTTTAATAATACGAAGTTCTTAAAAATGTTATATAAATATATTTATTTATTTTAAATTCCCGCAAACTTAAATTAAAACTAGGAATCAATTATTTTATTTGAAACAAAAAATACAAAATACATTTATTCTTCCTCAGATTTCTTACCTTAATTTTTCTTATTATAAATAACTATTTGAATAATATAAATAATTCATACATGTCTAAAATGATTCCTCTTTAGTAAAGTATATAAAAAAATTAAATTTATATAAAAAAAAACAGAACTCAAAACGTAACTACAATTATTAAAAAATATAATTATTTAATTATATTTACATTTTGAAAAAAAGATTTATATATGTAGTTGCAGAAATGAATATGTTTTTAAACACCACAATTCTATAAACGTTAACATATATAAATATATATTTTATAAATAATAAGTTAGTTCTACGATCACTTTAACATGATTTCATTTAAATACTTAAAACCTGTTATGCCAACCCTGTACTTGTGCCGAAAAACTTCAAGTCTTTGAAATACACGATTTAAAAAAATCACAAACAGTACAAAAACATTTCTCAATTTAATATAAACGCTCTACATCAAACAAATATTCTTATAGCCTCCGAAAAAGAATACGCTTCTCACAAAGAACAATCTAAAATGAAAAAAGAACATACTCTAACACAAAACGAATTCAAATTCACGAGTTTCTTATATAAAAAATATATACAGCTACGGAGCGCGTCTTCTTTCGTTCCAACACATCTCGAAAGCGGTGGTAGCGCTCGCCTGACCTTTATTATCGAAATAAAATGCAATGCATATATTAGAAACAAAAGCGAGAACCAAATAGCAAGACGAGATCAAGTAAATGACGTCGCGAGGGGCGAAAAGAAAAAAACACACACACACACATAGCAAGAATGTATAAAAAAAAACAAGTGGCCAATACCTTTCTACTTGAAGACTACTCTACAGTGAGTAGCAACAGACGAAAACGCTTCTTGAAAAGTAACCGTATTGCTTTTACGGTACCAAAACCTCATGTTCAACTCACTCTTTTCAATGCAATGCGAAATTGGTTCAAGTAAAAAAGATAAAAAACTTTTCGACGAGTTATCCTGTCGATACAATTATTTTTTACATCTGTTCAAAAATTAACGATATTTTGATCATTGTTTAACCTTACGTAACCAACACTAAACGGAACAAGGAACGAACTATGCCAGTTCTTAAAGATTCTGGATTTGCGCCAACAACGAAAATTTTATTAAGTTTTTACACACTCCGTCTAACTCCGAAATGTGTTCGTCCGATGTTGTATAGACAAAGATCGCAACAATGCTCATATAAATCTTGTATAAATGAGGTAATATACATAAGCTCTCCGATTCTGCGATTCTTCCATCTTTATCATACATTAATTCTATTCAAATCAAGTGAGAGCGACAATCAGACTTTTGTTTTATTACGGACTGGCTCGCGAAGCGGAAAAAAATATATAAAAGTAAGCTCTGTTTGAGAGGGTGTCGAAATGATCGGTTAGGGAGGATAAAGAATGAAAAGGAAAGAGGGATGATGGTGTATTTGTGTTTCTCGATACCGGCTGCTCCAAAAATAGAATTCATTCATTGAAATACGTGTAAAAGAGACGCTTTATCAATTCATAACAGAAATTTCACGACAGTGAATAGTGTCTGGGATTTATATGCATACGAATTTTTAAGTGGAGATTATCGGAATTATCAATCATTCTCATTGTGAAATTCATTTAAAAGACGTATATAAAGAATTGTAAGATATAATAAAAAAATATCTAATAGAAAATACTTTTTCATACTGTGAAATAACAATATTTACTTTCTACATATCTCAATATATAAATTTGATACTTCAACAAACATCAAAAATTAAAAAAAAATATGTATTTTGTATAAAAATAAAAAATATTCACTTTTTTTAAAAAAAAAACCTTGTACGTAAAATTGATAAATATTCATTTTTAACATGACTTTTCTTAATTCAATAGTTAATTAAAAATTAAACCTGATATCTTACCAAATTGTTTTTATAGCTTTTTATCTTCTTAAAATCCCTTATGTATTTTTTCATATATCTTGATTGTACGTTCATTAAAAAATATTTTTAAACAATTTAAAATATAAAAACTATGGAACTAACAACACAAATGTATAAAAAATTATTAAGAAATGTAAAAAAAATACAAATAAGTTAATATAATTAAATGTAATAAAAAGATTTCTTAGTTTTGTTTTTAGGAATATTAATTACATTCTATGATCAATTGCAATCCAGAACAAATGTTAAGTAAAATTTATTTTTGATGCAACAATTTTCAGTTATAAAGTTGATTTTCATTAACTAAAACAATATTATAATATATAATATTGATAATACATGATATTATCAACTAAAATAATTCAATCTTCAAATCAAACCCAGAAATAAAGTACAGTAAACAATGTAACGATCTCAAAAATAAAACCAAGAAGAAATTATATTCATATCTAACTATGAATATGCACATACTGAAATATTAATATAAAAAAAATATTTTTCTTTTTTAAAAAATATGTGTATACCAACATTTATTATTTATAATTTTGATTTTTTCAAAACAAGTAGCAAAAAAATAATTAAAAAACAAGAATCTACAAAATCATCTATTTCAATTTTTTAAAACAAACCCGTGTTAATTTTTACGTAACATTTAAAGTATCAATAAACTACATATTTTTTACGTAAAATATTAGCTTAGTACCTACTATAAATAGCCATAATTGAGTTTATTTCAGTCTGGAAACTACAATATAAACAATGTCGATTTAATTCGGTTGAATTTAATTTCACTTCAAATAAAGTTTAAAAGTTTTCTGATTAGTTTTTTTTTTTACTTGACTAAAGAACATTTTTTGTATTTTTAATCAAAAAACTTTTTTCCTAAACTGTTTTTTTTATTTAACTATTTATTTTAACATGTATATATATATATATATATATATATATATATATATATATTGTATATTCAAATCTGACTAAATTTATTAAATAAAATTATATTAAATTTCGTTACAAACTTTTTAAATATCATTTAACAACAGAAAAACTGAATATAACCATGTAATATCTCCCCTTCAACTACGAAAGTTTCCCTAAATATATTTTCCCCTAGTCATGTTTCCTTTTAAGTCTTTATACAACTATGAGAAAGAAAGTAAAAAAAAATTAATAGGTAGAATTATTAATTGTCATAATAAAAGGGGATTTAAAAAAACAGTATTGTTTGAAAGTAAAGGTAAATATTGTACTACTAACCTTCGAGCTATGTATATAACAAAATAATATAATTAAGAACAAAATATTTATATAAAATTTTTAATTTTCACTTTATTATATTTTTTGATCAAACAAAATAGATTTTAGATTTATTTAAGTGAATTTGTAACATTAATAATTAAAATGATAATAAATATTCCCTAATGATATCGACATATTTATTGTTGTTTTGATTAATGAAAAAAAATAGTTAACCTTTTTTCAAAATCATTTACACAAAATAAACAAATCTTTTAATTTAATTAATGTAATAACTTACTGTAATATTTATTACTTTTACTAATTAAAAAACATTACAATTATAATACATTTTAGCAAATTTTGTAAAAAAAAATCATCACTAAAGTTAAATTCAAAAAACAATTTTATGAACCAAAAAAGATGATTTTACTAAAAAAAAATGTGTAAAAAAGTATAAATAATTAAAATATATTTACAATATTTTTAAATATAAAATAACAATAATTTTTATAAAATACCGAAATACAATCAACCATCACAAATTCAGCATCGTTGGGACCTGTGGGGTGCCGGTTTAATAAATTTGTCAGATCACTGATGGATGAATTGATACATACAGATTACCTAACAGTAAACTTAAAATTTTCAAAACTAAATCGAGTATATAATAAACTTAGGTAATGGTCCAATGACCTCAAGTTTATTCGGTTTTTGCTATGCCGTAAATAATATTTTAAAAATGCAATTTTAAAGCATATGCATGACACTAGTATATAGGGAACGATATATAAAATCAAAACACACTATACTCCAGTATAGAAATAAGAAACACAAAAACATAATACATAGATGTTCAATCTCTCAAACAGACCTCACAAACTTGAAATTTAAAATATGATACTTTTGATCGAAAAAAGTATGCAATTGCAATTTTTTCTTTGGAAACGAAAATACGGATCTAACACACGAATTATTTATAAAAAACAATAAATAACATCTCTTTACAGAATTCTTAGATACAAACATATGAAGATATGCACTGCATTACATTCGAGCAAATTATGTTCAAATTAGGGGTGAAACCAGATTATCGATGGCTGTATTAGAAATGATCAAGTGTAATTCATTTTTAATACATTTACTTTCAATACGAATTAATAATCTTCATCTATTTAATAAATAATGATAACTATCACAGGCTAAAATTACATAACAACTAAAAATGATGAAATAATATAAAGTATAAACAAAATAAATATTTAAAAATATTTTCTCATAACTTAATGTACTGAATATTATTTTCAAAAACATTTTTTGATACAAACATGTAAAAATTTGGATATAAATATAGAAATTAAGTAAGAATATATTAATAACTAACAGCATATGTATACATAAAAAAATGCTTTTTTTAAAGAAAATGTAAAATAAAATTATTATTGTAATTTACTTTTACGAGAAAATATTTCAATTAATTTTATTAAGAAGAAAGTATGAATTGTCGGATTTTTTTATTTTATTATATATTATCGTACTTTAATTATTTTTATATACAAATACATTCTTTCTACCAATTTATATTTCAAGCAAATTACTAAATTAGTTTCTAAACATAAGATGGAAAAGAATATGAGACATTTTTTTTAAATATTACATATATTTTTATAAATAAATTTTAAATGTTAATTTTTTATTATCGAAGAATAATAATTTACTTCGATTTTGTTATTTAAAAAAAATAAAATGTGTAAAAATGTACGATGGAGAAGTTTTTAATTATATTTGAAAATATATTAATTTATTATTATAGAGAGATAATTAGAAATATTTTCTCACTCAATATTAGTAAACACTATACTTCAATAAGTAACATTAGACGGGCATTTACACCAAATCGAAATTTTCAAAATTACACAGGTGACAATGAAAAAGTAATTGAAATTTTATCGTGGTGAAAGACCACACAATTTCCATATTTTTTGAATATCGATTCAAACAAATAACTATATGTTACAGTAATGTAAGAGATACACCCAGTACATACGGTATATTCTACATGTATGTCTGATCTCAGTTCTATGTATATACATATACGTATAGATATATAAATGCGACTGTATGTGTGATATCTTTTCGAAAGCACACGTTTTTATCCCAATTCTAGTGGAAACAGATACGAACTGTATGCTTATATATACATCGGAGGGAGAAGTGTGGTACAAGAAATACCAACTCACTCACACACATGGTACAAATGTCGGTAGGTGGGTAGTGATAGAAAGAAGACAGGGTGGTAAAAACAGTAGCGAAAATCCGGTCGACGATATGATGTTTCAGGATTTTTTGCGTCCAAGTATTGGGTTCGAACTTGAGTGAGAGAACTTGAATTATTTACTGACGGTATTGTTGGTTTCTTCCTAAACTTTTTACCGCGCTTTCTTCATGATTCTTTTCTTTATAAATGATAGATTGTATGGCATTTGTATGATTAATTTACGGAAAATTTTATGATGCAAAGATATGTAAAATACAAACACATACACACACACACACACACATTTATATATATATATATATATATATATATATATATTATATATACACCAAAAAAAATGAATAAATTTGTATTAAAATAAGATTATACAAGTGATAGATTGATCTCGACATTACATTAATCTACTTAAAAAGTTAACGATATCATAAAATATCTACATTAAAAAATATCATAGAACATATACACTTACGCTCAAAATAATAAAAACAAGATATTCATAAGAAAAAAAGTTTATAAAAATTGTCCATAACAAAGTCAATTTATAATTATTATACTTTTTATTAACAAAAAACAAAATTGCAAAATAAAAAAGTTTGAGTTTAAAATAAAATGAAAAATTAGTCAAAACAAAAAGAAAAAAAATATACAGAATCAAAGAAAAAATAACAAAAATAAAAAGTTACTTTTAACTAAATTATTTGATTAAAAAAACTTTCAGCATTCATTACATAATTTGTTATTGTTAGTATTTTATTGTAAAGTCTTTATTTTTCAGTATTTGTTAACATCTTTTGTCCATAGATTCAATTAACTTGCGACAAGTCTCAAACAAAATATTGTCCTATGCTTCCTGGACATACTGCCACATATCAATCCCATTTTTTGGTCTTTTGCCTTGAATATTCCATTAAGCTCAGACCACAAATTTTCGATTAAATTTAGATCAAGAGATTGTGCGAGTCGCTTCATAAGTTCGATATTATTAGCCCGATACCAATCCGAAGCTTTTTTCCAAGGCTTCGGGTCATTCTTGCTGAAAGATGAATTTTAAAGGCATATTTTCTTTAGCATATGGTAGCATTTTCTCCTCCAGTATGGTTACATATTTATTAGCATCTATTTTTTTCAATGATATGAATTAGCTCTACTTCGTACCAAGAGAAGCATATCCAAACCATCAAACTTCCACCACTGTCCTTTTTAGTCTTTTTTTGTGTAACGTGGTAAAAGTTCTTGACCTATTGGTAGTCGTACCAAAGTTTTCCCATCAAACCCAAATAAATTTATTTCATCACTCCAAAGCACATTCCTCCACTTTTTTGGATTTGTATTCGATATGTGGGTTTTAACAACATTTAATCGGTGTTTAATATTTTTTTACTCAATAACGGTACTTCTACAAGTCTTCTGCGGACTTTTGGAATACTTACTGAAATTTTCATCTTCAACTTGATGTCTTTCGTGAACTAAAAAGGGTCTTTTTTGGAAATTAGCACCATGCGACGATCAATAATTTTATCAGTTTTACGCTTACGTCCGCAAGTTTCTAGTTTAACATTGAAATTTAGTGAATTATAAATCATACATAACGAAATTACAAGCAATTCAACAATTTCCCGATATGTCTTTCCTTGATTTTTTAGTATTATTGAATTTCTCATGCTCTCAGAACAATGCTTTCCCTTACTCATTTTTTCTAACAAATTGATTATTTTTATTTAAATTTCTCAAAATTACAATTTATTTCACAAATATCTCTTACTTTTTTGTTATTTTATCTTTAGTAACATTTAATTATTAAATAAAACAAGAAACAAAATGTTTGTTCTTATTATTATAATTTCACAATTTGTTAACTACTTAGGAAATTTCCCTCTTTTTGTTTTATTATGATAGTTCTTTTAGTCTCATAGTGCAAAATTATTGCAACTCTAGTGGAAAAAATAAGCCGTAGATTATTACATTAGTGTTGCCAATAAAAATGAAAAAAAAATAGTTAAAAGAGAAACTGTTAATTTGTTATTATTTTAAGCGTAAGTGTAAATATATATATATATATATATATATATATATATATATATATATATATATATAAAGAAAAAAGTTATCTAGTTTAATTAATACACAATAATGTGTAACTATAAAGAAAGAATGAATTTATTTAATTTTTACTATAAACTAAAAAAATAATCCTATTCATTATCTAAACCAAGTAATTTACTCGTATATTAAAAACGAAAATTGAAAACATTCAGAAGTTTTAAAATATTAATGAAGATTTTAAATTCAAATGTAGTCTACAGTTGACATTAAAGTCTTTCTTGTTTTTAGAACATGTTTCAAAAATAGAATAAACGAATTATTTTATTATAATTTTCATTCATGTGCTTCATTTGCAGTTTCCACAGATGAACTTTTATCATTATTTAAAACAGTTTAAAAGATGAATTTAATATGTATTTTCTAACCAAATCATTATATTTAAAAGTATCTATAATTTATAATACTGAACTCCTTATAATATAAAGGTGTTTTTAAGAGTAATAAAATTTGAAATTAAATTCATATCAAAATTTCTATATAACCTAAAAACACCATATACATATATATATATATATATATATATATATATATATATATATATATATATATATATATATATATATGCACACATACACAAAAACGTATTTTTTTATGTTAAATAGAACTTTCGATAAGGATTTAATTTAAAGTTCTATCATGCTTAAAAAAAAACTATATATTCTTGATATTTTATAAAATAAAAAAAATATTTGTTAATGTCACATTCAAATCATTCGCAAATGTCAATATAAACTATCATCACTTAGAGGCTATAATATAAGGGTCAATCAAATATAAACTGATTTTTTCTCCGAATTATTTATTAAATTAATATTTTTGTAATAAACACATTAGTAATTTTTCTATATAGTTTCCGCTAACATTAAAACACTAGAATTGGCAGTTTTTTGATTCCTGAATCGTAGCAGTGAGGCGCGGCCGATATCAATAGCACACGGAGTGTTGAACCTCTTCATTATTTTTAAATTCTTGTCTTTTCAGCACCTCGTTGAGTGGTCCAAACAAATGAGAATGACATGGCAAAAAGTCAGAACTGTAAGATAGATATGAGATGTTCGATAATAGTCTAGTCCATTTGCGTTAATTTCTCTTGAGTTAAGACGATAGTATGAAATTAATCATTATTGTGCATAAATTTAACTCATTCCAAATGATGAGTTGCACACTGCCATGTTTTATCTCAATTTCTTTTCAAATTTCGGCCAATTTTAACCTTTGTCCACTATCGTTTATTTTCAGTAAGGTCGTGAATTACTCAAATGTTATCTGGCGTGATTATTCTGATTTTAAGGCAACCCGAATGCGTCAAGTTTTGCATGTCATAACGTCCACCAACGAACACCTTATATAATATAAACTCTTGCGTTTTCGATAACATTTCCTTATCGAACTGTTCACGTAATCTTCGGAAAATTTCTGCCAGTTTCATGTTTTCGTCCGTTAAAAACTTGATTATAATATATTTTACAACAGCACAAAGTACTGCTTGCTCGATCATCGTGCTAGCTACAAAGTACACGAATGAAAAGTCTTATGAGAGATGTGCTAGATGGGAGTTTAGATAACTCCACTAATATCCCCACTCGGCCTCATACCCAAATATTCGCTCGTTCAGCAATAGGAAAAAAGTTCTGTTTATATTTGATTGAACCTCGTATATGAAATAACTTGACCTAGAACTCCTTTTTCCATTGACAAAAATGAAAAAAGAGTCAAGCAAAGATATGTGGGAAATTATTTATGTAATTAATAATTGAATTTTTTTTTATAAATGTAACGAGGAATTTTTATAAAAAAATATGAAATTCTAAAAACATTTTTTTTTGTTTCTTGTAAAATCACTTATATTCTTATATGCCATATTTTCATTTATATATGTAACCAGTTTTTATTTTTGATATTATAATACAATTAAGAATAAAATATTTTCATTTAAATTCGAAGTATTTTTTGAGATAAAAATAGAACCTGAAAACATTATTTATAAATGTAAAGCAACATTTTTACACATTATACTAAAATTATCCAATATAATTATTTAAAAAATACTGAAGTCATTTATTTCAAAAATATATCCACATAAACAGATTTTATCAATTATGATTAAATGGAATTGCTTTTTTCAATTATTTTTACATAACGTTTAAAATTAAGTACCCGTAAAAGAAGGAGCTATCTTACGAATATTCCCCACCGGCTGACTTTAATTACATGTTCATTAACGTATTTTTGTATTAAACTCTATCTTATCCACCCGTCATGCAGCTGCAACGGTATTTAGACTTTCAATTTACCGTTTCCTTATTAAGAAAATCATTTAACCTATATAAAAACTCAATCTTTCTCTTACATCTTTCTCGCAATACTCATTTTTAAAAAAAGTTGAATCGAAATTAATAAAATTCAGAATAAAAAAATAATTTCAAATCGCATAAAACAACGACAAATTAACAACATTAAGAAATGAAAGTTAAAATATAGACAGGAATTGTTCACGCTAATCAAATTTCATTAAAATATTAATTCATTGTTATTCATATAATTACAGTGAACGGCCGTTTACATTTAAAACAAATTTGAAAATTAATACGCTCATTAGTTGTCTGACAACTCGCATACATTTTCATACAAAGTTGGAATCCGGTTGGCGTCGAGAGCTTAAACACACGCTTTCCAGATGTATCAAAAGAAAAACAACAAATTCACAGTGTGCATTGAGGGTAACGGCGGAGACGTAAGGGATGTATCTATGAGAAAAGGTGGTTGAATTGGGCGAAACCACCTACACGAAACGCGGATGCAAAGGCAGATAACATCCACAATGGCCGGTGGTGTGGTATACTGTGGGAGTGTATGGGTACACCAGTTTTGTCCGATCGATGAAACAAATGGTCTGGACATTACATTGTTCTACGTTAGTGGAGACCCGTTGGCAGTAATTGTATGTGTTTAAGACACGAAAAAAAAGTATTAGTTACATTTTTAATAAAAGAATAAAACAATGTGTGTGTGTGTATGTTTATATATATATATATATATATATATATATATATATATATATATATATATATATATATGTATGTATATATAAATTGAGAAAAAGAACAAACTTAATGAAAAAAATACACTTTCAGCTTCAGTTCATTTTCAGATAATTTATAAAAATAACTGATTAAAAGATTTTCGTTATTATTTCAGTACCAATTATCTTTATTTTTAAGTATACTTCAATATTATATACATTAATGCATTCACTTAAATAAATCTTTTATAAATTGATCTTTATTTTATATCACATTTTATTAGCCATCCATAAAACATTATAAAATATATATATTTTATTTTATAAAAAAAATCCATAAAAATTAATTAAAATAACAATTATTTTCATATAAAAATTTAAAATACTTTTCCGATTCAAATGCTAAAAATAAAAACATCGTTACCATATAAAAACTAAACAATGCTCTGTTTAAATATAACAATAAATAAAAAAGTTATAAAAGTTTACTTAAAGAATTTTTTTCACTAAACATGGTCATTACTTAGGTGTACTTGTACACATATATGTATATAAAAAAAAATATATTTTTATAATAAAACATGTGTCAAAATAAGTGCGTTTTTATAATATATAAAAAGTGTGTCAATATATAGTATATATATATATATATATATATATATATATATTGTTGAAAATGGGACGTACAATTTCTAAAAGCACAATTTACTATGAAAAATTAGGCTATTTTTGTCATAAACGTAACCAACGGCAATATTTATATGAGGCAACCTCATAAATGTCCAATAACTTAGTATCAACAATTCCAAACATGTCACCAAGTAGATCTGTAACCATGTCACAGTGTGACGACGTTGATGACGAACATTTCCATCGTAGAGAAACCGCACAACCATATCAAAGCATTGGCCACCTCTATCTCTCATACAGCATGACCAAACACCTCCCTTATATATTCAGGGTTGGCTTAAAATATACACAGAACCATCATGTAAACAAAATATGAATATTACTTATTTGAAATAATATACTGATGTTGTATGGATAATTTTAAAGAAATGTATTCAAAGGATGTAAATAAAAGTAAATAAAACAAACTGGAAACTAATCAATTAGGACAATGAAAATATATATATATATTTATATATATATATATATATATATCACTGATAATACGTAAAGTACAGATTTATAATTAATTATTTTTTTGTATACTTATACCCCAGAAACAGGGTATATAGATTTAAAATTTTTTTTCTAAACATTTAACATGATATTTTTTAAATGTTTGAATATTATGAATATGTTAAATATTTCACTTTAATTAATATCTAAAAATTTTAACCTATTGTATAATAACTATATCTTATAATTAATAAACTTTTGAAAGGAAATATTTTCAACAAAAAATATTTTAAAAAGTGTATGCAGATCTATATTTTGAAATGCTATATTCAAAAATGAATAAAAATTAACAAAAAGTCATCTATACATTTTTATTATTTTTCTAGAAGAATCACAATTAAAATTTAATACAATAAGGAATAAAAGGATCTGTACGAATAATTAATTAAATAAGATATGCAACGTAAATAATTTATATTTCATCAAGTTAAAAATTAGTTTTATATGAATGCAGTCTATTCTTTAATAGTTTCATTATTCATCAGTTCATACTTTCAAACCCTTTTCAAAAAAATATGGCAAAAAATACCATTATTCTTATACACATACAAAAGATCTATACGAAAAACGTTTTAATATTTCAAGAGGTAAAGAAATAGATGTGTATGACGTCAGCTAAACTACTACTAGGAGAGAGATTAATAATAGAAATCGTTTAATCACTGTTATTACAGTAATAATAACACTTGAAAATGTAATAGTATTCTTTTAGGCAAATTCATAGATCAACAGAATTTGAAATATATCCACTTACATGAAAAGTTCAAAAAATACAGACTAATTTTTTACAGCACTAGAAAATTGATACGAAAATTGCAGTAGTACGCTGTTGCTTTTACAGTCGGTGCATTACTGCTTTTATCCAACGAATGATACAATTTTTAAGAGAAAGAGAAAAAGGCAGACTATAAAAAGTTACAAACTGCATAAACATTTTCAATTTTTTTTTCTTTTATTTCTGTATGAAGTACTTTCCCTTTTTTGATTAAAAAAATTAAAGGACTTTTAGATTTTAAAGTGAATGTGCAAAAAGTACAAATAAACTTTTATTTTTGTCTTCACTGCAATCATACACATTTACAAGACAAACACTTTCTGATAACAAAACCTAGCTTTATTAACATTACTTAAATAATACGATAAAATTTATACAACCTTTAATTCATTAGCAAATTTTAATAATTTCAATGATTTTTAGTATTAAAATTATTGTTATATGCTTCCATTGTTAAATCTATTTTTTAATTTTCATTCATTAGCTTAATGAACAGACTTTATAATCGTTGTTTAATAAAAAGTTATATATACATATATATATATATATATATATATATATATATATATATATATATATATATATATATATATATATATATATATATTTATGAGAAAAAAATTCCAAGAAACTCGAATGAAACATTAATAAAAAAATCAGAATATTAATGAATCACATAAAACTATAATGGGATATTCTAAAAAATTAACAGCCTTTCTTTAAAAAAACTTTTTGTAAATTATTCACATACGTATATATATATATATATATATATATATATATATATATATATATATATATATATATATAGGTGTTTTTTGAAGCGTGATAGAACTTTAAATTGAATCCTTATCAAAAATTCTATTTAACCGAAAAAAAAATATATATATATATATATATATATATATATATATATATATATATATATATATATATATAAATATATAGAAATGTTGTATATATGTTTTTAAATGAACAAATATTTACAAAGTTTACTCAAATTGAAGAAAGTGCCAGCCCTGTTCATTTCTAGATATGAAGGGAACAGAAATAACCAGTCGGTAACAGTAAGCTATACTACATACGTAGTAACTTCTATCACTAAAGCAAGCATCTGCAGGGAGTACCTCTAGAGCCTTAGATGCGGTTTGCTTTGAAATATTTCATTATTCGACTGCGATGATCTTTGGTAGAAGGACGCGGGAAATGCAAGAGGGGTAGAAAATAACGATGTCCAGTAACGTCCAATATACGAGCTACATACGATGTCACTGTCCGGACATACGACCAAACGACTGACTATATTTTGGCAAAGCTAAGAGTAAAAGTGTCGAAAGTAAGCACAAAATGGGATCTGTGTCTCGAATTTATTTCCAGTTATATGACGTAGATACATTTCGATATTTATGTTTTAACGTAACAAAAAGTATGAATTTATATGATGATTTGTGAGCGAAGAAGAACTGTGAAACTGTGTATTAATAAATATGATATTTTATATACGATTTACAAGTAATTTACATCGATCTTTACAGAAAGAAAAGTGAGTAATTGTATAGAAAATAATAAATTAATTTAATAATATGAATGATAAAGAAAAATATTCTAGATTAATTCACGTTTCTTTTGTGATTTTAACCCTACTTTTTGTATTAGAAACAAACATCTTTAATATTCGATGTTATTTACTTGAAGAGAGTTATACGACGAAAAATATTTAATTGAAAATGTTATTTAAAATCACAATATTGATCAATTATCACAACAATTATTTTAATAAAGTACACGAAAAAACCCTTCTATTTTTATGATAAAACAATCAAACTTTACTATCTACACTTAAATCAAAAATTAATAAAAATGCCAATAGTTTAACTACCTCTCATCTATTTATCTATATATCTATTTGCATGTATTTATATATGTATGTATATATATAAATAATGTAATATACATCATCTCTTTATATAATCCTCTTGATACCTTTCCAGTTAAAGGGGCCATTATAAGAATCAGTATTACGTAATATATAAATTCCCATAAGTGCAATGTTACAAAAAGGGGATATGTTCTTGTAGAAGTTCGAAAATCCTTATTTTACAATCCTTATTTGAAAGTGCATAGGGGAAGAAAAACAAGAGACTATTGTAGTCGATTGCTTTAGTGATCAATAGATCATGAATTTGAATCCAGACTTAACATTCTTGATAAAACCATTGTCACGAATAAACTGCAAGATATCTATTCTAAGTAATAGGGATGGCAAAGAGTACTGTTTTTTTTCTGAAAATATAAAAAACTCAATATGTATACAGCATATTTTTTATAGTAAATAATCTACATAACAAAGAAATTAAATTTTAATAAGTGTTTTCATTTAAAAAAATAAAATTCATCATATTTTAATAAAAATATATTAATTAAATTCTATTAGTGTATTGCACAATATTCTATTCTTTTATTACGATAGAGAATATTTATTTAGGAAAAAAATTTTCTTAATTATACTTTATTTACTATTTATTCTAAATTTCTCATTTTTATTTTATTTATTTAAATATTAAAAAAGTACGTAAATACATACTTCTTATTAACTCAAAATTAGTACTAATGATATTTTTACATTTGAAAAATACGAGAAATTATTTTGAAAAAAAATAAACACTGCATTAAGATTAAATTCATTATTTTTCTTATCTTACAACATACCCCATGTTTTAATAGAAAAATATATACATTATAAGTGAAAACAGATAAGGGTTACATTAAAAGCATTTCTATTTTAATTAATTCCGAACTGGTGTGTTTATACCTGCATTTACATATCTTATAACATATATGAATATGAATATACATATATACATACATACATATATATATATATATATATATATATATATATATATACATATACACACACATGCAAAATAGAGTATAAAAATATTACTTTTTCTAGAGGTAAAGGTGTTGTGACGATGATCATTTTATTTACGAAGACAGAATTCACACCATTCATTCCTGATACCAAGTAGAGTTGTGGATATTGCACGACTCCAAATTGGTATTTGAATTATTTAGTTTTGTAGCGCCGACTGTGAAAAGTTCTCAGGGTACCCAACGATATGTCATCACTTGGAGGCGGAGGGTCGGTCAAGTTATAGTCGCATCGACTGTACACTTTTGCAGTGTCGACGATTACGTTCATTTTACCATTTTTTTCCCTTCTATATTGAGACGTAATGGAACACTGTGGTGGCTGTTTCAAGTTCTCTACGTCCATATCGTTTAGTAAAGAATCAATACTTGTGAATTTATTTTTACACGTTAAAAATACTTTTCGGTGAACAGTTTTTTAATCACGCCACTCTACATATATTAAAAATATTTCTCGAGGAAAAAGAAAATATACATTCGATTTTTATCGTATCTGTAATGTACAAAAATCATATATTATTCATTAAAATATTAGAAATCATAATCCATGTACTTTACAAGTTTAAGTAAACTTAAATAATTTTAATTCTTGTATTACCATTGAAATTCCAAATTATAAAAATAATTTTATAACATTTTCACTAAGTTTCATATTTTAGTTAAATAAATTAGAAATCTTAATCCTGGCAACAAAAAGTAATAATAATACAAAATAGTACAAGGAGAAAAATATTCTTTTTAAATAAAACAAATTACAAATGAATTTTAATGGATGTTCTTTATAAATATAAATTAGTTTATATTGTTTTAGTAAAAACATATTTTAAATAATGATTTTGAAATTTAAAAATAAATTATATACGTATTTTTGCTCGATAATAAGTGCAATCGAACTACAATATTCTTCACTACATCGACTATAATACATATAATGTAATTTATAACAATCAGAAGCCATAACAAACACAAACAGTAAGACGATACTTTTTATTTCAAGAAACCATATTCTGCTGGTCAATCGCGTGAAATACGAGTTATTGTTAAAATTTACTCAACCCAGAATAAATATAAACAATCTGCGAAAGCTTTATTTTATTTTGCCGCACATATATCATTTTTATAGATAGAATTAAAAATACTTGAAAAATAAAAATCATACATTTATGAAAATAATATTAATTTAATAAATAATATGGAAAAAATCAGTTTATATTTAATTGATCCTTGTATTTTCGCATCCACAGTTCTAAATTATTTTTATAAATATCATTTTTGTTTTGATATTTATCTTTAAATCTCTACTGATAATTTTTTTTATAAGCAAACTCTGCATTTTTAAAAGAAATTAGCACTGATAAAGATAGTATAAATGTTCAAATCGGACAATACAACAAAATATATAAACAATGATCTACAGGCGAAATAAATACTGGTTGGCAAATAAGTAACAACGATTTTCACTAATAGATTTAGGTGTCATGGAATGTATCTAACCTTATTTAATGTATTCTAAACTGCGAATTCGTTATGAAATTTAACAGATTAAGACTTGACTTAAAAATAAATTTTACATGATTTGGTTAAAAACTATTTGTTTGGCATTAAGTTGAAGATGGGAAATCAATACGAGAATTATCGTCATATTTGTTTTATTATTTCCATAAAGAAAAACACGCAATATAAACTCATAAAAGTGATATGCTGGATATGGTGATGTCGTCTTAAAAAAACAGTGTCAGAATTGGTTTGCTAAATTTCGTTCTAATGATTTTTCACTTAAAGATGAACATCGCTCTGATCATCCAGTTAAAGTTGATAACGACAAAATCAAAAGCATTGATTGAAACAAATCGTCGTAGCACGACTTAACAGATTACAGAGAAGCTAAACATATCACATACTAGCGTTGAAAATCATTTGAAACAACTAAGTTACTTTAATAAACTCGATATTTTGGTACCACATGAACTTAAAGAAATCCATCTCATCAAGTATATAAATGTCTACGATTCACTCATGAAACGTAACAAAAACGATCCATTTTTGAAACGACTGATAACAGGCGATGAAAAATTAATTGGTAACAATAAGTTCAATGAAAAATATCGTAGTAGCAGTCTGGTACTCCAGCTCAAAGCACATCAAAAGCAGATATTCATCAAAAGTAGATTTTGTTATCAGTTTGATATGATTGCAAAGGAATTGTGCTTTTTAAATGTTTTCAAGGAATCAAACAATCAATTCAAATATGTACTGTCGGCTGTTAACCAAAATAAATGATGTATTTCAACTGAAACGTCTAGAATTGGTAAATCGTAAAGGTATTGTGTTCCACTAGCACAATAAGATATCTTTAGTCAAAAATTATTGGAATTTAGTTGATATGTGATGCCATATCCACCATACTCACCTACCCTTGCACCATCAGATTACCATTTATTCCGTTCCTTACAAAACTGTTTAAATGAAAAAGTTTCACTTCGGATCAGGTTATCAAATCGTATTTGAATTGATTTTTCGCCCAAAAAGATCAAAAGTTTTTTCAGTACGAAATTATGAAAATGCCTGAAGTATGGTGAAAAATAGTGGAACAAAATAATCAATAAATTATTAAAACAAATTATTCCATTCCATAGAAAAATCGTCTTTCATTTACTAAAAAAAAACGCAATTGCTTATTTGCTAACCAAATACATTAATGAATATAGATTTTTAAAGATAGTAAATTTTTTTCAAATATCGATAACAGATCCTTAAGTACTATAATATTTTAGAAAATATTATTATGGTTTGATTACTTCTTTTATAAAACGTTAAAAAATATGGAAAAAATAAAATTAAAAAACATAAAAATAAAAAAGGTTCATATTTTCCAATTCAATGTGTTTCAAAACTGAAATATTTTATTTTATATACAAATAATATGATCTAATTTTTCATTTGAAAACTTTTTTTCTATTAATTAAAAATATTTTTATTAAAAAACGAAATGTATAAAATCATTTTTATATTATTTTTTAATAAAAATATTGAAATAAAAAATTCACTTCAAAATAATTTTATGTACATTAAAAACAAGACGAAATTAGATATAACTCCATAAACGATAAATAAGAAAGAAAAATGTTAAAACGAATTCTAGTATTCTTAAAATGTATACCAACTTTACATTAAAAGTGAAAGACAAAATTCGTTTAATATAAACCAGAAGTATATTTTCCAGAGATAAACTGTTTGCTTCTGAGAATCGCCGTCGACTGATCTCGACCGGATAAATAAATCCTTTTTAAAAAAATATCTAATAAGACATTTATCTCGAAACTCTATTCACTATAATTTATAAGGTATAAAGACCGAATATAATCCTTAACAGATCGAAAACAAAATCACGAGCGAAACAAGACAAGACAAAAAAATATGGTATGAAAAGAATCTGGCAAACCGATTACACTAAATAACACTTTAGCTGTAATCAAGCAGAACGGAGTCGAGACGACGTGTGTATCGAAATAGAGAAACAGAGTTGTTATGTTATGGCAGTGATAAAGAACGCGTTGGACCGTAGTTAATGGTAACCGAAAACAGATGGCGTTGCGTCTTGTGTCGTATATTTGCTAATAGCATAATCGCATTACGTGCGCGTTTCCGACGCCGGTTTTCGCGACTCGCCGCCGTAGTAACGACGGCAGCGTCACTAAGGCGACGTCGCCGTTCGTTTCGTTCAGCGACGCTCAGCTACTTATACAGCTCGCATATTTACTTATCTGCGATTTACGATTGTTGTATACGTTTCCGAGTCGACTGTGACGACTTCAAACGACAGATGATGATGATGATACGACGCCCATACAGAGTAGTATCGGTAGTCAGTTATGGTCGATCTGTATTTCTTTCATGGAACATTTATTCAAACGTCTGTACGAAAATAATGATAATGAAAGAACTTCACTGAAAATCTACAAATCATGTCGAGCATCAAAAAATTGAAAAGTATATGATACACTCACGAAATAATCTGTTTGTATTCGATATAAAATTGATCATTTTTCAATAAATAATCTACTTGATAAAAATATATAGGGTCATCCAAATGTAACGCCCAGATCTGTGTTTTATTTTTAGTAAAAAGAAACATGAGCATAGGGAAACATGTATAAAGTTTCTTTTATTTCTTTTTAATAAAACACAAATGTACGCGTCGCATTTGGATGACCCTATATTTCAACATAAATTAAATACAGTAGTGGCCATTGAAATCTGGACACTGTGGCAACACTGTTTTTTCAAGCAATTTCAGCCAATAAAAAGAGGAAGTCCCTGTTGTTTGCAATGATTTTATACAAGCATACATAAATGACACTTTCCCCTTCATCCTATAACAAATGGTTTGTAAAATAACATTATAAGTGAAGTTAGAGAGTGTGAAAAGTGTAAAAATGACAAATATGAAAAAACTGACCGAAGAAGATAAACTTAATATTTTGGCTTTGTCGAAAAAGAATTTAAGTGTTCGTAAAATGCTGATAAAAACAAATTTAGCAAATCGTCTGTAGTCGAAATTTAAAAAAAATCGCGAAACATGCTCTATTAAGCGAAAAAAGGGATACGGAGCCAAGAGAAAAACGACGACCCGCCAAGATAGCATCCAAATCAAGCTGTCTTCGAAAAATCGTTTCAAAACTGCGGCTGATATAAGAAGATAGTTTGTGGATGGAGGTGGATCGGAGATAAGTACGCAAACTGTCAGAAGAAAGCTTCAGGAAATTCAACTGTGTACTAGAAAACCCGCCAAAAATCCATTACTCACAATAAAATGCTTCAAAAAGAACTTATGTAGGCCAAAAATCGTCATAATTGCACTGCAATGGACTGGAGAAATGAAATCTTTTTAGATGAGTTCAAATTACATGTACAGATTCGACGGAAGGCTAATGTCCGAAGAAGAAAAGGTGAACGTTTCAACGTGATTACTACGTCATAAAAACTGTTAAGTATGGAATCAATCGAATGGACTAAGGATGATTTTATTCTCACAGGGTTAATCAACTGGCTTTAATAGATGGTACTGTAAATGGAAATCGATAAAACAAAATTTCGGAAGAAAGTTTTATGTCATCGATGGAAGAGCACCTTTCACTGGCAGGAAACATTATCTTTCAACACGACTGCGCCATGCCATCGTGTTCAACTGGTACGTATTGACGCTTACATCTTCCTGCTTATTAGAATAAGTGGACAAAATACTCATTTTTTAATTCAATGTCTCTTTTCTTTTAAGATGGAAAAATATCTTGACGAACTACAGGTTTCAAAGCTATCATGGACCGGGAATAGCTCCTATTTGAATCTCATAGAAAACTTTTAAAGGCTTATTAAGATTAAAGTTTCTGAAAAAAGACCAAAAACATTAAGAAAGTTGTATTGTTTCATCCAAAAACTGTGGTACGAAAAAATCACCCAGAAAACTTTAAAAAAATTAGTCGATTCTATGCCAAATCGCATTAAATGCGTTATTCAAAAAAGGGAAGATCTAACAAAATATTAGTAATGAGTCTTTTTTTATGTTAATGCGTTTATAGTTGAAAACAAATTAATTTGTAACAGTTTCATGTCCCCATTACATGATTTATTGGAGTTTTGCTTATTGAATAAAGATCTCAATAAAATAGAATTCCTTCGCTTCGCTCATTTTAAACAAAACTCGTCTAATAAAATAGATATACTATCCGTTTTAGAAAAAAACATAAGCATACAAATAACTTCTAGAAGGCACATTTCACCTATCTACTTACACGGAGGAAATATATCGAAAAAATCGTTTTATTTGAGTGTCTGGATTTCAATAGCCGCGACTGTATATAATATACATTAATGCTCCACAAAATAAATATTTTTTCAAATTGATTACTTGCAATATTATTACATCAATTTAGTATTAAAAAAACGTTGAAAATTATTATATCAATTTAGTATTAAAATATTAAATTTCGAAAACAAATATAAAGCAAAAAGTACATAATAAGAATATAACGAAATAAACTGAAATTGAGATATTTATAAAAAAAATCTTAAGTTATCCTCACCGAGTCATTAATTAGAATAAAAATTACATTTGTGGAACAAAAATAAACTGTTCTAAAGAAAAATTCTAGTAACTCAATTCTACTTCAATTATTTTGGTATACATGTATGTTTTTTAAGCCATTAAAATGTATCCTCTTATGACATCTGTAACGTACAATTTTTATCTTTCTTTAAACTTAAACCATATTATTCGTCATAAAGTCATGTCTCTTGTAACACCGAACAAACAACGTACAACGTTAACTTTAATTTGAACAAACGAACAACAAAGTACAGATTTGTTGAGGCTACAATTAATCACAGTTCTTACCGTAACAATATTCTTTATTACTAAGACTGTATTTGTGTATATTTTTAAAAGTAGAAAATATATTCAACATGACATCTCTCAACAAAATGTTAAATAAAAGACGGACTGACAACAAAGGCTTGAAATAGAGATACACGTCCTAATTTTAATACTGATTGAACATTAACCTCATTCTTTTCATGTTTATTCAAGTATTAAAAAATATTATTGGGTTGAGTAAACATTATAAAAACAGGAAAAAATAGTTACATGTATTGTTAATTAATATTTTAAATATAAGAAAATAGGTACATCAAATAATATTTTTTTAAAAAATACTGAATATAGAAGAAAAAAATTATTTCATGATAAATTTGTTAAAATTTAAAATAATGAATTCGATTTAACGTTTTAAAACGAAATCAATAATACTCTGTTATTTATATATATATATATAATATAGGGTCATCTAAATGCGAAGCCTAGATTCGTGTTTTATTGAAAAAATCAAAAGAAACTATACACATGTTTCCCTATGACATACATATGACCCTATATGACAATATATATGACCCTATATAACTGAATTTTAGATATTTAATATAAAAAAATAATATTTACTTGTTATAAATGAAAACTACATATGTAAACATTTTTTTAAAAAAATAATGAATTGAACATTTTAAAGTACCAAAACTAATCTCGATTTATTTTGATTTTTGTTGTAAATAAATCACTATTGAAACCAGAAAATTTCATTAAAATAGTGAACAATGACATAAACATTTTAATAAAATTTTGTGATATCAACAATAATTTCTTAATTTATGTATAATAATAATAATAACGTATTATCCACTCTCGACGGCAATTTTATCACATTCAAAGAACAGACACATAAAATCTATAAATATACATAAATGAAATTTTATGCATGTGATCTAAAATTTACATAGCAATAAAACACACAATAATTATTTATTGAATACTACTTCATCAATAAAATCTTTAGTATTGTAGCAGTGACCTCTTTATATGTATACATATATATATATATATATATATATATATATATATATATAGAGAGAGAGAGAGAGAGAGAGAGAGGGAGAAAGACGAATTTTTTTAAAAATACATTATGTTTGAAATTGCCTTTTTTATAAAGAAAATTAAATCACCGTGTTTGCTTTTAATTTTGTAGTTTTTTTTATTCAACGCCGAATTTCCAGACGTTGTTGAAAACAAATATTAATTTATATCAAAAGAACAAACTTTTTAAATGAATGTTTCCATGTTTGAAAAAAGTAGTTATTATATTTCCAAAATAATATATATATATATATATATGTATATATATGTGTGTGTGTGTGTATGTGCAAATATGTGAGTATGTACTTATGTGTATATGTACAAACATACGATAATCCATAAAAAATTGGCATCTATTTTCGTATTAAAATCTACATATTCTGAGAACTTCCAATACATTGCTTGTTAAACCAATATAATAGACGATAATGTATAACAATTTTTCCTACGGAAAATATTTCATCGAATTTCTGAAACTCACTTATAATCAATTTACATTGTTATCAAGTTATATAGTCGTATTTTCGTCACAGTACAGAAATTCAATTACTCTGTATAAAATAAAAGTATGTCGTTTAATCTTGTCAATTCGTCCCTTAAATCGAAAATTACACCAACCACTCTAAACCGTCACAAATACATCATTTAGAAATCCGTTTTTATATAAGCTTTCGTATGATGTTTACCTAACAATACAAAAAACCGTCTCATTTTCTTTCGACAAACACATATAATTATCAAAATTACATAACACCACTGGCACCTGTCATTCGTATAGCCAACAGACACATTATTATTCACGTATAAAACTACACAATACGTCGCTCGTCTTACAAAATGACAGTCTTGAGGACATGAATCAATTATCCAACCCATTTATTTGCTAAAAAGGAAATGTAACCGGATTTGGAACGCAATAGGCGTTTAAAGGGGACGACGGCGGCGTTTACAGCGACGCGGGGGCGGTGGTGGTGGCGCGTTTGAACTCACAAAGAAGGTGAAAGCAGGACCAGCGTATACACATTTTCCGACTAACTATAACACGTAAATAAATCGATAAAAACAGCTGCTGCTCTCTCTAGTTGACGAAGTTGCCACACTGAAAGTTGTTATGGCTGCCTGATACGTGAACGATAACATCGACATTTTTTTTCTTTATTAAGACTTATGTGCAGCTTAACTGTAATGGGTTTCAGGACACTTTTTTAGGAAGAAGCAAAAATTTATTTTCGGATAGATTGTGATCGAATTGTATCAAGAACTATTACATGTTCGGAAAAGTTTGATTCGGACGTAATAATTCATTTTACAAACATTACGAACGTTTTTATGATAACGATTTAATATATAGAATATAAAACTCCCATTTCACGCCAAATAAAAAAGTTATATATATATATATATATATATATATATATATATATATATATATATATATATTTCATTGAAATTATTACAATAAAAATTAATAAGGACATAAATATTTTCATAATATTTATAAATATGTTCATTTATAACTTGTTTTCACTTCAAGACAAATTGACCTAATTGAAAATTCATTAATTCATATAACATAAAATATGACCGATTCGATTTTATTCAAATACACAGTCAATTTTAATCTGATGACATATTTTTTAAGGGGTTCGTAAAGTAGAGTTGCGCATTTTTAGTTCAACTAGGGAAAAAGTTTGCTTCAGCAATGAATTATAGTAAGAAAGGTAACATAATACGCATTTGTAACAGTTATATTTCAACATTAAAAGACCATAAATTCAAATCCAGCTGTTAAATTTATCGTTCATTTTTTTGCGATTTCGTTTAGTTTCTCGAACAAATCTATCAAAACTGTTTATTTTCTAATAAAATATTTTTTCAATTAAAGAAATTTATTATTACTAATTTAATTTTGTAATTAAATCAATTTTATGTTGCTTCTTGTAAATTGATTAGTTTATTAAACTCTTTTTATTTCTAACAAATTCAGTTTTAATTTATTTACCATATTTTTTTAATAAATTATTACCACAATTATTTTACACATAATGTATGGTGACAAAAAAAATAATTTTCATGGATATTATACATATGCACCCATTGTAAGACATTATTTTAAACTGTTTAGGGTCAAACTTTAGTAAAACAAGTTTTAACCTGTTTAATTAATTAATATATCAAATTCAATTAAGAAAATTAGATATTTTTCTCGAATCTGTCTATAAAATATAAGATATTAAAATTAAAGAATCATTGTTATATTTTTTTAAAAAGACAAAAATTCCCACTGGATCGTTTCATTTATTACAAGAGGCTTATAATGTTTCTTGTACATCTCGAACAAGAGTATTTTAGTGGTATTAAGGATTCAGTGAGGGTAGAAAAGTAGACGATAACGAATATTCTATTTTACCCTCTACATCTAGAAATTAAAGAATGGACAGTTCATCAGAATTATTACAAAGATTTTAGTATAAAAAAAAGATTGTAATTGAAAAATGTCAGAATAATATATATATATATATATATATACACGAGGTCGTTTGATAAGTATGGTAAATTTATTTGTTTAATTTAATTAATTAATTAATTAAATTAAATTTCTCAATTTAGTTTTTCTTAATTTTTTACCATACTTATCAAACGACCCTCGTATAGGTATATATTAAAGTAAATATTGTAATTAAATAAAAAGTTTAGGAAAAAAATCCTTGAATATATCATTACTTATAGTAATCCTTTATATAATAACGCGCTTGTCTAGTAACGGATTTTGATCAGAAATCAAATAACTACGTTTGAATAATACAGCCGAAAAAATACAACTGTAAAGGAAATAATAAAAAATGACTTTAAAAAATTAAATGAAATAAAAAACAAAGAAGTTTCTAAATAGGAATGAAAACTTTTCGTTAAAATAAATTTATTGCAAAAACATACAAAACTTATTTGAAAATCAGTCCTGAGTAATCGCAAAAATATACAAATTTAAAATTTAAAATTAAATTTAAAACTCGACGTAATTTTATTTCAATTTATAAACCGGTGTTATTAATGATTCGTAATAAATAAAAATCTCTAAACTACAAAAAATATTGTACACTAAATAAAATGTTAACTTTATCCGGATAATTAACAGAGTTAATATTTTTTTTAAAAAAAGGTTAAGTTAGACACGTTAAAATATTACAAAATCACATATAGTTAATATGGAATTTATTTTCTATTATCTTTTTATTTGCTTATATATATATATATATATATATATATATATATATATATATATATATATATATATATGGGCACACATGAGCACATATTCCCATTTACTAAACATGAATAAAGGCACCCCGACAATAATATTATGCAACGGTTATCGCCGCAAAATTGGCGTAATCGGAAATCGATTTTGACTTAAAGCTGACTTCGCGATTTGAATACAGAATTTTTTGCAACACGTCTAAGGACCGGGGATGTTCTGAACAATTTTGATGAAAATTTCATGCAGAACGTACGGTACGGAAATTAACGTGACAGCAAAAACTAGGTAACGTCTAAGAAATACATACAACTCACATGTACGCCTCTACCTACTTCATTTTATATCCGAAAATTTTTAACTTATCGGTAAATCCATTTAAATCAGAGCGAATATTTATTTTTAAAACGAAATTGCCGTTGTTAATAACGATTTTATTATTCAATTATATTTTACTATATTAAAATAAATGTAATAATTAAAATAATAAGTAATCAAAATAATAAATTAATTTTAATAATGAATAACATAAAATTAAATTTTAGAAATATTTTTTTGTTATAAAATAGTTCACTTTTTATTTATTCTGTGTTGAAAAACATATAAAAGTTTATAAAATATATTCAATGGTCAACACATTTTTTTATTACAATACTGGAGATTCAAGATCAACCATATTACTAAATTACTTATTTCACCTGAAAACTTTTAGCGTAGGATGTTCTGTGTTCACATCTCGATCGATGGATGCACAACGGAAATTATAATGACCTCACACCAGCCGCTGGGACGTTTTCGTCGTGTTCGAGAGCGTCAACCGGAAATCAACACGACTTGACGGTGGGTTTGCCGGAGGCGTTTACCACCCAGAGAGAGCATTGGGTTACACAGACGCTGAAGCTTATTTCGCGCGACGAATTCGCTTATAGAGAATCATATCTACTGCCTGTGAACTTCATGGGTCATGCTCATTGCAGTTTTAGATTCAGTGATGCGTCGTATCTATGATTCTTGATTGAAATTCTCAATCATCAAGATTAAACTCGATGAATGGCGTGATCGTTTCAGTAAAATGACTTTGGTTATAATTGAATCATGACTGAATTATCACTGATTGGATTTATTAGGGATTTAAAGAGGGTCGAATTTTAGTTATGATACATTTCCTTAATCACATTTTATAATGTGTTGATACTATAAATAAAAATACATCCAATTACATCTACGTTTAAGAAATTAAACCAATTACTTAATACAATTTAAAATAACATTTTATAATATACGTAATTTTCGAAATATAAATAATATTCTTTCGTTGTAAAAGATATTCATAATAAATTTAAAATTGTAAAATAACTTTACTAACAGCAATATAAATTTTATACGTATTTTACGATACTCTAAAAAGTTTAACTAATTAAAAGTAATTTTATTAAGAAAACCACAGTTTTATTAAATTAATTTACTACTATATTACTCAATTATAACAGTCATATCAGTGAACATTTTTACATATTAGTCATTTAATTGTAATTATTAAATATTAAACCAAAACAAATATAAGAACTATTTCAATTTAAATTTTATTTAATTTTCTGATAATTTCTTAAGTCTTTTTCTAGATCATGCATACAAATATCTTATTACAACAAGATAATCTATTTTGGAAAACGGATAATCAAATGTGGTTAATAATAATCAACTGATGCATACTTAATGTAAAAGGACAGATTATATATTGTGGTTAATGATTAGCTTGTGGTCGGTTTTCTAAGCTTAATAATCAACATCTGTATCTAGATATGTCAATAACTTGATTATTATTATCAATGTTGATAATATATTCCGAAATAAGAGAAAATTTGAATACAAATAGTAAAACATTAGTTTCTATTATCGTTGTATATTTTAATAATCTTACAGTATAAAAATTGATTATATTTCATTATAAATAATTATCCATGTATTAAAATACTGATCTACATTAAACATATATATTTGTTTCAATACTGCGCAAACAGCAAATTATTAAATTAATAAAATTCACATTCAAGATAAAAAAGTTTCAGTAATATATATATATATATATATATATATATATATATATATATATATATATACAATTAAATAATTTAACAAAAAATATTATAACTTACAATTGTTATATTTTCTTTAAAAAATATGAAAATAAATAAGAAAATTATTTTTTTTATTTTCAATTAATTCGAAAAAATCAAAAATATCATTATAAATTTAAAAAGTTTGATATGAAATATATAAATTATATAGACAATAATTACACGACTTATTTAAAATAATCATAATTTAAGTTTAGAATTCTGAATATCAATTTTAGGTAAAAAAAAACTCAGATTTAAAAAATGTTTCATTAAATTTTAGAGAAAGATAACATTTTTGTACAATTACTGGAGTAAAAATAAATTATTCTGACTGACACAAATCTAAATTTATTAAAAATATGAATCTAACTAAATTTTATAAATTGTGAACTGCTATGAGAACAGATTAACATATGGGGTATAAAAGTAATATACTTATAAAACCAATGAAGATAATATAAAATAAAAATAGTACAGTACACAAAATGTTATTAGTAAACATATTTTTAAAAGTAAATTAAGTAAAATATCAAAGTAAATACTCAAAACCAACGGCAAAAAAATTAAATTCGATATTTTTTGTCAAAAGTTATTATCAATATTTACCATCATTACTTTAATATTTAATAAAGAGATATTAATCATTTTAATTAATATATGATGAGTAAAATTTAAAAGAACTGTTTTGATTTTTAAATTTAATTATTTTTATTTAACAGTTGTTTTCATAAAATTAAATATATATATATATATATATATATATATATATGAATGAATATGTTTATGAAATTATGAATTACGCTACTAAATAAGCTGTATCTCGACATACAATTTTGAATATGAAAAACACATGTTATATTAAAATTATCACAGTTAACCTTTGTATAAAATTAAAAATCAAGACAGTAAATTATAGCTTTACATACAAGCATAATATATATATATATATATATATATATATATATATATATATATATATATATATGTATATAAATGTATTTATTCAACAACACTTATCAAATTACATGGCTGTCATCAACAGCATGAGAATAACAAACAAGTAAATAATGAATAAAATATGTACATATTAAGTACACAAAATATCAGTAAGCGCAAGTTTTCAGCACACGACAAGATAATATCGAAACTTGCTGAAAACAATGTTATAATACATTTGCAGAGTAGTGCAGCGGCGACATATAAAATAAGTTGAAATCATTCAATTTGCTTCATTTAGGGCAATCGTAAAAACACAACTTTGTCAAAAACTTTATTCATAAAACTCTATTATGGATAAACTTTGAGGTTTATAGTTTTCCTTTTTCTTCTTTTTATGATTGATTTCTGTATCAAATTATCTATGATAAAATGATATTGAAACTTTTAGCAGTTTTATATATGAAAAATAAACTTCCTTCATATATACAGTTTTTTTTATTCCGCTGTGATTCTTTCATAAGTTTATTCATTTAAATCAATTATAAAGTAGTTTTGTTTCCTCATTCAATTATATATATATATATATATATATATATATATATATATATATATATATATATTTATTATCATTTAAATTTTCTAAATATTTTTTTAGATTATAATTAAAACATTATACAATATTTTAAAAAAATAAAATTTAAAAAAATATTTAGAAGTTAATTAAAAATTAATGATATTAAAATTCAAAGAAAATAATAAATAAATAATTAAACTCCACTTCTAATAAAGAAGAATAAAAATTAAAACAAAAATTAATGTTTGACATAGGATTCTCTTATATGAAATATTAAACTTCAAACAATTTATTAGTTTTTTCGTTATATTAATGAAACTTAAAAAAAATTCCACTTGCATGTTATGATACCATATTTTATTTTTACTGAAAATATTTTATGTAATAAATTAAACAATTTTTTAAAATGTCTTCGGAAACAAACAGTTTAGTTATAAATAACTGCAGTTTGTCATAAAAAAAATATAAAAACTTTCAAATAAAAATGTGTTTTTATAAATAAGTAGATGTAATTTTAATGAATCAAAGATTGAAATCTTTAACGAGATACAGATCAAATTTCAGTAAAACATATTTTCTATGTGTCATATCGAAATATTATATTAAAAAATTGACACTGCAATAAAAGAATAATGTTATGCAAATTACACAAGTGTTTTACATATGTAACAAACGAACCGGATTAGTAATACGACAGATGTTTTTTAAATAATTGCAAATGTTCTATATAAATAATAAATAGAATATATAAATAGACTTTAGTAATTTTCTATGAATAGAATAAACGTGAATGTTAAATATTTTTTAACATATTATTATAGTAATGTAAATCACGTAAACATAAATGGTTACAACACATTTTCACTATATTCAATTAGTCGCCGCGATGACAAAATCCTTCCCTCCATAGCCTAAGTTTCAATGTAATCTCCAACCCAATTAATTCATCTGACCTACAACAACTTCAAACACAGCCACGTCAGCTATCTTCATTCATTTCGCAATCAAGGATCGAAGTCCCGACAAACTTAATTCAAAACAAGCACGCCCAGTCAATAATTTACACTTATGTGGAATATTGAATTTATGTTAATTTTGGGCATTGTATTATTTATAATTAAAATAATATTTCGTACTGTTCATGCGTTAAGACGAACGGCGTGCGTTTTCATCTTTGGCAGTCTCAGTTCAATTTGATGAGCTATTAGAGAGCTGAGTGATGTCACGAGTGTGACAATATTTGCTAATGACATCCGTGTCGGGTCGGTCGTTAAACGGCGTTATGTCTGACGAGTTTCTAACATAACGGGCACGCGTTCGACTCGTGTTAACGACGAAACAGTTAATACAATGTAATGTAGATAATTATTGAGGTGATGTGTATGATTACCATTATCGAAACACGTTATGAAAATCGGTACTATTCACAAATTATATATATATATATATATATATATATATATATATATATATATATATACAATAAAACGTAATATTTTCCAGCACAGTTATATCACTGAATAAATTAAATCATTTTCAGTGAACTAAAAATATTTTAATAAATATAAAAAACTAAATAATACTTTTTATTGTACCTATTTACTTAAAAAAAATTAATAATTACCTAAAGTAGTGATCACTTTAAAAAAAATAAATAAAATGCGTATTATCAAAAAATGTTAAACAAATATGAACATATTTCAATATATACTCAAACTTGAAATTAAAAATGAACAATAGTTAATATTAAAATTTCTGTAAAAAAGCTTTGTAAAAAATCATCACTACATTCTTTGAGATTAAGAATAAAATTAAGTAATACAATCACTAACTTTACAAACAAATAATGAAAATTGTTTTTACCTTTTGCTGAAGTGAAAGCGAATAAAGATACTGTTACTAACACCAACGCCATGGTCCTCATAATCTTGTTAGTACTGAAGTTCGACATGTTGTACTGTAACAATAAATGTATATAAATAAAAAAAATATGTGTGTATATATATATATATATATATAAAGAAGATAGACAATTATATTTAAAACCATCGAAAAAATTTGATTTCATGATATTAAATATTTTTAAAATCTTTCTATTTTTGAAACATTTAATGGCTATAAACAAAGCACTGAAAATTACTCAATGAAAGTATTATTTTATCATATAAAACAATAAAACATATAATGTGAAAATACAGAATAAAACGAAAATATACACAATAATCTCAAAACATAAATCTCTTTTTACAGGAAGTGTCCCTGTTTTCACATGTTAAAAAATTTCATTCTCTTATAAAGATAATAAAATCATGTTTTCCCGAATCCCGCGCTCTTTACAATCGTATATCTTTCTTTTTCATACTTTTCCTCTCTTTGCATGCTCATTTACACAAACATATATATGCATATATATATATATATATAGGTGTTTTTTTAAGCGTGATATAACTTTAAATTAAATCCCTATCGAAAATTCTATCACGCTTAAAAAAAACTATATATATATATATATATATATATATATATATATATATATATATATTTTCATCTATTTTTGATTTCCACAATTTGTTAGAGATTCGTAAAACATCCATTAATTTAATAGTGTAAGAGATTAGTTTGTAAGATACGTGAATAAATCCATAACGAAAAGAATAATTTATTGCTTCGGTTGATCAGATATAAGCAAGAAATTATCCATGAATAAATAACTTTATCTCATAAAAAATACATGCTCCATTAGATCGGAAACCTTTAAACTAAATACCATAGAATCTGATTCATGCAATCTGAAATTTAGCTGATACACACATACATACTAAACTAGAAGCATGAGTCACACATGAAATCAATATTTCAAGTATAACCAACATTGCCTTAGGCATGCACGGAACGGATATCACAATACTTGTAGTATGCATCTGAATGCATCTGCATTGAACTGTGTGGGTACATTGGCATTGTGGTTTGCTGATAAAAGTGTCTAGGTGGTATGAGAAATGTATGGGGTTTAATCAGTTGTGTTGACCCGAACCCCTATACTACACTATTCTATTCTATATATAAAATTGGAGAAAACCTCCAATTCATTGTTGAATCAATACGAAATACAATTATTTATGATTGAGGAATTTGTAACAATTTGATGTAACCGAGATTTTTCAAACTTTGCGACGACAAATAAGGATACTTGTTTTAAATAATATTGAAAATAATTCATAGAAGAGTATGATGCAAATTACAGAGTATAATAATATATCAAGACAATAGAAATAAATTCATATAAGTAGCTAGTGTTCTTCGACGGAATTTTCATTATATTGCAAAAATACTTGACCTTTCAATATATATTACAAGTAACTATTATATATCTGGTAGATAGTCCAAAGTTTCTCGTCAATAAACAAATAATATAAAAAGACAAACGAAATGCTCAATCTCAGTTCCAGACTAGAAAAAAATACACACATACACATTTCTATATAGAAGAAACTTTCGTAACATGATGCTTCATAATAAACTTTAATCTAAAAAAATTCTTTCATAATCTGACCTATTTTTATAATATGTGTGTCGGTCACAATTGAGCTAAGCTCTATAATACAACCTTACGCTTAGAGATGAGAGAACCGAGAGAAAAAGCGAGAACCTTTTGTTGACGACTCCTCGACCCACACTCTCGAAGTGGTTCTTTTCAAACAACCATTTGTTACGAGATTGTGGCTTCTGAAGTTGTTCCAGCATCGCGACCGCCACAACTCAAGGGTGGTAATCTAGACGAAAAGATGTAGAATGAGATGAGTATGGAAGCGTTAGGGGCGGCGACGGCAGTACGCAGGGCGAAGGGACGGTCTTAGGTCATAAATGAACTTGGTCGTGACATCGCATGGCATCGTCCCACTGTTTATTTGATCCCCTCACCATACAGAATTCATTAAATATCTCAGACAAAAATTCAATCCGTTTTTGTTATCAGTAACTATGCAAATGATCTTAGACAGTGGTTTGCAAAGTTCCTTTTTTACCGTATTTGTTTATTTAAGTGAATAAATAAAGGAAATGCACGCCAAAAAAATGCGATTCATTTTGTAGAAGTTTATAATTTTAATTCAAACAGTTGTACACAAAACCATAACCGTTTATTCAATACTGACAGAATAACAAATATATTTCACATAAAATAAAGATTTCAATATTTAGGTTTAATCTTAAAATTTCTTTACTTTTATAAATAAGTATCATCTTAATACTTTCACATACAAACATTATTATAGCTGTGTATACATTCCACCATTCAAAATATTATATTATTTAAGATTCTACTATTTGATATTGACCTACGATCATTGCAACGCAATAGAAGTTAATATTATTTGTTTCACTACATTACACAAATATTCGCTTATTACATATATACATACACTAAATATTTAAATTCGTGTATAATGCGTTTACATAGAAATTTAATATCTACTTGAAAAAATGTACGACTTAATATTTATATTATATACATCAATTAATTTAATCAGTTATAATAAGTTTATCGTTTTTTTTTAATATATATATATATATATATATATATATATAGAGAGAGAGAGAGAGAGAGAGAGACAAATATTTTCTGTGCATAAATGTGATTAACCAAAGCATTTTTTTAAAAGAAATGTTTTTGCCAATTCATTTTATTTTGTGTAAATGACTTATACAATATATTAAGTCATTAAATATTGTAGATTGTCACATTTTAATAAGAAATAATAAAAATATAAATTAAATTAAAACATAACGTGCTAATTAACACTATAGTACAAATTAAATCTATTTTAAATAGAAATTACAATTTTTTAAACATTCAAACAATCACTTTTCATAATAATACATATTATTTTAGATATAGATAATTAAACACTTAATTATTAATTTCATTGATATAGAAAGTAAAAGTTCCAAATCATTTCTATTTATTAATATCAAAATGTTATTCATACATACATACATTTTTTCTTTATGAAAAAATATAACACAACTAGGTATATATTTATATTCATATCCATACAATATATATATATATATATATATATATATATATATATATATATAATAAAGATTATGATAATGATAAAAAATATCTTGAAAAAAATATTATTTTCAAATAAATCTTTACTTTATTGGTTTAATATTTTTATCTCAAAATTTAAGATATTAAAAACACATAAGACTCGAATATCGATAAAAACGAGTCATGAAAGATAACCGTTCGTCGATTATGTTCGAACGGCACTACTACATACTTGAACTAAATGTCACTCAATTCATACCACTTCAAATTTAGACTGACCCTCATATTTAAATAAACTGCAATTCTTACGAGCATCCCCGGTATTTGATTATTTCACTACATTTACCATCTAAACACACAACATTCAACAGCACAACCGCACGTTGACCAAACGTGTCGTACGAAAATCGTGTAAACCATCTCGAGCAGACACCTTATTATCAATTTTAGCGCCGCTAAATAGAATAGTGTAGTACACGCAGCACCCTTTTCCAAGCAAAATGGCAAACAAATCATGTGAACCAAGCCTGAAGCACGCACGCACGCACTGTACTATCTTGAAACGGGTTTTCGCACATATGAAACTCCGTCGTCATCCACCCAAACCAATCCATCCCCCTCGTATAAACTCTTGGTGCGAGTATGGAGTGTGTGCGGCAGGGCATGGTCAGGGAGGTTGGCAGAGATTACGCGCAAGTTCCGGGTTATGCAATGATGCGTGCACCATTTAACAACATCCACGATGTACAATGTATAAAGGTCTCGTGGACGACAGTGTATGGATATGGTCGATGTTCTTTGATTGCTTACGAAGCACTAGTTCGTTCTACTGTTAAAATGATACAATTTTTACGCTTTTAACGTGTTTAACCTTTCTAAGGATCACTTGAAATGGATGAACGAATAGCACGTTCAAAATAATGTTAGAAATTCGAAGCAACGTCGAATGTTTGAAGCTTAAATTTGCTAAAAAAAGTCTTATACAGCACAATTCGAACATTGGCTGCTGTAAATATAAAAACAAGTAAATCTCGAAATATATCTTTAAAAACAATATTAAGTTAATAAAATTTTATTTTATTATACAATGTTGAACAAATATTTTTCAACATGAATAATTTGAAATAGAAAAAATATAGATATATGAAAATAATAACATTATTTCATAACATATATGTCACACAAAAAGTGAAAACAAATTATAAAACTGTAACTCAATAATCATAAATACCTTTCATGTAATACAATTAAAATTGACCGTTTTACATATCACAATACAAATAGCTCATACCATTTTAAATAGTATTTCGAAATATTTTTTTTATATTTTAGTCCGTATTACAAATTAAAATATACAAAGAATAATTTAATAGATTGTTTCGAAACAAATATTTTTTGAAATAAATTACAACAAACTAGAATTTAATTTTGTATTAAAAATAAATGACACTGGTCTTTATTGGATAGAAATAATCCAAAAATAATTACACATTAAAAATAAAAAATAAACTGTTATTTAATTTACAAATAATAACTACAATAATAGACCAAAAATATAAAAGATAATAAAATTAAAAAAAGAAAATTTTCTTTGAACTCTTCTGAACAAATTATTAGTTATTCGATTAGTTAATTAAAAATAATTAATATATTATAGAAAAAAAACATTGTATAAAAATAAGGCTTAAAAAAATATTATAAAGACCCCTTAAAATATTACAAAATTCACTTAACAATCAATAACAAGTATTTCGACAATAATCCAAAAAAGCGTCCTAATTGATAAAAATACATAAACCCTACTTATAATAATAATACTATATCACGATGTACACGGAAAAATACGGAAAAAATGTATATACTCTCAAACCACTAGCATTATTTTCGAACCCCACAAAGTACTCAGACACAACAATACCTTAACTGCATTAGGGCACAATGTCCAGTCGACCGAGGGGTTTGTAATTTCAAATGCAGTGCGGCAGCAGCGGTGGCTGGCTTCTGTAAAGAAAGTATGTACTTTTGCTCGATCCGCCGTGCGCAACAACCCTCGGGCACAATAAAAACCGGGAATACAAATAGACAAACGTTCGCGTATGAATAGGAAAAAATGAATGCAGTGTGTAATTCAAAATGTCAAAATATGATACGCCCCATACTGTTGTAACAATAATAATATTTATGAGATTTTTGCGTGTGTTATATTAGCTAATATCGTCTAGTCATTTATATATTTTATATTTATAAATGATACTAGTTGGTGAATATTGAAAAAAATCATTTATTTTATTTCAGTTTTTGTGATTTTCATTTAAATTGATTTTTTTCATGTATCATATTTATATAACGCGAAATATATGAGTTTGTATATTTTAAACAAATAAGTTATTTTAAACAAATGTCAAACTATAAAATTATTATATAATATAGGATTTTCCACATTCAACGTTTATTTTTAATGCTTCTATTATTACATAACTCCACATAAAATAATCAAATTAAGTTAGATCACATGATCTTGGTGGCCAGTTGATGGGTCCATTTCGTGAAATAATGGACTCATTAAACTTTTATTTCAATAAGTCTATTGAACTTTTACAATTTCTAAGCGTTGTTGAAATGTTAAACATTCCATGATAATTTATCAAACTAAACTGAGTTAAAATATCAAAATAAACTTTAAAAAAATTCAAACAAGGCTACCACCAGCTGTCAAAATTTTGAC
The DNA here is from genome assembly GCA_029203775.1 of Neoneuromus ignobilis. Classification (NCBI taxonomy): domain Eukaryota; kingdom Metazoa; phylum Arthropoda; class Insecta; order Megaloptera; family Corydalidae; genus Neoneuromus; species Neoneuromus ignobilis. Next base: position 12,855,771 of record CP092092.1, read on the forward strand.
ATTCTTATTGGAAAACCCTATATAATAACGTAATATATAATTAATTTAAAATGTGAATTAATAACAGTTCACATTTATAATTTTATTATCATAACATAATAATCAATTTAAATGTATACACTTAAACAAACAATATTCATTTAACATTTACATATTTCATTCAAAATCAAATTTTCAACAAATATATATTATCTAATAGATACACAATCAAATGAACGTCCAGATTTTATAAAACATGTCATCATTAAAACATAAACACACATATGTAATCATTAACACATATACGTAAACTGGAACTAATATTTTAATTTAAAAATAAAATCAAAAACACTTCTTGCAAATGAAAACTGAAAACAATTCATTAAATTAATATTTTCAAGGTAACTGTAAGAAAATATTACTATAAAATAACAAATATTGTGCTTGCAATTAAAAAAAGTTATAATATTATTGTATATATTTCGAAACGGATAAATTTTCATTTTTTTTTAATCACACAATGATTATTAGTTACCTTTAATGAAAAAAATATTTCTAAACAAATATATTTTAATTACGCACTTTGTAATGATTCATTTTATTGCGAAAAGTTTGGAATAAAAACAAATAATGAAAGAATAGAAATAAATAAAAAAGAAAAGTATAAATTATAAAATATTTAATTTACTTTATTTTAGGATAAATTTTGAAGAAATGTTACAACCACATGTTATTTCAACAACGCATTTTACAATAATTCATTTTTCCGGGAAAAAATTGAATAAAAACGAATGATAAATGATTAAAAGGAAAAAAAAGAAATTTATGATTTGTTATAAAATATAAAATCATTTATTTTACTTTAAGACAAATTTTGACGAAATATTACGAAAAGATGGTACACGAAAAATTAAATTTCCTTCAATGAACACAAATTAAAGAATATACTAATAAGAATATCCTAATACATCAATTCTAAATGTAATGTATTATTTTATTTAATAGAAGTTACACTTTAATCCAAACTATGTAATAATAAAAGAAATTATTTTAAAATCTTTTAACTTTTAGTTAGTATATATGTAGATATATATATATATATATATATATATATATATATATATATATGTGTGTGTGTGTGTGTGTGTGTGTGTGTATATGTGTATAATGGAGTGTAAATAGAATGTGTACATATTTTATGACTAAACAAACTCCTGACCACGAACAATAATAACTGCACTAATGTGCATATGAGATGCAGTGTTACAGTTGTGAAGTTAGAAATTAATTCTAATGAAGGCACCATTTAAAAGCATTTCCAACTGTTGAAATGTGCATTAGTGACGAGTTTACAATTTATATTCGTGATTAAGAATTTATTACATTATAACATCAACATATCCACAAAATGTATTAACTTTATGTCATCCATAATTGACATTAACATTTATATATAATTTATTGGCATAAAAATCTGAAATGACCTTATATAATTGTATTTCCTATAAAACTGTCTACTTACTATTTTTATTAAATAAGAACATATTTAATTTCAATTAATTTCGAAAAAAATTGTTCATTAATTATTTAGAAAATAAAACAACATGCACTAACTGTTTATAACACATGTCTATTTTAAGATATATTTTCAATGACTAAAAAAATAACATCTGATATAATTTCAGATATGTTTCATATTCCACTTGTTTTAATTTATTTCGAAAATAAATTCAAGTACATGAATCAATCAGAACAATAGCTTCACTTTTAATAAAAAGAACTGCATAGTTTATAAACGTGGTTTCTCATTCATTAGTCATTGGTCACCCGCTTTGCATTGTAATTACTGACCCACAATCAACTAATTTAATCTTGAATAAAAAAAGGTACCATATATAATGAACATATTGTAATTTATATATCCCCAATAATTAATCACTCAAGTGCTAATAGCTTTAGATTCTGACGCGTCCTGCAACCCCAAAATAATTCATCAATAATTAATCACTGAATATAAATGTAGACTAACAGTTATAAAAAATAAAGGTGTGTATAAAAAATGTTTATATATAAAAATGACTAAATTCCAAACCAGCTTCTTTATATATATATATATATATATATATATATATATATATATATATATATATATATATATATATATATATATATATATATAATATACACACACACCATATAAATACACACAGAAAATTTACTCATAAAATACAATATTCAAATTGTGTTATACAAATATAATTTTTTTATAAATTTTAATTAATATCTTAATCAATGATTTGAAAACTGGACACATTTATCAAATTTGTTAACAGGTGTTTTTTAATATATTAATTAGTTTTTTATACTGATACGTTGGATATAAAGAGAAAGAGAGCGACTAAAAAAAATACTGACAGAAAGTAGATAATATAAAATGGAACTTAACAACAACATTAAAACTTAATAAAATAGATTGAAAACTTATAAGGGCATAGTGGGCATGTTGAATAACCTCAAGTTATATATAAGAAATGAATCGAATTTCCAAAAGCCGCACAAACTATTAATAATCCATCAGACATTGGAAGATATGCAAACAGTCGTTGAATTAATAATGATTTATATTGAGATTAATAGATTATTTATTTATAGTAGCTGTCATTTGCATCGATAATATATACCAATAAATAATGTATTTATAAGTTCTTTTAAATAATATATTTTTATATAAATGTTAGAAAAAGGTCAGAAAGATTGTTACTAATTTATTAAAATAAAATATTATCGTCAATATTTTATACGCTTATTCAGGGTTTCCTAACGTTTGGTCGTACATTTTGAATTAATTAATCATATAGTCTAATCAGACTTCAAAACTTATATAAATCTAGTTTTTTTTAAAATATGATTGAAAATAACAGAAGAAATTTTTAAATATAAAGTAAAGATAGAACGGTTTCTATATTAAAATCTCGTATAATATTCTGATCATATTACTTATACAAAATTCATTGCTAGATATAAAATCGTGATAAAATTTCATATCAAATTTTATATTACTTGTTACCAAACAAATCCTTCATAAATTCATTCTCAATTATGGGAATAAAATATAAGATGGAATATATGTGGAAATTATGAACTAAATTTTAAGTATATACGAAAAATATTTATAAATTTACTATAAATTAACAATTTCTATTGTATTGAATATATAAATAAATAAAACTGAGACAACTGCCAATACATAGCTAATCCTAAAATCTCAGAATTTCTTTAATGAATATTTCGATAAACGAAATGTTACAACATTAATGTAATAATTTGAATATAAAAAAGAATTTAACCGCAGAGTTTTTTAAGCGTTCATTAAACATTTTTTTAGCGTTCATTACAAGTATGAAGATTTTATTTTATAGCAAATATATATGTTATCAAAAAGACTTAATACAAAATTACTAACTCCTACACTTTCATTAAAAAGTTGTAAATGTCAATGTAGGTGGATGTATATAAAAACAAAATTTATGAATTCGTATACGTATATGAGATGCTCATTTATATATATATATATATATATATATATATATATATATATATATATATATATATATACCTCACAATTCATTTCAGAAAGCATTGAAAAATGTGTTCGATATCGTTACGGGAACAATCAGAATAAATAAACAATATTTATTAAACACGTTTCGAAATAAATACGTTACTTTCATTCATTCTATTCGGAGTTCGTATCAATCCAATCGCATAAAATAATAAAAAATAGCGTTTAAAAAAATAAGCCAGCAAAAAAAATCACTCAATTTCCATACAAAGTACCGATCGAATAGAAAGTAATCCGAGATATATAATCCAGCATATGTAAATAGTACTGTATATCAGACGCACCGTTTAACAATCACTGTGGCTGACATTCAAGTAACCCCTGACCGATAAAAGATTCATTGAATTCGATTAATTTGATACTTTGTGAGAAGCGTAAAGCGATAAATTAGGTACACCTAACCGATAAAAAGGATGCGTCATCAATTTTTTTTCTCGATGCGATGGCACAAAGGTTTTCTTTCTTCGCCAGAGAGGCAAATTCTTCGCCCACACACGTGTCAAACATATTTGAGAGGAGTGGTTTACATAACGGAATATAACATACATTAAATCTATCTCTTGCGTCGCGTACAAACAGATAAGAACTGTTTGTTCAGAAGTCAGTTTGCAATATTTGATCTACTTTGCTATTGTAGATTTACTTTCCATGCATACATATATGCATGTACAAGTATATTATACGTAAATATATAACCATAGTATGTATGTATGTATACATGATGTATGTATATACACAAACATAATTTTGCTAAGTTATTTTTTTTAAAAAAATAACATTTTTATAGAAATCAACAATCGTACATAACCAAAAGTAATTTACACAGATATTTGCATAACGGTATAATTTGTTAGATTAAAACAATTTTTCTGCGTAAAACCACAAAATACAAATGAAATTTTAAATATGTAATCATGACCTTTACATCGATATCCCTGAATTTAAATTGATTTTTAATTATTGAAAGCAAATTATTTACTCTAGACATATATATATATATATATATATATATATATATATATATACACACACATAAATATATCTAATGATTAAAATAAACCGCAAACTAATTCTTAAATATTGTCATAATTTAAATAACCGCAGTTATTTCAACGTTCAAAAAATATAATTATGTAAATATACCACATAATGAATCATATGAGAACACAACTTACTTCTATGTTATATATATATATATATATATATATATATATATATATATATATATATATATATATATATATATATATATACACACAAAGGATCATCCAAATGTGACGCCTAGATTTGTGTCTTTTCAAAAAGAAACATGTGTAAGGTGGCGTGTATAAGGAAACAGGTGTATAGTTTCATTTGTTCCTTTTTAACCCTCTTATTGCGGATGAACCGATCTATCGGCCCGATTAGCTTGTGCAAAACTGTGGAAGGCCGATTTATTTATTTTTATATTTTGTTTTGAAAGGTAAAAGAAAAATGGAAAACAAAAAGCGAAAATAACCCAATTTAGTTTTTATTTCATACCTATAAATATATTAAACCGATATACAAAAAAATATTATTAGGAAGCTGAAATTAAACTCACTAAATTTTTTTACAAAAGACCTGCATGTTCACTGAAAATAGCGCCGCGTTTTTAGAATAAACATAGAAATTTGAAATTTTGGTCAGCAGCAAAAGGGTTAATAAATTACAACTAAGCGTCACATTTGGATGACCCTATGAATACACACCGTACATACATACACACTACATACCAATATTGAAATTGAAAAAATGAAATCAAAAATAAATTAACATACCTGTAATATAAATATAAAAGATATTTTTTTACATGATGCTATTATTTTAGAATTAATTTAATATATATTAATTTACTGAAAAATTATTCTAAATCTTTTAAATTAATACATAAAAGAGGTTTTAATATATTAATTCAATAAATACACTTGTTGGATTATGTAAATTCCTATCACATATAATTGAAACGGTTAATTATTCTCTTTAACAATTTTTGAAACTAATAGAACCTTATATTTTTCTAGTAATTCAGAATAAATATCTTCTCACATTTATTACATATATATGTGTGAGTGTGTGTGTGTATATATATATATATATATATATATATATATATATATATATATATATATGTATAATTAAAATTAAAAACGAATAAATATAGTGCAAAAAATTTATACTGCCCTATTATTTTATAAGTAAAAAAATAATTTATTGGCCAATACCCTATTTTTTAATTTCATAAATAAAGAAGGGGTTAACAAATCAGTTTAATGAATAAAAATATTATCGCAGATTATGCAAATTGGTAATGGAATGGAAATAATAATGGGGTATATCCTTCTCTAATAATTTTTGCAATTAATAATATATAAAAGCTTCTTATTTTTTCAATAATTCCGAATATATTTTTATTTTATTTTTATTATATACATACATACAAATATATATATATATATATATATATATATATATATAAATTAATGATAAATTATTAAAAAATAATTAATTTCGCAATAACCATTTAATTATCTCATTTATAAATATAATTTTCAACTAGAATACTGATTTTAATTGTAATATTATAAAATTTGGGGTATAAATGAAAATTTCATTAGCAGTAATAAATACATGAACAAAGTAAAAATCAAAATATACATGTATGCGTATAAAGGGGTATTTCCTAGAACAAATCGCTATTAAACAAACAATAATTGTGATATAAAAGGAATGTAATCCATAAAGAATAATATAAAAGTAATAAAATATTTAATGAAACCTATCGTATATACAAATATATCATAAACAGTTAAGACTGGTCGATTTGAATATCCTTTTCACACTAAATGTATGTTCGTATGAATCGAAGCAAAACAACACAACGTCCGTTCATGGCCCATCGCTGACACAAGAATCACAATACATCACGTGTATTGAAATAAAACTCCGAGTCAAATTTCAACAATAGAGGCCATTGTGATCCAATCATTATTGTCTGATTCGTGCGTAGAAGCAGTGGGGTCCGCTGTCGATGATGTTGACCGGTCTACGGGTATAGCCTGTACGTCGACCGGAGACTATTGCCAGCAGCTTGGCAGCTATCAATTGACAGACAACCCGCTGTGCTAACTCTAATGGTTCTTTGTGTAATATCAAGCGCACGATGGCCTGGATTGAATTTGTGAGGTTACGTCGCGTCAGATTTAAATTGCTCTAGTGTGCTTTCAATGTCTATGCTGTCATAGGTACAAGGTCGAATTTCATTACGTGCTTTAATTTATATTTATTCCATTACATAAACTGAGCATGTATTTAAACACGTACACAAATATAAAATGATTGTATGTACTCACATAAATACGTGATTTTTATCTACAATGAGAAGTGAACCATACACAATAAGCGACCGACAAAATATGAATATTTAAAATCATATATTACCTCAAGAACGAAAAAAGCATACAAATATAACTTGAAAGTTACAATTAATATGAATACCTCTCGAAATAATAACAAATATAAATAAAATAATTCACCAATCACTTTTTTTACAAATGGATCATTAGAAGTTAAACATGAAATTTCTCACTGATTACTGAATAAAATGTATTTCTGGATTAAATTAATATTTACTTTACGTCTTCAATAAACAAATGGGAATAATTACATTTTACAAAATATATATTTTTTACATAATATATAATACAAAGCAATGAATGTCGAAAACAAACAGAACAATAGTTTTCACAAATTACTGTCCATAAAATAAAATACTTTGTAAATTACATTCTTACTTTATTTATTCACTGAACCAACTGCCGCAAAATACTGCGATTAATATAAAATAACTAAATTGAATTTTATAAACAATTTATATTCAAATAGCAAATATTTTACGAGCCTGAAAAACAATTAAATTCTTACATTTATTAATAGTACCGGATATTAAATTTAATATCACAATATAATATGTACATAAAGTGGAAAATTTCCCAGATGCATTTAAAGACTACCATGTTATGCATCAGACAGTTTACCAAATCTCAAATACACGCTGATATATTGCCATGTATGCACATATTTGTAATAGACTTCATAAATTATAACTCAAGTTCTTAGCTTGCGGAGATAAATATAAATTGCATAATGCATTCTAACGTGAAAATGTTGCATACATATTAAACAAATATTTACAATTATTACAGCACGAATGAAATTGGTACTGAATGATGTACGAGATGAAATGAAAATATTTTATCAAACATTTTATGTGAAATAATCAATTATTAACTCTTTCATTAACTAATATACATTTATTCAAAAGTTTAAAAATATAAAATTTTATAATATCATAAACCTTATAAATATTAATTACTAGATATATTTTATATGTTGGTCAATTTATTTCTAGAAATGTTTTAAATTTCCATTTTAAAACTAACCAAAATTATATATATATATATGGAAAAAATTAATATTCACCAATAGAACATTACTAAAAAAAGCTTTATCCACGTCAAAAAAAATGTATAAAAAATACATAAACAGAAAAAACAATATTTCACATCAGACAATTTAAATCGAAATCAATTTGTCTTCTCGTAAAAAATTAATATTGTCAATGTGACGTTTTATAATTTATTGATTTGTTACTTGCATGAGTAACTAACATTTCAATCAAACATTTACATGTATAAAATAATAACAAACATCAAATTTTAATTTCCTAGATATCCCGTTGTCATTACTCACACTGACTTATGATATACACATATTTAATTACATTTTAGGGCTCTAAAATTATTTAGTGATGTATACGTTTATAGAAATCGGCAGAAATACAAATAAGTTTTTAGAATTTTACACACACACACACACACATAAAATCATCCAAATGTGATGCTTAAATTTGTGTTTTATTAAAAAAACATATATATAGTTCTTTTTGGTTTCTTTTTAATAAAACAGAAATTTAGGGATCACATTTGGATGACCTTTACCATATTTTATTTGTCCTTAAAACTATTATATAAAATGAATTACACGCCCGTACAAACACACACACACACACACACATACATATATATATATATATATATATATTATATACATAAAGTTTTCATTGAACAATGGACAATTCTGCACGTTTCGTTATCAAATGAAGTCAAAATGAACAATTATACTGCCCTAATAAACAAGTCGCGAACACCTCTCTACTGCAGTATTGAGCAATTTTATTCACCATTTATACTTATTTAAATTCAAAGGTTGTGTTTATCAAAGTTGCTCATTAATCACTCCAGTGTAAATAATTTATGATGCAGCAAGGTTTTTAATTGGATCGCATCACGTTTATTTTCTTGCATCATTTCATCACTGCTTAATGAAATTTCTGTAGATAGAGTGTTAAATTTCATAAATACCTAGGCTCTGTTATGTATGTGTATAAATATATATATATATATATATATATATATATATATATATATATATATAAATATATATATATATATATATATATATATATATATATATATATATATATATATATATATATATATGTATATATTAATTTTAGAATATATATACATATACAAGGGTTGTTTGATAAATATGGTAAATTTATTTATTGTTTAATTTCATTAATTAATTAAATTTTTCAATTTAGTTTTTCTTATTTTTTTACCATACTTATCAAACGATTCTCGTACATATATTCTGAAGTTTCATTACGCCTTTAAGTAAAGAATTTGTACTTAACTGTTACATTTCTATACAATAAATATATTGTATATTAAAACTACTATTTAACCAACTGAAAGACTTTGCAGTAACATTTTGTAAAATTTGTATTAACTAAAACGAATGATCTTATGAGATTAATAATTCATTTACATTAATAATTTATCAAAGTTTGCACCATTACGCTTCAATAGCACTCAAGTAATATATTGCAGTAATCGTCTTTTGATACTTTCTTTCTATTTTTATTTATATTGAAATTTTGTCCGAATCTTAACTGAAATAATCAATGATATAAATATAATAAAGTCAAGATTATTTCAGGATTGAGTGCTTATATTTAAAATATATTTCGCTATGAACTTTTAAAAAATGTTGATATAATTTTCATATACAATTTTAATTATAATAAAAATTTTCAATTGTTGATAATATAACCTTTGAAATGATAAAAATTATTTATATATATATATATATATATATATATACACTGAGTGGGCAGAAAGTAACTTCCTAAAGAAATAAATTCGTATTTTTTTATTATAATTTTTAAATTTTTTGTTTTTTACATATATAAGTACGAAGAAAACAACATTAAATATTAATAAATATACACTGCAAGAATAAATTAAAATAGTGATATTTCACCTTGAAAATCAAAGGAGTGTTTCGCAAACACAAATGAAATTTAGAAGAAAAATCTTCGAATGTAAAAACAATACTAGGAATTCGCCCTCTGGTGCAACCATCCGCGCAATAATGCAAAAATTTGAAGATACTTGGACAATGGCAGATAGCAGGAGATCAGACAGACCAAGCTATTTAAGGATTAATGAGAATACTGAGTCCTTAAGAAAGATTGTAGCGGAGGACTCAACAACTTTCACATCTACAGATGCTTGAAAATTTATTCATATCGAATCTACGAGATGATTCTAAAGAAGCTTGGTTCCAACAGGATGGAACTACAGCTCACTCTGCCAGAGCCACAATGGACTTCCTACAGTCAACATTTAACAATCGAAAAATATCGAAAAATTCAAACTTTAGATGGCCTCCAAGATCATCGGATTTGACTACTCCTGACTTTTTTCTTTGGGTCTACCTAAAAGTAAATCTTATGTTAATAAGCCGCAACCTTTAACAGAACTAAAGGATAACGTTCGAACCGAAATAGCAGCAATATCAACATCAGCAATACAGTCAGTAATAGAAAACGTATTAAAAAGAGCACAAATTTGCAAACACTCTAAAAGTCAACATTTAAAAGAAATTATTTTCAAAACTTAATCAAAAAATTCATGTTTTAACTTAGATTTAATTTAAGATCAATAAAATTTGTTTTTTCTTATATTTTGATACTTTTTTTAAAAAAAAGTTAAATAACGTTTGTCCCACTCTTTATATATAACAAATTATATTTTACACACTCTAACATTTTTCTAGATTAAAAATTATATTTAAGTTTGTTATAAAATAATTATAAAAATGAATTATTCTGAATATTATATAAAAACAATATAATAATTAAAGATGATGGATGAAGTAAATATCAAAATAAATTCTTTAAATGCTTGTTTAAATGTTCATATTAAAATATTAGAGCAGTATATAATATTACAAATCCATGACAGTGATGAATAAAAGTTCATACAAAAGCTCGTTCATATTAAGAATTAATGATCCGCAACATCTTGAACTTGACATTTAATGATCACTGCTTATATACGAGTAATACTCTAAACACTTAGACATAAAACCTTCAAAATATGATACTAAAATACTTTTGTGCATTGTCACATTACAGTACTAAAAGCTTAAGTCATTTCTTGCACATTCCTTTTAGCACGATAAATACCTAGCAATTCGTTGAAAACACTTTTCGTATGAACTTTATATAGCATAACACGAATGACATGTTCGAAATTAATTAAAATAAGAAATGTCAAGTAAGTATAAAAACATGTCATTATTTTTTATTTAAAATGGATTCTTGTTCCAAATACTTAAAAGCATCTTTAAAAAATATCTATCTATATGTCAATAAATGTTACTAATGAATATCAATTAAAATATAACTGAAATAAATTTAAAATTGAAAAACTAGTATATTTTTTATTTAAGTATATTATATATCATCAATTACAAAATAATAACAAATTAAAAATAATTACATAAATCTGCGATATTTAAAAACATGTTCTTCACTGATGAACAGAATCTTAAATTTTTTTTATGTATATAAAATTAATTTTGTAATCGAAAGTACATTGTAATCACAGTTTTTTTTATTTTATATCTAATTTTTTATTATTGATGCAAAAAATCGTTTTTTAAAAAATGTCAATTTTTCATCATTTTTCCATACTGCAGATTGTCGTTTTTTGAAATCAAAAATTATTTTTAAAAATCATTATGAATCGTTTTTTTATGAAAAATAGATTATTTTTAGAAAAATAACTATACTATAGTAAAAATACGATTTTGATAACTAAAACTCAATTTTTATTCATTTCTATGTTTATTCGAAATTATAAAATTTAAAATAAAATAATTTTTATTAAAATGTAATTAATTTGACATAAGGTGATAATTTATACTGGTAATAAAAAACTTTAATTAGAAAATTAGAGATTTGCTACAGGAAAAACGTACTGATTGTTTACCTTAGATGAGTTTTTTTTAAAAAAAGAAACAAGATCGTTGTATTTCTAATATACGATTTTGATTATGGATCTGTTTAATTTTAAAAACAATGTTTGATTTCAGATGAAAAAGAAATTATTTGAAAAAAATTTGATTTTTCATAAAATTTTCCAATGATATGTATTTTTTTGAAATCAAAAATTTGAAATATTAAACTTCACTATAAATCGATTATTTTAATAGACAAAATCCGACAAAATATTAATTTTTCGAAAAAAAATATTTATTATTAAAAATGAGATTTTGATCACTGAAAGTCAATTTTAAATCATTTTTTATCGTTATCAAAATTGATAAAAATTATAAATGTTGTTTATTTCTAAGAAAACATAAAATTCTCGCTCAAAATTTATCATATCTTTGTATATGTATATACTCGTATATATATATATATATATATATATATATATATATATATATATATATATATATATACATACATAGATAATTTTAAAAATGTGAAAGACTGAAAAATAAAATATTCATACATACGTATTTATTTCAAAACTTGTCACAAAGTAATTGATAAGGATTGACATTTGATATTTGTTGTATAAAATGTTGGGACGTAAGTCAATCAAATGAAATAAAATATGTTATTCTAAATATAAAATTGTCAGAAAAAACGCTACTCTCATTTTATATATGTATATAAATTACAAAAATATAAATAATAAAAATAGATTCTGATAATGTATGAAAACAACAAAAAATAAAGCTAAAATCCCTATTTTTCAAAAGCAAATCATTTTCCAACATTACAAACAAAAATATGAGCCTTAGATTTAAAAAAAAAAACTAATTTGAATCTCGTTCACGAATCATTATTATTTTTTAGATGAAATAAAACAGACTATAATTATGGTAATTGATCTGGGGAACAAAACAAAGCTCTCCAATAGCAATCGCATAACAAACGGTTAATTAAGAGACATTGCAACAAAACTACGTGTAATAAATAAATAGAAGCAATGAAAATAAGCACACGTATCGATTTGGTACACGAAAATTACTTACAAACTAATTACGATTTTATATGTTTGTGCGAAAATAAACTAGAATCAATCAAACAGTATTAATCAATTGGTTTCAAAACAGTTTCTCTACAAATGTGTACACGAATAAAATTTATCGATATGATACAATATTAATTAGTTGCCAATATTAGTATGTGTATAATTAACAAACAGAGGATTTAATATTCAATTAATAAATTAAATAAATCGTAGATACATACTCGACGAGTACTGTATATTGATGCAAATATGGCCGACAGTTAATTATAAATGTTTAGTTAGGACTGACCCGATGTGCCGCACGTTTGGCATCAGTAAATAGTGATCAATGGACTGTATACGTTGTGTAAATGTTGGAAATCTTACTTGTATTAGATCTTTGAACAGAATGAAGATGTTGTGTCTTAGAATACAATACTATAACATTGTGTTGATGATATTTGTTTAGAGATTTCCCAGTGATTAAATCTTCAAATTTACTTGGGTTTTGTTTACTTGTATAATGGTAAGCTGTCTTGTATACTTGCCAACTATCAATAAATCTGTTTTCTTAAGTTGCAAGTCATGTCAATCTCAATATCAATAGAAAATAAACGAATACATTTTCATAATTAAAATGCACATTTACAGAGTATAATAATGTTTTTAGTACATCAGAAGAACTGTTTTTTATTTATTTCGTTTATTTATTTAAATATATCTCGAGTGGATAATGTTTTTCTATCAATCAAATATTTTTGACATTTTACAGACAACTAAAATTAGTATTAAAAATTTATAACATGTAGAAATTAATTACTTATACTTTCTTACAAATCTCGCAAACATTTAGTATTATAAAAAATCAATGGAAACATACATATTTAAATATAATTTTTATTATTCATAAAACTAATTACCATATTTTCCCCAACAATTTAATACTATTTTTGATAATTACGAAGTAATTAAAAAAGAATAAATCCAGCTTATAATCTGAACGAGATAATTTATGAAATACTACATTATACACAAACACACACACAAATATATATATATATATATATATATATATATATATATATATATATATATATATATTAAAGAAAATACATTTACAAAAGAAACTTTCATGATTATAAAAAATTAAAACTCAATTTTTTACTTAAAGTATTATAAATTGTCTAGGCAATAACTACCACTATTTTCGTCCAGATCCAATTCTAAATTAAAATAATTTTTATTTTATTTAAATTTTTCACATGTCTGAAATGGAAATACAACTATGGAAAATAACTTGTATTAAAAATCTCATCTAAATATCTACAACGATTATTCAGTTAAAGTTTTTAATAAATTTTCTTATCAACATCCAAAAAGATGCAACTTCACTTCCGTACAACTGTTATACCTCTAGTTATGCAACTTTACATCACCAGATCTTATAATCCAACAACTTTTGCAAACACTTTTTGTACCAAGCCCCTCTCTATGCTACAAATAAATCTTGACAAGTCTAAAGTTCGACAAAAGAAATGCATTGTACAAACATGCTTTGACTTGCTTTACTTTCATTCAAACTTTTAAACATCAATCATTCTATGCTAATATTGAAATAAATCGTTAGAAATGTAAGATTTTTTTATTTCATTACATATTTACTGACACACGCATACACAAAAACACACATACACACACACGCATATATATATATATAGAGAGAGAGAGAGAGAGAGAGAGAGAGAGTCATCCAGATGTAACTCCTAGATTTGTATTTTATTAAAAAGAAACAAATATATAGGAAAACATGTGTATAGTTTCTTTTTAATAAAACTCAAATCTAGGAGTCACATCTGGATGACTTTCTCTCTCTCTCTCTCTCTCTCTCTCTCTCTCTATATATATATATATATATATATATATATATATATATATATATATATATACATATGTATATACGCTATCAATTACAAAGTACGACGGTTGTTTGATAAGTATGGTAAATTTATTTATTGTTTAATTTATTTAATTAAATTTTTCAATTTAGTTTTTCTTACTTTTTTACCATACTTATCAAACGATCCTCGTTCATTACAATTTTGTTGTAAAAAAATGAAAATTTGTTAAACGAAATGCTAACTAATTTAAAATAATCATATAATTAATGAAAACTAAAAAATAAACTTTCTTTATTTTTACAATATATGTTGTTTTTTTTATTTTCAATCGCGCATTTTTCTATGAAAATACCATTTGTAATCCTAATATAATATTTAAAAAAATCCAAGACTTTTTGGTATTTTTTGCTTCAAAAAAATTAACTATTGCCTTAATGATAGAAAAAATTTCTTTAAAAAAGATCACCGTTTAATAATACGTTGATTTGTTCTAAAAAAAATAGACTATATTATCCCATCAAATGATGATAAGATGATAATCAAACCCTTCACCAAACCTACAAGGATATTAGATAGTACTCTTGAACTTTTATAGTCACTTCAGCTAGTATGGGAATTTATCATGGCTCACATTACCATTTTCTTTCTAGGAAGATACTTTTGTAGTCGATTACACAAAAAATATTTATTTACAATTATTTTGTGTGAATAAATAGACATTTTTTAAACTATGAAACTACTCTTCTACGCTACAATTTTTTATAAAAATATATAATAATCATAAAATTACGTGGAATTAAAAAATGATTTGTTATAAAATACTTTTTACTTCAAATATATAAATATTTATAGTAATGTTAAAAACCTCCCTCATGAATAGTTTTCAAAAAATCTATTATAGATTTTGAATACTTTAAAAACAATAGAAATTAGTTGCACATTTTAATATTAATTTAAAAAATAAAAATAATCAACATTACAGATCACGAAAATAATAGATGTGTTTAAAAACCACACCTTTAAATGTTAACAATGGTTTTGTAAACTAGAGCAGTTATACAAACGAAAATAACTGGTTTATTTTTTAGTATCATGGGTACATACCTCAATCTGCATGATTCAAAACTTTCCAATAATAATGAAAAATTACAATTTTGTTATAAGAAATAAATTTCTTATCGTAAATCAATAACTCAAATCATACCAAAAAAATGTTTAATCAATTATAAATCAAAACAGTATTCTGAATATTTTCTTTTTAACTTTTAATTGAATTTTCAAAAATAATTGTCAACAATTTATTACCTATACAATTTATTTTTAAATAAAAATAATAATTTCAAACTGGTAAATGACAATAGATGAAAAGGTATTTGAACATTGCCTTAAGCACACGGTACAGTCTTTGTGAAAATATTAAATAAGCATAAACAACATGATTATCGTGAACAAGACGTTATCAGCAATTGTATCAATTACACAATGTTTAAAAATGAAATTAACCGAAATTACACGAAAAATCAGCGTAAATCAAACCAATAAACGGTGATTTAGCGTGACGTTAGTGTACTATAGCCGAGAGATGAGAGTATTGCTGTTGCAGCAGTGTGTTGTGTAAACACTCCAGAGTGGCGAACGGCGGCTAATGTGGCAAACTTGGCTTAATTGCTCGTAATTTAAATTGGTATTTTTAATTTAATTAACCGGTGACGCAGTGATAGCAACACATCCCCCCTTGCGCCGCCCGTTATCCTGCCGTCATCTGCCACCATACTGGCGGATTATAATTTAAAATGAATTCAATTTGCAACGGTAAATAAATTTGATCCTAAATTGGGTTACAATTATGGTACCCGATCTTTGAATTCTTATTATTTCCGAGAAAGAACCGTTCGGTGTAATCAAAGACATACTCTTGACATAAATTCTATTAGCAAATTATGTCGACATTTTTATTTCAATGTCTATAAACGAACTGATTATTTTAAAATAGTCGTCATATAACGATATTACAAATAGTACAATTATACTTTTAAAATATTTTTCGAAAAATTATAAACTAAAATATATTATAAAATGTTCATTTAATACATTAATTACTTTACATAATCAAGCATACTTAACGAACTTCATTTAAATATCAGGGATTCACATAAGTATTAATTTATTTGAAATAAAATACATAAACAAGTTTGTACAGAAGGTTATTATTTTTTAATCAATGATATAATCACCATTATTACCTATGACATTTTGTCATCTTGTCTCCAAAGATTTAATGCTTGGCTTGAAGAAGTCTTACTTTTTTTAAGAGAAAAATAACTCAAGATGATTTTAAACTTCATCTACATTTAGGATTTTTTTCCTAGCAAATGAATGCTTCAACAACATAAAAACAGGTGAAAATCAAATATAACTACATCCGGTGAGTAGGGAAGAGCAGTAACATTTCTAAATGATTCCTATTGTAAAATGACGGTCTTCTTATCAATCAATACAGGTTATTCCTCTGAGAGCTTCTGCCATAATCTTCCTAATTGCTGACAGTAAACTTCAGACGTTATCGTGTCTCCAGGTTTCATCAATTCAAAGTGAATCACTCGATGAAAATCTCACCAAATGCATAAAAAACATACTTGTTCATAGTCAAATTGAGCTTTGGTGTTGGAACTAGAGTTTAATTTGGTGAAAACCATTTCTTATGTCGCTTCAAATTGATAAATAAAATCCATTTTCTGTTACAATTCTATGGAGAAATGACTTTCTCATTAGGAACAAGTTACAAATTGTTATTCCGTGTTCTTTATTAACCGAAGACAATTGATGTAGAACTAATTTTTCCTGTCTATTTCTTCCAGATGTCTATAAACTGTTGATAGTGTAAACTCAACTTGATCAATTTTGGATTAAACGCAACTGGAAATTTTAAAGTATAATTATCAAATTCGATTACTCTTCCACTTCGAGATACATCAAAAAGGTCAACACCACTTTCTGTAACTTTGTTAAATCAACGTTGACATTTTTTAATTTTCAACACATCACCATAGGTATCACAATTTTTTTTAGTTGTAGCTATTGCATTCAAGCCACATTAAAAATTGAATATCAGTGTCATATGTGTTCCTCTGAGGGTTCAAATGCTGTCATTTTGTCGCAATGGAGATAATTTAGAAATTAACTATGAAAATAGAAAATTGAATGTTATACGTACACAACATAACAAGACATTGATGTAAAATACTGCACAAGTCAGGTACAAAACGTTTCTAAAAAAATTCTTAATAAATACATCATTGTTTATAAGAATCCCTAAAAATACTAATTATAATTAAAAGTTTATCGTATCTCTTGACAATTATGATCCCAAAAATATTTCTTTCTAATCTGCATAAAAAAATCTATTTTCTATATATTTTCGATATTTAATAAAAACAATTACTTTTTAATAATTTTTTTTATGAATTTTATAAAAAGTATAAAACAAAATACAATATTTTTGATATAAGATATATACAAAATAATAAATTTTAATAACATATATACAATATTAAAAAAATGACATAAATATATTTATAAAATGACATTTGTCGAAATTCTAATAAATGTAAATTTGTGCAATTTTGAATACTTTTATTCACATCAATCACTTTAAGGAACACCCTCAAAACCACTAATGATTTTGGTTAGTAAAGTAATGGACTCATGAAAATTTACACTAAAATTCTTTGTTGTCTCGATTAATGTTTTCATTTAATTATAAAAGGTATTGAAGCATCACATATATCACTGTTTCATATTTCTCGAGTTTTTATCGAATTTTAAATGTAAATAAAGATACGTGCTTAAAATTAATTTCTTATTTTTCAGTATACATATATATATATATATATATATATATATATATATATATATATATATATATATATATACGTATAATTGAGAAGAAAACGATACTAATTAAAAATTTAATTGATAATTTATTTGAAATATAAAAAAAATAAACAGATACTATTTATTGTAAGTTTAGAATACAAAACAACTACTCTATTGATTTTAATTAAACGAAGCTTAATCGAAAACAACAAAATACACTCAAAACAAATTGTTACTTGCAGTTTAATTATCAATTTAAATTAATGTCTGAACGAGTTTTAACTAACTGTTGAACACAACTTTTTTAATGCTATTATTAATTTTCAATGAAATAATCATAATATATATATATATATATATATATATATATATATATATATATATATATATATTGAAAAATCGAACGTTATTTATGCAGTATCAAATATATTATCAAATTCGGTAACACAATACACGTGTCAAAAAATCAACTTTCCCTTTCAACACTCAACCTAAAAATCTATTATAATTTAGTAAAAAGAAAAAAAAACGAAACATAATAAGAATTATGAATTTTAATTATAACGTGTGTTCAATACCAAATCTGGCTTTTAAATGTGAGAGGCTCGGAAACTAGGTTAATGTTCGATTAAAAACAAAACGTTATTAAAAAGGTATACAATTAAATCAAATTCAACGTCGCGTGAAAAAAAATCACCGTGTTGTTATTTACACCCTTAATAATTAACTGACAGAAACCCTATAATTCGTCGGAACAACAGTGAATAATTTAAGGTATGGAAACCTATTTTCTGATTTTTTCTTAATGTATTCCTATTTGATTTACTCGAAACTGCTAGGAATTATAAATAGAGGCAAAATAAATATTTTAATTGTTTCGAGATATATAGATGAAATATAGTACAAATATATACGACAAAAGTAAGGGTTGTGTTTAATCTAGTACGTTTAAATATTTATAAAAATAAACGTTCATATATTCTAGCTATAGGAGAGGGATATAATTAATAGATATGAAAATATCGTTAACATAAACAAATTTTATATAGTCCAATTTTACACCGCAATTGCTGAGTACATTATACGCGATAGATTTTAGTAACCCACTAATTGCTTAACATATAGTCATGATAATTTAAGCAAATCATAGGCCCGCATACGGTTCTGAATTGAATAGAATGGAATCCTAACTACTATTCTGATCATAATTTCATGATCCTATTCTCATGGTCCCCGTGTGCCCCCCAACGCTATAAATCACAATTAAATTCAAGAGTGAAGGGTGCTGTTTACTTGCTTCCGTACCCCCTTTTTAAAATATTTAAACTGCGCACACACATATACGCACACAGTTGCACGTTTTTAAATTGAATTAAATGTATCTTGTACGATGGTGAAAAAAGAAAGACTGCTGATTTTGTAAATCATGTACTATTTGCATCGCTCTTTGTGACATGTTTTTCGATATGAAATTTTATATTAAGATTTAAATTTATCATGAAACAGAATGATGTCGCAATACTTACTTTCGTATTTTCGTTCTTTGTTTACTCTAGCATTGTTTACTTTCATGTGTAAGGGAAATTGGGAGATCCAGTATAAATATTTCCATTAGATTGCATAAAAAAATAAATATGTTTTATTTGATTACGGTAACTGAAAATTTTCCAGATTGAAATAATTTACTATTCGGGACAAAAGTAGGACGGAGTTAAATTTAAAGTTGTATATGTTTTATAACAAAAGTAATTTATTTTTGTAACATTCAAGAGAAATAGTATTTTTAAATACTTAATCTTTCAATCTATCCTTTGAAATGTCTTTTCAAATACCAAATTAATTTTCAAGGCAGTAAAAGAACTTCAAATATTTTTAATGTTCATCTAATTACTGAAAAATGTGTTTTAAAATATGACAATATATCGTCAAAATGAAAGCGAGATATATATATATATATATATATATATATATATATATATATATATATATATATATCCTTTAAAAACAAGAAAATTATAAATTATTTTTCATAACTAAAAAAAGGAAATATTTAAATTATTTTAAATTAAAATAATATAGTTTTAAAGCAACAATCAATTTTCTTAACATAAAATTTCTAAAATGTACTTTTAACTACACTTTAATTATAAAATAATACTTTATAGATGTACGAAAATTATTTCATTATAAGTCTGCTAATTATTTGAGAAATTTATAATAAAAACATATTCAATAAATATAAAAAAATATATTTAAAATAATCATGTAATACATCTACAGTTAAATCTCACAAGAATCATTAACTATTAATTCGCCTAATATCCCCATGTTTTTGTAAAAAATAAATAAATAATATATATCAATATAATAAAGAAATCTTTAGAAAAGATAGTTCTTTATTTATTTTTTTATGATATGATTAAAATACGTTTATATTTTTTCTTTATTATCAATTTTTATTAATGAATATCATTTTCTATAAAGGATTCACAAATGCAAACACCATAATATCTCATTGTTAAAAAAAGAGTAGTATAATTATTGAATATTTGAATAAAATCTAGTATTATTTGAATAATCATTTCTTTGTAAAAAATATGAATCAATATCAATTTTAAAATTGAAAATTAAATTTGTATTTATGTTAGAGACAAAACCAATATAAATTTTGTATTTTATCAGATTAATAAAATAAATTCTAGTATCTCATTAAAATAGAAAAACTGTTTAAAATTTATCCATGTCTTTATAAAAAAGAAGAAAATACGTTATTTAAAAAAATTACTTTAAATTTTTACAATAATTCTTCACAAAATTAAATAAATTTACATTAACTAAACACGATCAAATTGTATAAGAATCGAATACGCAAATAAAAAAAAAAAAAAAAAAAAAACTCAATATAAATCCTATTAATCCTCATCCTTGTACGTATTTTAACCCGTATTCCCCTACGAGTACATGTCAACAAATGAAATGCAATTGATATCTATAAATGTAACTTGTAAGCATCCATCTCTGTTTCGACGGTGACAGCTGTTAGTTATGGGGCTATTTAAGGCAATTCTATTAGATTATCCTATTTGTAAGTTCCGTTTCAGCAGTTTAGTTAAGTTGATTTTCGTTCGTAATGCGGTGATGATTGAACATTAATTATCAACGATCAATATACACTTGATTCACATGCAGACAAACATTTTACAATGATTCAGTTCGGCGCACGTTTATCATGTTTATAATCTTGTTAATATGGGTCTGATTATTTTTAACGACAGCCAATTTGTCAGATTAGTTGTTGTACTACTTAACAGGCATTAAATCGAAATCTATGTACCACCATTTGAACAAAATACTGTGTATACAACGAAATTACTATATGTACCTTTTTCTGTCTTTAATTGAAATTTATCTCGGCATGTGGATCCGGAAAAAAGCATCTGCTTCGAATCGATTATCTGACAATAATTACATGTTTTGTGGATGAACATGGATTAAATTAATAGTTGCTGGCCATTTTTCAATTCATAAATCGGATGTATAAATTACAAAACTCATAAATAAAACCAGCGGGCAATTATTCCAAAAATATGTTTTCATAATCTGATAAAATGATAACAAAATTACGTAAAAAATAACAATACCACGTAATAAAATCGATTTCAAAAAATTCATTAGATTTTTTATACTGAAATACTTACTATTTTTTGCTCAACAATCGTAATATAAAAACAATATTCGTTTTTATTACAATTTTCTAACAGAGATAACTTTTTTATTTCTTCAAAAACTCAAATTTACTTATTATCTTCTGAATTAAAAAATAACAAAAATTATTATAAAATAATTTCATTTGTAAAAATAATATTTACAAACATAATTAACCTAAAATCAATGAAAAAAATTTTCTTATCAAAATGTGTGATTTTAATTTTAATTTTTTAAATTAATTAAAAAATTGTACAATAAATATATAGAGTTATGAATTTATTTCATTTTTTTATGTTTTTGAAAAAAAATACAATTAACACCTATATGACTTCTAGTTGAATAGAATATATGAAATACAGTACATATAAAACTATTTAAAATACTTTATGAGCAAAACTTTTCAACCGATCAATTTTTAGACGAATCCTTAAAAGTTCAGTCTGTTTATTTTAGTTTTGCATAAAATTCTAACTAAAACTTTTTTATTGTTTTATTAACCCGCCAGGTATTAAACCAGTTAAGTTATTTAAACTAATCTGAAACTAAACATCGTTACATATTACACCATAAACACAATAACTGCATTAAATAACCAAAATTCATTAGTATTCATAATGCAAACGAAAGTAATAAGAACGATCCCCCCCTAATTATAAAACTTCATAATTAACCAAACAATTCCCATTTCTGCTAAAAGTATCCCCCGTAGGTATACGAAACGAGGGTTGAGAAAAAGCTTGCTAGGAACAGGTAGCTAAAACAAACCAGCAAGTTTTAAATACTTATATATTCGGTGTTATGTACATAATTCTCTCAACATGGCCACTAGTGATTCAAACGAGACCTTAAAATATAAAAAATCAATGTTCGCTAAGTATAAAAAAAATTATATATATATATATATATATATATATATATATATATATATATATATATATATATATATATATATACAAATATTAATGTATTCGAATAGTAATTAAAATAAATTGTTCCAATATAGTTATATATTTTTTAAAAAATTACAAATATTTTCGAATTTTATTTTATACCGGTTGACATTTTTTGAATTATATTTAAAAAAATACTAACAGAAAGATTTACCATGAAATATTTTTGAAATAAACAAATAGAACATAGAAATATATATATATATATATATATATATATATATATATATATATAGATAGATGTATGTGTGTGTGTGTGTATGTATGCATATAAGTACTAAAATTATTCTAATCACTGATAAATATTGGAAGGTTAAAACTGAATTCTATTAATTTTAAAATCATATTTTTTTAAGAGACATAAGTGCAACTACATGAATAATGAGTACTAAATTATTTCCGAACTTATAAAAAATCGTTTATACTTAATATACAATTAAAAAAGACTGTGATAACATACCATAAATGCTTTTTATTAACGAAATCAATTAGACAGTGCCGTCGAATAATCTGAAATGCTGACATTAAATTCTTATCATTCATCTTTATACGCATTCCACATATGTTAAACGTGTTTGTTTACTTTTTATGACTATATAAAAACATAAAAGCCAAATAAAAGTGTTGTTAATGATTTATCAAATCAAATTCATAGGACGTTTTAAGACAAAACATTTTAATTACGAGACTAGAAAAATAAATAATCTAGTAGATATGAACATAACAAACAAATCATCAAATATATAAATATTGTACGTCTATACAAAACATAACTTTCGTTTTGAATACAACCTCTCTTATATATATATATATATATATATATATATATATATATATATATATATATATATATATATATATATAAACATACAAAGGATTCTAAAAATCCAACCATCGAGCCAGTCACAATTCACAAAGATATGACGAAAGTATTTACGTACAAAATGATACACATATTTCAAGATTCGACGAGAAACACTTTTCCCTTTTGTCATTTCTAAGCGTATAACGTGATTTTGTGAGATTCCAGAATGAAAAGACCTCTAGCAGTTATGTTAATAAAGAATATAAACAAAAAAATAGCAGAAAACACGGCGAGTGTACCTCTATATGCGAAGAACAAGCAAGTAGAGCTTCCATCGGATACCAACCAATATATACACAATGGCGTAGATTCAGTTGATATGAGGGGAATTTATTACACAATGTCGTACTAATATAAAAATAGTAACTTATTAAATAAGTTTTGTTAAAATGAAACTGAAAGAATGTATTTTAAAACAAATTTCTACAACATTCAACTTAATATTTCATATAAGCTAAAATTGAATGAAATATCTTAATATTCTCTATCTAAAAAATAAAATTGTGTTTATAATGAAACATTAAAAATTCATATATTTTTAACACTATTTTCACTAACAAACTCAAATTCAATATTATTATAAGCTCATAAAAACATTTTTCAAAGAGAAAAGTAAATTAGAACAGAAGGGTGATAACATTTAAACATAAAAAATAGAATTAAAAATAACTGATACAAAAATCAATTGCAAACTTTTTATAAATGTTTATTTTTTTAAAAAAACTAGCATTCTAAATCATTCTTTTGATCTTTAACCTTTTATCACTCACTTTATTCGAAAAAAAATAAATAATGATATCAATTAATATTGCAAAAAATAACTATCTAAAAAAAATATTAGATGCAGATAATTTTAATTATCTTTTTCAATTATTTTATACTTATCAATAAATTCTTAGTTTATTTATAGTAATAACAATGTGAATTCCAGACAATAATTTACTATTTATTTCAAATTCAAGTTTGAGTTAATAATAAATGATAAAATAATTAATTTATATATGTTATTGTATATTCATATATAATCATATCATAAAAATATTTTATACAGTAATTTCCTACATAGAAACTCATTTCTCTATTTTATTTATTCAAGATAAACACACACGCAGATAATTAATATACTTTTTTTTATTTCAACGCAGTAAATATTATTTATAATTTGAAATAATAATGAAAATTATTATTATTGGAGAAATTCATTATTATTATTTGAAATAATAATGAAAATTATTATTATTATTCTTTTTTTACAGTTCTATTTTGCAGTAGTGACGACTTATTTTTTTAAAAAAATATCTATTTATTTAAATTGGTATTTTCTAACTTTTTGGAACAATTTTCTGCAATATAGAGAGTCAACCAAATGTGACGCCTAGATTTGTGTTTTATTAAAAAGAAACATATGTACAGAGAAACATGTGTATAGATTCTTTTGTTTCTTCTTAATAAAACACAAATCTAGGCGTCACATTTGGATGATCCTATATAAAGAAATCGAAAACAAATTTTAATTGTTGATATGTAATCTAGGAAGATGTACGTTATTTTGAAAATAATTTAAGAATTATTTCGATATTTTATTAAATTTTTTTATTGTTCTTTATAATTTAGAAAATAGAGATGAGTATATGAATTGATTGTGTATAGAAAAGAAGCATATTTTTTAAATATTTATATAAAGGCTTCGTCAGAATGCACTAGAAAAAATTACGAACTGGTATGTGACTTCATAGCAATTTACTTAAGAGAAATTCACTAGATTCTGGAATAAAACAGTAAATGGATGCACATATTCCCTTCAGTGCCTACGGCCTAGGTGCTACATCAGATACATGGCGTTCACACAACAGAAACTGGCTGTAAGATATCTGAGCATATATGAAAGCATACATTCATACATAACACATGAAGTAAAATACACATTTACACGACCGCATACATATATTAGAGAAACATGATTCCCTTACGCCAACACGTTTCCGGAGTACAGCGCAAAACTTAAACAGAGAAGAAAAGAATGGTGAAAGATAGCCGATTGGTGTGAGTTAGGTGTGCGGCGAAACCCGCGAAAATTGGTTGATAGAGTCCATATTTGAACATGTAGAGAGAGAGTCAGGTGGAGGTTACACGGTTGTATGAAACGTAAGGTTCGTATATACAAAGAGTGCAGAGCAACGCTTACGCCACCACCGGCATAACACGCCGGTGCTCGGCGAGTATGGAAGCTGTGCGACTGCCTGCGATTGCTTGCCGTGAAATTTAATTGTCAGGGGGTTAACAAACTTTAAAATATAAACAAAACTGAAAATTACACTTTTAATGAAAAATCAACAAGAGCACACCTGTAGGTTTATATAAGTGGGATGGTAATTCGTGTAGGTATGCGTTGCGAAATACTATCGAGCGCGCATTTCGAGATATTTGCATTTTTGTCGTGATATATGTTCAACGATACATCAACTCACTATTTACATCCTCCCACTGATTTATTTGTTGATTTTTTTATTTACACGGCTATTGTTTTAAATCTTGACATAATACTAAACCCAACACGTTCGAAATACAATCACTATTTATATTTAAATAAATGTAATAAAACATCTCTCTCTCTCTTACACACACACACATACATACACACATACACACACACTCACATACACACACTATATATATACTTTCAATATATATACTTTCAGTTCAGAAACCAACGGAATTTTTTCAATTAAATTGCGCACGCTTATAGAATGTCATGTATTTTTTTTTTAAGTTGGTACATTCGTCAATGACATCTGTGTCAAATTTCATGACGCTACACTCATTAGTAAATAATTCACAGTGGTTTTTTATTAGACGGTGATTGTTGCTCACGGCTATTTTTTTCATGTCGAAATCAATTAATTAAAGAATTTGCATTAAATTTTGTGTTACGACCGAAATAAACTTCACCCAAACGTTGCAAATGTTAACAAAGACATACCATCAGGATTGTCTATCGCGAATAAGAGTTTTTGAGTGGCATAAGGCGTTCAAATAGGGCCGTGAAGCTGTTGATGATGAACCACAATCTGGACGTCCATCGACATCAACTGACGACGAACACGTCGCTCAAGTCAAAGCATTGATGCTCAAAAATCGTCATATGTCCGTCAGAGAGTTAGTAACTGAAGTGGAAATCTCAAAAACACAATTCCATGTCATTTTGACTGAAATGTTTGGCATAAAACGCATCGATTCTCGCATGATTACAAGAACACTGAATTTGTTCAAAAATTTTTGACCAAAAACTCAACCAATATCGTCCCGCAAGCACTTTTTTCTATTCCCAAAACTCAAATTTTTGCTCCAAAAGCATCGTTTTGAGTTGATTAAAGTCATAAAAGAAAATTCGCTGCATGAACTGAAGGCTATACCACAAATCGCGTTTGCGGGGCGTTAGATGAATGAAAGAAGCGTTAGCATATGTGTATTGTTTCTAATGAAGAATACTTTGAAAGCAACAAAATAAATATTGATAAATAAATAACTTCTTGTTTTATTTCAAAAGTTTCGTTAGTTTCTGGACTGAATGTATGTGTATGTATATATACATATATATATATATATATATATATATATATATATATATATATATATATATATATATGTATATATCATAAAATAAACCAAAAATCATGGTATATAAATTTCATTTGTAATAAAATAATTAGTAAGAAATATTATTTTGAAAAAACTATAATTTTTAATATGATTTAAAAATTTACAACCAAATTTTAAACAGAAAGGTAATATTAATGTTTTGAAGCTTTTTGAATTACTTAAAAATCACTTGAATATAATTTTTCACAGTATAATTCATTATTTATTATATACAGTTTAAAACTGTAACTATATACGAATCACTTCATATTATCAAAACGGTGAATAATGTTTAATAATCATATCTTATATAAATTTGGCTACGATCCTATCATTTTAAAAATGTTACATAAAATTAACTGATTATTAAACACCTTAATGAAATCATATAAGGTTGTGGAACAATTGTACTTCTTAAATAAAAAAAAAAAATACTTATTTCTTAATGAAGAGTATATTATAAAAGAACTTAAATAAAACATAATAACCATATAATATTAATAAAAACAACAAACATTCTGCAATAAACTGATCATACACAAAAATAATAAACGTTTTAAATCAACCTCCAAAGTAATTCTCAAGAACTTTATATATAATGACTTAAAATATTATAAAAGATTTATTATTTGAACAAAAAATAAACCACCCAACAAACTCTACCTTCTACCTCTCCAAAATCCTCCATCTGCACGAAAATATATCTGAATTATAACTACAAAGAGTATTGAAACGCCCACTGTATTAAAGTTGAAAAACTTGAAATAAAATGATAAATTCTAGTGTAAAACACGATACAGACATTTTATAATATTTTAAAAAAATTCAATTCTTTTTAAAAGAAATGATATAAAAATATATATCATCTATTAATAATTAAAAACAGAAATAATAATACAACAAAAATATGTCAATCACTAATTAAATCATTATATATATATATATATATATATATATATATATATATATATATATATATATATATACATAAAACAAATATGAGTATAAACCATTTTAGAGACATTAACAATCGTACTTACAACATTCATTTAACCCAAATTCAATGCTCAGACAAAAATAAAAATATTATAAAACACTGTACTCAAATTTATTTTCATTTATACTAGTATTTTACTTCAACCATGTTTGGTTACACACGACATATGAATGGAAAGAATGAATTTACAGAAGTTATCGTCAATAAAGAAACATATACATACATTATATATATATATATATATATATATATATATATATATATATATATATATATACAATACACAAGCATACATAAACGGAATCTACATAAAATGTCGCAAAATAATCCATAAAATATTGTATGAAAACAAAGGAAAGCACTGAAAAATGGAATTTATTTATAATATTGTGTACAACATAAAATTGAAGACGTATTTTGTATGTATAAGGATAAATGTGACTATGTATATGTATATATATATATATATATATATATATATATATATGTATATATGTAAATATCTATATGCATCTTCATATTCGCCTGTTTATATAACTCCATTTGAGACAGATACCGTCTTGCATTTACCTCCGCAAGTCACTAGTACGCCAAACGTTAATCAAAACAAGTTCATAATAACATTCGGTTACTTTATAGTTGAACGTTTAATTTAAAGTTAATTAAAAATACACACTGATATTAAATTCAACATCGACGGGTATTCAGACTTACAGTACTCATCACTAAAACAAACAAAACCCTCTATACACCGCCAGGTTACTTCTAGTTGAAATGTTAACAGTTAAAACACGTTTAGACCACAATTTTCAACACGTTCTATTTTCAGACCATGGTTAATTTTAACTTTGAAATTACCTATTGCAGAAATTTCCATCAAATGTTTGGTTTTTCCGTTTAATTACTTATGATTTAACTCCGAAACGCATAAACGAGGTATAATGAAACGTTGTGCAGAACAAATTTATGTTATTATCATTAATAAATACATAAACAGTACAATTGAGGGTGAAATACGCAGATAATGATTTATTATTTCAATGCGTACTAAAAATCCAAACCAAATTTCAATTGCTTAAAAACAAAGAGCTAAGGAACAAAAATCTGTTGTAGGATAATAATGTTTAGATATTATTGTCGATTAACCTTTTTGAAACTAAAAACATATTAACAAAAAATTAACTAGTATACGTTGAAATATGTATATAATTAAACAATTTATTAGTTAAAAAAATATTCCACATTTTTCTTACACAACTTAAAAGGTATTATTACAACGTAGTTATGCTAATTAATTTAAGGTAAATTAATTTAAAAAGCGATTGAAATCTAAATTCGTCGAACAAGGAAAACTCATCAACTTTTTTGCATAATACAATATTACATGAGTGAATAATTAATCAACGTATACCTAAATTAAAATTATAATAATTTAATTATGTTATAACATAAAAAACGAATAAATAATTTACCTAACAAATTAATAACACAGTCTAGGCTGAAGTAAAAAAATAAACTAGTGAAAATTAAAATTTAACCTTGCATAAATTAAAAAAAAAAACGTTTTAATGTGACGAACTTTAAAAAAATGAATACCAAAAATAGTGTTACTAAAATTTTATTTAATATTATGTAATTATATATTTTTTTAATTATGTCATTGTCCTTAAAAAAGATCAAGTATATTTTTACACCTATTTACTATAAGTACTATTAAAAAATTTTTTGAAAAATTAATAAAAAAGATATAAGTAAATAATATGTTTTAAATAATCTCTAATAATAAAACAATTAAAAAATTATACAATGCAATAATTTACATTATTATCTTTATAAAACTATTTACACAAAAAATATTATGGTTTTAATCGAAAATATATTGTAATATATTTTTAAATATTCAAAATTATTTTCGAAAATCGATTAAAGCAATAAAAAATTTAACTTATAGAGAAAAAACTACAATATTTATACAACGTATTTAGAACAAAAGCATGTACATTCTACATAACAAAGATTAACGGCGATATAAACAAGTACTAAGAGAGAATGTAACAGCCACAGCCTTTATAAACAAAGACATTCTGGGTGATGTGAAATAACTAAAGGTCATCGAAGACAACAATGAAGATGAAGTGAATGATGAATACTTAATTCAAGTCGTACCTACCATAAATACAAGTTTAATTTCATACGAGATATATTTTTATGCCATTTAATAAAGAAAAGATCTCATGCATTTTAATATGCCTCGAGGAAATTAAGTCATTATTAAACGTTAAAAATTCTATATTTAAAGCCATTCATCAACCCTTTAGCTAAATAATATATTAAAACATGTAGACACTACTTGCAAACACAGCATTCAGATAAAATGTGGGCGCTCAAAAAGTAGTTAGTAAGAGGATTGGATTTATAATCGTATCCTGGAATACCGTTGGTCAATATGTGTAGGATGTAAATGATAGCATGACTGTGAATAAGTTAATATTTAAATTTAGATATATAACTATAATAAGTTTTGTGAAATTACCAAATAAGCGATCTTGCAATTACTGTAAGTATAAAAAATTAAACACTTCTTTCGAACAAATAAAAAAAATTAGTTTCTGTTTAATAAACATCCATATATAAGTATTATAAAATAATATAACTGAATTATATTGTAATTATTATTGATATAAGTGTCTTTAAAATATGTATCTATTTTTATGAAACGTGATAAATATCAACAAATATTCTATTGAAATAATATTATATTATATATAATTCCATAACCAAATTATCTATATTTTTCAGATTTTAATCTACATATTGAATATGGATAAACATGTTTTTAGGTGAAATATTACATCAAAAATAAATATGTATACAAAGAAAATAAAAAAATATCTAACAATATCATAAATTACGGCCCACAACAACAGTTCATAAGCTTGTGAATATATTTAAAAATAAAGATTTAAGTATCCAAGTCGGTACAAAAAATCATTGAACATGTTCGTCAACTTTTCGAAGAGGATCATAAATTAACAGTTAATCCCTAAAACGCTTGCCAATGAGTTCTACAGTACAGCTGATCGATATTAACTTGACAAATATACTGATGAAATATGTGAATAACAATTAAAATTTTGAGCTGTATGTGTATTTTTTTATTTAATTAATATTTAATTCCATAAAATATTTTAATTTACAGCACCTGTTAATAACTTTAAAATGACTTAAGTTTTTTTTGTCTTATATTCTTTTGTGAAAATATAAAATTTAAACTAATTAAATAATTTATTAGTTATTCTATAAAATAACTTATTTGAATTTAGTTATTTTTATTATATAACGAATAATAATAAAATATTTTAATAATACTTAGATTTTGTATAAAATTATACTTGTGTTATCCTGTCATAATTAAAATTATTTGATATTTTGTCAATTCATAAAAATACATTCAATTTTGGAACATAATTATTATATTATTTTCATTTTGTAACAACATAAAATTCTGTATAATAAATGGCCTTTTTATATCTGTTTTACTACACTAAAGTGTATTATAATAAAATCTACATTATATATATATATATATATATATATATATATATATATATATATATATATATATAGAGAGAGAGAGAGAGAGAGAGAGAGAGAGAGAGAGAGTTTTCCAATAAGAATATCAAAATTTGAAAAGCTAGTGGCAGTCATGTTTGAATTTT
This sequence comes from Neoneuromus ignobilis, assembly GCA_029203775.1. Lineage (NCBI taxonomy): Eukaryota > Metazoa > Arthropoda > Insecta > Megaloptera > Corydalidae > Neoneuromus > Neoneuromus ignobilis. Next base: position 12,888,485 of record CP092092.1, read on the forward strand.
TTTAAGCTTATTTTTGACATTTAACTCAGTATAGTTTAACAAATTATCATTGAACATTCAACAATTTAACAAAACTTAGAAATTGTAAAACGTTCAATAAACTTATTGAAACAAAAGTTTAATGGGTCCATCATTTCATGAAATGGACCTATCAATTGACGACCAAAATCAAGTGATCTAACTCCATTGGATTATTTTCTGTGGGGTTAGGTGAAATCATTAGTTTATGCTGATAAACTACAAACAACAGAATCAAAAATAAACATTGAACGTGTAATTCATTAAATTGGACTACAATTATATCAAATCAGTTTTCAGTTTGCTGTAAGTGACATTTGGATTCAATATATTTTAACAAATAATTATGAAACGTTTTACACTTTAGTAATGTTTCCAAACTGTAGAAATTTATTTCAATAATCAGTGTTCTGTTCACCAAACTTATAGAGTAAAATTTTGTTCAGTGATGGGGTTCTTTTTGGCTTAACGGATGCGTTAATAAGCAAAAAGTACACGCTAGTGGTGTTATCGAACTTTATTTCTTTCGAAATGAAGTTGAAAAGCACGTTACTGTTAATGATGTACGTTACAGAACGATAATCAATGATTATGTTTTCAAATTTGCATTACATCGATCTGGAAGAGATGTGGTTTCAACAAGATGATGCCACGTGCCATACTTCGATCGAAACAATCGAGTTATTAAAACAAAAATTCGGCAATAACGTTATACCCAGAAATGGACCTGTGTATTGGCCTCCACGATCGTGTAATGTGACGCTTCTGAATTATTTTCTTTGGAGATATGTGAAATATTTAATTTATGCTGATAAACCAGCAACGATTGAAGCATTAGAACCCAACATAACTCGCGTTATTACGGACATAAGGCCCCAAATTGCTTGAAAAGGTGACCCAAAATTTAACTGACAGAATACGGTATGTCAGATGTAGTCGTGGTGCACATACACTGACGCGGATAAGTCATCTCCATATGGGTAACATAAGCAAATTATTGATATAATTCAATGAAGTCGTTAAATTAAAAAAGATATATTTAATTGATAATAAATATAATATTCATTATGTTTATTTTCAATTAAATATTTTTTTTAATTTAACGACTATTGAATTATATCAATACATTGCTTATGTTACCCATATGGCGATGACTTATGCACGTCAGTGTATATCCAAAATCATTCTTAACACTAGGTTTACGGACGTTTCATGTATACCTATCTTTATGGACACGGGTCAATTTGACGCATGAACAAAATCATACATTTTCTTTAAAAAAACAACTTAAAAACAACAATTATATAATATTAACTTATAAATGAAACTATAAGATATACATTTATATAAAATTTATATTATTTAACATTATATAACATTACATTTATTCCGCGTATCTTTTACACATATATATTGGTAAAAAAATTATCAGTTGTTATATTCCTGCCTTGATGTAAATATGATTCGGCTAACTTTAAAACTACAAAATTCGCCCAAAAGTGTTGAAGTTCATGTTTACCCAGATTAGGAAAACCATTTATTAGATATTTTCAATTTACATCTATTGCCAAACAAAACTTCATGCCAAATTTATGTGGTTTATTTGGCATATATTGCGTGAATCTGTATCGGACTTTCATAGGAACAGTTGCGTCTATTAAAATATTTTCGTGAGGTTTATAACAGGATTGACTATTATGTATAAATTTGTTCCATATTTCAGATATCAATGCAAATTTATCTGTACTTAAATGTTCGGATCGTTCTATTATTTTATCAAATCATATGAATCGAAGAATTTGCGTAAATTGATCTCTAGGTATTGTGCTCGAGAAGAAATCGGGTCCCGATTTCTTCAACCATAAATAAAAATCTTTTAGTGACTTTTCTTTATATGCTTCCTGAACATACCAAATTGCCTTTTCTATAATAGATCAGGGTTTCCCAACTAACATTAATGGTTATTTTACGATTGTGTCAAATTGATGCGTACCGTAAAGATAGGTATACCACATACATAATTTCTAAATTAGAAAGTTTTAAAGAAATTAATTTCCCTATTTTATTTGTCTCGTTAAATGAATAAAAGTCAGTACAAGTGGTAGAGGAAAAATGTAAACGGTTTCTGTAAATTCCCTCATGAAATTCGAAATGTGTCAAAATGACGCGTCCCGTAAATCTAGTGTTAAATAATAATGCCATAAAATTGTCTTTCGAATAATACCAAATAAATATTCATCTGGTCAATTAGTATGCGTTTCATTTCAATTTAAAATTCTATCACGCTTAAAAAACACCTATATATATATATATATATATATATATATATATATATATATATATATAAATGAATAATTACTTAAAAAAACATTACAAATTTATTAATTCTAATGAATAAAATTCTTATAGAACTACAAAATTTTACTTTAATTTTTATCGTAATATTTGCATCATATCACAATATTTTTTTCAAATTAATACTATTGTAAAATAATATCTATAGTATCAACGTAAAAATGATATTGCACAATATTTACATTCGCCATTAGTCTATTATTAACCATCATATTGATTTGTTTACCTGCAGTAATTCTCAGACATATTAATGATGTTTATGCGTGTAGTATATGATAAATATTTATAAGCAATCAAACCTACATCAACGTGACTGAAAAATAGAGAATATCTAAAATGTTCGTAACAGATAACAGTGAAAGTAAACAGTAAGATCAACTTGATAATTACGTTACTGGTCAATCAAGAATATACATAAACACATATGCACATTAATGCTAATCAAATATAACAAGAATAGTGTTTCCAACACGTATGTCAAGGACAACTATAAAACATTTTAATCGAAACGCAAGTCAAAACAACACCTACATGAATCTGTTATATTTTAACATACAATGTCACCGGGCGTAAAGTCACTGCTACGTATACGTATTCAATGATGATTATATAATGACACTCCGGTCACTGGAATAATCAAACGAATACAGACAGATGATCACAACGCCTATACTTCATCTGCCGTTTTATATTCAACGCGCTAACTGACAGCTATTAGCGAGATAAATATTTAATGTTATCTGCAATGCAATGCATTTACATATAAATATACTTAATGTTCTTTTACAAAGCGATGGGTGTTAGATTGATTGATGCATTTTTATGTTAAGTTTTACATCGTTTTGTTATTATCATTTATTACTGGCTTACTCGGTTCCTGTTTTTAATTTAACAACGAATCGAGTATGAAAATTAATTTCGTGTTATCATTATTTTGTGATCAATTTATGTACATAATATAACCACGAGGATAAAAAAAACCTCTTCGTCATTTAGTCGTTATATTTTATCTGATTAATATCTTTTAGTTTAATAATTTTAAAATAACATCGAAATTGAATTTTATCTAGATTCATTACAATTAATCTCAAAGAAACATATGTTTTTAATTTTGTACGTTAGAACAAATAATCAATTGTATTCAATGAACGAGATAATAGAAATGGAATTTACTGTAAGCAGTGATTTGAACTTATGATATATTAAACAATAGTTTGACATGTTAGCTTTAGGTTACAATTGCCCGAAGTAATTAATTAATGTTGTTTTAAACAAAGCATACAATCCCATACATACGTAAATACATACATACAAACATACATACATTATATATATATATATATATATATATATATATATATATATCACAACATTAAAAGATTAAAATCATCGACTTTTTTTATAAAGTTGATTTTAAATCGTGTAAAGATCACGCTTCGATAAACCGCCAAAACAATTATTATTTGAATAACAAATGATTATTTTATAAACCCGGATTTAAGTTTATAATGCTTTTGTTAGTAACAAAAAAGAGAGATATTTATTTACAAATTATTATTTATACTTACTTATAATATTAAATAATTGTTTTCAAATTTTAATCAAAAAATATCATTGGAAATTAGAGATTACATTACATAATATCAAAACAACTAACAGTATTAAATAAACACTCAGTTTCAAAACTTTTTTAAAGATATTTATATCAAAAAATATTATGTTTTCCTATATACAAAGAAAAAAAATTGTACGTCATATAAAATATATAGATAAATATATGCTTTGAAATTATTATTTAAATACAACTTGAAAAAAATCAATCCAGAACTATAAATTATTTAAAAATTGCTTCAGTTACATTACATTCAGTTTAATTTTTATTCCATCTACAAAATTCATTTTTTGGAATTTTATATTTCGTTTATAAAAAATGTAAAATTACATCAATTAAAAAAATAACCTACTACTTAATTTTTTAAAAAAAATCTCTTCTATTCCAACAAAAAAGTAATTCATTAGAATATTTTAAATAAAATATATTAGGTCTACAGAAAATTTCTGTCTACTTAGTGCACAATTATTTTAAGCACGTAGAAAAGTCTTTCAACATATACTAATATCAAGTGTTTTATTATCAGTATTTAATAAGGATAATAAAGAAAAGAGATTTGTATACTGGCACTGTATACTTTACGAATATCAGCAAGGAAAATTTGCTACAAAAATTGTTTAAATTTAAAAATGGAGACTTTAATCTTCAAAATAAATCACACTCTGAAAGACCTTCTGTAGTCAATGATGATATTCTTAGCAACAATTCGAAAGACCCATTTTTATCAACATCAGAGAAAGCCAAAATGGGTAGCAGGAAAAGATGAAAAATAGATATACATTGACTGCTAAAAACATATAGGATCGTGTAATTGCTCATCTCTACTTTCATTTAATAAAAATGAACCATTTCTGAAACGCCTTGTAACTAGACATGAAAGATGGATTACATATGAAAATGTAATGAGAAAAAGAGCTTACTCAAGTTGGACAACCTGGTTCATCAACATCTAAGCAAAGTTTAAGTGTGAAAAAGAAAATTTTATCTATATAGAGGGATATAAGAATACCAATTTATTATAAACTTTTAAAGCAAACAAAAAGATTAATTCTGAAAAATTTGTAACAACTGGACAATTTGAACAATGAACTTAAAAAGCGCCCAGATCTTGTTAATACGAAACAAGTTACCTTACAACATGGCAACATGTGTTTTTAGAAACCCAGAAAAAAAACGGAACTTGATTGAGAGGTTATAAGTCACCCAATATATTCTCCAGTATAGCACCTTTCGAATACCACCTATTTTTGTTTCTACAAATTTTTTTAAACGAAAAAACTTTAAGAAAGACGGAGATGTAAAAAAGATATTAGATGAGTTTTTAGTTTCCAAGGACGAATCATTTTATCGTAGATAAATTAAAAAAAAAACTTATATCGAGATGGAAAGAAGTTGTTAATATTAAAAGAAATTACATTTTTAATTAAATATTAATAAACTAAAGAAAAAAAATACTTTTTTACTTAAAAAACGAAGATAAGTTTCCACTAAACCTAAAATAAAAATTATTTTAAACCTATTAGATTTTTTATATATCCCTCTCTCTTTATTGTAAATGTAACATTTCATGAAATATATTTAATTTTTCCAAAATCACAAATAATTAATTACAAAATTAATCAAAAAATAAATATTTTTTTTAAAAAAAAGAATACTTTTTCTTAAATAGACAAAAACTTTTTACGACACAAATAAAATAAAGAACGAAAAATTCAATGTTATCATAAACTTTTCATAATACATAACTTTTAAATGCCTTATAAAAATCCAATAAAACATATAAGAAATATATATATATATATATATATATATATATATATATATATATATATATATATATATGTAGACAGATACATGCATACATACAAACAACGTTCGAAAAGTGCATGAAACTATAAATTATAATAATAAAATAATAAATTGTAAACACATATGTAAAAATCATATAAAGTGCAATCACGTTGCAAAAAGGAACCCCTTTATAACAGCTATTATTCCCCCTTTATATCAGACTAGTGTATTTTGAGTTTAGATAATCGACGTTTTTATCATAAAATCTACACTAATGGCAGATGTAATAAACTAGTTTTATTATGGCAAATGCAACACCTGGTTTATATCTTAACATTTATTATGTTTAAACTTGAATTTCATTGAGAATCTATTCAAGTATAAATAATTATTAAATGTGTCTAGATACTCTGTTCGTTACTGTTAAAAATATTATTAACATGAATTTTTAAGTTAACATTAAAATTTACATGCATTATAAATATCTTTATTAATTTATTATAAATTTTGTAAAAGAATATTATTTTATATTTTCAAACAATAAATACTGTGTTTTAATTGCAATGGATATGATTTTGTTATAATTTTAGTTTAACGTTAATTTTTATTTTAAAGACTTTACTCAATTAGAAAAAAAACATTTGTAATTTCTTAATTATTATTTATATACAATACGTGATAAAATAATATGTTAAATAAAATGTATTATTTACTAATGTTTCATTATTTATATATAAACATATTTAGATTTTTATAAACACATATCTACAAAATTAATAAGTACATAACAAAATATTAAAAATATTTATTTAAAAAAAGAAACTATAAAATATAAATAAAATAATATTTAGTTTCAATACTTATATAGAAACAATTTTACTTAAACTCGTTTACAAAGTGTTAAAAAAATATTATACTACTACTCGTGTACACAGTAGTAGTATAATATTTTATGTAACTTGCAAAAATCTAATAAAGACATTCTAGAAAAATAATTTAATTTTACTTGTAAATTACAACTCTCAAATGATTGCTTATAACAACTTTTAATAGTTCGGTTTGGATAACGTTATGAATAATATTTTATAAAGATAAATTAATCAATTTAGTGTTACGTCCCTATATTTACACGAATGAACGGGTTTAATGACACCCTTTCAAACGAATGAAATGAATAAATTATTTTTTGTTATCTATGAAACAAGTTCAAATAATTTTCCATACATTTAACTTACTATTACTTTCTAGCCAAGCGAAAACATAAAAAGATATATATAAATGTGAAAAGTGTTTTCTTTATTCGAAAATTATAGATTTAAAAAAATTTTACAGCCAAACAGAATGTTTCGTGTTATTTGTACTTTATTTAATTACATTGAAAATGTTTATATTTTATGCATATGTCATACGTTAAACTCATGCGTTAATAAAAATGTGATTTGTAGAATCATATTTTTATATCAGTCATAAAATATAAATTAGTAGGAAAGGAAATGATAGTTTTAATTTACGATTTTAATTATACGCGAAAACTAGTGAAAACATACAAATAAATACATAACAGATGGAAATAAAAAAGTGTTTAATTACTACATCGTGCAAATTATTTTAATCAATAATTTCTTTGTATTTCTTGAATGAAGCAAAGATTATATTTTTTCAATTCCAAATTCATTTCTTTTATGAAATAAACATTTAATGTAGTTATAACTTTAAATGGTCAAATTTGGAACAAATATTTAAAATAAATAATTTATACCCATACATTAAAAAAACAACACTTTACACTTAACGAGTTTTTTACATTTTTAAAAAATAATAATAATAAACATATTTATTAATATTATCAACCATTAATAAATGAAAAATACATCTCATATGTTTAATTTATCATTTGAACTAAATCAATGATTCTCAAGTAAATCACCAATTTGATTACACATTTTATTCTTATGTTTTTAAAAAAATGAAAACCATTTTAGTTTAATTTACATAATATTAGAAAATTTTTAATATCAAAATAATGTTTACAAATTTGTCTACTTATATTCTACTAATACAAGATATAACTCTTTTATTAAAAGAACTTAATAAAGTACAAAGATGGAAACAAAATTTAAAACATGAAGTTAAATTATACTAAGGATGTTGATTTTGAATAAATTTAAATTACACACCCACACGAATATATATATATATATATATATATATATATATATATATGTAGGTATTATAGATAAATAATTCATGATATTGAAGATAAAAGTAGATATTCTATGAAGTACAAAGAAAAAACAGATTAACGTACCGACAAGAACAGACGATTTCAAGTTGAAATATGCTGACATCTAATATTTGAAGTATTATCTCTTCATATACCTCTTGTATTAAATTTTTTATATGCTTGCGATTTTTTATCATCTAAGGTAACACTAAACGTAAATTATTTAAGTTTCTTTGTTCGTACTTTTTTACGTTTTAACTGTTTTATTACCTTAATAAATAATGCTGAACAAGAGTGAACCGAAGTACAATACCCTATAGATCTGTTACGTCATAATAGTTATATAAAAATTATAAAACTTTCATAATTTTTTTTATAAGTATATATATATATATATATATATATATATATAATCATTTTTAATAAGCCATTTTATTATAACTATAAATTAATGAATATCAAAAATAAAAAAATTATTAGACATAAAAAATTCATAAACGAACGAAATCAATTTTTGTTTAATAGCTTAGAAATATCGATAATAAATTAAAACCCATATTTGTAATAAGAATATTTTAATAAAAATATTAAAAATCAATTTGAAAAAGATAATTCAAAGATGTGGGAATAAGAACAACAATAATAAAAAAAATATTATTAAAAAAATCAAATGTTTTCTTAACATAACTTTATCTAAAAAATGATGTAATCGATGACCTCAGATACTGACAGATATTAAGTACTATTGAAGTCTATAAATTAATCGAATTTTTATCTTAATATGAGATCAAAACACGAATTATATAAATATTACTAGTCACATATAATTTTTAAAAAATCTATCTAAAATTATTTAAAAACTTTTATATTTTCTTATCAAAAATTATTTTTCAAACAGTAATTCTTAATCCAACTCAATAATAAATATACAGTAAGTCAAAGTGAAACTCACACAGAGTTATGTTTCCAATAACTTTACACATATATTTTAATATAATAACAATTTTCTTTACTTTTTTTTGCTTAGTTTCTTTATTAAGGTTATTTTTATTATATTTGAAAATTTCAATCGTAAATTAATACTTTTACTCCAGAAAAAATAACAAATTCTGAAAAATGAACAAAAAATACATCAAAATGAAACTCATACAACGAATTATTCTCGCTTAAAAACTGCTGTGTTAAGAAAGTATACTCTTCAAATAAGTGATTGGTCACTTTTGTTATAAAAAAAACTATTGTTAAGTCGTTTATAATCATTTTGTAAAAAATATAAGTTGGATTTTCACTTTGAGTAGACAAAGGGGACAATCATCGACGGACGAGCGAAAGCTAATGATTTTTCATTACAAAAATGGAAAAACTCTACGGAAAATTGAAAAAATAGTTAATAAAAACCACGCTACAATCCAATCTGTAATAAAAAGATTTAAAAATGGTCAAAGTGTTGACATTAAAGTCAAAAAGAGTCTCCGCAAGATTATTTATCACCATAACGAGCGTTGGATTCTACGATAAATTAAAGAAAATTCGTAAATTAATGCACCCAAATTGACTTTAGAAGTTAAAAAGTATCTAAATAAAAAAGCAAGCCCCCAAACAATTCGCAATATACAAAATCAAAATGGGTTTCATGCTTGTATTGCCAGGAAAAAAAATTTCATAAATCTAGCTAATCGCAACAAAAGGTTAAGCTTCGTTTGGGAACATGTTAATAAGAGTTTTGATTATTGGAAAAATGTTTTATTTACGGACGAAAGCAAATATAATTTATTTGGATCCAATGGGAGAAATAATGTATAGCAGAAACCAAATACAGAAATGTCTGTAAAACACTTTCGTCCTACAGTCAAACATGGGAGCGGACATGTTATGATATGGGGGTGTATGTCTGCGAGAGAGGTTGGAAATGTAATTTTATAGATGGCATTATGAATAAAAATATTTATATTGATCTATTAAGAAAAAAATTGAAAGCCAGTGCTCAAAAACTTGGTATTTTACAAACATTTAATTTTTTTCAGGACAACGACCCCAAGCACAACGCTTTTAAAACACGTAGTTGGTTGTTATATAACTGCCCCAAAGTACTGGAAACACCACCATAATCACCTGATATGAGTGTGATTAAAAATCTATGGAATCACTTAGGAGTTGCCATTAGAACACACACTATTATTAATAACAATAATTTAAAAAATCGTTATTAGAAGAATAGGGAAAAATTGATCTAGCTTATTGTGAAAAATTAGTTAAATCTTTTCCGAATCGTTTAAAGGCTATAAAAATTAATAAAGGCTACTCTACTAAGTACTAAAATAATTCAATCCATTGTAAATTTTAATTTAATAAATAATTTGTTAGTTGTATGAGTTTCATTTTGATGTATTTTTTGTTCATTTTTCAGAAATTGTTACTTTTTCTGGAGTAAAAGTATTAATTTACGATTGAAATTTTCAAATATAATAAAAATAACCTTAATAAAGAAATTAAACAAAAAAAAATAAAGAAAATTGTTATTATATTAAAATATATGTGTAAAATTATTGGAAACATAACTCTATGAGTTACACTTTGACTCACTGTAGCTGAAATGATATACTCGTATTTGAATCACTATATAAATCTTTTATTCTCATCCATAAATTTATTTTTTAATAAAAAAATTTAATTAATTTCAAAAGAATGACGAGAAAACATATAGCTACATTTACGTAATTTAAAAGTAAATATGTAATAACAACTTTAAATTTTGATGAATAAAACATAATTAAATACATATTTCACTGCGGTTTGTATCATCAAAAACTATAAACAATTTAAATAGACATTTATAAAAACGACAATCTTTTTAAAACTGCGTGCATTGAATTTATATTCTGTAATTACTTTTTATTGCAATCATTTTAATTTGAAATTTAATAACAAGTCTTCAAAATATTCGAAACAAGTATTGCCTTAATGAAAAGTAACGCAGCCTGCGGCAATTTATACGATTTGAAATATAAAACAACATTCTTACTATCAAATTAGTACCATCTCAGTATGTTATTTATCAAATAAAGTAGTTATAATTTCATTAAAATGAAACAAGAAGTAATAACATGTAAAATGCAAAGAACACATGTAATATATAATATAACAAAATAATTTAACTTATATTAAAAAAACACATATGACAATGAATAAGTAAAATAATATATTAAATAATTATTGTTTTAATTCTATTTTTGTCTACAGAAATATTTATTTGATTATTTATTATTAGTATTTATTTTTCTTAGTTAACAATTAACATACCTCTAAATTTTCTAAATAATTAAGTTACTGAATTATTAAAATATTATTTTTAATAACTAAATTTTTAACATATTAAAAAAATATTAGTACACACACTCATCTATTTATATGTATATATAGGGTTTTCCAATAAGAATATCAGAACTTTGACAGCTGGTGTCAGCCATGTTTGAAATTTTTTTAAGCTCATTTTGACATTTCAACTCAGTATAGTTAAGAAAATTATCATGAAACGTTTAATACTTCAACAGCGCTTAAAAATTGTAAAAAAAATATTATAAAAATCAATGTTCAGTTCGTAAAATTTATCGTGCACTTCGTGAAACTTACAGTCAACGCTAAATAAAGAAAATTGCAGAATTTGGAGTGAAAGCAATCCACAAATCATTGAACAAAGACAACTGCATCCACAAAAAGTAACTGTCTGGTGGGCGTTACATGCTGGTGGTGTCATCGGACCATATTTTTTTAAAAAATGAAGCGAAAGATCACGTTACAATAAATGAAGCGTGTTACCGAATTGTGATTAATGTTTTTTTTCCAAAAATTATTGAAAATGGTTTGCACGATATATGGTTTCAACAAGACAGTGAAACAAACGTCTTATACATCTACGGAAACAACAGACTTATTAAAAAAAAAGTTTAATGAATTCATTATTTCTAGAAATGGACCCATCAATTGGTCATCAAGATCATATGACCTAACTCCATTGGATTATTTTCTGTGGGGTTATGTGAAATCATTGATTTATGCTGATAAACCACGAACAACAGAAGCATTAAAAATAAACATTCAACGTATAATTCATGAAATTGGTCCACAATTATGTCAAAAAATGGCTAAAATTGGACTAAACGAATGTACTGTCAAGCGAAGTCGTGGTGGTCATATGAGTGAAATTGTGTCCAATCAATAATTCCATAGAATATCCTTAAAAATCAAAAATAAATAAACAACTACTTTAATAAATACTTTTCGTTTTATTTCCATTTAAATTTTTAAAGCGCTTTTTGCCTCCCCCCTCCCTCCCTCTCTCTCTCTCTCTCTCTCTCTCTCTCTATATATATATATATATATATATATATATATATATATATATATACACTCGACCCTGAATTTACGCGGGACTTTTTTACGCGAATTTTTTTACGCGGCAAATTATACCTCTATTTACGCGGGACTTTTTTTACGCGTTATTGATTTATGCAGCACTTTTTATACGCGGTCACATAGATTTCATTTTATATAATTTTTCATGGAATTTATTATATATCAGAGTGACGCAAATTCTTACTTGAACGTATAAAAGCACGATATAAATATATAAAAGGTTGATTGTTTTGAATTACAATAGCGATAGTGACACCGAATAAAATTTATCTACTTTTATTTTCTAAAACGTCATTATTTTTTTGTTAAGCTATGTGAAATAAATATGTGTTTCTACAACTTTATTAGCTTTTATTTCCAATATTTTTTCTATTGTACTGACAGACTCTATTTACACGATTTTTATTCGCGTAAAACAAATCCACGTGGAACGGATACTCCGCGTAAATTGAGGGACGGTTGTATTACTATATATATATATATATATATATATATATATATATATATATATATATATATATATATATATATGAATAATTTCATAAATAATACAGTTTTTTAGAGAAAATTTTGAAATAGAACAAAAAAATAAAATTTTAATTTTAATTCAAAATATACTTTCCATCATTATACACAACTTCTTCCTATCTTAATCTTAAATTTACAACTCCCTGGTGATACCACATTACTTGTAGGATAAATCAATACAAATATACATATGGATACACACATAAAAAATGAAATAGATATGTAATATGCAAAAACCAATTACACACTGAAAAAAGTTCAAAGATTATTAAACTTTTAGTTCAGTAAATATAAAAAACGTTTTTTGACTAAAATTGTGATTTTAACTCTGCAATATTAATTTATATTATAAATTTTATATGCGATAAATAAACTTAAATTTTCAACAATACAAAATGTATTCAATAGAAATATAATTCAATTACTAGCTATTTTTCTCTAGAAAAATGTAATAAAAATATAATGTTTTAATAAAATATCCTACATTTAAAACTGATGAAAAACTCTTTTTTTAAAAAAAACTTCATGTAGAAAAATTATAGAAATGTATACTTTATATATAAAACTCATTCTTCATAAATTACTTACAATATTTTTTGTTTTCCGTTTTGTCTGTCTATTTAGCAATGTACAGAAATATATTTATATATAGAATTAAATGAACAATTTTGTATTAGAAGCAATTCGCAACTGTTGACAAACACTGTTCGCACGTAACAGTGAAAAATTCATTAAATCGCAACCTGTACACGTAGTTAAAAGATATTAATGAAAATTAAGCACTGTAAATTACCGCCATTCTCGACCTGACGTCTAGACTGTTACATCTTAATGCGGTGATTCTTTTCAATTAATTCACCCCCCGAAAACATTAAGTAGTGTACAATCTTTTAAATAATTGCCAACACGATAAATCCATCCACGCCTTTTCGGAGAAGCATATAAACGTAATGATACGCAGGAGCGTACGTAAACGGCTCAAGTTCGTAATGATTACAACCTCTAATAAGATTTTCAGGTAGAAAATTGACCTGAGTCTAATAAGCCAATAAAACGATTCCCCGAGCACACCCATCTACTTATACAAAGCAGTTCGTTAGTTGGTGATAGAACACTGAAGAAATGGAATAATGTATGAATTTAATGTTGGTACGGTTTGGAAATAGTTATAATTAAAATGCCTCGAGGTTTTTTGCTTCCTCTACAATCTAATAATTATTTAGTGTCGGAATTGTATTTGTTCATTATAGAAACGAATACGCTTGATATTTAAAATATAAATGAGATCCTTGACGTTTGAATGCAATATATATATATATATATATATATATATATATATATAAATAATGTAAATTAATTATTTTATCTTTTTCATACCAGACATCAATAGATATCACTTTTTTAAGAAATAGTGATATATCTTCAACTAAATGTACATCTTACAAAATAAAACATCTAAAAAGCAAATCTCAAATCTTTAAATATGTATTCAGATAATATTCAGTTGAAAAAAATACATAAACCTCTCATTCTTTATGCATGGCATTAATTTTTTATATATTAAAATATATAATACATTTAGATGCATTATAATAAATATAAATGGAATTAAATTAAATTAAACAACAAACTGTATATTGGCTTCATTAATCTTAAAATAGAAAATGGAATAAAAGTCATTGTTTAAAAAATAAAAATGTATAATATATAATTAATTTGAAACAATTATAAAATATTCTTTTAATAAATACAGGAAAATGTATTCAAAATAATGAAGAGTTCAAAAATATAAACTAGAGATACAAAAATTAATTAATTTATTCGAGTTTACTTGTATTTTTTACAAAATAACTAACAGATTAAAATATTTAACACAAATTAATTTTTATCCACAACACCACAATGGTTATGAAGTGGTTCAATAAGCACTTATTGTTCACTTTGTTTTTATAAGATGTCGATGCAATTATCGTCAGAGCCTTTTTGTTATTATTTTTTTTTAATAACAATTAACATTTTCTTAATAAGTAAAAGCCTCTGACGATGACAGCATTGCCATCGAAATGCGCATCAGCTGACTATTTTAAAAACAAAAAATGAACAATAAGTGATTATTAAACACTTTATAACCATTGTGATGTTAAGAGTGAAAATTCATTTGCGTTAAAGTAAATTCCCCACAGTTCCAAAACAAACAATAAATTGAAATATTTTTAGAATTTTAATCTATTTTATATATAGAGTAAAAAATATTGAATAAAAAAACGATTTTCCTATTAACGAAAACTTGAACGTTTCGTAAGTTTTAATCATAGGTAAGTTAACACATTTTTCGTATATAAATTCATTATTTGTTAACTTAGTAACTAACGATATGAAATTATTTAATTTAAGAAACTTTCAGATTACAAGTAAACAAATTTGGATAATTTCTACAATTATAATACTTTACTTAAAAGATACTTGTATGGGCTGAATATGTTTTTAATTTTTTTTTTTTTAAATATTTATTTACCACAATCACACTTAGTGTTATTAAAATAATTCATATTAAAAATCAAAAAAGATCTACTAAAAAACAGTTACAAAAATTAATTTCCCTTCTTGAACCTTTTTTTAATAATATACATATTTATATTATCATAATCATAAAATAATTTTTTTAACCCACGAAAATGTTAAAAATTTTAAAACTGTATTATTTCTAATTTAATAACCTACTATTGTAATGTAACTATTGATAATAATTACGGATGTATTAAGAGTTAATATTTCGTAAAAAAAACCTTAAGTAATAAAAAAAATGCAATCAAGTATTAAAACACTCCGACTGAACAAATCAAAAAGATTAAATTAAAAGAAGAAAAAAACACGAAAATCCATCGGACTATAAAAGCAATCGACAGACACAATACAGAAATATAGTACGGCGGGAAATATTCATTAAAACTATATTAAACGTAACTGGATACATTTTCTTTATGTAGAGAAACGACAATTCAAGTAAAACGTAATAATTCTACTGTAAGTGTAATTTAGACAAGTGAAAAATATAATTGTATAATTCGCTACGACAAGAAGTGAATAACGTACAAAGAACAGTAAATTGAAGCCAAGATGGTAATTGTATATCTCAGCATACATTGAATAAGGACTCTATATAATAGTTGTAGAAAAGTGTACCTATAGCACGTTTCAAGATAGTTTCTTATATTAGATACTGTCAAGACCCTTGTACTGTTTTCAATGTAATCTTTTATAATTTCAGTCGTAATGTGGACTCTAGAAACTTTTTCACTTACTAACAAATATGCATGTAAGTTTTATTTTTACTATTTTATTTTTTTTAAAGTTCATAATATAACTGCCACAAACTGCATACATTTTAATATCAATTATACACAAAGTTTATAATAATGTTAATATAAACAGATACATTTCTACATTAGTGTTTTATTTAATTCAATTTATTACAACGAATAATAATTGTTTCTCTAATTAATATTTAATTTACAATTACTTAAAAGTGTTTAGTATCAAAATCAAATAATTGGATATTAAACATATTAATACAGGAATTAATTATAAGAATTTAATTTTGATAATTATTTAAAAACCACTAATCGTTAGAGAATTACATTATAGTATTTTTTTCAAATTTATAAAATACAACCTAATAATTGATCGACGAAATAATAAATTCTTATTTTTAAACATTCTGCTTAGAGTATGTTTTCGATATCATTTCACACTGTTGCTATAAAAGTTTTTTTATTCGAACACCATAAGATTTTATTGAAATAAAAGATTCAAGAATTAACTTACTCATTACTTTTGTACTTGTGTATATTTCAAATTTATTACACAGAAATATAAAATATTTCATTTTTTAACAACATAAAATAAAATTGTTAAATAATAGTATAGTCGATCATACCAAAAATAGTATCGTTGGGTTCTGTGGAGTGCCGATTAGTGAGTTTGTCGGATCATTGGTGGTTTCATTAACACATACAAATTATCTAATAGTAAACTCAAAAATTTCAAAAATAAATTACGTATAATCAACTCACGCAATTGGTCAATGACTTCGAATGTGTTCAGCCTTTTGCACACCCATAAATAATACTTTAAAAATGCAATTATAAAATATGTGAATAATACTACAATAGCATATAAAGGAAGATGTATAAAAAATGGAAATATATTATTCTAACACAGATGTAAGAAACATGAAAACGTAACATGCAGATATTCAATCGATCTCAAACAAACGTTATAAACTGTTAAAACTTTAAATACTCATAACCCAAAAAATATGCAATGGCAATAAGTCAAATTAGATTTTTTCCAAAGAAAAATATGAATTCAATATACAAACCATATTGTAAAAAACAATAACATCTCTTCACTTAAAAGTAACAAAATTCTTAGATACAGACAAATAAAACCAATACAAATACACATTTCAATTAAAATAAAAAAAGAGTCGCTTAATTGAAGATAAACGGAATAAAGATAAGAAAATACACAAAAAATTACACTCATAAAAATTATGTTGGATTTAGACGTGGTACCGGATTACCGGTGGTCAAATTAGTGATAGTCAACTGTATTACAATTAAAAAGAGACAAATAAAAATTAAATGATTATTAAACACTTTATAGTGTCATAATTACTGTATTATGACATTTTTTCTTTTTAGTTTTTAATTTACGAATAAACAGATTAAAATAGTTATATTGTCCTCAAAAGTAAACCTAAATATTTTTTTTATAAATTTTAAATAGATTTCATTTATATATAAATAGTACCATAAATTATTAAATCTATATCCAAAAATGTATTAATCGTTTATGTAAGTATTTTATTTATATTCGACGCTAAAATAACTATTATTTAAAAAAATAAAAAAAATATTTAAAAAAATATGTTCATCATTTTAAAAAAACAAACAAATTACAATATAACAAGTGATAATATTTTAGAGTGGTTGAAATATATCCAAAATAAAAATGTAAAAATATATAACTCTATAAATAATTAACACACAAAGATACAAATTTCTTAAAGAAGTAATTATTATTCATCTACTAATAAATAATAACGATATGATTTTTGCGGATTCTTTTTTAAAAAAAAACTTTTAGTCAGTTTCAAATGTAATTGATATTTTATATACAATATAATTAAAAAAATCTATTCATAATTTATTATACAAATTTCTGTTCGACATCATTTCAATAAAAATAAGTTAGAGTTAAATAATTTTCAGATAAATATTTTTTGGATATTTTAACATTACTATTAAACTCTTTTATTTAAATATCTTAGAACCCCTATTCCTACTCTATCATTCTACTACCGATGTACGTGACGATGCTCAAATATTTGATATACATGTAATCAAAATATTTATATAAAAAAAAATCAATAATTGTAATTTAGTATCTGAAACTCATTTTATATTTATATAAAAATAGTAACATTTCATTTTCACTCCATTTTAGAAACAAGTTATTTTTTGTATTACTTAAATACATAATTACAACAAATATGAAAAAAATCTTTTTCTCAAAATAACGACACAAGTTGAAAACGTAATCACTTCAAATCTTACAAAATTCAGTACACATTCCGTCACTAAAATAAAATAATAAAATAATCTTTGTGACTTTCTTAAAAAAAATAATAATAATAACAGTAAACCGTGTCATAAAAGTTTATTTATAAATGGATTTATTATTTCTATACCTACGCACAAATACAAAAGAATAATCGTCTTTTGTAAGTAATAATAAAGTGCCTATAATATTTTTGAACTTTTTTCGTAAATTCTCTAATATATAAATATCATAGTGCAATAAAAAAATTTAAATTATTCATGAAGTAGTGCTAACTTCGAAATATCTTCTGAACTTTTACATAGATAAATGAAAATAAGATAAAAACAGACGCACGTTTCGTGTGTTGTGTTTTTTTAAATCGTTTAAACTTTTGATAGAATATTTTATATGAATATACTATTTCATTCCTATCTTTCTTCAGTATTATATATATAAATATATATATATATATATATATATATATATATATATATATATAGTTTATTTAAACAGTTTGCAAAAAAGAATTCTCTTTACAAATTGAAAACAACATTTCGTCATTTTTTATATTCGTTACAGAAAATAATGTTAATTGCATATTAGCGTGTCTTATTTCACCAACATCCTACTTGGTTATTTGACGTCAAAATACGATTTTTATAAAAGATAAATACCTAGCATGTCTTTTTAACAACAAATGAAATTAAATTCGACAACAAAAATGTTATTACTTAATTCTAAAAAAATATACGAAAATTTTATGAATGCACAGAGAAAATAAATTTGTGAATTTATATCAAGACATATATATATATATATATATATATATATATATATATATATATATATAAATATATGTAGTTGTATACATTTATAAAATATAATTGTAATTAGATATTATAATTATAAATAATTCGATGTAAAATCTCGCTAATGACACATATTTCAAATAAAATAAAATATGTTACTCATGAGAATAATAAAAAATGTTTTATAGCAGCTATGAGAATTTAAACCTGTTGACTGATATTTTATATTATTTCTTAATTAATACAATAACTGTTATGTTTAGTCATGTGAAAACTTAACGGTCATTTCACTTAATCATCTCAATATTTATCATGAGAGTACAAAATGAAAGAAAATGTTTATGAATAAACACCACTTTAAAAATATCGAAATACATATAGTTTCCATACATAACGTGTAATATATCTTTTATACGAGTCATTCTATTTTAATTCGTCAAACACTTTCTAGAATTTAAGTGTGTATTGTACTTTATTTACAGACTACGTATTTAACTTTACTTATAGTTTGTATAATCGTGACGTAAAACTACATAGATATTTATTTAATGATAACTATTTATACTGAATACTAACTAAAACATCAATATTATCTTTGTTCCTAGTTACACACTTATATTTATTTAACTAGTAAAATTATTTTCTGACTTTATAATTAATTCGATATTTATAATCATCCCAAATTTGGATAAACGTTCATTTAAATCAGAAAAAAATCAATCATATAAAATTCACCAGCACATTTCTAAACATATAAAGAATGTGAACAGATTAAATGGAGAACACGGGGAAACATAAATATACCTGTTTTGCAAGTAAATCGAATGTTAAACCGTGCACGAAAATTTACGTATTTTGATATCGATGCAATCCTGATTATTTATTTTTAGGGTTTTTAACATATTAAAACTTGTCATCCTGCCACTCATTATTCAAGTCGAATACATTTTTAATATTTACACGCTATTTTCGTTATATATTAGTGACACGCATTGCGTTTCGCAAAACAATCGATCCAACTCGAACAGAATAGATAGAAAATATAATATGAATAACCTTGGGAATATTTTTACTGTAATAATTTATTAATTAGATACTATAGAAATAAATACATAATTTTAATTAAGGTGATTAATTCTGTGCTTACAGATTTACATTAAAATAAAATACTATTCGAAATAAATTATGAAATTTATATGACCTTACAAATACACATTAAAACAATAATAATTCTTGAATGTAGTATGAATATATTAAAAAGTACCGATAATTTAGATATCAAAATTATATTTACTAATAACAAATCCAAATAGTTAGATATTAAAAATAAATAATCGAGGAAATAGTTTCACATTGCAAATCAATTATATTAAATAAAATATTTAATTAATTTCACTTTAAAGTTTTAAAAAATAATTAAGAAAAAAGAGCTCTAACTGATTTTTTACTTATCATGTATTTATACAAATATAATAAAGGTTATAATTTGTTCAAGAATATGTTATTATTCATTAGAATAAAAAAAATTCTATTTTTTTAGTATAATAAAAATTGTTATACTCCTATAGGAAAATAAAATATGATATTTTAAAAACCGTTAAATTAATTATTTCTTCGTATTTTTTTTCAATATTATTTATTATTAACTGTTTAAATATATATATATATATATATATATATATATATATATATATATATATATATATATCTCTGCCTAGCAATATAAATATATATAATATATGAAAAAGAAGCACAACTATAACACTTTTTTTTAATTTGATATAAAATATTTTCCTTAATATAATTATAAAAAAATGTTTTAATAAATACGTAAATAAGACAAAAACCTTGTTTACAAATACATGAGATCATTGTTTAAATATAACATAAATTCAATATAATATAATTCAGTAAATATTGTAATAAAATCCTTGAAATAATGACAACACATGTTTAAAATTATAATAAAGACTCTATTAAAATACTAATTAAAAATTAATTAACAAGCGATAAAAAAATAATCTATAATTAATAACATCAAAAAATTAATATATTTAGATATTTTACTTAACATACGATGGTCGTTTGATTAGTATATTTATTTATTGCTTAATGTAATTAATTAATTAATTTAATTTAATTTTCCAATTTAGTTTTTCTTACTTTTTTACCATACTTATCAAACGACCCTCGTATGTTATAGTTAATAAAAAAAATGTTTGTATATGTTATTACATGTAACAGTCTGGATAATCCATATACACAAAATTGTAAAATGTTCGAATTACCGAAAATATAAAACTATAAATCAAAATAAAATTTAAAATGTAACAAAGGAAAATATCGTTTTTTATTGATCAACATTCCACAACTAATATAATAGAAAATTATAATTTATTAAAATAGTAATTAAAGTCCATTATTTATAAATCCTATACCTAAATTAGATTGTTAGTAAGCATAATATAATTAAAAATCGAATCACCTATACTTTACTGTATATATTTTATATAAAATAAATCTACATAAAAAAAAATAGTGAATGATATAAAAATTATAAAATTCATTTAATAATGTTTTACAAAATAATACAAAAATATTTAAATTCGTGTAGATGAATAATTCCTGCTATTTTCAGGAAATGAGTATTCCTACTTCTCAAAATCACGAATAATGAATTAAAATACGATGACACTATAAATGCTACGACGCGAACAAATTTTTATTCATATTGCCGAGTCCTAATTCGAGAATGTAGCATCTACTTTTACTACTTTTCAATATAACTTTATTATAAGTTGCTATACTTATACTCTTCCTTTTTACAACCTCGCTTTTTACGAGTATTTCTTTCTCTAATGAGGTCAAAACGACAAGGGTAAAAATATTTTATCTCGAAACATTCTAAAATTTGCATTGATATGCACGTTATATACTACATTTCCTGAATAAAGCGCTGGACTAAAACTCGTGACCTTTCTTTGAAAACGGTCGGCTTCCATAAGTCACTTACATCGTTAAGTGTGTGTGTATGGATGTATATATGTACGTATATGTATATGTGTATATGTATATATATATATATATATATATATATATATATATATATTTGTGTGTGTGTATGTGTGTGCATGCTTGTGTTTACTCTAAATGGATAAACATTAATGAAAGTAATTAATTTACTAGTTGATTTATTTGTGTGTATTTTCATTTAATTTGTTTGTTCTTAAACATATTTTCCATGTTTGAGAAATTTAGCGATTCTGATTTTTAAGTCTAATATTAGTACTGCAATAAACAAATATTTACTATTGTTATTCTCACTGGTAAATATTATTTTTCATTAGAAATCTATAAAAAATGTTTATTGAAAAATATATCCTACAGAGAATTATTCTTGTATAATAAATTTATTCTGTTCATATGATTTATTACTGAAATCCAACTCGCAAGTTGAAATTACTGAGTAACACAATTTTGAAACCATTTTAATAAGTACAAATAAAAATCTATACTAAAAAAACAATTTTATAACTATGCGTATTTTTAAAATTATACAAGTTTTCAGTAAGCAACTGATAGTTAAAATCTAAAAAAGTGCCAATTTTAAGAAACATTCGACATTAACAAAATATAATGTAAACAGATGGCTAATACTGCAAAAAATTAGTATTTGAAAATGTAGTCTCGTAAATGTCGTCATATATTTGAACAAAAGATTAATTTGAATGAAAACCTCGTGCTACGTTCTGTTCGCAGTGAAATAAATAACATTTATTGATTTTAAAAGATTTTTAGAAGTCGATATTTGCCAAGTGGATAAAACTGGCATTTGCGATAAGACAAATTTAAATTCGAGCTGATGGCATATGGTTTTAATTTGAAAATTATCGTTTGGTAAGCTTTATGAAATTTTATTTATTAATATACTTTTCTAATTTTACGATCTACAATTAAAATAATTTCTACTAAATAATTAATATTTAAAATTAATTAAAATGTTAAAACCGGTATTGCAGTTAAATACTGAAAATTATTGATATCTTTTAATTTTTCAACTTTTTACACAAATTCTTATATTATTTAACAAGCTTTTAGAATAACACAATCCTTTTTCATGTAATACAAATGTATGTAATTATTCATTCGAAAAATCATCTTTGATAAGAAAATTTTTGAAACATTTATAGTGTAATAAATTATTACAGAAATATTCACTCCTGAATTCTTCTTTAAAAACTAAATTAATTTTTTCATTATACAGCATCTATAAAAAAAACCTTACAAATGAAATAATTTCTAATAATTATTTCAATTTAAATTTTCATCGTTTTATTATTTTTTTCATGCTATTGGAAATTTTTTATTAGTATATCTTTACAAAGTAAACATTAATATTTTATATTATAAATTGACATCTTTAATTTCCTCTTGAGCTTAAAAATTGTCAATTATTATAAATACATGAACTTTTTATAGTATCAACTGATATTTTCACTGAAATATCATAGACAAATATTCAAGTTTTTAACAATATTGTTTTCTTTTAAAAAAATCTATTACTCACTAAATAGAGAGTAATAAATATATTGAGTTAAAACTTGCTTTGCTTTTAATGATTGTAGTGTTGTTTTGAAAACTAACTCTGTTTATTATATTATTATAGTTGAATTAAAAAGTTTACAATTGAGTTTTACTGTAAAATAATTAACACAATATATTTTATTACAAGTGGCAAGGATTTATTGCGAAATATGTGAAGTGTACTTACATTTAACTTCACATTAACAATTTTTGATTCTTTTGACTATATAAGAATTACTTCTAATTAGTTTACTTCTAATAAGTTTATCTTATTTTTCACTTATCTGGAATGAGTTGTTATTTAAATATCGATAATCTCTTTTTCATCAAAATGTACATTGTTATTTGATATTAATGACAAGATCAACAAACAAAAATTTTGACTATAGTAATTTTCTGACTAAATTTATGTTCAGACAGAATGTAACAAATATTTAATTTTATTTAATTATTACATAAATACAAGGAAAAATACATTTTTTTACTTTTTTTATTATTTTACAATGATTTCATAATTATTACTATTCAAATGTATCATTCTTTTTTAAAATAAAGGGTCAAATTTTATGGAATACTTGTCAGAGAGTTAAATGTTTCTTAAGTTAAAATATAACAATATTTTAAAATATCTTGAACCTCTAGTACAGTAACAATTATACAAACAACTCTAATTTACTTTATAAAATAATGATTTTTACGATAAAATAACAGAATTTGTACAATCTATTCAATGAAATCTAAATTGTTTTTTAATAAAAAAATCTAAAGCATTAAGTAACATTAAACATAACTTTAACATTAAACTTTTGTAAAAAAAGCATTAAAAAACTTATTACTATAAGATATTTAAATTAATAACATGTATAAGTTTTTAAATCACCGCTAGAAAATAAATACGATTATTCAAATCGTTTGAAACGTTAAACGAAATTATTGTTGACATTTAGCCAGGCCAATGTTTTCAATTTTTATTTGTGTATATTTTTAACATTTCATCAATATTTTTTCTTGATTCGTTTTTATCATTTTTAATACAAATACACGAAACTGAATGTTTATATTTAAAATTGAAATATATTATGAATAAACTGTATTATTATGCGAATTTCTGAAAAAATTAAATCTGTCAGTCATACCATGCACAGAAATATTTTTTGACTTGTTTTTCTGTTAATTTTCGGTTTCGACTAGAGGACAATTTTTCAATGAAGCTAATTACGAACAGGAGGGTTAGATTCTAATAAATATACACATTAATTTTATTCTTTCTTATAAACCTAAAAAATAAATATTTGTTTTGTAATATTTCTTTTTTAAATAATAAATGTTAAAAATTCTTTTTGTATTTTTAAAGTAAAAACTTAATATTTTCTATAAAAATATCATTATTCAAAACGTATTGAATGATACTAAAATAGGTTTGAAAATGTTATCAAAAAAACATTTTAACTGAATGTGATTTTTTTATTAATTAGATGAAATAATAAAAAAAAACGGGAAGAAAGAAAAGTATAAGTGATTCGTAACACATTCAAAACATTATGCAAATAAGTTTATTAGTCATGTTTTATAGTAGACCTATAAATATCTTAAAACGATTTTTGTTGCAAATAAATTACAGAACAGGTTTAACTCTAAGTAATTATGCAAACAATATTACTCATTCTTATAATAAACTAGAGCCTACACAAAAATTGTAATAATATATTCAAATGATATTCAAGTCAACAGTAATGAAAATACAAAAAATTTAAATACTTACTTCAAATATTACCAATTATTGTACTGACATGTGTTTACATATTCAATTCACAATACAGAAAAAGAGAACACAGTCTTGAAAAAAATATAAGTAAGAATACAAAACTCAACACACAAAAATCGATACACAAATTGAAATTTTTATATGAAATAATAATATTTATATATATACATATA
Source organism: Neoneuromus ignobilis (assembly GCA_029203775.1). Lineage (NCBI taxonomy): Eukaryota > Metazoa > Arthropoda > Insecta > Megaloptera > Corydalidae > Neoneuromus > Neoneuromus ignobilis. Next base: position 12,914,364 of record CP092092.1, read on the forward strand.
TGAAATAGTCAGATAATAAAACACACTAAACAAAAAAAATTATTTCAACTAAATATATGTATCATAGAAATGAAAAAGTAATCCACAAGAATGCACAATCTGTCCTTTTTCTCTCTAACAACACGCGTTTACTATTATTTTGAAAAACGTTCCACTGTGCAAAAAATGTGCTGTCTTGTTTTTTTCATAAAAACATGTCCATCACTCTAGAATTTGACTTGTTTTCGTGTTGTCGCCTAGATCCCATTATCTAATGAGCATATATTAGGTGCTAATTATGAGCAGGTTGCATTTTAAAGTCTGTCATACGAATGTTTCTTTTACTAGTTTGACAAATTGTATATGGATAGTTTTACGCGGCAGAGACGAACAGGTCTTCCTCGTTCACAGGCAGTACAACAACTGACTGTCGAGTGTAATGGCCGGCTTGAAGTAAATTGGTGGGGGCTGAATGCGCACGTTGCAGCACAGACGTACGTAACGAGTGAGTGGGGATGTTTTGTTCAACTTCATTCTATATAACATTATACATGCTTAGATATACATAATTATATATATATATATATATATATATATATATATATATATATATATATATATATATATATATATCTGACAATAATTCAATAAACCAAGACAACATAAAAAAGTATGAAAACTGGTAAAATCAGAAAGAATACCAATGTTGCAAATATTATAGCAAATATGAAAAGTTTAAAATGGAAATGAGTCGATCATATAAAAAAATAGACCATCAATGGTTAAGAACTTATTGATTAGGAATCCAGAAATAAAAAAAGATCAAGAAGACATAAGAAAATTCATTAGAGTGGAAAGAAGACAAAAATATTGATTCTCAAACGATTAATCGTCATTCCTCCAAGACCTATTTTGCAAATTTTACATATGCAAATATTAAATAGTATCCAACTTTAACAGAAATTAATTACTTATCCTCAATATCACAAAATTTTATAAAAATGTGAAATAGTTATTTAGCAAACACCTTTTAAAAAACTTGTGTTTTTATGAGTAAGTGATTAATTTATGTCTCAGTAAATTTTCCACAATACTAAATCAGTGATTATCAAACTTATTTAATACATTTTTCAATTGGGTTTTTATTAAATGATTCAATAAATATTTAGTAATGTAATTCTGATTTCCAATTAACAGCTTTTATTTAATGTTTGACAAGCTTCTAATTTTCTTAAAGATTTTTTTTGTGATGACATAATTATATATCAAATATTTTATATAAAATGTTTGTTTTAAAACTATTGCGAATTCACTTTTAAAATTTTCTAAATTTTGACTTTGATTATTTAAAAGAAAAACTCCTGAATTTGAAATATAAATTACTCATTGTGGAATAGGATATAGCTTATTTACTCATCAAATAAATCAATAATCAAAAAAATAACTTAAGATCAAAGTAAATTTTGAAAAAATATCTACCACTTATCATCCTATATGCTTTGTTTAATATTTAAACCAATAGTATATTTATTTCAAGGAAAAATATCAAATACACAAAAAAAGGAAAGTTTTGTAGTTTATTATTTACGAATTTTGATAAAAAAAACCAAGTATTAAAAATATATATTAAAAATTTTCTCCTTCAACTCTTGTACGTATGTATATACATGGATGGTCCAAATGTGACTTAAGAGTTTAGACATTTACTTGCTTACTAAAATTTATTATTCTTACTATCCTTCAGTCTCATTTGGGTCAGTCTGTATATATATATATATATATATATATATATATATATATATATATATATATATATATATATGATGGCTTGAATAAAACTGAAGGATAATAAAAACAATAAATAATAGTAAGCATGAAAATGTGTGTCTAAACTCTAGTCATTTTTGAGCTCTCTCTCTCTCTCTCTCTCTCTCTATATATATATATATATATATATATATATATATATATATATATATATATATATATATATATATATTTATATACACGTATATATTAGTAATCATATTTGCTAAATAGTTTTTTCGCCTTAGTGCTATCACATTTATTGCACACTGATAACTGGAAATTAATATTTACATAAGTAACGAATGAATAATTAAATTTAAATATTTACAATTGATATCTGTACAATAAAGTATAATCTAACATAATATGAGGATACGTTGTATATTTATTACTCTTGGTTACTGATTTTTTATGCAATAATTTTAATACTACATAATAGTTCTTATTGTTATATGATATATTCTACAGAATAATAATATAAATTATATTAAAACCAAAATTTTTGAACAACCAAATAATTCATTTAAATAAAATATTTAACAAATTCTTATTACTCATTCTAGTTCATGTATATGGTTTACAAATATGATATCATCGTTAAAAAATTTACAAATTCATGTTTAAAAATATTAAAATCATTATACAAAAAATGTTTTGAAGTTTTATGTGCTTGTGACTTTAATAAAAATGATACCTTAATCAAAATGCGTATAAACAAATCAAGATAGACAATTCTTATAAAAACATTTTAAAACACTTTAATTAGTGATTGATTTAAATTAATCTAACCATATTGCAAAACTATAATAGTAGTGACAGTAAATTATTATTTGAAATATTAGTAGAAATATTTTTAAAATGTATAAATTAATTGCTCATTGAAAAAAATAATAAATTTTACAGACAACTTCAAAATATATGTAGGTATTTAAAAAAATTACTAAAAGATTTACACAAAAGATTATGGTATTTAATAAAAAAAGTTACTAATAATAGAATAAAATAAAATAATTTTTTACATTCTTGTACAATTTTCATCAATATGAATATTTATGAATTAGTCATTTTTTGCAAAAATTATTCTATAAGCAAGATTAGACAAGCTACATTGATTGTGCTAAGGTCGTCTGGCGCTTCGATGTGCAAGTAAGACACAAATACACACAATACGTCTTTGCTTATTTGCGCCGGTTTCTCACTGAAGTAGCCGCCCTGTCACGTGACGTACGCGCGCTGCGCACCACAGCCGGCTAGATCGCGCGCGCCACTTGTAAACAGATAGCACTACGTAAAGTACTGTTAGCGCTCTTTTTCATGTATTATACCCAATATATATATATATATATATATATATATATATATATATATATATATATATATATATATATATATATATATATATATATCATACCTGTCTGAATACATAAATAAATGAAAATTTTGCAGTCTTTGAGAATTTTAAATTATGAGATTATCATTCTGATAAATTTATAACATAATTATTTATTTATTCAGTATTAAGACTTTTATAAATATAAGCTGTTGTGCTAGTTACCCTACAAAAGACTTTTTTCTTACATATAATTTAATGTTGATGTCATTACGAGTTTTTAGAAATACTACGAATTTAATTACACAATTTATTATATTGTTTAAGCAGTAAATATTTCTTGTAATTAGTGCATGTATATGTTGCATAAAATATCTACGTTGTTAATAATACATTTAATAAATTACATTTTTTATTTTCAGGAAAAAAACATTTGCATTATGTTATTAAATTACGACTTATTATCCTATGATCTTACGAAAGTTGGGTATATTTGTTGTACGTCTGTTATTTCCTTTTTTGTCAGTCAGTTGGAATTGTAAACATTTATTCATTTTTAAATGTATATAATTTAAAACATTTTTTGTTATTACGTTTCAAATTTATTTTAAATGTAAAATCGATTTATATCTTTTAACTTACATTAAATCTACAAATGTAAAATGTTTGCCACTGTTTCATTATTTGGTATTATTTTATCATTAAAAGCAATATGTATATATTTATATATATGTATATATATGTATATATATATATATATATATATATATATATATATATATATATATATATATATATATATATATATATACAGTGGGTCAAAGTGAAACAGGTACAGAGTTATTTTTCCAATAATTTTACACATATATTTCAATATAATAACAATTTTCTTTATTTTTTTTTTGTTTAATTTCTTTATTAAGGTTATTTTTATTATATTTGAAAATTTCAATCGTAAATTAATACTTTTACTCCAGAAAAAGTAACAATTTCTGAAAAATAAACAAAACAATACATCAAAATGAAACTCATACAACTAACAAATTATTTATTAAATTAAAATTTACAATGGATTGAATTATTTTAGTAATTAGTAGAGTAGTGTTTATTAATTTTTATAGCCTTTAAACGATTCGGGATGGATTTAACTAATTTTTCACAATAAGGTAGATCAATTTTTCCCCATTCTTCTAATAACGCTTTTTTAAATCATTGTTATTAATAGTAGTGTGTGTTCTAATGGAAACTTTTAAGTGATTACATAGATTTTCAATCACATTTATATCAGGTAATTATGGTGGTGTTTCCAGTACTTTGGGGCAATTATATAACGACCAACTACGTGTTTTATAAGCTTTGTGCTTGGGGTCGTAGTCCTGATAAAAATTAAATGTTTGTAAAATTCCAAGTTTTTGAGCACTGGCTTTCAAATTTTTTCTTAATAGATCATTATAAACATTTCTATTTATAATTCCATCTATAAAATTAAATTTCCAACCTCTCACGCAGACATACACCCCCATACCATAACATGTCCGCTCCCATGTTTGACTGTAGGACGGAAGTGTTTTACAGACATTTCTGTATTTGGTTTCTGCCATACATTATTTCTCCCATTGGATCCAAATAAATTATATTTGCTTTCGTTCGTAAATAAAACATCTTTCCAATAATCAAAACTCTTATTAACATGTTCCCAAACGAAGCTCAACCTTTTGTTGGGATTAGCTAGATTTATGAAATTTTTCTTCCTGGCAATAGGAGCATGAAACCCATTTTTATTTAGTATATTGTGATTTGTTTGGGAGCTGACTTTTTTATTTAGATACTGTTTAACTTCTAAAGTCAAGTTGGGTGCGCTAATTTTCGAATTTTCTTTAATTTTTCGTAAAATCCAACGCTTGTCATGGTCATTAAAAATCTTGTGAAGACTCTTTTTGACTTTATTGTCAACACTTTGATCATTTTTAAATCTTTTTATTACAGATTATATTGTAGCGTGGTTTTTATTAACTATTTTCTCAATTTCCCGTAGAGTTTTTCCATTTTTGTAATGAAAAATCATTAGCTTTCGCTCGACCGTCGATGATTGTCCCCTTTGCCTACTCAAAGTGAAAATCCAACTTATATTTTTTACAAAATAATTATAAACGACTTAGCAATAGGTTTTTTTTATAACCAAAGTGACCAAACACATATTTGAAGAGTATACTTTCTTAACACAGCAGTTTTCAAGTGAGAATAATTCGTTGTATGAGTTTCATTTTGATGTATTTTTTGTCAATTTTTTAGAAATTGTTACTTTTTCTGGAGTAGAAGTATTAATGTACGATTGGAATTTTCAAATATAATAAAAATACCCTTAATAAAGAAATTAAGCAAAAAAAAATAAAGAAAATTGTTATTATATTAAAATATATGTGTAAAATTATTGGAAACATAACTCTGTACGAGTTTCACTTTGACCCTCTGTATATATGTATGTATGTATAAAAATACACAAAATTTTTAAAAATATTATACGTTGATAACAAAAATGCTTTTTATGCATTACAAAGTATTACTTTTAAAAATTAATTTAGTATGTTTTATTTTTTAACCCTTAGTTTATATAAGAAATATCTTGAAAATATCGAAAAATAGATGAAATCATTTAATGACAGACAATAATTACATAAGTATTACTTTTTATTGATTGAATACTCATAATAATTTACTTTTTTGATGTTTTGTATTATATATATATATATATATATATATATATACACATGTGTGTGTGTGTGTATGTATGTGTATGTATGTATGTGTGCCTGTGTTTGTGTACATAATTATTAAAATCGAGTTATTATCCATAAAACCTATTTAGAATTGATCATAACATAATTAATGTTATATATTAATGGCAAAAATAAAAATGTTCAATGAAATTTATTTGAAAAAACGGAAGTTTTTAAAAACAATGTACATATAATTTATTAACGAAAATTAAACACTCAACCTATCATTTACATTTTTGTTTAATTCAACCACACCTTATTTTGGAGTGAGTATTTGCTATATTAAGTGGAAACATTGTTTTTATAGCTTAGTTGCAAAAAAATATTAATTGAATGATATGTTTTATGCAGTTAATATATTTCTATTTAGGTGTTCATATTGTTTTGTGTTTTATTTTCCAAATATTTGTAGTATTTGTTTAATTAAATGTTATAATTTAAAAAGAAATGGTATAATTTAATATTTTTAATACTTAAATATAGAGATATTAAAATAATGACTAGTTTTGAAATTGTGTGTTTAACCCGCGTATTGATTCTTATTTCATCGCTTAAAAAATATAAAAATCTATATTAATTTTAAATGACACACGAAAAATTATATTAAGATTTTTTAAATCGTTTGTAATAAAGTAGTATAATCTGCTATACGAGATTTTTTTGTTAATAAATCTATCACGAATTTATATTGACTTTATACAGTTACCCTTTTTTTATAAACATGAAAAAACTATCATTAAATTCATTTATATTGTTTCCTTTAATGTAATATTCAATTTTTTTATTTAAACATAACTAAGTTTAAAGAATAAAATGAATACTCAAGAACAATTTAAATACAAATTATACTTAAGTAAATATTTTATGCAAAGTTAAAATAACATTATATTTTAATCAACTTGTGAATCAAACAAGAAATTAATTACTATATATTTTTAATTACAAATGTATGGAAGTCATATAATATTGTTTCTGTGAAAGTAATCTGAGTAATAAATTTATAAGTTAATATTTAATATCTAATTAATATAATAAGATATGAAACGTTACACTTTTTTATTAACAGAGGATCAAAATCGTAAATAACTGTTTCGAAATTGTAATCACTATTATAAGAATTGACATGTAAATATTAATTTATATGTCTTAATTTACATGACATTTCTTTTAAGTAACATTTTTCTTTTGTTCAAGTTATTTTTTTATATTTTTTCAAAGGAATATCTATTGTATTAAAATTCATCTACAATTTAAGGATAATGGCTTTACTTTTGAAATGTGCAAAATAAATATTAAGTAGTTATTGAGTAATTTAATAAAAACTTTTAATGTTAGAGTGAATTATTCTTAATGTCAAACTATAGTGAGGTTATGAATTTAATAACAATTTAAATATACAATGGCGTGAATAGAATATAAGCAACTTGAAATTTCCAACAAACAATTTGTACTACTTATGAAACTTGTCTAGTCGTTTTCAATAAAATGTTGCATTTTAAAGCATCATAATAAAATTTAGTACACTCAGTCGAATAAAAAAGCGTTCACACACAAATACAATATCCATGTATTTTTCGTTACCCTTGTTATCATTACTTAGAGTCGCTGCAATAAGTTCATAATACAATTTATTACAAACGCTACATTTCACAATAAAAAATTTAAGTATGAAACCTCAAATTTCAATTTATACACGTCTAAGTAGTCACATATTACAGTGATAACAAGTCGAGTTGCAAAAAATGTTTCTTGTATGTGTCGAAACGAAGAGCAATATCGCGTGTTCGATACGTACATGTGTGCAACAAAAATGATACGAGTGGCTCGTACGGTTGCATTTCTATTAGTAATCCATATCATGTATTGACACGTAATAAAATTCGTAATAATAAATGTTCAATGTGAGCGATTGTACGTTGCAGTTCAGCTTTATAACGAATTATCATTCTTGCTCAGTCTATCCATTGTTGGCGTCAAATTCGCTCGTATGTGGGAATCAGATCGACGTTAGCATTGAACGGTGATTGATGCAAGTTCATTCAACCGTCCACCGTAGAGCTGCAGTGAACAAAATACTAGGGATCATTTTTATTTTATGCCGCTGTAATCAATCCCAGAGTATTTTTGAGAATCTAACTTAATAGCATTTTTATACAACGTGTTTTTTTTACGAATTATGATTGTATGTCATGCTGATAAAATATTTAAATCAGATCAGTTTGTGATTTTTTTATATTTTCTTTTTTATAAAACGACACCACTGAAACGTTCTATTTCATATTTATAATAGATCTCTTAAAATTAATCAAATTTTTTCTCTCCTAATTAAACGAGTGTTTTTTTCATATTCATTAAAAAATTGTTTCGAAAATGCATTTATAAACAGAGTAATTTTGATATTTTTTATCACAAAATATTTATATTTAATATTTATCATTTCATTTTATTATTGGCTTTGAGCAGTTTTTTTTCATTATATTGTGATTAACACTAGAACTACCGATGTTAAATATATACCTAGTTTCACCGCACTCGTCAAATTGACGTATTTTTGATCATGGCTTTCATTTTAACTTTTCACTTAGTTTATGTAAATAAAAGAATATAATTTAACAAAAACAACACTTAATATAATAATTCATTAATTATTAATGCAAAAAAAACAAACAAAAACACTTTCTATTTGCATTTATATTATAGCACATTTGATATGTTTGGAATAACTATGAATCACATATTTTACAAATACATGTTATCTGTGTGAACACTTGCCACAAACATATTTGTCAGTTCGTAAGCGAACACTCCTCTCGCTTTTTTTGTCGAAACGAATGAATCTCATAATTTCCGAAAATCTGTTTCTACTCATAGTTTCGGCTAAGAAAGAAGGTCCCCATTTTTTGGACCACAAATACGATAACTTCATGTTTCTTGCTTCGTAGGCTCCTCGAGCATACAAAATGGCTATAAAAGCATATAATTCGTCCATAGTAATTTTCCAGTCGTTCTGTAAAATGTTTCTGGCCTGTAGCTCAGTGCAAGCTTTTATGTGGCTCATAATTCTATTATCAATTATAAGCCGAAATACACTACTAACATTACCAAGCATAATGTTTCGCTTCGCATAACTAGTTGGGCCCGAAGTATCCTTGAATATAGTATGTAATGGCAATCTACCAACACAACCATTCCCTAATTCTTCCCATTCCGTCGACAGCAATGTCTTTTTGCTGTCTTGGTTCGGTTTTTGTTTGGCTATCCGATTCAGTATCTGAACATATTCGCAATCGCTTACTGCGTTTGTGGCTATTTTGGGGAATTATATCTTCACTCCTTGAATCTTCACTTTTATATTTATCTTCTTCACTTTGTTCAATATCTCGTACTTCAATTTCATCCTCAGCTTCTTCAGAGTCTGAAAAATCAGTTTTATTTTCCACGCAAGATATGTCTAAATCATTATTACTTGAATTAGTATCCGAAGTGTCTTCATTTATACCAGTGAGTTCTTTGAATTCTTCGAATAATTTGTTGCTTCTTGTAAATCGTTTCATTGTTGCCTAGGATTTACAAGAAATAAATTTGAATTTTTAATAAAAATATGTTCATACTTTTTTCCCAGATTGGACTTTTCACAGATTACACTTTGCACCAAGAACTTTATCACATTAGAAGTACAACTGATAATGATTGCAACCTTTTTTTCATATGAAAAATGTACCTAAAATTTTTCTAGGAAATGTCTGAAAGCGATATATGTGTATGCAAGGATGGACATCAATACGTATTTACATTCACTTGAATATAAATTATTATAAATTTTGAGATTGCTAATGTCGTCAATTTGACGTGTCTTGGTATAAATAGGTATAGGTCATACTAATTATGGAAGTTAAAGTAGCTAAGTGGAAATTGAATAGGAATATTTAATTGTTCTTATATTTCATTAAAAGTCGTCATAAAATTCTAGAACAATACATAAATCATATCGAAATTTTTAAGCACGAAATTTGAAAATCGTCAAAATGACGCTCTTGGTAGTTCTAGTGTTAATATTTATATTACATATGTTTTTACTTTATTTTGATATAGTAAAAACATATATAGAAAAATCAAAATTCAAGTACAGATCAATATATCAATAATAATGACTTAAAATTTTTTCATAGAAAGAATTAAATTTTAGAATTTTTTTATTGGGTTTAATGATTTTTTTATAATATTATATGCATATTAAACAAAATAAATTACAAAAAAATCAACGATCGAAATTAAATGCTCTTAAAAATGATTTCTTGTTATGAGATATTTTGTTATTTTTTTAATTTATAATCAAAAATATTTCAAAAAATAATTAAAGTTATATTTCATGTTAATATAATATATACAAAATAAAATAATTAAAGTAAGAATAATAATAACTTTATATCTATTACAACTTTTAGAAATGTTTATAGAAGAATATTATTCAACATGATCAAATTTTTAATTCATTTATAATATTATATATTATTTTGTATAATTTTGACAAATATCTTGATTAATTAACAGTTAACATTGCAATTATGTTGAAATGTATTATTTTAAAATATTTAATTATTATCTATTGGATCAGATTTTCAATCATATTTTTGTAATATGATTTAATTTTTATACGATAACGAAAATAATATCGTTATACAAGTAGGTTCAAGTGTATATAAATAAAAAATAGTTAATTTTTGAAATAAATATTTGTTTGATAAAGAAAACTTTATCATGTGTGGAATAGAAGTAATTTATGAGTAAAACTTTATTTAACTACAGTATCAAATTTTTGAGAAACTTTATTCAATATATTTTTATTGGACAGTTTGTATATCTGTTTAAATTATAATTAAAGAAGTTAGAATATGTTTAATATTTAAGATTTTTTTAAAAAAAAGTCATAATATGTATAAATTATTTTTGAAACTGTAAATAAAATTTTCCAAAAATTCTTGTACTTGAAAATCTCTCGAGTAGTAAATAAACATTTTTTGAAAAGTCAATAATTAAGGAAACATTAGTTACGATTAGAAGTTTAACATACTTTGTAAATTAATTTGTCATTTTTATTTTGTGAATTTTATATTTCAAAAATTTATTTTTTTAAACTTATTTGCAGGAAATTATGTATTTATTAAGAATTATTTGAAGAATCTATTAATTTACAACAATTATTAAATTTCTTTAAAAATAGTTTTCAATTAAATTATATTTTAAATATCTCAATGTTACATACAGACAATTGTACAAATCTTTCTGGTTAATTAATTTTAATTTCATTTGACAGTTTTTGAATTGAATGTTATGGTTTTCTTGCTTTTATATAATAACACAAATGAAAGAATAGAAGTTCTGAATTCCCTCTCTATAAAATATTCAATAATTTAATTCAAAAAGTAGCTCGATTGAAAGGAAATTGTAATTTCAATACATCGTGTCTATTATTATAAAGAAATCAATTACACACGTCAGTACAGATGACACGATATTCAATAAAACATGATTTCTATTACACTAACACTGTCTGATTTTTAATTGAAAAATATCATATTGAAAAATTGACGTTTTCACATCGGCGTCATGAATTCGGGGATTTGATAAGAATATTGCCATTGTTGTCGAAAACGGATTTGAAATTAATTGATGACGGAGCACTGTACTAGGAGACGGGAAGTTACAGCTGTAGTGACTTTTCCGTTTATGTTATGGTACCATGCCGACAGTCATCATGTTACAAGTACTCGACATTTCTATTGGTCTTGTGTTTCAATTACAAATTGGTTTGTTTCTGATTTCAAGAGAATAAATAAATCATTATTACTAGATAAATAATGGAAGTACTTTTATTTCTATTTCAATTATTTTCAGTCTCGTATATTTCAATTACAATAATCTATTAAACATTTGAGAACTGATATTTTAAATAACGGAAACAATACGATCGTATTTTCAGATAATATTCAATCTAAAACAGTAATATATATATATATATATATATATATATATATATATATATATATATATTTATATGTTAGATAAAGAAAAAAAATTCTTTTATTTTTAAATTATTACGTTATGTTATATGAAATGTCGGATTTTTATTTTATTTCCGATATAATAATCCGACATTTCATATTATACAACTAATAAAATAAGAACACTTATATTTTTTGCTTAAAATGACTTGACTAGCTGGTTGTTTTTGTTATAATTGATTATCCACTATTTCAAGTTGTTCACAGTAAATGTTCGCTATGATGGTTTGACCAACTTTTGGATAATCATAATTAATAATTATTCTAGTTCACCGAACACGGAAAAGATTTTTTTTACTTATTTTTACTTTAGATGTTCGTGGTAAAGGATCATTTGATGAAAGTCAGTGGTAACTACGTTTATAATCGAAATAAAAAATCCATTTCTTGTCAAATTTTATAATTTAATACAAAAAGTTTTACGATTTTAGCCGAAAAATAAATGATTTCTTATTTTTTCGTCACTTACTTCGAACTCTTCAGCAAGTTGATGACATGTTAAATTCGAATTTGTTTGAATCATTACTTCTATTTCGTTGATATTTATATTTGATGATCAGGTTAGATGATCTACTTCAACTTCTAATAATTCATCTCTTCAAGCAATTTTTTGAACTACCTCTTGACCATTTTTAATATAACTACCCTTCTTCAAATACAATACAATTTTTTTTTTTGTAATTTCAGCAACTTTAAAACTAAGTTTAAATTCGTAAAATAAATAAGCACGTATATTTATGTAATATTTTGTACAGATATTTTGAACATTTGAAATTATATTTTAAATTGAAGTGAACATATCGAGATGCAGTCAACGAATGAAACAAAGTATATACTTTGTTACTCAGTTAATTTGCCCGGAAAAATGAAACATACGATGCATAAACAATTCTTGAAATTATGATACACACGAAAAACGACAAAAATTTCTTGATTACTCAATATATATATATATATATATATATATATATATATATATATAAGTATTATAATTGGGCATCGGGTTAGGCTAGCGATTGGGCTAACTTAACAATTAACACTAAATGCACAATTATTAAACAAAATTTATTTATTTTATCAGTTAAATAACAACACTTTAATCAAATATTACACAGAATTCATCACTTAATCATCACTGTGACTCGAGGAGCTCTAAATATGAACGATTCGGATTCAATAATCGAACTGACTTTACAGATTGTTTTAATTCACAAAGAAACCTCTGATTATTATCAAGATGTTTGGTTTGCATAATCAATTGACATAATTGATTATGTTGTATTTCGTGGTTCGAGATGCTTCTCTGCACTCGCCAGAGAGGTATTATTCAAACAATCGTTACGTGCTTGTTAATATATGCTGTCCTGTGTGACTAGCCTAAATAAAAATTCTTAAAGTTTTATGAGTTATATAAGTTATATATATATATATATATATATATATATATATATATATATAGGATCATCCAAATGTGACCCCTAGATTTGTGTTTTATTTTAAAAAAAACGAAAAAAATTATACACATGTTTCTCTATACACCACCCTATACAAATGTTTCTTTTTAATAAAACACAAATCTAGACGTCACATTTAGATGACCCTCTATATCTCCTCATATATATACAACATATGTGCGTGAGTTCAGGTTTGTATGTTTTTATTTAATATTAATTATATTTTTGATTGAAAATCAATAAAAATGTTTATTTTAAAATCACTTTATATGTATATATGTATATATATATTTGATATAAAAATTGATAAAATACAATGTAATAATTACATTACAATTATTTTATCATCAGTAAAATTTTAATCGAATAACGTAAGAATCAATATGAAAATCAGCTCGTGTTCATTTTTTATATCTTTTGAATACGATTCGTGACATTTTCAAATTGTGAAGAAAACAATAATCCATGAATTTACTATATGGCACGCCTGTGTCAACATAAGAAACAAATATTCGATATTGGAAAATAAAATCAGGAATGTTGCATACAATAACAATAACAGAGTTTACAGCAAGGGCACGCCGTTTCATGAACCTAATGGCGAGACTGAACATAATAGCAATTTCATACAAGAACGCATAACATTTTTTTTAATATCGGTTTGAATATTCTCAAGTGTTTATGTGTTCGTATTTTATTGACTAGTGAATTTGATTAAACAATTATTGTTCTACAGTTCAACGATTCGTTCGTGAAAAAATTATAATTGCATTTTATACACACATACACACATTTATATATATATATATATATATATATATATATATATATATGCATTTATTTGTTTATTAGAAGAAAAATTTTAATCAATAAATCATATTTTTCTTGATACCTAGTGGCAAAATATTGATATTAAAACTGTAAATTAGTATTTCTAATTATAAGTTTCAATGACAATATATATTTATAATAATGTAAATATTTACATAATCCCTTATATTGAACTTAAAAATGTTGATTTTGGAAAAAGAATGATTTTCATGAAATTTGCATATTTTCCCTTAATGATTTAAACAAAGAAGTTTATTTTTTTATATTAAATCAATATATAAAATTGGTATTTATATTAATAATTCATAATCATTTCCACCAAAAACTTTTCAGTTCATAGAAATATGATTTATTATTATCATTTAATTAAAAAAAATAATTTAGTTTTCAGACATAAAAATCGAAATGTACATTTTTCGTTTATATTATTTTATTTTAAATTAAACTTTGTATTTATTTTATTTTTCTGTTCTATAAAGTTAGATTGAAAATTAAGGACATTATATTTAAAAAATATCATAATGTTGAAAACTATTAGATTAAAATACAATTTTTCTTCATGTAGGATCATTATAAATTTATTTTGTGTTATTAAATTTTATAATTTTCTAAAAAATTAATCGATTTTTGTATTAATAATGGATAAATTTAAATAGTTAATTCTTTCAAAAATGTTATAGAAAATAAAAAATATTTTAATGTAATTAATTTGTAATAGTTAGTTAATTTATTTAATAAGTTTAATTTTAAATTATGTTTTTTACATTTATATTACATACTAAATTTGTTATATTTTATATATATGGTTATCCAAATATGACGCCTAGATTTGTGTTTTATTAAAAAGAAACATGTGTATAGGGTGGTGTATAGAGAAACATGTGTATAATTTCTTTTTAATAAAACACAAATCTAGACGTCACTTTTGGATAACCCAATATAAATTTGCTAAATCATTTTTTTTAAAATTAAAGAAAAGGAAAATATTATAGTAAATTGGTTTATTGAATCTTCCAAGTTTAATTTGAGTTTATTTATAAACTACTTAGGTTATTTTTTATTTTTTACCGTATTTTTCAATAAAGATAATCTTTATCAAACACAAACACTATATCATATTTTTTCTTTGTTCTTCCTGTTGTTGATTTAACCTTTCGATTCACGTATTTGTTGTGATTGTCCGCTCAATATATCACAATAAACATTTATATACGTTTTCCAAACAGGAATTATTCACTGAACTGAGCCAATGAAAAAGCCGCGAGCGTCTTATTCCGCCAACCGCATCTTCGGTAAATAGTTCGCTTGACGTGCGATCTTACCACACCAAGCACACGTGTCAGCGAACGACAGTCTCAAGATTAACCAGAAATTCAGTGGAATTATCCCTGCAGGATGATTAAAACAATCTTGAAACTATGCGCTAAGGAGCACCGCGTGGTTACAGAGCACACCGTTACAATATGAATCGTTTCGTTGTTAAGAGTTGCCTGAGGGTGGAAAAAACAGAACCGTAATTATACATTCTTGTATCAGTTTTACGCGATAGTAGTTTGTATTTGAATCTGAGACAATGTAGGGGTTGAAGCTGGAGTAAAGAGATTAATTCTGAAATGTTAAAACATATTCTTGCACGACATTTTACACGTGCACACACATACATACATATACGAATATATATATATATATATATATATATATATATATATATATATATATATATATATATATATATATATAGAATGGCACGAATGATACTGAAGGATAATAAAAAATAATACATATAAGGAAGAAAATGTATGTCTAAACTATACAGTCGCGTTTGGGTTAACTTATATATATATATATATATATATATATATATATATATATATATATATATATATATATATGTATATAAAAATTTATTGAAATTCCGATTTCTTAGGCATTATATTTTATTGTGTGAGTACCACATATTAAAATAATTTATGAATTTATCACTCCATCATATGTAATTACTTTTCATGATATTAAATAATGTATTAAAGAAGATGATTCATACTTCAAAAGTGTCATATATATATATATATATATATATATATATATATATATATATATATATATATATACCCGTCCCTTAATTTACGCGGGACTTTTTTTATGCGTCAAATTATACCTCTATTTACGCTGCACTTTTTATACACAGTATTGATTTACTCTGCACTTTTTATACGCGGTCAGATAGATTTCATTTTATATAATTTTTCATGGAATTTATTATATATCAGAGTGACGCAAATTCTTACTTGAACGTATAAAAGCACGATATAAATATATAAAGGGTTGATTGTTTTGAATTACAGTAGCGATAGGGACACCGAATAAAATTTATCTATTTTTGTTTTCTAAAACGTCATTATTTTTTTGTTAAGCTATGTGAAATAAATATGTGTTTCTACAACTTTACTATCTTTTATTTCCAATATTTTTTCTATTGTACTGACAGATTCAATTTATGCGATTTTCATTCGCGTAAAACGAATCCACATGGAACGGATACTCCGGGTAAATTGAAGGACGGGTGTATATATATATATATATATATATATATATATATATATATATATATATATATATATATATATATATATATGGTACCCTAAATGAAACTGAAAGATACTAAGAAGCAAATATTTATCTAAGCTGTTCTGACCCATTCAGTCCAATATATATATATATATATATATATATATATATATATATATATATATATATATATATATATATATATATATATATATATATATATATATATATATATATATATATATATATATATATATATATATATATATATATATATTATATATACATACGAATATATACATATTGAATTTTGGAGAGATGTACGTTTTTCACACAAAACTATATTGGCGATGTGAATTTGAAGTGATTATTGATCAATAAAAGATTTTAACCGGAAAAATACTATATTGCAAAATGTTCTTGTTATTAAGTTAAAAGTTTAAACAATGAATATTTAATGAAACATACTTAAAAAAATCACATTAAAATAATTATTGAAATAAAAATAATTAAATATATATATATATATATATATATATATATATATATATATATATACATTCATTTTTAACATTAGTATTACTTAAATATTAAATTAAAAATGATTTTGATGAGAATTATAAAAGTTGATAATTAAACTGAAACTGAATTAACAATTATTAACTATTTTATGAGTTTTTAAATACATTGTGTTTTGAAAGTTTCTTTGCAAGCCGGTTATAAAACTACATTTACTGATGTAAAAACTAAAGTTATATTTATAATTTTATTATTAACTATATAAAAAAATATCTAATAAATATGAATATTTTATTTATTTAAATTCAACGAATATTTAAAATTAAAAAGATAGTAATTATGAAACTAAACATTGTTGTTATAATTAAAAAAAATATCAAGAATTTAAATTAGTTCCCTTTCATAAAAGTATGAAAAGTCATGAACGATATACATACATATATACGAATTAATTTATAAAAAAAAAATATTAATTAGTATAGAATAAGCATATAATTAATAATGAAAATTGAATTTCGATCTAAATACTAGATATTGTATTTTCTTATGTATTTAATCAAAAACTTATAAAATTATATATGCTCTTATGTATGCTAATTTTGAAATGTATATAAAGTTTTAATTAGTTATACTAGTAACTTGATTCGAATTAATACAATAATTTACATATACGCTTACGCTTTACAATTAACAAGAAGATATTTACAATAACGCCACCAATAATAAATTTATCGACTACAAAGTATCAATCCATACAAGGTGTTAGTTTATATAGGGTTTTCCAATAATAATGTCAAAACTTTGTCAGCTAGTGGCAACCATGTTTGAATTTTTTAAACTCATTTTAACTATATATAGTTTGGCTAATTATCTTTTTACATTTAACACTTCAACAACGCTTAAAAATTGTAAAAACTTTAATAGACTTATTGAAACAAAAGTTTAATGAGTCCATTATTTCACGAAATGGACCCATCAATTGGCCACCAAGATCATGTGATCTAACTCCATTGAATTATTTTCTGTGTGGTTATGTGAAATTATTGGTTTATACTGATAAACTAAAAATAACAAAAGCGTTCAAAATGAACATTGAACGGGGAATTTATGAAATTGGACTACAATTATGTGAAAGAGTGACCAAAATTGTACTAAACAAATGCACTATATCAAACGAAGTCATTGTGGTCATATGAGTGAAATTGTATTCCATCTATAATACCATAGGATATGTTTAAAAATAAAAAAAACTAATTAATTAATTTTTTTTATTTCCATTTAAACTTTTGGTGTGGTTATTGGAAAACTCTATGTAAATCATAGGCAGGATATATTTAATAATATAATTTATATATGTTTCGGATTAAAATTAATTCCTCAATGAAAAATATTTATTTCAAATATATTTTAATTACCTTATTTCAATTACTATTATATATATTTTTATTTATGTTATGAAAAATTTAATCAATGTGTATTTATGTTACACTGCAATATTAAATTATTCAACATTTCAGTTTAATAAATAATAATTCATTTTCTGGTATTGAAGTTAATGAGCTCTTACCTTTTTAATTACATATTTGGTAAAATTTTGTTCATTAAATTAATCATCAAATCATTGATGTATGAAATATTCTATAAACTTTTTTGATACATCAATCAACATATTATAATAAACATCAGTAAAATATAAATTTGATGTATGGTTAACGATCCAATCAAAAATGTTTATGTATATCCGCCTTATATTTTTTATTGAATATAATAGAAGGAAAAATATAGGAAAAACACACACGCATGACAACATTGACAGTCAAAAAACGAACATACAAATAAATGAATAGGGCAGATATATCATTATCATTTAACATAAACACTTGTCTATTATATTATGTCTCTATATATGAAAGGAAATCACAGAACAAGCATACATCCCATTCGTGCGGAAGGAACAAGCCACACAACAAAACCTGTCTGTATGTATTATATAATAGTACATATATAAATATATATATATATATATATATATATATATATATATATATATTTGTATGTATACTCTTATATTATGTACTCTGTTGTGTTATATTCGATCACTATCAAGTAGCAGCACCACATAATAGAAAACACAACGATATCGTAACAGATAATCCGGCACGCACGCTTTGCCGATCATAGGTGCCTTAGAAAATGGGTTGTATGAATACCATGGATCTAATATGTATGTAGGATACACAATTATTGTTCAGATTTTTCTTATATATCAGGATTTGATGTCAGACTTGTAGTAATTTCTTATAAAGTATTATATTTTTATATATAAAACGTTGAATTTTATATTGAAACTTCAAACTAGATGGAAAAATCAAAAATTACATAAAATAAACTCAATTTTGTATACTTCTAATATATACGAGGGTAGTCCCATAAGTACCCGTCTTGAACTAGAGATGGCGGTAGTTGTTTGAAAAATATCACTGTATTAGAAAGTACACAATCCATAAAGCATATATTTCAAGTTTGAGGACGCCACGTTGTTTAGTATTTGTTTGGCAGCCATCAATAGTGAACGTTTTCAGTGAATTTGTGAAAATGGAGAAAATTGGTCATCGTTACGTGATACAATACTTTTATTTAAAAGGCCTCAGCCCAACCAATATAAAAGCTGAACTGGATTCTACTCTGGGTGAGTCTGCTCCTTCGTTTACAACAGTGAAATATTGGGTAGCAGAGTTTAAACGAGGCCGTACGAGCTGCCAAGACGAGCATCGCAGTGGTCGACCAAATGAGGTGACGACTCCAGAAATGGTGAAGAAAATCCACTAAGCGGTACTGGATGATCGTCGACTTGAAAGTGCGCGAGCTAGCAGACATAGTAGGCATTTCAAAAAGTGCGGTACATCGCATATTATCTGAAAATTTGGACATGAGAAAGCTGTGTGCAAGATGGGTACCGCGTTTGCTCACACTCGAGCAAAAACAATGTCGTGAATATGTTTCAATTGAGTGTTTAGCGAAGTTTCACAGCAACAAAGTAGAATTTTTGCGGCGTTTCATAACCATGGATGAAACATGGGTCCATCACTTCACACAAAAGAACAATCAAAACAATGGACTGAAAAGGGAGAACCAGCTCCAAAGAAGACGAAGACCGTTTCATCTGCAGGCAAGGTCATGGCGTCGGTTTTTTGGAATGCGCGTGAGATAATTTTCATTGACTATCTTGAAAAAGGAAAAACTATCAACGGCGAGTATTATGCGAACTTATTGCAACGTTTGAGCGAAGAAATCAAGCAAAAACGGCCGATTTTGCTAAGAAGAAAGTGTTGTTTTATCAAAACAGTGCACCAGCTCACAAATCCGTTATTGCAATGACCAAAATTAATGAATTAATATTTGAATTGCTACCTCATGCACCCTATTCGCCAGATTTAGCCCCCTCGGATTATTTTCTGTTCCCAAACTTGAAAAAATGGCTCAGTGGTCAAAGATTTCCCAACGATGAAGAAGTGATGTCGGCAGTTAATGGGTATTTTGAGGAGCAAGACAGTTCTTATTATAAAAAGGGTATAAAACTTATTGAACATCGCTGGGAAAAGTGTATAGAGGTGAAAGGAGATTATGTTGAAAAATAAATATATTTTTTTCCAAAATTTTTGTGTTTTCTTTGTTGGATCGGGTACTTCTGGGACCATCCTCGTGTGTATATATATATATATATATATATATATATATATATATATATATATATATATATATATGTAAATTTATATATAGCTCAAATGAGACTGTCGATTAGTAAACAATAGTAAATAATAGTAAGCAAGTAAATGCATGTTAAACTCTTCAGTTACATTTTTGTCACCCTATATGTTATGTTACTTTCAATAATAATAATATATATTTAAAAAGGTTGTATTGATATCAATTATTCATTAGCATTTTTATACAGAAAGCATCATTTTAAAAAATTATTATATAAATACAAATTGTAAATAAATAATTATGTAAAAATAATAAAATTTAAATATATTTGTTATTAAACTAATAGATTTTTACATAATTATTAGCATTAAATTATTTTTAACTAATATTTCTTTTAGAAAATGATATATAAAGTTGACATTTTGATATTTTAAAAACATTTTTATAGTATAATACAGAAAAAATGTCTTTTAAAAATAATATTTCAAATTATGATGGTATATGTGTTATTTTTGTATTATTTATCAATAAATTAAAAATAAAACATATAAAAAAATATTATTAATTTTTAGGTCAGATTATTCTTTTTTATAGTAAACTAAATAGATCAAACGAAATTATATTTTATTCAGATTATAAAAATAGAAATAAAATTTATTAATTATTTTCGAATCATTTTATTTGTATTTCCACAAATGTCCAAAACCATGAAATTTATTTAGATATGTTTTATCACATTTTAAAAAAATATTTTTTTATAAAAATGCTTAGATCCAATATCAAATTAGAATTTTTATTGACATTTGTTGATATAAAATTTGGTCTTAAATGAAAAGCAATAAATTTTGAAAAATAAAATTTAAAATTGTAAAACATAGATTAATAATTTATTATAAGTTATTTTATTTTATGCAAAGAATAAATTTCGAAATTTTTGTAATTTTATTGATATAAATACATAGTATTTAATACACATTTAATCCAATTACAATTATATAAAATATGCTTATTTATAATTTTATATTTATTTTTCTGCTTTAATTTCAAAGAATATTTAAAAAATATTTACTTAAATTAAGAAAATTGATACTCTTTATGGTTTATATTTAATATATTAGGTTGGCAAATATCTCCCTTCCGCCTTCTGGTCTTTTGAATTTCGCAGCTATGTACAAAAAAAAAAAAAAAAAAAAAAGCGGAAGGGAGATACTTGCCAACCTAATATTATATCTCATAATGTTTGCAGTAAGTTCTCATGTATATCGAATATAAATAATATTATTGATAAACTAATGCACTAAGGAACTTTTAAATTTATTTTTTATTTAAAAGTTGTGAACTCTAATTGAATTCAAATTTAGTACTATAACGAAACCTAAATTTAAGTTATATACAAATTAATTATCATCCCAACATAATAAGATATTGAAAAGTGTTCGATTATTATTTATTGTTATTTTTCTCTGTTTATAAGCAAATGTGCATGTCAATGAAAATTATGGCATTGTCATCGAATGCACGTCAGTTTATAAACAAAAAAGTGGACAATAATTATTATTGTGTGAAAATTAAATCACCATAGTTCCAAAACAAATAGTGATAAATTATATACATAAATATTATATATATATATATAATAGGTAACCAAGAAGTTCAGTCGCTTTGTCTGTATCATAAATCCAATAATTGTTTAAGCATCATTACGCCGAGCGCATTAATTGAGTAATTAAGTACATACCTTATTTCAATTGTTTACTGCATCTTGATATGTTCATTTTAATTTAAAACATAATTTCAACCCTTCAAAATATCTGTGTAAAATAGTTTAATACGTGCATATTAACTTTATGAATTTAAATTTGATTTTAACGTTGGTGAAATTACAAGAAAAAATTGTTCTACATTTGGAAAATGAGTAGTTATGTCAAAAATGATTCAGAAGTGGTTAAAAAATATTGTTTTAGGAGACGAATCCAGATTAGTCAAACCTTCAAATACAAATATCAACGAATTACAAACAATGATTGAAACAAATTCGAATTTAATATTTTAACAGTTTGCTGAAGAGTTTAAAGTAAGTGACATAACAATACGGAATTATTTGCACAAAAAAGGGAAGAGGTAGTTATTAAGTAAATGGGTACCGCACACTTTAACTTCTGACAACAAATTGCAGCATCTAAACATTTATGGATCTATTACTTTACGGCTAAAATCGCAAAACTTATTGCATCAAATTCTGACTTGCGCCAAAAAATGGATTCTTTATTTCAATTATAAAAGTAAATATTACTTCTTATATTATTAAATGATCTTTTGCCATAACACTTAAAGCAAAATTGGCTTCGAAAAAAAATCTCTTCCGCGTTTGACGAACTTCAAGAGAAATTATTCATTATAAGTATATACAAAATGGTCAAACTATTATAGCAAAAATCTACAATGATATATATATATATATATACACCAACCCAAATGTGACTGAAGGGTTAATAAAGAATAGTAAATGATAGTAAGAAAGTAATAATATGTCTAAAACCCGCAATATTATTTGGGTCATCCTATATATACTTATATATATATATATATACTTTATATATAATATACATAGATATATATATATATATATATATATATATATATATATATATATATATATATATATATATATATATATAGGGTTTTCCAGTAAGCGCTTCAGGAGTTTAAATGGAAATAAAACAAAAAGTATTTAATCAATTAGTTTTTTTTATTTTTAAGTATATTCTATAGTATTATTGATGAAACATAACTTCATTCATACGACTACTACTACTCATATGACTTCAACTTACATAGTGTAATCGTTCAGTTTAATTAAGTTCAAGTAATCACTCTTTCAAATAATTGTATTCCAATTTTGCCAGTTACACGTTCAATGTATATTTTTAATGATTTTGTTGTTTGTGGTTTATCACCATAAATCAATAATGTTAAACAACCACACAGAAAATAATCCAACGGAGTTAAATTACATGATCCTGATGGCCAATTGATGGGTCCATTTCGTGAAATAATGGACTCATTAAATTTTTATTTCAATAAGTCTATTGAAGTTTTTACAATTTCTAAGCGTCGTTGAAGTGTTAAATGTTCTATGATAATTTGCTAAACTATACTGAGATCAAATGTCAAAATGAGTTTAAAAAATCAAACATGGCTGCCACCAGCTGTCAATGTTCTGACATTCTTATTGGAAAACCTTATATATATATATATAAATTATTATTCGGAAACCTAGATATATATATATATATATATATATATATATATATATATATATATATAAATTTTATTCTGGGAACCTAGATATATATATATATATATATATATATATCTAGGTTAAATGTTCAGACAAACATCATTGATAATTGGAACAGAAACATAGATTTGTAGGTAGAGACTGGGACAAAAAGCATTTGGATCGGTCGAAAAAAATTTTGGGAGACGTCTTCACCACCAGTACTTTAAGACACTGATGATAATAATAATATATATATATATATATATATATATATATATATATATATATATCCATTAAGATTTATGGGTAGATTAATTCGTCAGAATGGACTGTAAGAATAAAGCAATGAGTCGATCTAAATGAAGTTCATCCAACAGTGGATTGCAAGGAACAAATGATTTTATATATATATATATATATATATATATATATATATATATATATATATATATATATATATAGTACAGTGGTTATCACCGCGTGTATATATTATATATATATATAGGTTATAAAAAAATTTATCCGCCTGGTTTTATAACAAACTGATGTGGGCGTTATGAATTGATATATAAAATAAATTAATATTTTTATAGATATTTTTAACAAAAATAGAAATAAATTAATATTTTTATAAATTTGAACTTACGCCATATTTTTAATTGTTGTATTTTTATTTTTGTATTTATTGACACTTTGTTGTATTTAATCCGATTTACTGACTCCATGTGTAAAAAATCAATGATTACTAAGATCTAATCCTATGCGATTGAATGTGGTACTATAGTAGGAGTTGGAGGTAAGCCACATGTATTGTAACAGGGAGTAGTATATATATATATATATATATATATATATATATATATATATATATATATACACACGTGTATGTATTTGTGTGTGTATGCTAGTGCGTATGTGCACTTATATGCATACGTTTGTGTGTGTAATAAGTGGAAGTTGAATGGAAGTGGAATCACGAAACACGCGTTCAATCTATCGTGTTATAAATTCGTCTCAAGGCTGTATTATGATTAGCATGCCTGTCCGGAATACCTGAGCAGGTTAACTCGTCGACATTGTAAGTGTCACGACGGTGTGAGTACGTAGAGCGCTATAGTTGATGGTTGTTCCAGGAGACAGTATACGTATCCCGGATGAGGTTTCTGTCAGGGAGACAGGATGAGATCATCCATCGTGGTGGCTGGCGGTAGAGCTGTTGGCGTATGGCCCCATAACTGTGGCTTCAGAACTCTAACGACTAATATAGAGTATGTTCAGTATATGTATACGTCTACGACATTAATTATTGTACGCTGAACTCTACTAGAATGACAGAAATGTGTAAATGATGAATTCTACCCGATAAATCATTATTTACATGATATATTATAAATTCTTATTGTTATATATATATATATATATATATATATATATATATATATATATATGTATAGAGAAAAACGTTTGATTAAATAGTTAACATAATTAAATATTGACCAATACGATCTAATTCAAATTTAAACTAATTAAACGGTTTAGAAATATTAATTAAAATAAAGTGTTTTGAAATAATAATATGTATTTCGCTAATAATGACATTTAAAAAATATAAAAAGTACAATATTATTCTTGAAATGTCTATAAACTATTTATTTTATTAAAGTAATTATATTATTCTCATTTTCATTATCAAGATTTTAGTTTTAATTTTTCGTTTCAAAATGCATGTATATATATATATATATATATATATATATATATATATATATATATATATAATTTTGAAATAAATTGACAATTTTAAATAAATTACAATAAAAAATGTTATTTAAATCGTTTTATAAAAGAAATTATATAAACAGTCGTTTTGAATAAAAAAATAAATAAAATTGATTTATATAACAGGAATTTTAAACCTAAGTTATTTCAATAGTTAAAAACAAAGAATAAAAAATAATGTATATGTTTTAATTAAATGACTATAAAACATAACTATTTAATAGTTGAATAAATAAACTATTTTTTACATATTTAAACACTAGTGAATAAATGTTATTTTTTTCTTGTTTTTATTAAATAAAACTTAAGGGGTGGTTCCGGACTAGAGCGGTAAAAAAGTAATTTTCAGATTTTTTTTAAAAAAATCAAGATAATCTGGGGTTTTTGTATTTTATTATTAATATTTAAGCAGAAAAAAATTAACATAATAATGTAATATATGAATATATTAAAACAGTTAGTGGTGCGTTTCATAGTAGCCCTCGAAAAATTTTTCGTTGACGGTGAGACGTCTAGCTCCTCAGCTATTAATTTAAAATCAAGAAACAAAAATATTTTCAAAATGCATAAAATTTATGAGGAAGTAGACCTACGAATATGAAAAAAATATGCTTTTTGACATTTCAAAATCAAACATCTTTTTTAAATGATTTTTTTCACAGTCTACACAACTTAAAAATCAGTAAATACGAATAAACTCAATAAATTAAAGGTTAACTGCCTTGTAAAAAGTATAATCTTTAATTTAAAAGAAAATTATTCAAATTGGTGAATTAGTTTTTGAGATATTTGTCCCACCAGTTCGAAAAATGATGAAATTGAGAAAAACGTGTTTAAAGTTTTCTTGATGTTAGCCGATTTGGTTGAGTCAGATATAAAACCCATGCGGCGACTGTCACTTTTAAAAGATTGTAGCCTTAGTAATTTTCAAATTTTTAAATTTCCTTTTAACTAGACATTCTTGAAAACATCAAAAAAATGAAAAACTTAAAAAATTGAATTTTTGAAAGTTCTAGAACGAAACTTATAAAAAGTAAAAATATCGAGATCATTATATTCAAGCAGATATATTTATTTACTGTTAATAAATAATAAATAAACTTTTATTAAATTTACATGAAATGTTATAATTTAATGATAAAATATGAAATTTGTTGTCACCTTAACATTAAAATATTAAATTAGTTAATTGATTTGAGTTATTTAAAATAGGTTATAAATTCATATGGACGTTAATCTATTTAATGTTTACAAATACTTTTTCATGAAAAATGACAAAATATAGTTTCTTAAAACTATTACAAATAGAATTTTAATAAAAATTAAAAGTGGAAGTTATTTATACTTTTGATGAATATTATAATTTCATATATTGTTTCGATATGTATATATATATATTTGTTAAGTTAATAGTGAAATATTCATAATTAGCACACCTTATTAACAATCCCTAATAAATATTAAACAGATATATTTGAAATGATCTAATTTTAACCTGAAGGCATATTCACAAACATTATATCTGTATTTAATTCCTTATTCACGATGGAATTTCAAATGTTCTGTCATAGTTTCGTATTCGTGTAAAAGTATAGGTATGCTATCTGCAAGGAGATTTTCGGGATAAAGATATAAAGGGGGTTCTGTTGAGGTTATACGTGTAAATTTTTCAACATTGTCGTTAAAACTATGAAATTCCGTTATGTACAAAATCGTGCCGTTAAATGCACAGCTATTCATGTAAACAGAATCTGAAACGTTGTTACCGAAGCGATATTGTAAAGTAAATATAGATCTATTAACTCTGAATGTACTAAATATCTGCAGTATCAAGTAAATGATTGTGGTTTTATAATAATCAACTAATTATTTAAACATATTTTATCTTTTTCAAACATATGCGGCAATTTATTTATCTATCAATAATTATTAGATTTTTTTGTTTAAAAAATGAATAATATTTATAAATTTATTGTTAAATTTCTTAAATAAATTATTTTCTATAAAATATTTAAGTATTTTAAAAGACAAATTTAAATATAAACTATTAATTGTAAATATAAAAAGTGTTTTTTTAGGCTAGATAGAACTTTTGATAGGGATTCAATTTAAAGTTCTATTACGCTTAAAAACATCCATATATATATATATATATATATATATATATATATATATATATATATATATATATATATAATGTAATTCAAATGATACAATTCACTAAATAAAATATTATTAAATAGTATGATCTTATACAAAATATTAAAAAATATAATTAACACAGTTATTTATGTTATTTGTTTTTAAGAAATATTTTTCGTTAAAATGATTTATTATATAAAAAAATCATACTCACATGTATACAAACGTTAGAATATGGGATTGAAATATAATTTTCATTGAGTAATTGAGTTGTATATTCAATGCTTAGTTAAACTTTGTTGAATTAGCGTAAACCACAGTAGGATTGACAGATGTTAGTTACAATGACATTCAAACTTATACCTAGACGGAGCAACAAATTCAATGTAAAATATGTTAAAATTTATTAGGTAGGCGTTTGATACCTCGAACGCCAATTGTAATAAAATATATAATTTACTTATAAAGAAGATATATATATATATATATATATATATATATATATATATATATATATATATATATATATGTGTGTGTGTGTGTGTGTGTGTGTGTGTGCATGTATGCATTTTAGACACTGTAAAATATTTAACGAATAAAATTATTTAAATAATAATTTTAATGATTTATACAAAAATCAGATAATTAAAAAAATAATGTTTATAAAAGTAATAAAAGACATTGAATTTTAGTAGGTAATTTTTGTTACAATGATAAATAATATTTTTGGTGTTTCAAAAATAACATGAATATTATTTTAAATTAGTTATTAAAAGAAAATATAATTTCAGTTCCTGGATTCTTTTATATATATTTTTTTCGTAAGTTATGTGAAACACATTACTGAGAATTCGAAAAATCTACAAATCAGATTACAAGTCCGAAGTAAAGCTACCGTACTATGAGGATATGAGGAATGTATATTATTCCGTTCTGTGGAATGTATTGAATTGTTTTGTACGAATTTTCGTGATGAGGGAGTAGATTTGTTGTTATTTCATTTGACCTTACTTAATGCAGGTATATATATATATATATATATATATATATATATATATATATATATATATATATCAGTCCACTATGGACGAAAGCCACAATGAATGCTACCATTCATTGGTATTTATTCATATTCATACGCTGACCAGGCGGATTGGTCTTTTTTTTTTTTATTCGGGGTTTACTCCTTCTCGTAGTTATTTTTACAAGATGAGGTTGTCGGCCTTCATGCTCAACCCTCGACTTGAAAACGAGGATCTCCGATGGGAATCGAATATCACGCATGACACGCGGTGATATAGGGTATATACCCATATATATATATATATATATATATATATATAATAATATATTCTTTTTCTTATTTATATTTAGATATTCATTATGTATATATTATTATAAATAATAATATATATATATATATATATATATATATATATATACATATGTCAACTTATTTTCTTTTTAATTTTTTTCAATTCCTTTTATAATATATACAATTATATTAATTTTAATATATTTTAAGGTAGATATGTACACATTTATTCTTGTTTATATCACAGCACACACACATACAAACACACACATAAACACACACACATATAAATCCACACACATAAAACACACACATAAACACACACACATAAACACACACACATAACACTCCCACATATACGAGGGTCGTTTGATAAGTATAGTAAATTTATTTGTTGTTTAATTTAAATAATTAATTAATTTAATAAAATTTTTCAATTTAGTTTTTCTTACTTTTTTACCATACTTATCAAACGACCCTCGTATATATATATATATATATATATATATGTGTGTGTGTGTGTGTGTGTGTGTGTGTGAGTGTAAGTGCCAAAAGTGACACAGTAACATTTTAATTTGCATTTTAAATTTTACTGAAGATAAATAATTGTTTTCTAATTTTTAAACATAAAGAAAAGAAAAAATATAAAAATTATTGGTTTTAATTTATTATAAAAGCAAAGGTTGGCTCTAAAATAAAAATAATTCATGATTTATATTGTATTTTCTAACACAATACGAATTTTAGTTTTAGTAAAGCTTATTTTAGTCAATTAACAATACTTCAATTAAAAATCACTATTTCAATTAATAATATATTTACGGAAGAGATACGTATTTTTTCAATAGAATATTTATTTTTTTATAAATTTAAGTACTTTTTATAATTTTAAACAAAATGGAAAATGACTAAAAATTAAATTTCATCTATAAAAATTATATTTTTACATAAAGAACGTTAATTTGTTAGAAAACAGTTATTTTTATTGAAGTAATCAATTTTCAGTGTAAATGTCAATTCATGCTAAAGTTTATTTTTTATAAAAAACGAATATCTCGAATTATTTTTTAAAAAGCTGAAATTTTAAAAAAATAATTTTTTACTTCTAAAATCGAACATTGGTTATAAAATGAAGCAAATTAATTAAAATTAAAATCGTATTTTCTAACAAACAACAAATTTTATTTAAAGAAAATACTTAGTTGTTGTTTTAATCATTAACAATGAAAACAATTCCAGGCACCTTAAATTAAATCTAATTGTTTACCTTGTCTATTACAGTAAATAATATAAATATAGGTTCATCTAAATGTAACACTTAAATTTGTGTTTTATAAAAAAGAAATAAAAGAAACTATACGCATATTTTCCTTTACACCTCCCTATACATATTTTTCTTTTTGATAAAACACAAGTCTAGGCGTCACATTTTGATGACCTTATATATTTTGTTGATTTATTCTTAAAATATATTGAAATATATGTAAAATTTAAAAAATATTGAAAATTCTTTTTCTTGCCAGAAAGAATTAAAAATCGTACCCATCTAATTAGAAAAATATCAAAAATAAATTTTATAAAACAATAATATGATACACAAATGAATTTTCACCCCAACACCACAATAATTTAAAGTGTTCAATAATCACTTATTGTTCACTTGTTTTTTATAATTATATAATTTATAATTATATAATTATATCAGCTGATGCATTTCGATGGCGATGCCATCATCGTCAGAGCCTTTCTGTTAAAATCTAGACTAATTTTTTAATATATACCTATACTAATTCGTGTTTTGTGTCCTTATTCAATCCATCTACAACTGGGGGTTGTATCTTTCTTTTCGTCATCTGGTCTGCAAGCATGAAGTGCTTTCCCTTATTTATTGTCTTTGCAACATGTTATTTTTCATAGATTTGTGACCTTTTTTGATGACATGGATTGATTTATTTATTACTTGTGACGGTACTCGAAAATTTTAACAATTTGTGAGGTCTGTTCTAGATGAATTGAATATCTGCATGCGTTAGTTTTGTGATTTAATTTTTTTAAAAATATGTTAGTATTTTTCTATATCTATATTTATTATATTAAACTAGTGTCATGCATATATTCTAGTTGCGTTTTTATATCAAATATTATTTACGATAATGCAAAAGAGAAAACAAGCTCGAGTTTATTGGACCATTATCCGAGTTCATTACACACGATTTGTTTTTGTAAATTTCCATGCTCTCTTGACAGTCTGGGTCTCTTTTATCGGTTATATGTTTAATTAATTCTAATCAGCCACAGTTCCAAAACAACTAATAAATAATATGATATATATGAAATGTACATATTAAAAATGTTCATTTATGTCGATTAAAAATATTTCACTTACGATAGGATTAATTATATAATTTTCGTTAATAATTTTAAACATAACTATATTTATTTAAAATCCTTTGATAAGGTGCATTTTTTTAGAATCTAAAAATTAAATAAATGTAAGTAATACTTCAAATTATAAAAAAATGAATTAAATATTATTTCATACATGTGAAACATGAGTAACAGTTCTTTCTGCGCTTACAAATAATCCTGTTATTAATACGATGTTTATTTTAACATTTGTACATCAAAAGTAAAACAGAAAAATATTTACATACAGAACATGTACATCTGTTTATAAATTAGATAATACAGTAGACATAATAGCATATAAAATGTAACATGCAAAAAAACAGGCAATAGTAACAACAAGAGAGTACAATATGTGAACAACTTCCAAAACAATCAACAATGTGACGTACGTACGTATGCAACCAGGTATAACATACATAAATAATATTCCGTAGTTTTCCGTATGGAAGTTAATTACAATTTCAACATACATCATTGCATTTTCAAAAGGTGAAACGGTGTGTCGCATCATGAAGTTAATTACAAACATCCAACTTTGGTACGGATATTCAACAAGTTCGCGTGTGCAGAAAGCAGATGGCGTCTTGATACAATATGTCGCACGAGTGCGGCGGACTCTGTCGGACGGATGTGTCTCAACTTCGCGCAAGTTGCCACTTCGACTTGACAGTCCTGTCACAAATACAATCACATAAACAAATTGCATATAGTTGCCTCGACGCATACACCGTTTCAAATAATTGGAATATTGTTGTTGTATGTGTGCTGAGTTGGTTGTTCGTAACACTATTTTAAATAGATACAATTTATACGAACTGTTCTCTCTTCATTTACATTTCAGTACATAGGTTATTTTAAGGTACTTCACTTACGCTTTCTAACACTGTTACTTAGTAATCGATTTATATAACAATGAATAATGACCTATTATATTTCTATAGTATGCACGCCATCATTTATTTCAAATATGAAATTATAATTGTTAAATTAAATATATAACAGAGATTATAATTCCATAAAACTCATAAAAAGATCATTCCTTAAATGTTTCAAAAATAATAAATAAATAAACATATGTTAAATTTAAAAGAATCCTTTTCAGATCTCATAAATTTATCATAAAATTAAAGACCCCCTTGTTTCAATCACAAAAAATATATATTAAATAATATTTTTATTTACAAAAATTACAAAAGAAATAATTGACATTTATATATATATATATATATATATATATATATATATTTATTCTATTATATTTACAAATTCTAATTTATTTACATGAAACATGCAGTAAAATCAAAATATTTCATACGAACATAAATAATAAAATAATATCGCAAACTCCTAATTAAAGTTTTATAGATTTTGAAGAATTTTTGTAGATATTTTTATAGACATTGGTTTAAAATCTAAAAATATGAACACTTTTCAAAAATACATACATATTTTTCATTTTCAATTACTCAATTTGTATATTTTTGTACCAAAATTGTTTAAATTTCAATTCATTAACAAAAAATCAAATTTTCAAATTTCATTTAAAAAAGTTTCATATCAAAACTTTAATTCGATATAAAAATTTGATTTGTTATAAAAATGATATTTAAATAAAAGTTATTTAGTATAAATTTTATATCATTTGAAAATCAAAATATTATTAGACACACATTTTTCAAATAGAAATAAATGTTCCTTTAGTGGTAATAAGTTGTTCCAGGAATACATAATTTTCAACTTCTTCTATATCTCTTCTTCTTATTTTAATTTTTCTTTGACCTGATAATTCATTGAACCTTATTTAGTTTTGTTAAGGTTTATCATAAGACATATCTTTTGATTTTCTTTATCCAATTCTTCTTTTTTCGAGTATATATGGACATGTAGAGAAAATAATAATATCAGTAGAAAATTTGAAATAATTAAACATCTCTCTATTTGTTTTTATTCCTTTAGGTTTCCTATTTAGTGTATTAAATACTTCTAATGCAGATATAAGTAGTTTTTTATGATATCGTACAACCCTATCTTACTTCTTTCATAGTTTTAAATTCCTCTGTTTATTCATGTACTTGTAATCGGATAAAAATTTTTATAAATATTTCCTTAGAACTCTATATACATTTTTTCAATCCCTTGATTCTTCAATGATTTAATATCATTAACGTATCGACTAAACGGAGGTTTTTCATCACCTATAAATCCAAGGCAGAATGGTATTTTCTACTCGTTACATCGATTAATAACTTGTCTTACCACTTAAATGTGGTATATATATAACCATATATGTGGTATATTTTTATGTGGTATTTTATATATCTATATATATATATAGATATATATATATATATATATATATATAGTTATAATATTTGAATAATTCAACAATTATATATTGGATTTATTCTGTTCTATTCATAGCTACGTGATTAAGTTAATCGAATTGCAATTGTAACTTTAAAATATTACTACTATTTTATGTTAAAAAAAATATTTTCAGACTATATATCTTTGATAATAAAAATGTTATATAAATATATTATAATTTTTAAATATATTTTATATTTTAAATATGAATATTTTATATCGCAGATTTTTATATGTACTAAACTTTAATATACTTATATTTTATTTATGTTCCATTAAAGATTTAATATAATTCTAATGTAAATAAAATTTGAGTGACAGTATAATTGAAATTAAATACGAATGGGAAGGGTTAATTAAAGTTAAATTCAAAAATGTCTAGAATACGTACAAGATGAAGCGTGTAATACATTTCATTAAACTGTTGTCTTTAAGTACATTTCAGGATGCAAAGTTGAAAGAACAGTTGTAAACCATGGACTTGAAGTTAAGTGAACAAATGAAAACTTTTAGCAACAGAAATTAATTTTAGTGGGATATGTCCATTGAAACAATATATTCAATGACAAAATTAAAATTGTTGTTTCATTTCGCTTTATAAATAATTGTATAAACATATTCAATATAATTTATTACCTAGCTATATATATATATAAAATTCGAGAATGATATTATTATGCTTATAAAATGTTCAGTAATGGATAAATATTTTCTTTTAAAATAATAATTAGATATATATAGTGAAGTTTTGTATACAAAAATGTTTTTAATATTTCCTTACGATACATTATTCTTAAGAATTTTATATAAAAAAACTGAAATATATTTCAAAATTGACATTTTCATGTTTCCGTCTAGTCTTTCAAAACACACTGAATATTTTATCATTCTTGTCGTAGAGTTTTATTCTGAAGTAAAGTTACATTATACATTTTGCGAAATCGAAAAAATAAATTAAATTATACATTTTAAAAAATTCTCGAACTATATAAAGGTAAATTTTGTTTCTTTCTTTTTTATATTATTTTGAATAGGTTTAAACGTAAAAAGAGAATACGAAATAAATTATTGACAAAATATCTTAAACCATACTCTTCGCAACATACATTTTATACCATTAAAAAATACATTTATTTTCTTACAATACATTATATCCTACATAAATTCCCTTTCCAATACACATACATAACTAAAGAATATATATATATATATATATATATATATATATATATATATATGTTGAAAATCATATATATATTCTAAAGAAAATTCAAAATAAATTTAATGATATATGGATATATTTGTAAGATGAATATCATTATCAAACGAATTATTAAATGTATAAAAATGTATATATATATATATATATATATATATATATATATATATATATATATATATATATTATGTATGTTTAATAACAGAATAATAATTTCAAAAAATTTTATTTCGAAAGAAAATTTTTATTTCATCAGTAAATAAGCAGCATCCATTTGTATAAGAGACTTGTAAACTTAAAATTATATATATATATATATATATATATAAAATTTGTTTACACAAAAATTGTTCAATAAAAGACCTTATAATAGACATCATATACATACATTTTCTATATGTTCATTTTATCACAATACGTATTTCTTGTTCGGTGACAATCGAACTTTTACCAAGATGGAGAAGTCAAACAGAAAGTCCATTTTCATCTGACACAAAAACGTCCTCTTTCAATAGTTCTCTTCCGCGGTCACTCGACAAACGTATTCTTCCTGTTCCGGTTGTGCTTTGGCAAACTTATGCATCTCAAGTGACGGACAATATGAAAGACTTCATTCAGCTTTCAATCATATATATGTAGTATGTTCAAGTGATACACTGTAAGTGGAAATTTTCAGCTTAAAAATACTGAATATTTCATAGTAGATACATAGTTTCACAACACACAAACATCAACACATTTATATATATATATATATATATATATATATATCATATTTTCAAAATTTTCAACAATTCGATAAATGGCACGTTCACTTGAACGATTGTGTTAAGTTTCACGAAGCGTACGATAAGTTTTACGAAATGAACATTGATTTTTATAATAAGTTTTTACAATTTCTAAATGTTTTTCAAGTGTTAAACGTTCCGTGATAATTTACCAAACTATACTGAGTTGAAATGTCAAAATTAACCTTAAAATAAATTCAAACATGGCTGTCACCAGCTGTCAAAGTTATGGTATTATTGGAAAACCCTATATAAGAGAAAATAAAAACGAAAATAATAGAATAAATCCAAATTGAAAATAATATTTAAATGACTATTTTTTACGAGTAAGTATTATTAATTTTTATTTAGTTTAAATAAGACATGTATAAATATGAACGCCACCCATATATATTACAAAAAAAATTACGATACATTAATGAATATTGGTAAATAAAATGAAATATAACTCCTGATTGTTACAGACCAAAAGGCGTACAAATTATATAACATGTTTAAATACCAAAATAATATGATCTCTTATAGTCAATGTCTACATACATACATACACATAAAAATATTTCACTGTACCACAATTATGAAATACAATTTTTACACACAAATACATATTATATATATATATATATATATATATATTAGGTCTACTGGAAAGTTCTGTCTGATAATATCATCTCAAATTTCAAAGATGAGTCATTGTACAGAAATGGAATTCAC
Organism: Neoneuromus ignobilis; assembly: GCA_029203775.1. Lineage (NCBI taxonomy): Eukaryota > Metazoa > Arthropoda > Insecta > Megaloptera > Corydalidae > Neoneuromus > Neoneuromus ignobilis. The sequence goes on from CP092092.1 coordinate 12,951,417, forward strand.
AAATTACCACCACGTTGGAAAAAGATCATTAGTAACGAAGGAAAAATTATATTGTTCAGTAAATATTAAAAAATATATTGAAAGTGTATTATTTTTTTAATTTAAAAACGGACAAAACTTTCTGTTAGACCTAATATAAAAAATAAATAAATAGCAGAAAAGGCAATTAAATTATTTTTTTATTAATTAAATTAAATATCCTTATGAATCAACAAAAAATAAACATATTCTACGCAATGATCGTACAAAATTATATACGTTTTACCTTAAAAATATCATTTTTTTAATAAATTTAAAGTTTTTTAAACCTTTAAAAAAATTTAAGGTGGTAAATAAATAAATAAATAACAGAATAGAATAATAACAATATTTTCACAGGTATTATTAAAGAATAATTCCATTTTTTTTTAAAAAAAACAAACTGGACAGTTGCTTGATAATATTTTAAAACAGTGTATAAAAATACACAGTCACAGATGTGCAATATATAAAGGTGGAAAAAAACCTTCACTCTATTCCCATCCACACCTGATGGAGGATACTAGTATGTGTCTTCGGTGCGACTAGTATTCAATGCAATGAATGACAGGTGTAAAGTGGTGGCGTCTACTTGACACATTTCCGAACGATATGACGGTGAGGATCATCGAGATGAGACATCTAGTACCGGTCTTCGCATCCAATCGTAACGATTTCTAACCATCCCCTTCGCTCTAATATACGTTACACTTATGATATATATATATATATATATATATATATAGTGAGAGTGAAAAAGAGAGAGAAAATAAAAAAATTGCAAATTGTGTCTGAATTTGAATATTTATAGTTATTTTTCATTTTTAAACTTAAATTATTTCCTTAATATACATATAAATAAATAAATAAATATGTATATATATATATATATATATATATATATATACATATATATATATATATATATATATATATATTACATAGTGCATCCAGGGTCTTATGTGACTATTGCCGTACAAAAAGTCAATCTTTTAAATTTTATTTAACCCAGATTGTCCTAGAACATTTTTTTAAATATATTTTTTGCTTTTTACTCAACTTCTACGGTTCCAAACAACACAAATATAAAAATATTTTGTTTTGTACCCCCCCTCATCTAGCTCAGATGATGTGTTGTCATAATGCAATGCTGGGTTATACTGGGTAAAATATATATGAAAATTAAAAATGCAACGTTTGCTTTTATTGTAGAACAATTTATTAAATATTTAAAAAGATGTTTCCTAAAAAATATTTATATTTAATTTTTGTTGTGATATTTTTAAAACATTTTATGCAAAGTTCGACATTGCATTTTATACAGGTTGTTTTTCCGATAGTTGAACAAAATTTTGCAGTGCACCAACTCACAATTTTCAACTGGACATGGCCATTGATTGATTCCATCATATCACAATATTTCATATGGTGTACCCTCTATTTTACGTTTACGACTTGGCCCAAGACCTTTCACTTTTTCTCCAAAATAATTACAGTAGTATATATTATAGCTATATAGAATCTGAACTCTAGATAAGACACATTTGGTTTTACTGCTCTTTGTAGTTGCCATACGTTTTGTATACACAGGTCTATGAACCAAGTAAATATGCAGCTCCGCCATTTTTACTGCGGTTTCCAGTTCCTATATAAGTTAACGTTTTGATCCATACGATTAACGCCTCTCGTAAATTTATTATATTTTCCAACTGCACAAGGAAGTTTAATTTTTTTTCTTGTTTTTGAACAAGCCCTGCACTCTTGTTGTTGTGTTAATGCTATATGCAATTGATGCAATACTTACTACTGTATTATCTACTCATTTTTTTAAAACAAATATCAGTATTTTTCATTTGTTGGAACATAAAAAATCTTAGTATTTTTTACGAAATATCTCATTTTAAGGTAATGGGAATCTTTTTGGCATTCTATTTTCGCGAATAATTCCAGTACCTGAATACCCACGAGACTTCAAACACATCAAATACTACAATCTGTCATTTTAGAATGAATGAGCTGTGCTTATTTTATTTGGGTCAAAACTTTACTATAAAATAATATATTTACTATAAATTACGTAATTTCATTCAAAAACATAAATATATTATAAAATAAATCAACAGTCAGTGTCGATTATAAATAATTAATATAAATCCAAGAAAAAAATTACGAAAATACAATAAAGTAAAAAATAATTCTCGAGATGATTCAGCATTGCTATATGACAACATAAATATAAACGTTTAAAAACACAAATAAAATAAAAAAATATATAACAAATATTATTATACAAAATTTTAAATTATACAAAAAAAAATTTGTAATAAAAATAATTAATTATGATGTAAATTATAAATAAAAAACATCATTACTAAGACATATAATAGTAATGACGTTTATTTGACATATTTTTTCTACTTAAACTTCACAATGCTATAACAATGAAACTTTATTTACGACTGAATAAAATTTGATCAGAAAGGTAAGGCAAACATATACCAAGCAAGAAAGAGACGTAAAAACTAACAACTACTTCTATCTCAAGTTATCAGAATATATCTTGTCCATGCATGTACAACGTTACGTAACAATACTGGAACAAATCGGGTTAATATGCACTCCTTCTAAATCAATATATTGTTAGGAACGATTTAAAAATGATATAAAACAATCACTGTACTCCTTTTTCAAAATTGTTTATAGAATCACGGCAAAATCCCCTTCAATATCCTAGATGGTGTTATAACTGTGTTGTTTTATTGCCAACTTAAGTTTTAGGAACATCTAAAAATCAGAAGAAGACAAATCAAGCAATATGAGGAGTGTTTAAGTACTGTGATACATTTTTTGGACAATAAATCGTTTATTATCTTGGATTTGTGCACCGATGTATTATCATACAAAAGTGGCCAAGAACCTTACTCTTGGTATTCAGGTCGAACTCGAAAAATCTTGTTTTACAAGTAATTCAAAACACCTAAATAATAATCAAAAAAGATCATTGAGCAATTTTTTTATTCGATCTTTTGCATGCGCACTTTTTTCGATCTTGTCGCTTATATGCTCAGTCATTCGACACTCTACTTCTTCGTGAATGGCTCATATTGAAAGAAAAAATATTTTATCAGTAACAATGTCTTTTATAAAATCCACAACATTACCAGTCACTTTAAGAATATCTTTGCAGTGCTCTATTCTAATCAATGATATTTTTGATTGTTTGTCAATGCATTTGGTACGAAACGTGCACAAATCTTTTGTTCCCCAAATCCTCAGTAATAAATCTGATGTACCGTGCTTTTAAGTATTCCAATGAGCTTTTTAATAAGTTTTACAGTTACACAGTGGTCTGATCGAAAGATTCCACGCACTTTTTCTATGTTTCTGGAGATACAACTTGTCTTTGGTGGCACTGGATATGAAGCATTTGTAACGCCTTCTCTGCCATCACGAAATCGAGCATACTATCTATAAACGTTCGTACAATCCAAACAATCACTACAAACAATCAACAACAAACTTTGTATCATTTCGCATGTTTTCCTAGCTGTTTTTCTTACTTTAAAACAAAATTTGCTATTGACTCTTTATTCCATCAACAAGTTCTGATGAGCGTTAATACGCTACTGTTACATTTAATGTCAAAACAAACAATGAAGCAATGCTAGAGCTTTGAAATTGTGAGTAATCATAGTTAAATCAAGTATTATACTGATGCAAAAAAATAATAAGTCACACCAGATTTTAGATACATTCTGTATATTTAAATTTAAAATGGAAATAGACTGATTATATAACAAGAAGATATCGATAAACAACAGAACTTATTATTTCTGAACTCGAATATATATAAAGCCTTAAGAAGAGGCCCATGAATAGATGGAGCAGATGCATAAACATTCGTTGAAGTGGAATGGAAGAAAAAAGCATTGGATTACTTAAAGTGTGGAGTTTTTGGAAAGGTTTTCACATTTTAGTGGATAAAAATATGCTACTATTGAAATCATGCACATGCATACATTTGGGTTACCCTATATATATATATATATATATATATATATATATATATATATATATATATATATATATATATATATATATATACAGCTAGGTCTGTTTTTGTGCGGATTATTTTAATTCGATTTTGAAATTATGCGATTCATATTTCTTCTTAGTATCTTTTTATATGATTTTTTTAAAGAATTTCTTTAAGCGGTTATTTAATTCAACGAAAAGATCTTCAGTTTTATGAAAAAATGAAGGAATCAGAGCCATTTACTTCCGCTTCTAAAACTGATAAGGAATTTTTGACTAGCAAAGGATGGTTAACCGGGTTTTTAAAAAGAAATGCACTGCAAAAAGTAAAAATTATGGACGTGATTGCATCGGCAGATGAAGAAACTGCCAATTTGTTTGTTGACAACGCACCAGGTCGTCCATGTTTAAAACATCCAAATGTAAACATGATGTTTTTTCCACCCAATAGAGCAAGTATTATTCAGCTATTAGATCAAGGCATAATTGCAACTTTTAATAATATTACGTTAAACGCACTCTTCAATTTATATTGAATAAACTAGAAAATGAGTCAATAATAGTAACTGACGCTTAGAAAAAAATTTCTACCTTTGACTTTATAAATCATGTTGTTTTTGCTATTACTCAAATAAAACCACACACTTTAAATACCTGTTGGAAGAAAGCTTGGCCTACATGTCTTGAAAACAGTGCAGCTATTTAGTTTCTTTTTTATTTTATTTTTTTTTATTCTAAACAGTGCAGCTATTATTGCGATGATGATTAAAATATGTATGAAAAATTCTAAAATAAATTACACATATGTACATATTGCTTTGAATAAAATTAAATAGATGATTAAAAAATAAAATAAAAAGCTTTGTTTTGTATCAATTTTCTGTAGATATTTGAAATTTTTTCAAGCATTCTTTATTTCCTGATTTTTTATGCAAATTTTAGAGTAATTTCACTTTGTAGCTTTGGTTTTTTGCGATTTTGAAAATTACGGAACGTATCCCTAATTTTTCAATGTAAGTTAAGTTTTTTTGTGCGATTTTTTTTAATGTGGTTTTCTGGGGAACGTATCTATCGCTTAAAAACAGACCCAGGGGTATATATATATATATATATATATAGAGAGAGAGAGAGAGAGAGAGATGGGGAGAGAGGGAGGGAAAGAGGAAGAGAGAGAAATGAGACTAAAAGGTTTAAACATACATTTACTGCTTACTATCATTTACTATTCTTTATTATCTCTTAGACTCATATTATATATATATATATATATATATATATATATATATATATATATATATATATATATATATGCACAATATTTAAATAGATTAAATATTAACAGTATCATTTTGTGTTTCAACATTTCTTTAAATCATATTTTGTTTAAAAATAAGTCAATTTTTCCTTTAGAAAATTTATTGTTATTAATTATCCAGTCTGTAAAAAAAGTCTTTAAAATAATAAAAAACTACTTTCTTATTTATAATAGTTACCGGTAATATGTATACTGACATTTTTTTATTTGGATTATTATAAAACTCAGATATATTAATTAATTATATATTTCAGATAAACATTTTTTTCGAAAAAATGAAATATATTGAAATTCTTATTTAAAAATGGAAATATACTAAAATTCCTATTGAATTGAAACAAACAAATTACTAAATTAAATTTTAATCATAACATTTCTAAAAAAATAATAATAAATATTTTTCACTTTATATTAAGTGTATTTACTAACAATTTGTTTATTTAATTTAGTGAGCTGTAGTAATTAATAATAATATTATTACTTTTGTTACACTATTATTGTATACATACAATATACAATAATAATAAAATTAAATTAAATATTTTCATATAAAAAAAATATCTTAATATTTAAAATCACTTCTCTATTGCCTCTTTTAATAAGCATGTTTAATTATTGTACCTACAATAAGTACTAAAGCTATTCATTGTAAGATAATTTGAAAATAATATTTATAAGAAATAATTAATTTAAATAGAACAATGGATTCGAAAGAATGAAATAAAACAATTATAATCATATGTTAATATAGCAAAAAAAATATTTTTATGTAGTATCTAAAATTAACATTTATTAGTTAATATTTTATCTAATGAAATTCACTTTTGTTAAATATAATTTATATAAGATCGCAATTAAGATGGTTTAACCCTTTTATTTCTCTTCGATGCTATCATGGGCAGTAAATTTTCCCATTTGTCATTACTTACAGTTATCGTGATCTTCTTAGGTCTTTATTTTGCCTGTACTTCTCAAGTGATGATTAATAAGTGATTTATTTCCAATAAATTTATAAATTTCATATAAATTGAATGCACTGAATTTTTTGTATTAAATTACTTAAATATATTATTTTATATTTTACAAATTATTATATTTTAGTAAACAAAAGAATTTATCTTTTATTCTTCTTCTTTGATGTGGTCGAAAGACAAGTGATTATTTTTTCGTGTGCATAAGACATGTTACTGCAGTACTGGATTATAGATATATAGATAACAATAACGACATGACAAAAAAATTAAAACATGTATTTTAATTGATTTTTTATTTGAGAAATTTTGTGACTTTAATTTTTACTTTTTAATTCATTTGCATAATTGTAAGTTTTATTTTTTTTTTCTCTTCTTACATGGTTATGAACGGTTCTTTTTTAATACATTAGTTTATTAAAAAGGATAAACTAGATCCATAAAATTAATTCAATTTTATTGAAAAAATTAATATATTATTTTTGAATAATTTTTTAATGAATTATTTAAAATTAAAATATATAACTTATTTATTTATTACACAGACATAATTAGAATAATTATTTATTAAAATTTTTATATAAATATAATATATATATATATATATATATATATATATATATATATATATATGTGCAATTTTTTAACATTTTACTAAAATTTCATTAGTTATTAATTTTTTCCAGCTTTATAACAATTCTTGGAACTGTTCTTGAGATATTTAAATTTTCTGTATATTTTTTAAAATATATTTAAAAGATTATTATATTACCATTATTTTAACATAAAACTGAAATACTACTTCTTTCATAACAGAAATTCAAATAAAAAATGTATTACATATATAATATATATATATATATATATATATATATATATATATATTATTTTGAAATAAAATTTAAATTAGTTATATTTGTTTAAATATGTCACAAAATATAACAGATTTTAATCTTAAAGATAAGAAAATAAATGAGATAAATTTAAATTACTTGTTAAAGAAGATTAAATAATCGGGAAGACTTTTAATTTATATAGTACAAATGAATAGTTTTTAATATCTTTTTGATAATAGAGTTAAGTAGAATAGAATGACATAATAATTGAGTTTCAAGCTTTTTTTAGAGTAAGAAACTTATTAAGTGAGTTTAAAATAGCATAAAAAACTCATTATTCATGTCGACTAGCTATATGAAAAATATCTCTTTAGAAAATAATACCTCATTATTGTATCAAAGTGATCAAAGTAATGTTTTTGATGTTTTCTGGAAATATAAATAAATGAAATTAATGGAAAAGTATGAAATAATATACAATTCAATTATTTTTACGTAAAAATATACATATAAAAAAATGAGTATACATTTATCGTATTAATGTTAAAGCTTTTTTAGTCTTTTTTTCTTTACTTATTAGCTTCGTGAGTATAAAAAAATATATTATATTTTTTGTATTATTTTGATTTCGTTTATTTATATTCAAATATATGTTATATTTTTAAAAATAAACATATATTTAACTGATTGTTGTTAAGATTTTTTTCAAAAATTAAAATTTTATTTTATTGGCATTTATTGAAATTCAATATATTTATTAATAATAAATAATACATTTATTAAAATTACTCTGTTTAACCAGATATATTGCAAAATATAAGATTTACAAGTTAATATTTACTTTTTAATATATAATTTAACGAGTAAAACAGATGCAAATGAATAAATAAATTTTAAAATGAATGCATGCAATATTAGTTGTTATTTAGAGGTAAGTTATTTATAATAAGGAATTTTAAATATTTAATTTATTTTTGAAGCGTCATTCCAAGTACTAATTGTAATATTATAACAAACGGAAAAAGAATAAACCACGACACCCAAAAAAATATTTTATTGTTTTCGAAACACCTGTATAGAAGTTTATTAATAACTTCAGTAATGTATAAATATTAAAACATTTATGCTTGTCGTGTAGCAACGGTGTCACAACTTTAGCGAAATTGTGAAATATAATGATATTTGAAAAACATATTTTTCATCCATCAAGAATTTTTCCCCAAGTTAAAAACATTCGAATGATATAAACGATACGATACACAAATAAATTATTAATGATCAGACATTCGGCGAATTCTTCACTAAATAATACCAGTAAAATGTAATTTTTTAAGTCAAAAATTCTCTTTTTTTAAAGTTGTTATATATAGTCAATTTGAAATATCTCACTTTTCGGCATTTTATATTATCTAGTATTAATATGTTTGTGAGTGAAAAAAGAAAAATGTATATATATATATATATATATATATATATATATATATATATATATATATATATATATATATATATATATATATATATATATATATATATATATATATATATATATATATATATATATATATATATATATATATATATATATATATATATATGAGATTTTTATAAGTATGAAAAAAAAATAAGAAAAACTAAATTAAATATTTAATTAAACAATAAATAAATGTACCATACTTATCAAATGACCCTCATATTTATATATGTATAGTTATTTACATTATTTTAGTTCCCATATAAATATTTGATTATTGTTAAAATTCAGTTATAATTTTATGAAAAAATTAAATTAAATATTAATATCAAGAAAAATATATGATATTTATATATTCCAATAATTTTTCAAAATATTAAAGATGCTATTTAAAAATTAAAAATATATTAATTTCATGAAAATATAATATGAAAATCAGTATTGAATGTCTTAATAAACCACATAATTTATTGATTATTATATATTTTGAAAGTTAAATCTAACTAAATAGCAATAGTATTTTTTGTTAAAAATTTAGTGTCTATTTTATCATTTAAAATCGATTTAATTAAAAAAAGTATATCTATCTAATTATTGTTGACAAAAAATATTTGCAGTAAACGTAATAAGAAATTCATTAAAAAAGTCAGTTATAACTGTAATAATTATGAAATAGTAATAAAAAATAAAATTATAATTTTGTGACGCGCGTTTAATTATTATGCATATTGATATGAATGTATGAACATAAATATTCCTAATATATGAAATTATATAAATCAAATTATATATTTTAGTAAATTACATTATCGAGACTATAAATAGTATTATACGTCATAAATTACTAATAAATTTTCATATATTATATATATATATATATATATATATATATATATATATATATATATATATAAAATTCATATGTACAATAAAATGTGTTTTACCATTATCGAAATTGAAATATATAAATGTCTTTTCGTACGTTCACATTAGAGTTTATATTTTATTATGTAATATTTTATAACTTATTTGAATGTGAACTATATTTTTTTTTAATTTATGTCAAATATATTACAGGAAATTTCGTTAAATATTTTTTTAATTTTTTTATATTTAATGAGGCTATGAGTATAGATTCAATTAATGTAATAGAAATAACAAAATATTACATGAATTAATATTTACGAAAAAAATAAATAAAATAGATAAAATAACTTTTGCCTTAAAGATAAAATAATATTGATTAATGAAAAACAACAAATGTTAACATTTCAATAATTCATTTGCAAAGATCGTTTAGTTAAATTTACGAATAATATTATGTTCAATATATTAAATAAAGTAAGAAATATTAATATTTTATTTACTAAATACTTATTTAACTTTTTTATATAAAATTTGAAAATTACGTTGACTATTTTATTTTATTACAAGAAATTTCACTATTAGTCATTAATAGTTTGGAAAACCATGTTTGATGATAGCATAGCAATTATTTATATATGCACGACATATAATAAATAGTTTTTTGACTATATTTTTTCTAGAAGCACTAGTTTTAATATACTCCGAATTGTAGTGATCAAAATCTAATTATGTACATATATTTTAAGCTTTTTAGCTATTCTTTATTAAAATATAGAATAGATAGTTTAATAATTTATATTTTTTGATAATAACGAGTTAATTTAAAAATAACTAATCTAAATATAATTAATCTATATAAAAGACAAAGCAGGATTATTTTAGGATAAACAAAAACAGTAACATAAATGAAATATTAGTTTCAACACCTCAATATTATATAACGTGTTTAATTATTATTTATTGTTCACTTTGTTTTTATAACAACAACAAGTTATTGTGTATTTCGATGGCGATACCTTAATCATCATAGCCTTTTTGTCATGAATACAATTTTTCAAAACAAACAATAAAATAAAAATTGTTTATAGTACTTATCTTTAAAAATAATAATAAACTTACTACTTTTTACGTTTTTATTTATTTTAAAAAGAAATAAATTAAAATTCATAACTAATTATCAAAATAAATTCTTATCATGTTTATTATATTAATTTATTACATATTTGATTTTGTTAATTTTTTAATTACATATACATATTTTAATTTTTAATTTATTTAGAATGAAAAATTAAAATAAATAGTATAGTTTTGCAACTTAAAATAATAATTAATTTACGTATGATATATCAATAATTAGTGTATTTATTTATTTATTATTATTGATAAATATTATTTAATAACGTTTTCATTTAAACATTGCAAAGTTTTAATTATTTTAATAATTAATATTTTAAAGAATAGAATATTCAAAATCGTATAGATATATAATATTTAAAGGGAATATATTTCATAAATGTTATTGATCGGAACATCTCCCATTTCAAAAAGTAATTTCTAAAGAATGACATACGTACCACTTAAGTGAAAAACAACAATAATATCAGTATTAGTAATGGTGATGTTGGGAGTGTACGGTTCGTTGCATTGGGAATACCATCGTCATGTAATAATCGGGAATTGCGGTTTACAATGTTGTAGGGTGATGGTTGCTTAGTACCTTGGAGACCATCCGTTTCGCTATCCCTCACGTCAGGAAGGTACTGTTAGCAATACTTAAAGTTATGTCTTTTCTCACGCTTACAACCACGTATATGAAATATAATGGCGAGACGTGTTATTTATAAATGTTTGTTCGCATTTTCTCATAAGATATAAAGATAAATTAATGTGTAAGTTGGAATTTGCAAGAAACGTGTCAGTTTATATCAATTTATCAGATGATTATTATTTTTACTGCTACGTTTATTTGTTTTACCAGAAATTTTCACCGAATTCGTTCACTAAATGTGTTCTTCTTTACATTTTATAAAAAAATAATTTATATAAATGTGAATAAATAAATACATTTGTACATTTTTGTATATATATATATATATATATATATATATATATTCGTTTCTGTTGTGTTATAAATTGTAAAATAATTTTCAACTCTAAAAATTTTTGTAAGAATTAAATTACATTATTGTTTTTTCATGTTTTAAACTTTTGTGAATGTTTTTTGAGTATTTTTTTATTTTTGTATATAATGCATATTTATACACACACTCACACACACACACACACACACACATATATATATATATATAATTTGATATTTTTTCTGAATTTACCTTTCTTTTTCCAATTTATTTTAATTAAAAATTTTAATTTATTTAATTAAAAAGCAAACCTGTTATAAATAAATACCTACAAACCATTCCAAATTTAAATAATCTTTATTTTTCTGTAAAAACTTGCAGAATTTTAAAAATATACAAAGAAGGATTAGTAATAATAGCTGAAAATATCAAACTGAATTTTTATACAAATCTATATAAATTAAAAAATGAGATAATATTTCTCTAATAATTATTGAATATGTAAATACATATTATATATATATATATATATATATATATATATATATATATAATGTTATTTAACATATATTTTAAATATAAATTCGTAAAAGCGAATCACAATGCTAGAAAATTCACAATTTCCCAACCATCATTCGCTCGACCGACTTTCGTATATAAAAAAACTTGAAAAACGAACTTACCACACTCCACTACACACCGCTATTCTGCGTGATGTGGTTCCTGTTACCATCTTTAGTCTTCTTCCCATTGCAACCGCATTTTCACGTTAATCGTCTTATTTTTCCAACGGTTTAGATTTAACCATTCTTTCTGTTCCGACATAAACGTTTTTAAAACATATTTTTCTGTAAGCTATGACAGATACAAGATGAACAAAACGAGTGAAATAGATATAATTTGCTTATACTTTTCTGTTTCTGAGCTTTTTATTTAGCTGCTTGTTTTACGTTTTTTTTTCTCATCCGACATTGAATTAATTTCATAAAAGAAGTTTGTTTTAGGGTTTAAAATACACAAATGTGGAAATATAATTGTTTTTATTCGTATATGATAAAGTAGAGGATTTATATTCAATTAACAAGTATTAATAACGTAATTAGCATTCAAATATTATTTAGGTTAGAACATATTAATTAATTCCAGGAAATGTATTCAATAATTTTATCTATAGAAATATACCAAATATATGATCATAAATTAATAATTATAACATGTATGTAAATATAAACAATAAATATTTAAGTGAATGAAAAAATAAGTTTTTAAGCTAAATTAAAAAATTAAAACTATATATAATATAATTTTATGTAATATAAATTAAAATGTATAGTACAACATACTAATATATATGCAATAAAAAATATAGTGTAATTCTGATAATTATAATTTTCCTTATCCAAAATTCTGCATAATCTAACATTTATATATAACGTGTATAATTTACACATTTTTTTAAAAAAAATACTTACATATTCTGTTATATTAGTTGTATTAAACAATTATTGGTTTTAGATATTATATACATTTCAGAGTTTATTTAATTTCATTCTGTATAGTTATACATTTTAAATTTCCTTTTAGATAAAGTAAATTTAATTATTTAGCATTTAATTATTTTCAAAAAAATAATAAATATCAAATAAGTAACTGTACTCAAATATTTATTTGACTTCTGCCGTACGAATATTATTTATTACATAAAATAAAAAGCTAGTTTGAAGTAATTCATTTTTTTAAATATTGATAGAATAAAAAACACATGAGTTTTTAAAAACCAAAAGAAAGAAGATATTCAAAAATAATTTTAATTAATCAATAGAAAGAAATATTAAATTTATATAATTATCACAATAATTTTTTTAATTAATCTATTGTATTTTTAAACATATATCTTGTATGTAGATTTATATTTAAAACTAAAATTAAAAAAAATATTGTAATTGAAACCGTATTCAAAAAGTTTTTTTGGAAAAAAATAAAGATA
>CP092092.1:12970000-13002500 GCA_029203775.1 Neoneuromus ignobilis
AGTATTATGGAAATAATATAAAAGTATAAAACAGTAATTATAAGGTAAAGCAAGTTGGTTTAAATAATTTTTGATATGAATCTTCAATAAGAAATAGATATTTTCAAATTCTAACAAATATGTTTATATCGCTTATTAAACATTCCTTTTACAAATTTTCCCTTATTATTGTATTACAAATTAATAATAAATTCTAAGAAATTAACAATCAATTAAAACTGAATTTAATGAATATAGAAGATATCTATATTTAATTTACCTTGAAATATCAAACACGCGCACTTATACGTACATAATTATAATCTATAAATAAATAAAATGAACATTATAACAAACTTTACATCTTATTGAAATATAATTAACCATAATATTTCAAGCGATTATTAGCTCCTTTGTTCGTAATATTTGTTCTTTGTAATACATAAAAACATGTTTTGCATTTTTCATTAGAGGTTATTGACGTAATATCTTCAATTTCTAAAATTATTTCGTAATTTTTTTTGTTTTATATATATATATATATATATATATATATATATATATATATATATATATATATATATATATGTATATATACGATATATATATATATATATATATATATATATATATATAATATAATATAAATTTATACTTGAAAATAACTATTAAATAGCTTTAAAAATATTTGCGTTTTTTTTTAAATAAAATTATAGCTGAAATTTTATTTCAAAATTTAAAATCATTTTGAAACAATCAAAAAACACTCAACTCTATAATTATTTAAAATAATCAAACACTTAAAAGTACATAGTTTTTATATATTTTTAAATAATAACATTTTTTTTAGAAAATATATTGAAGAGAAAATTATTTTAAATCATTAGCATTATAGAATAAAGTAAAATTTTTCTAGTTGTATTATTACACTAAAGATAAATACAGAAATATTATTATCTTTTTTTAGAACTTAAAACGTAAATTTAGTTACTTTCCTGTAAGTTAAATAAATGATACTTCTATATAATTAAGAAACATGTATTTTTTTATAATATGTATAAATATTAAAAATAATTAATATATTATGTTTTTTAAATAAAAAAAACATGAACTGTAAAAAATTCATTTAAGACGGCATTTAAATAACAAAGATTTTTATAATAGACAAAAAAATAATTTCTATTAATTTAATTTTAATGCTTTTTAATACATCATTAATAAATTACTTTTTTTAAAATATGAATGAGCGTTGTTTATTTAATTTTTTGAGTTCCTAGTCCAATCGTAAAATATAGTGGAAGTATCAATCTTAAGGTATTAATTAAAAGATTTAAATAAGATTTTTAGACTTTTGTTAAAGTCGAGAACAACTAATAAATATAAATTAATTAAGTACGAAATTAATATGAAATTTCGAACATTTATTAGGTAATTTTATTTTTTGTAATTAAATATTTCATCATCATCAAATATATGTATTTTTAATTTATTGATTAAATTTTAATTACAATATATATATATATATATATATATATATATATATATATATATATATAATTAATATATCTCTTTCATAAATATTTTCAAAGTTGACTAACATTTGAATTTTTAATAATTTTGCCAATTTAATAAAAAAACGTTAATTAAAATATTTCTAATAAAAAAATGTCTATAAATTTTATTCGTTAAGAATATCAAACATAGCTTACATATACATATATATATATATATATATATATATATATATATAAGTTATAAAAGCTTTCATAAATATATCATTATGTCACGAGAAGAAAAGCTCTTAAATATCAAACGCCAGAATGAATTACTTGCAACTAAAAAGGAATATTAAATCGGATCTATTCATAAACGATTTAATGAAATAAAGCAATGCCACGATTTTATTAAAGCGCAACGATACAAAACTGTAATACACAAAACGAGTGATTGCGTTCGTTAAACGACTGAAGGCGGTAATACCACTGCATGTCCATGATGGGATATGACCTTAGGTTAATTTTGGGTTTCATTAAACTGTACATTGGAGCACACAAGCGTTCAATTTGAGCTTTGTATGTATATAACAGTCGTCGTATAGTGATACATACACGCGTACGTGAAATTAGTATCGTTGTACGTATCGTTATATGTAGGTATGTGTGAATGTTTGTGCGTAACATACACACAAAGTGTGTAATTACGTCGATTGAAATATTTAAAAATATCCGGAAAAAGCATTTCAATGTAATGTGTTTGTTTAATTCAATTATTCGATACTCGCTACATATATCATACAGGTATATCGATAGTATTATTGATTTTAATTATATTTAGTTTGTTAATGATTCAATTTGAAAATGCTTTTATGTTTAATTTGAGTTAGGGGCTGATGACAATCACATATATTTTTTTTATTGTTAACAGTGATCACTTAGATTTCGCGCTGAATTTGCGATTGGAATAAAATATTATTTCAGACACAGTTAACAAATTTAAAACATTTTTATTGTCATAAAACACACACACATATATATGCATATGTAGGATCATCCGAATGTGATGCCTATATTTGTATTTTATTAAAAAGAAACAAAAAAAACTTTACACATGTTTCCCTATACACATGTTTCTTTTTAATAAAACACAAATCTAGGCGTCACGTTCGGATGATCCTGTATATGTAAAAACTTATATTACTAATAGTTTGAAGGTCAAAATAAGAAATTATATAACATACAAATAATCTTTATTAAAATAAAGTTTCCTATTCAGTTATTATATATATATATATATATATATATATATATATATATATATATAATAAATTTTATGTGTCGACACTTTCTCGGTTGGACTGTTATCCGGTTCATATCCGACCTGTGCTCGGCCTCGTATTTGTTTTAGTTCAGTCAGTCTACGAAGAATTATTACATTTACAACTGTTTGCTGTTTAAAAAAGGATACTGCGTATACTATGTTAAAAATCAGTTATTTAATATATTCTTAGTAATTGGTTTAAAATACTCATCAAATATTATTAACAATAATAAATTAAAAAAGATATAATTTTATATATACGAGGGTCGTTATAAGTATGGTAAAAAGTAAGAAAAACTAAATTGGAAAATTTAATTGAATTAATTAATTAATTAAATTAAACAATAAATAAATTTACCATACTTATCAAACGACCCTCTTATATATATATTGTGTAATTTCTTGGTTCATTAATAACTTTGAGAATAATAATTTTTAAATTTTTATTTTACTATAGTAATGAAATACTAAAAGTACTCATCATCATTATCAGTTTTTCTCAATTCAATGCTGAATTAATACCTTTTACAAAATTTTTTACTTCTACTGATTTAATGCTCACCTTTTTCAGTACATTCCGATGAATTTCCTCATTTTGGTGTTCCATCTATCTATGGGTTTCTTTTAGGCCTTCTTTAATATCTAAGTTAATAATTAATAACTTTCTTTGTCCATGGATGATCCCCTCTTCTTACAACATGATCGATCTATTTTTATTTCAAACTTTTCACTTAGCATAATATCAATAACTTTTCTTTTCTTTTTATTCCATTTACTCTTCTTCTTCTCTTGTGTTATACCCAATCAAAATTATTCATATATATATATATATATATATATATATATACATATATACGCTTGTATGCGTGTGTGTACGTATAGTAATATAGATATTTTTTTTAATAATTGTATTAATAATATCAAAAATTATCTTTTAATATAAGATCTCCAAATTAGAAGTTAGGAAGTAAGTTGACTATAATTTGATGAAATGTCAAATATTGAACTGTCATTATTTAAAATTTGTTTATTAAAAACTTGGTAAATTTTAGTGATGGAATGCTATATGTTTGAACAACGCATTTCAGTAATGTAAATTTATATTTTATTCTATAAAAATGGTGAAAATTTTATAACGTCAATGCGTAAAATTCGTGCATATTTTCCATTTAATCAAGTGCCTTTGGAGCCTCCTGTTTGTAACCTAATCGCAAAATTTGAACAATTTGGTACTGTTGGAGACCATAGACCACAAACATATGCTCATAGTGGTTGTTCAGCTAAAAATATCGTTGTTGTACATAAAAGTGTTGAAGAAGACCCTAAACATCAATTTGTCGACGTTCACTTTAAACATCACAAGAAGCACTCTGCATAACATTTTACGAAAATATTTGCACCTTCAAGCATATAAAGTTCAGCTAACACAGGAACTGAAATCAGCTGACCAGCATTTATGTCGTATGTATGTTAATTGGTACAAAGAAAAAAAGCAGAAAATGCTGAATTTTTAACAAAATCATCTTCAGTGATGAATTTATGTCATTTTAAATTAAATGCAGAAAATGCAGAATAAAAATCTTCAGTGATTTATAATTATGGAAATGAAATATTCAAAATTATTTCCGTTGTTAAACAACAATTCCATCCTCAACATAACTGTTTGGTGTAGTTTATGGGATGGAGGCATCATTGGTCCATACTTCTTTGAAAATGAGCAAGATGTCCATTTACAGTTAATTCGGTGCGTTACTAAAGCATGATAACAGATTTTTTGTGACTAGAACTTAAATATATTGATATTAGTAACATGTGGTTTTAACAGAATTGTGGTACAAGCCATACAACTTGTACGACAATCGATTTACTCACAACCAAATTTAATGGACATTTAATTTCTCGTAATGGTGATGTTAATTAATTGCCTAGATCTTGTGATTTAATACTGTTAGACTTATTCTTGTGGGGTTATTTGAAAGATAAGAGTTATTTCAACAAACCAGCAACATTTCAAGAACTAAAAATGAAATTCATAAAGCTATATCTGAAATATAGTACAACCTAATCTATTACAAAGCGTACTTTAAAATTTCGACAAAAGAATGGACATATTCTGACTTGTTAGAGAAAGCCATTTGACTGATATTGTATTATTTTTATAATTTCCATGTTTCTACTTTACATTGATACCAATAAACATGAATTTTTCTTTCAAAAACGGTATTTTATAGATAAATTATTTGCTAATCTCAAATTTAGACACCTTTTATTTTTAAATAATTCAAACATATGATGTATTACATAATTCTAAACGAAGTACACGCACACACTTACACACACACACACACACACACACACACACATATATATATATATATATATATATATATATATATATATATATATATATATATATAATGTAGTTAAGAATATAAAAAAATATGTATAATTGCTATTTAATTTAATTGTATTTGTAAAAATTAAAATTAAATTTTAATTATTTGAAAATAACATTTTCTACAGTTGATTATACTCAAAGAGTATAATATTGATAATAACAAAATATTATTTTATTACATAATATTAAATACATTATTTAAAAACATATTCAAAATTTTATATTTATATAAAAGAAAATTTAAAATTAAATCAAGGTCAGTATAATCCATCACTTCTTATATCAGTCTTGAAAAATTGATCAGTGGGGTATACACACAAAACTAACAGGCTATATAATAAATTACCTCATTATCTCAATTTTGTATTCTGTACAACGATCATCGTTAACACATACAAAATTTATATACACATATATATAAATATATATATATATATATATATATATATATATATATATATATATATATACATATATATATATATACATATATATATATATATATATATATATATATATATATTCAAATACAGAAAAAGCTTAAAATTTCACTTAATTTCCATTTGTTCATATCCATTGTATAAAACGACATAGATACATGAATTTTGTCACACGACATGGTTCGAGCTAATGGTATGAGTATATTTTATAACTGGTATGAGGTTAGACGAGAGGCTGATGAGTTTATTGAAATTAAATCAAATAATCCATGGCCACGATAAATGCAGCGACCAGTAATGTGGATAATTTACAACAGGTTGCAGCCAAAACAAACTATACTGCACACCGTGCGGAATTAATGAAACTGGGAAATCGTACGTGCACACTAATACAGATTGAACGTTCCAAGTTGTTTTTTCCAGTTAAGTTATTTATATATTGTTTTGTGTTCTAGTAACTACTCGCCAACTGAGTAATTTTAAACGTTATTTGTAGTAATAATGAAGTTGAGTGTTCATCAGATGTTTTATTTAATTACATATTAATAATAAAGTTTTAAGTTTTATTTGAAATGTGGTTTAGTTCCAAAATAAATTTTATAAATCGCGTATTAAAGATCATAGACTTTGTACATTAAACAATAATGTTTATTAAAGAAATAATTTAATTCCAATAAAATTATCGATTTTTAAAGAAATCTTCATAAGATGAAATGTAATCAAGTTATATTTTTAATTTTTTAAGTTATACCACAGAAATAAATAATTAGCCAAATATCTACAAATATATATTTGTGGAGAACAAGAATCTCAAACATCATAGTGATCAGAATAAAAAAAAAAATAAAACAATATTTAATATAATTTTTTACATGCTACGTCATAAACATGAAAATGAGTCTAAAACTTACTTAATTTCTTAGAACTATTAGGACTAAAAGTATTTAATATATATTTTTTTATTTTCAAAAAACAGTTCATTTTATTTTATATTACGCATATTTACAATATTAAGTTATTATTCTCTCCATTTTAAATAGACAATTGCTTTTTCATGCTTAATACATTTTTAGTGACTATATTTTTTCGTCTTTAAAAAATAAAAATTAAAAATAATATAAATATATTTATAATGATTTATATTTATAATTATTAAAAATCTTATTCTTCTAATATAAATTATTTTACAAATACTTTTCCTATTTTATTGAAATAATATATATATATATATATATTGTTTTTTAAGCGTGATAGAAATTTACATTGAATTCAATTTAAATTTCTATCACGCTTAAAAAACACCTATACATAATTTTTATGCCAAAGACTATTTCATTTGGACATTCGTACATATGTACGCCATGTCACCGGATATCAGTAGAGGTAGGAATCATTGAAATCATTGTCATCGATACCCGACGTCGCATAACATATCAGTTTAATGTGGACGCCATATTTGCATATTTTGTATGCATTTGTTTATGCGTATGAACGTATAAGTTTGTCATTCATTTTAAATATGCAGAACGGAAAACAGGAAAAAAAATATGAATACATTATGAACATATATATATAAAATAAAAAAGACAATATATGACTCCAGATAGAACATTTATATAGATTATTAAAAATAAAATTAAATATCATTTTTTTCTTATATTTTGAAATTCTAAAAATATTATAAAATAGTAATTGATATTTATAATCAAAAATTATAGAATAAATTCATATATTATATTGAAAAATTACAAATATATTAATATTTAAAAACTGACATTGATATAAGTTTATAAATATGCACATTGTCAATTATATAAATAAAGTAATATTTTATTTTTTTTAAAAAATACAGTTTATTTTAACAATCAAAAATTCCTATTCTGAAAATTGATTATAAAAATATTCACCATTATTTTGTAAAATATATAGGGTTTTCCAATAAGAATGTAAAAGTTTTGACAGCTGGTGACAGCCATGTTTGATTTTTTTAAGCTCATTTTGATATTTCAACCCAATATAGTTTGGCAAATTATCATAGAACGTTCAACACTTAAAAAACGCTTAGAAATTGTAAAAACTTCAATAGACTTATTGAAACAAAAGTTTAATGTGTCCATTATTTCACGAAATGGACCCATCAATTGGTTACCAAGATCATGTGATTAACTCCATTGGATTATTTTCTGTGGGGTGTGACAAAAAATAGGACTAAACGAATGTACTATGTCAAGTGAAGTCTTAATGGTCATATGGGTAAAATTGTGTTCCATTATTATCATAGAATATGTTTAAAAATTTAAAAAAAAAAACTAATTAATTAAATACTTTCTGTTTTATTTCCATTTAAATTTCTGAAGCGCTTATTGGAAAACCCTATATTTATTTATGATAATACAATAACTTTTTCAAGATTATTGATTTATGTCATAATATTTAAATTAAAAACTATTTTCAAAATAAATATAGAATTTATATATACATATATATATATATATATATATATATATATATATATATACATACACGAGAGTCATTTGATAAGTCCGTGTAAATTCCGAAAGATTGCACCACTGGTGCATATAGAGGTTATTTTTAATTAGTAGCACCTCTTGGAAGAACACACATCAAGTTTCAGCCATATCGGTCTATTCCTTTGTGTTTGACAATCGTTGGAATCAAGGAAATCGAGTGATTGTCAAATAATGGACGAAAAAGAATTTCGTGTGTTGATTAAACACTACTTCATTAAAGGCAAAACGCCTCAGGAGACTAAACAGAAGCTTGATAAACATTATGGTGACTCTGCACCTTCGATTAGTGCGGTTTATAAGTGGTTTCAAAATTTTCGGAGTGGCCATATGAGCACAAGAGACGCTGAACGTTCTGGACGCCCTGTTGAGGTCACCACTCCAGAAATCATTGATAAAATCCATGATATGGTGATGGATGACAGAAGAGTGAAAGTGCGTGAGATTACTAGTGCTGTAGGCATCTCGTGTGAACGGGTACATAATATTTTGCACCAACATTTGGACATGAAATAGCTATCCGCCAGGTGGGTGCCGCGATTGCTCACGATCGACCAAAAACGAAGTCGTGTGAAGTGTTGCAAGAACGGTTTGCAGCTGTTTCAGTGAAATCCGCAGGACTTTAAGCGTCATTTCATCACTGTAGATGAAACATGGATACATCACTACACTCCTGAGACCAAAGACCAGTCTAAACAATGGGTTATCAAGGGGGAATCTGCTCCGAAAAAGGCGAAGACAATTCCTTCGGCCGGGAAGGTTATGGTGACTGTCTTTTGGGATTCGCAAGGAATAATCTTTATCGACTATTTGGAAAAGGGTAAAACCATTACAGGTGCATATTATTCATTGTTATTGGATCGTTTGAAAACCGAGTTGCAAGAAAAACGTCCCCGATTAGCCCACAAAAAAGTCCTCTTTCATCACGACAACGCACCAGCTCACACCTCAGCAGTTGTGGCCGCAAAACTAATGGAAATAGGGTTCCAAATCGTTTCACATCCCCCCTATTCTCCAGACTTGGCTCCATCGAACTATTATTTGTTCCCTAATATAAAGAAATGGCTCGCGAGAAAAAGATTTTATTCGAACGAAGAGGTGATTGCAGGAACGAATGACTATTTTACAGACTTGGACAAATCCTACTATTCGGAAGGGATCAACAAACTAGAGCAGCGTTGGATGAAGTGTATAAGCCTAAAAGGAGACTTTGTTGAAAAATAAAAACGATTTATTCAAAAAAATGAAGCAGTTTTTATTTTTACACGGACTTATCAAACAACCCTCGTATATATATATATATATATTATATATATATATATATATATATATATATATATATATATATATATATATACATCGATTTTTATAATTATAAATACAAAAATTATACTAGATTAATTTTCAACAATAAATTATATTACTTTTTATATTTTGCATAAAAAATTTTTATTAAATAACATTGTAATTTCACAAACGATTCGGTGATATATTTTAAATAACACATTCTTAGTTACATGTTGATTCAGTTGTTCTAAAATATTTAAATCAATTTATTATTTATTGTTATTAATTTGCTTGAACAGAATGTTGGTTTCTGAATTATTTTATGTTATTCATTTCATTATCATAACAGATATTTAATTTTAATTTATTACAATGATTTTAAATGAAAAATAAATTAAAATTTATATTAAAAAATTTAATATATTTAACTAGCAAATGAAATTAATTAAAAAAAGCATTAAAAATAACAACCAGTAATGATTGATATTTCATGATTGTTATATTTACAAATAAAAATAAAAGTTTTATTTTTCTATTAGTTTTGTCGGCTATTATGACATTCTTGATAATGCTGTTTCTTCGCACAAAGATTATATTTCAAATCTAATCTTGGTTTTTTTATAGGCTCATAAAAATCTTAATATATATCTGCATATATATATATATATATATATATATATATATATATATATAATCTTACAATTTATGCTATATTGTATAAGATAATAAAATAAAAAAAATATTTATTACACTGAAATAAAATTGTTAATATCATTTTTAAATTTTTATCATTATATATATATGATTCTTTATACATGCAATACTAAATACATAATTTGTAATTTGATATTGATTTTGATTACACAAACTTTATTAATTAAAAGGTTTTTTATATAAATTTAAAATTATTTTCTTCTGTGTTATTAAAATATTTTTTAATAAAAAAACAGACATCATAATTTCTTGATCTTGAAAACAAATCATTTTAATTTGTAATATAATTAAAATTGTTTTTATTCTTTAATGTTTTTTTAAATAAAAATATGAAATCTCTTTTAAAAATTTGACTTCAAATTGTAACTGTTTATTTTTAATATCAATAATTGCCTCAAACATCTCAAATCAAAATAAAAAATAAATATTTTTTAAAGAAAATTATAATAATTTTTATTTTAGTAAATCCTTGTAGTAAAAAAGAAAATAATTAAAAATAAATAAAATACTAGCATAAGTCAAATTAAATTCTTGTAAAATTCTAGTTAGATTTATTTTGATTCAATTTATATATACATTTTATATATACATTATATATATATATATATATATATATATATATATATAAGTATATAAATGATAAATATGTCATTAAAGTATCATTTAAGTATAATCCAAAATTTAAAACCTAATATATCAAAATTATTGAATTATATATATTTATAAACTTTATTTAATTTTTTATTATATGTATACCTCTTTTGAAAAAAAATGAACATTTTAAATATTTCCAATTCATTGCAGATATATTTAGTTACTGTTTATTGAAATTAAATAGTTATTCTTATTATATTGTAATTAATATGTGTTATTTAATCTGACTTATATTCATAAATAACAATTTAACTTGGATTTATTATAAATGCGGTATTAAGTAATTAATAATTGAAACATGTATTAAAAGAACAATTTAAAGTAAAATGAAATAAGATTCGTATATGCATTTTAAGATAATTTATATATATATATATATATATATATATATATATATATATATATATATATATATATATATATGAAGGTATATAAAACAAGAGTCAATTTCATTTTCATTTTCGATGGTTTTTCTGTTTATTCTACAACATGTTTTAATTATTCTGTGTTTCATAACTGTCGGTAATTGTATTTAAATAAAAAATCATGTGTGTACATAATAAATAAATAATAAGCAAAAAAATGTTTACTCGTTCAAGTCTGAAGCTTTGTTATTGTAGCATATTGCGTATAATTCAGTAGACCGCACGTTATAAAAAAGTAAACTCAACGTAGATTTTTAAATGCTTATATCTCATTTAACAATATCAATATTTTAATATCTGTTTTCAAGTTTTATATATTCATTATTAATAATAAAATAGTTATAAGCCGAGATTTTCAATATAAAATCTAGACAAATTATACAGAAACACACAAATTCATTCACACATACGAAAAACATATATATATATATATATATATATATATATATATATATACATATATATATAATATATATATATATATACATATATATGAATATATATTTGAAAAATATATATATATATACATGTATAAATATATATATATATATATTTTTATATATATATATATATATATATATAATCATATTATTCTTTGGGGTTACATTACTAGCTGTTTATATTCTATATTTGCAAATATTGAATTTGTATGACAACATTTATAATTTTAACAAACAGTGATATTTTTAAAACTTGACTTGAAAATATAAGCGTTATTTTTAATTAATGCAGTTCTCGAATCTGTTGTATATTCAAGTTAAAATGAAAAAATTTCATATTTTGAAAATTTTCGTTCATTAATAATTATTGATTTACGACATAATCGTGGTTTGTGTTTAATATAATTGTAATTTGTGAAAATAAAATGATTCTTTTGCAAATTTGTAATACAAATTCTATTTTTTTTTTAATAATTTACATTTTTAATTAAGATTGTATTATTTTTTAATTGTAAATTTATCATTATATATATATATATATACATCTCTCTCTCTCTCTCTCTCTCTCTATATTATTATATATATATATATATATATATATATATATATATATATATATATATTACCGACTGGGTAAGTATATAAATGATCACCGCGTGTCATTAAAGTATCATTTAAGTATAATTCAAAATTTAAAACCTAATATATCAAAATTATTGAATTATATATATTTATAAACTTTATTTACTTTTTATTATATGTATACCTCGAATAAAAAAAAATCCAACATTTTAAATATTTCCAATTCATTGCAGATATATTTATTTACTGTTTATTGAAATTAAATAGTTATTATTATTATATTGTAATTAATATGTGTTATTTAATTCACTTATATTCATAAATAACAATTTAACTTAATTCTTATTATAAATGCGGTATTAAGTAATTAATAATTGAAACATGTATTAAAAGAACAATTTAAAGTAAAATGAAATAAGTTTCGTATATGCATTTTAAATTTTATATATATATATATATATATATATATATATATATATATATATATATATATATATATAATGAAGGTATATAAAACAAGAGTCAATTTCATTTTCATTTTCGCCGTTTTTCTGTTTATTCTACAACATGTTTTAATTATTCTGTGTTTCATAACTGTCGGTAATTGTATTTAAATAAAAAATCATGTGTGTACATAATAAATAAATAATAAAGAAAAAAATGTTTACTCGTTCAAGTCTACAAGCTTTGTTATTGTAGCATATTGCGTATAATTCAGGACCGCACGTTATAAAAAAAGTAAACTCAACGTAGATTTTTACATGCTTATATCTCATTTAACAATATATTTTTATATCTGTTTTCAAGACATATATTCATTATTAATAATAAAATAGTTATAAGCTCGAATTTTAAATCTAGACATATTTACTACACACACACATACACACACATGTATATATATATATATATATATATACATATATATATATATATACATATATATATATATATATATATATATATATATAAACATATATAAAAAGACATATGTATATATATATATAT
Source organism: Neoneuromus ignobilis (assembly GCA_029203775.1). Classification (NCBI taxonomy): domain Eukaryota; kingdom Metazoa; phylum Arthropoda; class Insecta; order Megaloptera; family Corydalidae; genus Neoneuromus; species Neoneuromus ignobilis. The sequence continues at coordinate 12,983,273 of CP092092.1, forward strand.
ATATATATATATATATATATATATATATATATATATATATATATATATATATAATCACGTATTATTCTTTGTCGGTTACATTACTAGCTGTTTATATTCTACATTTGCAAATATTGAATTTGCTTTGACAACATTTATAATTTTAACAAACAGTGATATTTTGCAAACTTTATGAAAATATTAGCGTTGTTTTTAATTAATGCAGTTCTCGAATCTGTTGTATATTGCAGTTAAAATGAATTGATTTCATTTTGAAAATTTTCGTTCATTTGAAATTATTGATTTACGACATAATCGTGGTTTGTGTTTAATATAATTGTAGTTTGTGAAAATAAAATGATTCTTTTGCCAATTTGTAATACAAATTCTATTTTTTTTTTTAATAATTTACATTTTTAATTAAGATTGTATTATTTTTTAATTGTAAATTTATCATTATATATATATATACATCTCTCTCTCTCTCTCTCTCTCTCTCTCTCTCTCTATATATATATATATATATATATATATATATATATTACCGACTGGGTAGCACAGTGGTTTGCATCACCGCGTGTCATTCGGGAGATTGCGTTCGATTCGCAGTCGGAGAGTCCCTCATTTTCGAGGGTTGAGTATGAAGGCCTTATCTTGTAAAAAAATAACTGTCGAGAAGGGAGTAAACCCCGAATAAAAAAATCTTCACCAATCCACCTGGTTAGCGTGGTGAATATACCCAAATACCAGTGAATGGTAGCATTCATTGAGGCTTTCGTCCAGTAGTGGATTGATATGGGCTTTATGATGTGATCATGATGATGATGATGATGATGATATATATATATATATATATATATATATATATATATATATATATATATTAGGTTGGCAAATATCTCCCTTCCGCCTTCTGGTCTTTTGAATTTCGCAGCTATGTACAAAAAAAAAAAAAAGCGGAAGGGAGATACTTGCCAACCTAATATATATATATATATAATTTGACTATTATTCTTTAAGGAAAACTCAATATTTGACATAATTAAATTTTAGATTATAGTGATGTAATTACTATAGTTAGGATTTAACAAATTTTCTAAATCATTAGAGATATATAATCAAAATCGACTGTGATAAAACACTAATCTTTTCCTGTTTTTCAGTTATATATATATATATATATATATATATATATATATATATCCAATCATATTTTATATATATATATATATATATATATATATATATATATATATATCTAAGAATATTACAATTAAAGTTATTATTTTTTATTGACAACTAGGAGCTCTATATAAAAAACTTTTTTCTATTTTCACCAAACATAGAGTAAAATATTTTTTAGTTGTTTCTAGATATATAAATAACTAACGGTGATAATTTTTTCTTAAGGTATTTTTTATTTTACATTTCTTCAGAATAAATTTTTCAATAAATTGTCATAATTTTTCGGAAAAATAAATCACATTACTTTCTTTTTAATGACAAACTACAAATGAAAATGGAACCATTTAATTTCTTCTTCCTTAAATACTGAGATATTTAAATTTACTTATGTATACAATTAATTTTTAATAGCTATCTCAGCAGTATTTTCCACAATTATTATGCCGTGCTATGTAAATTTTTTAGTTAATATTTTATTGTAGTTTCATAAACTTTATTAATAGAATTTTTATTAGTAACAATTTTTAATATCAAAAATTTTTATAAATCTTATTCTAGCTTATTTAGTAATTCACAGGTTACAATACATAATTTTTTTAATTAAATACTTTTTTAGTAAATGATGTAAGTTATTGATTTTTCCCCATTTTAAATTTATACAAAATAACTAAATTTCAATTAACCTTCACTATTTTTGCTGAAAACACACATAGAAGTGGTACCTTTTAGAATTATATAAACATTATACGTTTTCAGTGAAATTTGCTCTTTCAAAGTTATGCTAATAATACCTATATCAGAATGAAGGATATATTTATATTCCAACACAATGGATTTCTGAGAAAATATTTTAGATTTTAACACGTTATACAAAATTGAAATATAAACGATAATATAATAGTTAATAAATATTATTTTATATTTTAAAATAGAAACTTTTTATTAATATTTTTCCACTATTAAATATTTTATTAGTATATAGTTTTAAGTTTATATATATATATATATATATATATATATATATATATATATATATATATATATGTGTGTGTGTGTGTGTGTGTGAATATATAAATATACATAGATACATTTCTATCAACGTAACGAATATCATATAAAAAAGTTATTTATAAAATATATAATTATATCATCTTTATAAAACAATTTAAATCAAAACATACTAACATTTAATACTAATATGAAATAATTTAAAAAGAATACGTGTATCACAAAAGTAAATAATAAACCTATAAATTTTACATAATAAAAAAATTACATGAAACAAATCTGTACAATTTCATACACATAAATATATCGCACATATCATCCAATGAAGTAGGTAGGGTATCACGACTGAGTCTACAAATGAAAATAAAATTCAATTTTACGTTTTGAATGTGTGTACGTATATTATAGGACGTTCCCAGTACACGCATGGTATGTGTTGTATACGCCTATGTATACACATTCATGTTTATATGTGTATCCACGTGTATCATAGAATACATGTTTATACATATGTATAATATATATATATATATATATATATATATATATATATATGTATGTATTTATTTTTGTATGTATGTATAATGTGTGTATGTATGTGTGATTGCGCTACCATCCGTGCGGCGGCAGCAACAGCGAAAACTGACGCTTTGTCGGCATAGGAGCAACAGAGCAACCACCCGGACCGAACCGTTTCCAGAGCTCGAGGCGAACACCATCCCGTACTTACATAATATACGTTTTGTGCAAATATAGTCATGTATAAATACATATAAACCTATAACAGTACATATGAATATGACCAAGCGATGTAATATACCTACATATGTGTTAGACACATGTTCAGTACTGGAATCGGAAAATAAGTTACTCAAATAAAATATTATTCAAATTAAATTATGTTCAAGAAAAACATAAACTCTATTTTATAAATGCATATATATATATATATATATATATATATATATATATATATAATGTAATAGACGTATAAAGTTCGAAATTATAATTAATTAGCCTGAATATATTCTTAATTTCCATTACAGAGAAAAAATAAAATATTTACATTTCATAGTAATTTTTTATTATCTTATAATATAGCATGTTATAATATGAATTATTGTTGCTAATTGAAAAGAAATGTAATAAAATATTTGAAACAATAATCTAACTATAGTTTAAATTTTCTTATAATAATTTTAAATATAAATAATTTTTTTTATAGAAATATCCTCATTTTTCTAGTTGAGTACTGTCTTAAAAATGATCTACGAAATTCCACTCTGTTCTAAATAAAGTCATTAGTCTTTGTAGATAATATTTTTTGTTTTAAATATTTCATTAATCTTTTTTTAATCATAATAAAGTAGTGTAATTAAGAAATAATTTTAGTTATTACATTAACATTGAATATTCATAAATGTAGATTCAAAACATATGAGTAAAATATAATATTTTAATAAAAGAAATGCCAGCAAATAACTCAATTTGCATAAATCTCTTATGTCAAAGAAATATTTTACGAAATTAAAAATTAATAAACAAGTAAAATATCTTCAAAAATTTTTCTTTTAATAATTTATCATTTATGATTTATGTTATATAATAATTATTCAGATTTTTCTCTAATTTATTCGCCTATAATACTATAAATTTATTTTATCCATTATATATATATTATATAAATATATATATATATATATATATATTAGGTTGTCAAATATCTCCCTTCCGCCTTCCGCTTTTCCGAATTTCGCGGCTATTTAAAAAAAAAAAAGCGGAAGGGAGATACTTGACAACATAATATATATATATATATATATATATATATATATGTGTGTGTGTGTGTGTGTATGTGTGTGTGTGTGTGTCTATGTGCCGATATTATAAATAAATATTTACTGAAATAAAATTAAAATTTTATTTATAATGTAGCGAAATTATATTTTATTTAATATTATATAATATGTCTATACTTTTATTTTATTAATATACAGAAAATGTGTTTATTTTAAAAAATAATAACACTTATTCATATTTTAAAAATATTTGTTATTTAAATAATCATTTCTTTAAAATAACAATTATCTATTACTATAAATATATATATATATATATATATATATATATATATATATATATATATATATTAGGTTGACAAATATCTCCTTCCGCCTTCTGGTCTTTTGAATTTCGCAGCTATGTTTATTATAATATATATATATATATCTACAAAATATTATATATAAGTTTAATATATTTATTATAATAATCTTTAATATTTCTTTGCATTACTTTTTATCATGATTTCAAGATAATTACTATTATCAAACAATTTATTTTATATTTTATCAGGCTTCTTGATGAAATCATAAATTTCAGTGAAATTAAAACATTTAAAAAATCTTCCCAAAATTTACTTTAAAACTGAAAATTCTTGCCAAAAAAAAAATAATAAGCGATCTTAAGACAAAAATAATAAGAATACAAAACAATATTTTTTTCTAAATGTGTTAAGTATGTTAATTTTGATACATTTAATAACAATCTTACACATGTTAATAAAATGTTGATAAAAACCTTATAATATATTGATAAACTTTAATATTATTATATTAAACCGCCACAATATCTCTCTGTATTTGATTAAGAAAACGATCCTCTTTAACAAACTCGATTTTATAGCATTCGAAAATAACTCATAAAAAAAGTCAAAAACTGAAATTAAAAAAATGAAATATGTTATTGTTGTTTCGATTCTTTTACATATGCAGACAATCCGTATACAAAAGCCGGAACTGTACTATCTATACTCTTTGTTTCGTTACGTGGTTCTGTAGTCATTGATTATATTTATTTTTTCATACGAGTGGAAAGAGCAGGAAGAAAACTTGATCGTCAAATAGTGAGTCTGTTTTATTTTCGTCCACTGTATTGTTTCCCAGTACTAACGTCACTCGCTGCGACCATAATGAAGAGTGTATTATTGTTATGTAAATATTAAACAAATATTAAAACCGAATTTTAATTGAAAACAATATTGAATTATTTCCGTGCCAAAAATTAATTATCATATATTAATTTATTGACACCTATATTACAATAAGTTGACACAATTTATTCACTTCATATCGAATTAAAATATATATTTTTATCAATATATATATATATATATATATATATATATATATATATATAAGCAAAAAGAAAAAAATATAACATTAATATAAATAATACTATATATAAACGTACACAAACTTTTGTTAAAAAGAAATCAGTTGTTATTGTATTCCCTTAAATATTATATATATCATTGAAGTTTTATAGTTTAATTAACTTTTTCATCTGACTAAAGAAATCTATTATAAAAAGTGTAATGTAAATATAAAACGTTATAAACAATTACAGAAATATATAATATAAACAAAGGCTGAACTTTTTCCTTTGATACATTTTGTTTTAAATTATTTTTGTGTTCATTACACAATTTTTGTATTATTTATTTTATATCTTATCTAGTTAGATTCAATATTTATATAAATCGTTATTTATTTATACGTATTTCCCATATTTGCATTTTTCATAATGTATAGGATCATCCAAGTATGATGCATAGATTTTTGTTTTATTAAAAAAAATATGTGTCTAGTTTCTTTTTAATAAAACACAAATCTAAGCGTCACATTTGAATGCTCTCATATTTTTTATATCATGTATTATTTTTAAACTCACTAAGAAAAATTAAACTTGTTAATAAAAATAATGGCAAACAAATAAAGCAAATATTATATATATATATATATATATATATATATATATATATATATATATATATATTTACACTTCAATAAAAATAATTTTATGGTTAAATTTCGATTTTTCTTATTCATTATATATATATATATATATATATATATATATATATATATATTTGGTAATCAAGAATATCTATCTTTTATAGTGTGTCATAATAGCAGGAATTATTTTCACATTGTATAATTCATTATATTTACTTTGTCCATTAACTGAATAATAAAATACATACCTTGTTTAATTTTTTCATTGCATATCAAGGTGTTTACTTTAATTTGAAATATAATTTTAACTCTTCAAAATGTCTATGTAAAATAATGAGATACGTACATATTTATTTATTATTATTTAATATAAACTTGGTTCGAACACTTTAGAAATTATAAGAAAAATATACTACATTTTGAGAAGAGGCAGTTACAGCAGAAATGATCCAAAGGAAATTAAAATAATTGTTTCAGAGGTTGAATCATTATAATACGAAGCCAAATCAGACAGACAATCAAATGTAAATATCGACGAATTACAAACAACGATTGAAACAAATTCGAATTTAATGTGTTTACAGCTGGCTGAAAAGTTCAGATTAAATGACGGAACAATACAGAATCATTTGCATAAAATAGGGAAAAGATAAAAATGGAGTAAACTGGACTGCGCACTTAAATTCACTACAATAAATTATAGCATCTTAATATGTGCATCTCTGATTTTACGACTAAAATCGCAAAACTTTTTGGATCAAAGTTTGACTTGTAATGAAAAATGGATTCTTTATTTCAACTATAAATGTAGATACCACTGGTTATCATCAAATAATTCACAAACATCTAAAGCAAAATTGATCCCCACAAAAAAAAAATTATGTGTTTGATGGATTTCAAGAGGAATATTCATTATGAGTATCTACAAGTTGGTCAAACCTTCACAGCGGACATTTACAATGAACAGTTACAAAGAGTGCATAATGCATCACAACCAAAACAACCAGCACTGGTAAATCGTCAAAGAGTTTTATTTTTCCAAGATAACGCTCGGCCACATTTGCGGTGATGACAAGAGAAAAGATAATGAATTTAGGATAGAAAATTCTCTCTCATCCTTTGTATTCACCAGACATGTCACCATAGGATTTCCACTTATTTTTGTCTTTCGATAACAATATATGTGATAAAGAATTTAATAGTGATACAGCGTTAAAAGTAGAAGTTTCCCAATTTTTTGAAAATAACAATTTTTAATTTTATAAAAATAAAATTTATAATTCATCTTTTTGTTTGGAAATGATAATTCAATATAAAAGTGGAATTTTACGAATTAATTTATTGAAAGTAAAAGAATTCAAGCGTTCTTATTTTAATTTTACTAGAGGTGAAACTTTCCTAACAATGCCGTTAATATATATATATATATATATATATATATATATATATATATATATATATATATATATATTATTTACTCTTCACATTGAGGTTACTTAAGGTGCTATTTTAGATTTTATTTAAATATTTATATTCTAATTTTTCAAATAGTATATCAAACTTGTATTTAATGAAAATTTTGTATACTATATTTATATGTCAGTTGAATTTTTAAAGTCTTAATTTTAATGAAAAATAAAAATATACGTAAAAAATTACTACAAAGTGATCTAAAAATAATAAATTGTTTACCATGAAGATTAATATTTAAAAAAAAATTAATCTATATTTTAATTTTATAAAAAAAAGATTATTACGTCTTTATATATATATATATATAATTTTATAAATTTTCACGTTCATTAAATAAATTAAATCGTACAAAATTACAGATTTTATTTATTTATATAAAACACAATTATATTGTAAAATATTTTTAAACATATAGGTTGTCAAGTAAATTCTCAACTGATCATATAATTTTAATTAAATATAATTCAATTGATATCATATTAAAATATATAATTAAATATTCAAATCATATATGACTCCATCAGTTAGCCTGGAGGAAATTGATTTTATTTGATGGGTAAAAAGTCATTGTACACATATTATTAATTAGAATTTTTTATAATTTCTCTAAATACTTGATCTATAGAATTAATATTTAGATAAAATTTCGTAATATTTTTCAGTTGCAACAATTTTCAACAATAGATAATATTGAAGTAATATAATTGTATATATAGTAGGAGTGATTTACACAGACTACATTTTTAAAAGTTACTATTTATAAGTTCTGTAGAAATACTATTTAAAAGTTTAAACTGTTAGTAAAATTTATATAATATATTTATAATTTTTATACGTTTAATTTTTTTCCAATATTTTCTATTTTTATCTGATTGAAATATAATTTTAGAAAAGTATATATATATATATATATATATATAATCATAGTAAATACCAAAAATATAGACATAAATAATTTAATTATAAAACTAAAAGTAAGAAAAATTCATTGGTTTGTTAAAAATTTATTTATTTCTACTATATATTGTTTATTCATATTTGTATATTTTATAAAATAATGTAACTGACAATGAATAATTATCATGTGAAATCAGACTCGGTGTCAAAATAAAAGATGAACAATTTTGTTATGTTTTTACAAGAAAATTTCATATCACGTACACTTAATTATATAATTCTGTGTACAAGTTTAAAATTTGCATTCAAACATTTCAGTGAAACTTTCATGATAACATATGAAAAATTTAGGAAATATTTCATGTATTAAATTTCACATCACGTACAGTTAATTATTATTTTGTATACATTTTTTAAAAATAAATTATTTTAATATTTTTATCACAATATTTTATTATACGAAAATATTGTTGAATTTTTCATATAGACACTGAATGAATTTAATATTTCTATGATATATAACAAATACTATTCAAGTTATATAGTGATAATAGTAGAATTTCAACTTAAATTGTGATAACGGTATAACGGAATGTATTATTACAACTCAACTATTTGTATCGATTGTATGTTCAGACTTTGTAATAAACATGAGTTTTGATTTTCAAACTCTGTATGCTACATTTAAATATCAAAAATATTGCAAAAAAAAGTTAACAACGCATGTAGGTAATATTAATTTCCCGTAACAACCATACCCTATTTCGCATTACGTATTCAATAATGTACTCATACAATTATATCCTGAAGCACTTACCCAGTTCATGATATCGTTTCCATCATATACTGAAACCAATTTCGAAAAAATAAAAAATAAACCATCATTTTCCATCTAGCTATATGATAGAGGTAACTCTCTTTGGATTAACATTTAATTTATGTTGATGTTTACTCGACTGTGCAAAAATTTAGAACAACAGATTACACACAGAGAAAAAAGAAAATTAAAAATATAACAAAAAAGGCTCTATAAAAACATTATATACACAAATAAACCTACACATACACACGCACACACACACACAAACATATATATATATATATATATATATATATATATATATATATATATATATATATATTGCCATGTATATTAATTTACCTTTTACCTTTGTTGGATAAAGCAAACTCACTTTTTAACGCTGACGAGATTGGTCTGACATAAAAAGGATCCTTACAGTTCAATTATTGTTTACTTAGATGGTGTTTATACAAAGTAGATAATATTTATTCCATTATTCCATTTTCCAACAGATTCAAATATTTGTAAAGATGACTGGATTTGATCAAATATAGGTTTATATAAAAACAAAACATTATTTAAAAGGAAACTATTTACATATTTTTTTATTTGATATTATCTTCCAAGATAACAAATATGTCAACATATTTCTTTTTGAACATATATATATATATATATATATATATATATATATATATATATATATATATATATATATATATATATAAGAATATATAAGTTCATTCAATGTTCAGATCACTCATTATATGGCTTTATAAACAAATTATTATACATTACAAATAAATATTTTTTTAAAAAATATTTTTTACTCTTAACACATTATATTAATGATATAAATAATTTATGAAATCTTATATATATATATATATATATACATCCTTATAAATAAATGAATAGATGAATTTAATATATTTTAGAGACATAAAAATCATAAACGAGAATTATGTTTATATACTGAGATAAACATATTCTACGAATTTTTAAAATTGTATTTCCAACTCATAACGATATTTTGTTACGCAATACATACATATATATATATATATATATATATATATATATATATATATATATATAAAGTTTTCAATTATAAAATAAAAATAATTGCCTACCTTTTTATTTTTGTAATCTTTAACAAAAAAGCATTTCTTATTTGTATTATATATAAACTTTTCATAAGGTAAAAGCTTTTAATAAAAATTATGTTAAAATGGTATAGATATGAAATCATTATAATTAATTAAAACTGCAATGAAATGGAAAATCCAAAAATAATTTTTATTAGATTCCAAATATGTAATCTTACACTAAATGTATGACTACTACTGAGTTACTTGAGGTTTTTTAATTTCTTTATCTTGAGCAAACGTTTTGATTTATAGAATACAAAATATATCAATAAATTATAATATTTTTATAATAAATATTATAGTAAAATAATATAATACTATATCTTTATTTTCATTATCACAAATATATAGTGTATAGTGATTACTTAATAGATTTATGTAAGGAATTAAATTACCTTATTTTAAATATTATTGTGAATTTTTTAAAGTTAATATATTATAAAGAAATTCAATATTTATAAATATTAATACGTTTCAAATTGCAAACGTATGAATTGCTTTTTTTAAATAACTTAAAGATAAGAATATATTTAATAATAAAATATATAAATACAGTATATGTTTTGTTAAATAAATATTTCCAAATAAAATATATGTGAAAATTACTCCTTAATACCATTTTAATAAATATATTTATTAAAATAACAATGAGAAATTCTCACATTTACATAAAATATTATATAAAAAAATGTAATTAAAAGTATAATTAAATGAAAAATAATGTAAATGGGAAACAGTAAAGGTTATTCAATGATTTTTTTTAAAAAAAATACATTTTACATCATTAATATATCTCTTACCTTTTGTTCACTTAAAAATAACATTATAATTAAAATACAAGATTAATTGATTTTACGAGCGGTAATTAAATTGTCACTATATTGAATCATATAAATTACAATTATTTTTTTAGAAACACAATTTAACATCATTATCATAAAAATAGTATTTTAAATACATAACGTTCAACATTACTGTATTTGATTGCCACTTGTTTTAGAGTTTACTACACAAGCAATATTGAGACACGAAATTTAAATTCATAAATACTTGGTATTTATTATTCATGTATACATATATATATATATATATATATATATATATATATATATATATATATATATATATATATAGATTCATTCAAATGTGATGTCTAGATTTGTATTCAATTACAAAGAAACATGTGTATGGAATGATGTAGTGTATAGGCAAACATGTGTATAGTTACTTTACTTTTTTTTTAATAAAACACAAATCTAGATATCACATTTACACGGTCCCATATGTATTGAATATATACATATGCATACATATATATATATGTGTGTGTGTGTAATAAATTAAATTTTTTTTTAACAAAGTATAAATTATATATTTTTTGATTAAAAATGCATATTATTTGACATTTTTTAAAAAAAATCAGGAGTTTCCATTCCAACTCGCTTCGCTTGTCCACTCTAAAAATTATTTCTGTTTAACAACATACATAGCATCATTAATTTATTTCATAAAATTTGTACTTCGGTAATTCCTAGAAAACTTCGGAAATGGAATTTTCATATTACACCGGAACACCATTCTTTTTTAAATAGAAAGGAAATATAAAACACATTTTGCTGTCCTTATTGTCTAATTAAGAAAATAACACAGATTAAAGATATTAAAATTCGATTTCAATTACACACACACACACACACACACACACACACACACATATATATATATATATATATATTTATATATATATATATATATATATATATATATATATATATATATATATATATATATATATATATATATATATATATATATATATATATATATATATATATATATATACAGTTGGATGATATAAGAAATATTATACATTATTGGAAATTCTTTTATATACGAATATAATGCTTGTCACGTCTTATCTGCTGCTCACGTTCACCTTACATCCAGATATTGTACAATTGATACGGCAGTATAAGATATTTTTTGTCCATATTAATTCATAAGGATTACTTTCTACATATTTTAACTGGAAGTATAGTACTAATTATATATATATATATATATATATATATATATATATATATATATATATATATATATATATATTGAAATAATTTAATAATTTTACATCAGAAATATAAATACGTAAATTTACTGTAATTTATTACCAAACTATTTAAATGCAAATATTTTTGTTATTTTTTAAAAAAAAATTATAATTTATGTTGTATAATGTAAATAAGTATTTCTAATTATTTTAAGCTTAAATAAAATTAAATAAGAATATAAATCTTTGTAACAAAAATATTTATACATTTAATCCGGAACTAACGGAACTTTTGAAATAAAACAGATAAGAAGTTATTTATTCATCAATATTTATTTTGTCGCCTTCAAAGTGCTCTCTGTTGGAAGTAATGTACATATGCTAACGCTTCTTCCAGTCCTCGAACGCCTCTGTAAACGCGCTTTGTGGTATAGCCTTCAGTTCACGCAGCGAATCTTCTTTTCTTTTATGCTATTGGAGCGGTAACTTGAGTTTTGGGAATAAGAAAAAATTGCGTGAAGCCATATTATGTAAATCCGGAACTTGCGGAACAATATTGGTTGAGTTTTTCGCCAAAGACTCACAAAAAATTCAATGTTCTTGGCACGATGAGAGAAACGACAAGTTTCATGGCCAACATTTCAGCCAAAATAACATGATATTGTGTTTCTGAGATTCTTACCTCAGCTGCTAACTCTCTGGCGGATATACGACGATTTTTTAGCACCAATTTCTTAACTTGAACGACGAATTTGTTGTCAGTTGATGTCGATGGACGTCCAGATCGTGGTTCATCATCGACGGCTTCACGGCCCTCTTTGAAAGGCTTATGCCACTCAAAAACTCCCGTTTGCGATAAACAATCCTCAGAGTGTGCCTTTATTAACTTTTTTAACATTTGCGTGAAGTTTATTTGGTTTGCAATACAAAATTTAATGCAAATTCTTTGATCTACTGATTTCAACATCATAAAAATCTCCGTGAACAACAATCACCGTCTAACAAAAACTTCCATAAAGTATTTACTAATGAGTGTAACGTCATGAAATTTGACACAGATATCATTGACATGTGTGCCAACTTAAAAAATTACATGAGATTCCACAAGCGCGGGCAATTTAAATGAGAAAGTTCCGTTAGTTCTTGGACAAAAGGTATAAAAACTTCGCTATACCACTGCGGACACAAAAGAACTATTCTCTTCCTACAGAGCTCATTTTTATATCCTTAAATTTCTTTAATTTTCTGTTTTTATCATTTTTTTTTAATTTAAATATATTTATTTGTTGTTTTGGAACTGTGGCTGATTCACTTTACACAAATTAATTTTAACCCCAACACCACAATAATTTAAAGAGTTCAATAACCACTTATTGTTCACTTATTATTTATAATTATATAATCTATTATTATATCGGCTGATGCATTTCGATGGCGACGCCATTATCGTCAGAGCCTTTCTGACGATGATGTATATTTGTTATTATGACGATTAAATATATTTGTTATTATTGTAGTATGTTTCAAAAAATGTCTGCATAGCATCTGTTTTATATCGAATATAAAAATTAAATACATTAGAGATTTTTTAAAAAGATGTAACATATCAAATAACATTTTAAGTATACCACTCAGGTTTCAAGCATTGAATAATAATAAATCAATTTTTTTAGTTTATTTTTTTATTTCCCGAATCATCAGAAAATTTTATATACTTTTTCCAAGTACTGAAACTTTCACAAAAGATTTACTATCATTTTTTTAAAAAAATATAACAATATATTTTTCTAAGAATACAACTGTTTTGTAACTACGCAGTTACAAAACAATAGTTGGAAATGCGAATACTTATTTATTTTTTATAGTCCTCTAACAGGATATTAATTCTAGTTTTCTTTCCAGATGAATTCACTTCCAGTTTGTATATAAAATCAAACAATAGTGAATAATATTTTATATTCTACTTTTTTCATTTCAATATCATTTTTATATAAGTTTCATTTTACTTCGCCTTATAAATAATTTTAAAACGATACTTTATGTTGTAAAGTTAATTAACTATTGTATTTTTATGTTTTAAAACACGGACATGTATTTATTTTAAACGTACAAAGAAGGTTTTAAAATGAATAACTTTATATCGATTTAAATCACTTAAAATGATACAAAAAGGTAAACAAATCTTTTAAATTAACTAGTTATATATATATATATATATATATATATATATATATATATATATATATATATATATATATACATATGTTTGTGTGTTTGTGCTTGTGTGAGAATAGTTGTATGTATAACGGTATATTATATCTATTTGAATTCGGTAAACAAATACACCATTCATTTTCCTCCTCCAAAACAGACATCACAGTTGAAGAGATTAAACAGGCTGCTGCATCGATAGAGTTGTTTTGCAGCGGCAAACTTCAATGATGCTTTTTGCAACAATGGTTTTACAAAACGATTCGCCGACACGTCCCCTCCGCCCTTCAGCAGCCGACGGCGCTACCGCGCGGTTAAATTAGCACATGCATAATAGCAGATTACATAATGACGGACACGATAAGCGGATTACGCCAGTCGCATTCATAGCTCGGCCTGCTGCCTGCCTGCCTCTTTCTGTACCAAATATATACATATATACAGTCTACTGTACGCCCGCCTGCCAGCTTGCTTCAGTTTCTCTGCTTTCCTCGACATGCTGTGTGAAAACGCATTGCAACAGACGAGGCGTCTCTTAAACGGAAAACGTATTATTTAACTGCGTCTGTTACAGAATCATCTTAAACTAAGTGTTTTCTTAAATGTGAGTTTATAACAACGAGAGAATTGATGTCAGACTGTGTTGAATGGAGGCATATTGTGGAAAAGATGATCAGTATTCCCATGACAGTATTAAGTATCTTCAATAAGAAATATAATATTCAATAAAAGATATAATATTCAAAGTTTATTACGTATTCGCGTTTGGTTTCGAACGATAAATGAATATAATGCACTTGTTGAATGTACGAACTTGCTTCTCGAACTTTTTTGCCTCTGGTTGTAACTATTTTTTTAATCATTCGTTTCTTAAAAAGAAATTTATAATACTATGAGATTAAAACATTTCCATTGAGGAAAAATTATTCTCAAAGTAATAATCAGTGTATGTAACACGTACTTAAGAAATACATTTTTGTAAATTTTCTAAAATATTTCATTTATTGAACACTATTTTTGTTACAATCTAAGAATTGTTATACTCAAAATAACTAATTCTGTTTTCGATTGAAGGATTACTTACGATATACTCATATGATTTATCTTCATTAATTTATCGATATATGTATATAAATATATATATATAGAGAGAGAGAGAGAGAGAGAGAGAAAGAGAGAGAGATTATCTTTATTGTAAAATTGAGAATTAAATTATTTAAAAATGAAAAATAACTGAATATATGTATATATTAGACAGAATATTTTAAATTTAGAAATATTTTCATAAATTCAAACGACATTAATTTTATTTTTTAAAAAATGTGTATTTTATTAATTTAAACAATTTAAATATAAATGAATATTACTTTTAAATACAAAACTAGAATTTTTTAAACAAATTATAAATTTTAAATACTTGTAATTGTATTTAATGACAAATAAGAAATATAAGATTTAATAACAAAATAAAGTCTGTTTTATTTTAATTTAGTTTTTTATATTGAGAATTATTTTAGATTAGAAAAAAATAAAATTAATTATTAAATTTCAATATTTTTTTTTACACAAATGATATATTTTTTCTCTTTTATAGGAAAACTCTTCTTTGTCATAAAAATAAAAAGTTATTTACTTATATACATACATACATATATATATATATATATATATATATATATATATATATATATATATATATGATCATCCAAATGTGACGCCTAGATATGTGTTTTATTGAAAAGGAATAAAAGGAACTATACACATTTTTCTCTATACACCACCCTACGTACATGTTTCTTTTTAATAAAACACAAATCTAGCTGTCATATTCGGATGACCCTATATAAAGAGAGTGAGTGAGAATGCATTTATTTATTTTATTTAATAAATTAAATATTAGATTTTACCTCATAAAACATCCTAATTTGAATGATGAAATGAAAACACGATATTGTAAGGAAAAAATACTATTTAACTGAAATATGCATCATTCACATTAAGATTTTTTTTGCCAATGTAATATTTAACTATAGATCTGTCTCATATGAAACTCCTAGTCTCTAGAAGAAATAAAATGTGTAAATGCGTCAACCTCTTGATTTATAAATATTATTTGGAAGAAAGAAATCAAGATGTTTGAAAAGATAAAAATCAGTTGGTGATAATTCGAATACGTAAAGAGCAGTGTTTTACAACTTTTACACTTGCGACCCCCATACTCAGACTGAAATTTTACGCGACCCAATATTTGTTGTTATCATCCTATTTTTTGAACTTTTGGTTTGAGAATTTCAACATGAGAATTTTTGAAAATTTTTACATCCCCCAATAATTTTTCTGCGACCCCTTGAGGGTCGTGGCCCACAGGTTGCAAAAATTCATAACTCAGCTTTGTTATTTTTTGTATAATGATTAAAGAGGTATGCAATTGGGCGTTGTAATGAAGTAATATTGGTCCATCTTTGTTGATTAGTCTTGGTTGTAAGGATGTTAATTTTTCATGCATTACTTCAATTTCTTGTCAGTAAGATAAACAGTAAATGTATCTCCTTGCGGCAAAAACGAATAATGTATGATATACACTATTCTCTTGCATAGTTGCATAGAAAATATAACACACAATTATAAAATTAAGTTAATATAATGTTGCAAAAATAAGAAATGTTAAATAATATCATTTAATTTTCTTCTTAATGTACATAATATAAATCAACAATAATAAATAAACTTTTTTTTTGAATGACTAAACATTTTTAGTTTTATATATGACCCCAAAATTTACAATAAATAATATAAATATTTTCTTCTAAGTAATATTTACCTATAAGTAATATAAAATTTACTTAGTGTCTAATGAGTTGAAAAATAAAAACGCCCACATAAAAATCTTTATTAATAGAAAAGCAAACAATAATTATTAAATATTTAAAATGTTTAATATTGGAAAGCAGTTTCTCAACTAAAACCTATATAAATACTTAAAATATATTTTTTTTAAAAAAAATGATTACTTATGACAAAAAGTAAAAGTTTTATTTTTTAAAAATATAAAATTTAAAATAATAAGTTATTTTATTTATTTAAAGTTAATTCTGTGTTATTAAACCAGTACGTTAGTTCAACATTAGATAGTAGAAGGTCGATACATTTAAATGTCAACAACAGAACTTGAGACATAATAACAGAGTGTTGGGGATGTATACAAGATATTAATAATAGTGAAGAAAGTGACTAAGTCAAAAGAAGAAAACTTACATTATTATTAAAATAATTAAATGATTATTATGTTTTTACGAGTATATTACTCATTTAACTTTTATTACTTGGAATAATATATGATTTTGAATTTTTTTACATTAATAAAAAAGTTTTCTTTTTTTTATTATACGATAAAAATATTTCGACGTAATTTAAATAAAAGTGAAAATTAAACAAATATGAATATTTAATTACATCACATTAGGAGAGAAATATATAATCAAATTGAATATTACAATTTCGTTAAAAACAATGAATTTAATTGAATTCAAAAACAAAATATTCCATAAACGAACGAGAGATTAATTTTTCATTATTCAGTCGACTTTTAAAAATCTGCTGTAAATCATTTGTACATTAATTCTCTGTTGACATAATTAAACTCAACCATTAATTAATTAGCTATTTCATGTTTTTTGTCATCTTTGACATATGTTTTCATTTCATAATATCGGCTATAAAATATCCTTTGATAAAAAAGAATTTAAAAAAATAATACGCCTACAAAAAAAAAAATAAAACGTTTTCTATGAAGCCTTAATATGTCTACAAATATTATAAAAAAACTTCAAAGTAAGGGTACAAGCTGGAAAAATTTGAAAACATGCGTGATTAGTAGGAAATATATTCATTCGAGAAGAAAATATACCCAATTAATTTATGTTTGAAAAAACGTGTTTTATTGCTTTAATGTTCTGCTTCGATATAATAATTATATATATATATATATATATATATTCATATTCATATTCATAAAAGTACGGCGTCAGAAGGTAATTGTAAAGTAAAATTTCGTTTTTCTGTAATGTCAATAAGAACCAAATCTCTTTCATAAATAATACTGCTATTAAAGATATATTTTAACGTTAACATCTGAAATTGTGTTTTTTCAATACATACATAACATTTATACATACATATGTGTTTATATATTTATTTCCTCTGAAATTACTATCTACTTTCTCAGTTTACACGTACATATATATATATATATATATATATATATATATATATATATATATATATATATAAATATATAATACGTATATCTATATCTGAACAATGTATTCAAATTACCTTTGATAATTGATAGTATTTTATTCATTTAGTCATATTAAAAAAATACGTTTTTATTAGTTAATTTAAATTTTATTTCAGTGTTCCAGGATAAAGTTTTTATAAATTCAATCATATGTAAATTAAAATTCTGTTGAAATTTCAATCAGCGTGTTTTATTTAAAAATATATGGATAAATTAGCCGATTAATAATTTTTTTATTAAAATTCTGTTTCCATTTCATTAATACATTTTCAATGAATATAACATTTACACACATTGCGTTCAATCAAAAGTTCGTAGCTTTTTTTAACTTTACTTTAATAGTGCTTTTTACATAGTTCTATTTTTTGAATTTATTAT
>CP092092.1:13007500-13017500 GCA_029203775.1 Neoneuromus ignobilis
TGTGGATGTATACAGTTTTCGTTCTCGTTTTACATCCGCTACCGTGTTTTATTCAGAGCACAACGATACGAAAATAAAACGAATTTAATACAATTAAACGAGAGTTTAATGGATTGCTTATATATACATATATTTTTTATTATAAATGAATGTATATATATATATATATATATATATATCCATCTTTGCTGATGTTATTGTTGTTGAGTTTTATGTAATTTCGGTTGAAATTTTATAACGAAAAAATACAATTACTTTATTCAAATGTGAGGTACTCGTCGGATAATGTCTTTTAAATGGATCCATTTTAAAGGCGTTGTGAATTTTCTTCTTACTCCATTATATATTTCAAAAATTATGATATATATATATATATGTGTGTGTGTGTGTGTGTATTATGTATAGCGAAAATTGAATTAATTGAATTTTTAATAAATGCAAATATTTTATATATACACCTTATTTTAAAATATATATATATATATATATATATATATATATATATATATAAATTGATATATTAAAAAAACATATTTTTTATGTGTTTGAATATTTTTTAGAAAAGATTAACATTTACAATACATAATCGAGAAATGCTTTTATTATAGTTGTACATTTTTTATAAAAAATATAATCCTTAAATAAAGTAACTATATATATATATATATATATATATATATATATATATATATATATATATATATATATATATATATATATATATATATATATATATATATATATATATATATATATATATATATATATGCTGTAGAAAATGAATTCCTAAAAGCTAAATGCAAAAGCTTTGCGTAAACTGTCAGATGCAGACAACCGTATTTTGAAAATAAGCTACCATGAATAAATACATATAGTACATAACATACATTATACACATGAATACTCCTATACTTTTTAAATATATATATATATATATATATATATATATATATATATATATGTACATATATATGAGAATGTGTGTTTGATAGATAAAGATAACACTATTTTTCAAAGAAAATATTTTTTTATATTTAAGCTATCAAAAATGTTTATTAATACTTCATACGAAAATTTTGTTTTTGTTAAATTTTTCCTAATCTCTTAATATTTTTGTAGTAAATATATTACTTCTATTTTTATATTGCTTTGATATATTAAATTTTAAATTTATTTATAGACTTATATTGAAAAAAAATAATCTGATTAAAAAATATCAAATACTGAAAATAAATAATATATATATATATAACAAATAGTATTCAGTGTACGATTTGTATAAATTAATTAAGATATAGTTATTAAAATAACAAAGTGATTTTTTTATCTATAGTATCTAAAAAATCATTTATATTACAATAAACTTACGATAGATTTCTTCATATTTTCTATTTATAATATTATAACACAATTCACTGTAATATTTTTTAATGAATATTTTCATTTTAAAAGCTAACAATATATATTTTTATTAAATATAAATACACTACTTGAATTTTAATTTTAAAAATAGAGATATATTCATATATTTAGAACTTATTTTAATTGAATTTTTATAAAAACGTAATATTTAATCTGTACTTTCAAAATTTAGTAGAAATCATAATTTTTCAAACTGAAACACTGAATTTTAGTGAAATATTTAAAGTAAGAAGGAAATTTTCTTCAGATGTTATAAATCACATCATTAATACTTTCTTTCAATTTCATGAACTTTCTATTAAGAAACGTTAATTTATTATATTTTTTTAGAGAAAAAATATATTCTTTTATATGCATACAAATATAAAATTAAATTTGACTTTCGATTAATTACTTTTATTTTATAAATACATATACATTTTTTCACATTGAAATAATTTGACATTGAAATAATTTATAGAAAAAATATATTTTGAAGTAATTTTGAAAATATGGAAATTAAAATGTTTATATATATATATATATATGTTCATATATGTGCAACTATTTATGTGTATAAGTAAATTAAATTACAAAATAATACCTTCAAACGACAGAAATTATTTTATTCAAATATTAGTTTGTTCGTGACACATACTGAGTTTCTATAAAAATGAATCCTAGTAAATATGAAAATATAATTTTTATTAAAACTGAAATTGTTTTGTAGTAAAAATACAAATATTTGTAAAATATACAATCTATAAAAATAAACGCTTACACACATATTCTAATTATATATATATATATATATATATATATATATATATATATATATATATATATATGAGTATACATAAACGAATATTTTTTTCATATTAATTTATATTCACCTGTATGAACAATACATAAACTCGTTAGATCATATATAAATATATACATCGGAAAATCCCTTACATTCTAATTTCTCTGTCAAACACAGACGAACGAACCGCTACTTTTTCATCAGATTATGAAAAAATGCATGTAACTAAGATCAAAGAAATGAAATACATTGGTCCTAAGAGAATATTACATCTATTTACAATCGAGCGTGAACATATGTAACAGACACTTTCTTTAAACAAGCGTACATATATATATATATATATATATATATATATATATATATATATATATATATATATATTTATGTGCGATGTTTGTGTGTATGTGTGTTAAGCAATGTATATATTTGATTATTGACATAAAAACTCATATTAAAGTTTTTACTACTTTTACGAATAAAATCAATAGTTTCAATTATATATATATATATATATATATATATATATATATATATATATATATATATAATAAAATTATATTTTTGTACTTAATTCAGTTAATACAATTATATAAGGTCATCCAAATGTGAGCCCTAAATTTGTGTTTTATTAAGAGGAAACAAAAGAAACTATACACATGTTTACCCACACACCACCTTATACACATATTTCTTGTTAATAAAACACAAATCTAGGAGTTACAACCTATATTTAACTTAGTCTTTAGCTTCGTTAAGATATGTGTAAAATAATTCATCTCATTTAACTGAAAATTATTCAAATTATTTTATTTAGATCATCTTTTTAATTTTGTGATATTATAAATTATTTAAAAATTGTTATTATACAATTAACTTTTATAAAATTATGTAATGAATATTTCTAATTAATTTGTATTTATAAATATTGATGATGGTTTTTATAAATATTTAATTGCAATATATTTAAATAATAAACAAAAATATTTTGCTATACCTAATTTCTAATATTTTAAACATTAATACTTTTATTTATTTTTTAATATATATTCATTATATTAAATAATTATTATTATAAATAATTATAACAATAAAATAAAAGTTAATATTATAATTAGTTATAATTCTACAAATAAATGTTTAAATACGTTTAGTTAAAATTTATCCTGGATTATTTTAAACCTCTTTTGTTAGTGGTAAACGAACGCTTGAAAAAAGTGCGGATGAAGCGCCTATAAAGCATGTTTTGTTGTTTTTTACTGCAACATTTATAGCTTATCTACAATTTCACGTTGCGTTGATGCGTCCGTTTGACATTTCAATCCGTTGACATTTCAACGTATTATTTTTTCATTCGGGTTTTCACACTAATAGTGTATGGATAATAGTTTTGTACTTTTTTCTGTACAAAAAAATAAAAATATTACATTATTTATTAATTTTTTTAATATTATGCAATATAGTAAAAATTCTTAATTTAATTATTTTTGTTCAAACATGATTCTATATAAAATGAAAAAAAAATTTCACGAAGCTATTTAAATTATCTAATATTTCTAATAAAGATTTTTATTAAATAGGGTTTTCCAATAAGAATGTTAAAACTTTGACAGCTGGTGGCAACTACATTTGATTTTTTTCAAATTCATTTTAACATTTCAACTCAATATAGTTCGGAAAATTATCATGGAACGTTTGACAATTCAACAACGCTTAAAAATTAAAGTGGACCTATCAATTGGCCACCAAGATCATATGTAACTACATTGCATTATTTTCTGTGAGGTTATGTGAAATCATTGGTTTATGCTAATAAACCACAAACAACAGAAGCATTAGAAATAAATATTGAACATGTAATTCATGAAATTGAACGTTTAAATTATATGAAAAAGTGACTAAAAACTGGACTAATCAAATGCACTATGTCAAGCGAAGTTGTTGTTGTCATATGAGTGAAATTGTGGTCCATCATTAATGCCACAAAATATGCTTAAAATAAATAAAAAACTAATTAATTAAATCCTTTTTGTTTTATTTCCATTTAATCTTCTGGAGCGCTTATTGGAAAATCTTAAATTTACTAGTAGCTATCTAATGAATAATTTTATTTTTTTCTTTACTAAAAAAACTTAAAAGATTTAAAATTCATAATAATTATATTTTTTATATTTTTAATACCAGATGTAATCTTTCTTTTTTATTGGTGGACAATAATTATTAATATAATAAAATGATAAAAAATTCAACATATCTGTTTAAGAAAAAATCCTATTGTTATATTCTCTTATGATCTTTTAGCTATAAATACCAGAAACAAAACAAAAATTATTAAATAAAACATAATGAAACGTTTAATTTTTTTGACCCAAACAACTAATTTTAATTTTGTTAAAGATGTAAAACAAATAATATGAGTCTGAATTCATGTTTACAAAATTAACTTATTAATTATAAAAGTTAAATAAATTTTAAATATAGGGTCATCTAAATATGACGCCTAGATTTGTGTTTTATTTTTAGAAACAAAAGAAACTATACACATGTTTCTCTATATACCACCCTATACACATGTTTCTTTTTAATAAAAAACAAATTTAGGCATCAGATTTTGATGAGCCAAAATAAATTAAGAAAATATTACCGATAACATTATTTTTTTCAATTAAACACAATATTTTTGCCTGGGCACTTAATAACTACATTTGAATAAATAATTTTTAAATTAAATTTGATATATATATATATATATATATATATATATTTATACATATATATATATATATATATATATATATATATATATATATATATATATATATATATATATATATATATATATATATACATTTATATATATATATATGTATATATGCATATAAGTATGTATGTATGTATACATGCGTATGAATACATATTTAATATTCAAACGAGCAAAATTAACATTATTTTCGACATGTATGGTATGAATAATGTTCCTTTGAACAGTGATTTGTGCACATTTAATGTCAAT
Organism: Neoneuromus ignobilis; assembly: GCA_029203775.1. NCBI lineage: Eukaryota > Metazoa > Arthropoda > Insecta > Megaloptera > Corydalidae > Neoneuromus > Neoneuromus ignobilis. Next base: position 13,012,720 of record CP092092.1, read on the forward strand.
GCGTTTACATTCATGCAAAATTTACAACAGGCTTTCTACAAATGTCAGAAACGGAGATGAGAACACACACTGTCTACTCATCAGATACATAGCAGGGATGTCCTCCGGCGTTTAGTTGAGGTGAACGACAGACAATCCCTCCCGACATACACATAAATACAACACACACACATAGAGTAGCACACGAAAGCACCCGGTCGAAATCCACCCACTCTACCGTCATTATAATTGCATTGTTAAACAGAACTGGCGTATGATAGGGCTACGGGCGACAGGTACCACATGTAGCCCCTTGTCTACGTTGCTTTCACTTCGCAGTTCGTATGTGCCGCACATATATATTAAAGCACTGTATTATCCACACGCGACTACTGTTCGATTAATGGTAGATAATGTGTGGCTCGAGGGCCACATATGCAGTGACGACATGCAACGATACAGGATATTTCATGTATAGATATATTATTAGGGATGCTGGTTTCGTTGTTGATGTTTACGTCAATTTTGTAGGGATATTGTCGAAATTGATGGCATGTATGAAACTTTGTGTAAAATCAGTATGCATTTTGTATTAAACAATTTAATTATATGCTAAATTAAAATTTAACAATCAAAATTACTTTGATTATTCTACGAGAAAATAATGTTTTAATTTGATCAAATGCTGGAATTAAACACAAGCACATAAATTCATTAATAATTTTTGATATCAACATCACTGTTTTATTGTTTAAACAAATGTTGCGTAATTTATTAATGTGCAATGACTCGAAAATAGTATAATTGTTAATAACCATGATAATTTTTAAACAAAATTCAGATAATAAATTGATATTATACTGAAAAAACACAGTTACAAAATTATATGTTCTATTATGTGAAATTTTGAAAATAAAAATCATTTTCTTCCTCATGATGTTTTTAAAAATTTGTTCTGCGTTACCTTAATATTAGTGTTACTCTTGTATTTATTAAATAAAATAATTTATTTTAGAAAATTGTGGTAAAATTTTAATTAATTTTTTAAATGATGTTAATATATAATTACTTCATAAATATAACAACATTCTGTATAACACAGAAATATTGTGAATAATAAAAAATATTTAAATCAAAAATATATTTATTTTATTAAAGTTAATTTTTTCTTTAAAAAAAAACAGTATAAATCGTTATTTAAATGTTTGAGTAAAAATTTGTATATTTATAAGTCCAAAAAATTTTTTTGCAGTAATCATTCGATCACTTTTGTATTGCAATAAAATCTCATTAAATTACCTAATAATTTTTTAATTTATTTTGAAATCTTCATTTATAAGTTATTAAAGGAAAACAAATTATTATTTATTCAAAAAAATTTAAATCAATAATTCCATAATTATATTTACACTACCGAAACAAAGTCTGCGCACACCCATTCTATCTTTATTAATATCACCTATAACATAAAAACACTATTGTTGATTTGTTGTTTTGGAACTGTGGCTGATTTACTTTACACAAATGAATTTTAACCCCAACACCACAATAATTCAAAGTGTTCAATAATCACTCATTGTTCACTTATTATTTATAATTATATAATTTATAATTATATCGGCTGATGCATTTCGATAGCGACGCCATCATCGTCAGAGCCTTTCTGTTAAAATCTAGACTAACTTTTTATATACACCTATACTAATTTGTGTTTTGTGTCCTTATTCAATCCATCTACAACTAGGAGTTGTATCCTTCTTTTCGTCATCTGGTCTGCAAGCATGAAGTGTTTTCGGTAATTTATTGTTTTTGCAACATGTTCTTTTTCATAGATTTGTGACCTTTTTTGATGACATGAATTGACTTAACACAAATGAATTTTAACTCCAATATCACAATAATTTTTAGTGTTCAATAATAACTTATTGTTCACTTATTATTTATAATTATATCAGCTGATGCATTTCGATGGCGACGCCATCATCGTCAGAGCCTTTACGACGGCTCTGACGATGATGGCGTCGCCATCGAAGTGCATCAGCCGATATAATTATAGATTATATAATTATAAATAATACGTGAACAATAAGTGATTATTGAACACTTTAAATTATTGTGGTGTTGGGGTTAAAATTCATTTCTGTAAAGTGAATCAGCCACAGTTTCAAAACAAGAAATGAATTGACTTATTTATTACTTGTGACGGTATTCGAAAATTTTTAACAATTTGTGAGGTCTGTTCGAAATGCATCAGCCGATATAATTATAAATTATATAATTATAAATAATAAGTGAACAATAAGTGATTATTGAACACTTTAAATTATTGTGGTGTTGGGGTTAAAATTCATTTGTGTAAACTATTGTTGATAACAAAGTAACTATTTTTAATTTTTTTTACAAAGTCTTAAAAATTAAAAACATCAACAAAATACTTTTTAAATATCAATAAAGTAAAGAAAAACAACAAAACAAACGAAATTTTAAAAAATTACGTCAGAAAAAGTCTGCGCACACCTAATTAAAAATTAAAAAAAAACTTAAAATTTTTTTTCAGTATTGGGTAACCTTTCCATTTTAAAACTTCTTCCAATCTTTTTTTCATAAATTACATTAATCTTTTAGTTTATTCAGAACTAATTTTGGCCCATTTTTTGATGATGGTAGTTTTCGACATTTCTTCGAAATTTCCGAATTTTGTGCTAAAGTAAATTCCATAAATATTCAATGGAATTTAAATCAGGAGATTGTGAAAGCATATGCAAGTGCTTTGAAACATTATAGAGTACCCAAAGTTTGACAATTTTGGCCGTATATTTATGATAATTGTCTTGTCGGAAATAAAATTTACGGCCTAATCCGATTTTCTCTACATTTTCTTTTAAATTTCGCTTTAAAATACCGAGATAGTCGAATTTATTTATTGTTGACTATAAATTCGATAATACCAACGCCGTTACTTAACATACACACCCATAACATCACTCAACAACCTCCATGCTTCATGGTGAGAAACAGATTTTTCTTATTTAAGGCTATATTAGGTTTTCGCCAAATGAACTTTCGTCCTTTTATGGCAAATATATAAAATTTACTCTGGATTATATTTTTCCAAAAGTCCTCCCATATATTTACATGCTTATTTTGCTTAATTCTGTTCACTCTCGAAATGAATGGTTTCTGTCTTGCAATCCGGCTACGGTACCCAGCAATTATTAGAATATTCCTTATCGTATCATCAAATTTTTTTTATCAAATTGTACGTGGACACTTTCAGTAATTATAAAAGTGAATAATAGTGAATTAGTCTTAACTATATTATGTTATAACGTTTTTCCCTTTCAGATAACATTTAACAGCGGCCACAACGGGGCTTTGATGTTATGATATAGGTTGTTTTAATAATTTTTTTCACTCTATAAATTGATGAATGCTGTTTTCCTAAAATTGTTTTAATATTTCGATAGCTATTTTCTTCTTCCCATATTATTATAATTATTTTTTGCTCTGATATACTTATTTTATTCTTTTTAAAATTACACATTTTATTTTCCATGATATTCATTTGTATTACCTGTTTGACAAAAACTAAAATTAAGAATAACAATCTGCATTGAATTTTCAACAATCACATAGCCAATTGTAATGCTGGAATTAAAAATTCTAAGAATAATAAACGATAAACGCAACTGTGCGTAGACATTTTTTCACGTAATTTTTTAAAATTTCGTTTGTTTTGTTATTTTTCTTTACTTTATTGATTTTTGTTGATGTTTTTTTAATTTTTAAGACTTTTTAAAAAAATAAAAAATAGTTACTTTGTTATCAACAATAGTGTTTTTATGTTATAGGCGATATTAATAAAGATAGAATGGGCGTGCGCAGACTTTGTCTCGGTAGTGTCTATAAATGTATATATATATATATATATATATATATATATAACACATATTTATAAATAAGCATTTTTAAACCACTCGTTTAATATATATTACCTAAAAAATATTTTGAAAATTATAATTGCTATGAAATTAAATAAATTATGACTTTTTAATTAGAAAAAGACGTTCATTTAAAAGTTATATTCAAATTCATTAATTATATATATACGATATGAGATGTCAACTCAAAATATCAGTCTGAAATATTTTTTTATTCGATTCATATTTTATTGGTATTATTGTTTTAAGATATTACTAATTGTTATTATGTTTATTATATATATATAAATATATATATATATATAATGGTCTGTTTATTTTTACATGCATATACACATGCACAGTTCAATAATATTACGGAATGTTGTGTTCAATTCTCCCTCGTAACAAATTCTAGAACACATACTTCAACAAATTGAAAAAAACTGTAGCAGTGCTCGTTGAGAAGTCAAATAATAACATACGAAAAATATGATCGTAAAGTCCATTAATCAAACACCTTAAACCGAAAGTGTTGTTCCATGTTTTACGATTTATGAAATATTGAACATGTGATACGTTAAATAATATGTTATTCAGCAACTTGTAGCGTATCTACCTGTCGTATTTCTGTCAATAAAAAAAGGTCATTAAAAAAATTGATAATTTACAAATAATGTTTTTTTGATATCTGATCAGTCATTTGTAACTCGATACACGCCTATAATTGATTAAACAACAAAATAAAACAGAACCGGCGATTACTTCATTGAATTATTCAAACCAAACATTAGTTTTACATCAACGGTTAATGTACACAATAACAGAAATATGTTCAGTTCCAATTAAGTTAATTAAAAATAATTGTAAAAATTGATAAGT
>CP092092.1:13020000-13055000 GCA_029203775.1 Neoneuromus ignobilis
TATATATATATATATATATATATATGTGTGTGTGTGTGTGTGTGTGTGTGTATGTGAACGTGTGCTTAAATAACCATTGATCATATAATATTAATGAATGGAATTTTGTTGTAACATAATTAATGTTTAATTTCTATAATTATTAAACGTATTTTAATTAAAATTTAATCCATAAAATAAATGCATTTATTTAAAATTAAATTCATTGTATATTTATTTGTGATCTTAAAATGTATAGCATAAAATATAAATTTATATTTTTGAAATTAAATTATTTTTATTCTAGAACCATTTGGTATTGAGTGATTGAATTATTTTTCTCATAAATTGTTTTTCTTAAAAACATTTGTTGTCCCAATTTAACATTTTTTTTACAACATATAACCTTTTCTAATTATTTTGACAGTATTTGTAAACTAGTTTTGTACAAAATGATATATTTATTGTTAAAGAACACGAGAGGATATTTGTCTAAAAAAAATTTTAAAAAAAACGCATTTTACAATGTAATAATGATATTCTAATAGAGATATTATATGAGAAATATAAAGAACAAACAAGTTTAAACAATTCATTACAACATAAATAATAATAAATTATTTTTTTCTAAAGTAAAATAATAATTAACTTGTTAAAAATTAAAAACAATAATCAAATTATTTATAAAACTATACGACCTTTATTAAAACAGTTTCACTCTTATATAAAATAAACATTTCTTACTTTCATATTAATAAATTATATCAAAACATAAAAAATAAATTACAGACGTACATAAAAAAGAATATTAAAAAAGTATCAAAATACAAATAAAAGTCATTAAAAACGTTAAATTTATACTAAAGATAACTTTAAATTTAATGTAAATATTTATTTAGAATTACATATTCCATATTCCATTTATCAAAAAGACACATGTGTAAAAAATATATTGTTTCACCTAATAAAATTACATCCAAGGGTTAAAATAAGTATATGTTATGATATGAATATAAATTTATACATTTTAGGCCGAAGAAAAATAAATGTTTTTGTTTACATTTAATGGCGTCATAAAACTACATTATACATTTTACGGTTACTATATTATTTAATATACCATAATTAAATGATATAGGGGGTTTCACAATAAATTAGCTCTAAGCGTATTTGTTTCTATAATATGAAAACTCTCGGATGATGAATTACGATTAGAATATTCAAATAATAATATTATGATTTTAATTATCGTTATTATAATGTGATTATAATAATTTTAATATTAAAATTTAACCATGTTTACGTAACATAAAGCCATTATTCATTTATATATACATATATATATATATATATATATATATATATATATATATATATATATTTAAACGGAAGAATTTTTATATAAATGTTATTAAATATATTATTTTGTTTATATATATATATTATATATATATATATATATATATATATATATATATATATAAATAAAATTTAGAGACACAAATTTCTTTTCAACGGTTATTTCTAATTGACTATTTTAAATAAAACAACACAGTTTTACAGATGTCTGTAAATATCTAATATTTTTTATAATAATATAGATATGTGATTGAGAAAAATATTTTACGTTATATCCTAATATTATTTTTATTTACTATCTTCTTATAAAATATTTAATTACATCTAATTTTAATTTAAATAATATTTTTTATATTTCTTATAAATGAAATTAAATATGTATAAAAAAATATTTATCTTTATATCTACCCCCCCCATCTTTCTCTCTCTCTCTCTCTCTCTCTCTATATATATATATATATATATATATATATATATATATATATATATATATATGTAAGGTCATCTAGATGTTACGCCTAGATTTGTGTTTTAATCAAAAGAAACTATACACATGTTTCTTTTTAATAAAACACAAATCTAGGTTTCACATTTGGATGATCATTAATTAATACACATTAATTATTTTCGTAAACTGAACATATATGTTATTAAATTTTCTCATTTTATATGCTGTAACGACATTTTTTAATTATTATAAACTTTGTGGCATATAATTCAAAAATATAGTAATAAAACATTATTAAAGTTTTTTAAATACTCCTGAGTTTGTTTTTATGCGGTAGAAACGTTCCACAGAAAACCGCATTAACCAGTTGCGCTGGAATGACGTGCTATGTACGTCAACTGCTTTCTGTACCAAATGTCGATAAGACGTACATAGCACGTCGTGTGATTTTTAGTAAGTTAAAATAACATCGGAGTTCAGTTAGCAAGTGTCACACTTCTGTTTTAAAGGCATACAAGTGCTTTTTTGTAGAACTTCATTAATTTTACATATTTTCATTGAATAATACTTAAGTAACTACAAAACACAATATTTTTTTTTATTATTATAAAAAACTATTTTATCAAAGAACTATTTTATTCTGATAATAGCGCATCAGAAAATGTTGTACTGGATTTATGTAGAACTTTAATTGATTTTGTACACACCCTATTTTTAGATAACTGGTATTCGCCACCAAAACTGTATCGGAAATTGCATTTGCAAAAATTTAATATTATGGTAACAGTCATATCTAATAGAAAGAATATGCTAAAAGATCTCGCAGCGACAAAATTAAAAACGTTTTAAGTTCTTTTAAGATCTTACAATGGTATCTTAGTTGTAAAATGGAAGGACAAAAAAGTTATATATTTACTTTCTTCAAAACATTTCAAAGCAGAAATGATTGTAATAAAAAAGAAAAATTGTAGAAATTATACAGACCAAAATGGAAACATTACAAATCCTAATATACTCGTAGTTTTAGATTACAATGATGGTATAGGTAGAGTAGACCTACAAGATAGCTATTTATCATCTTTTCCTTTAATGAGAAAATTTGCAAAGTTACAGAAAAATATTCTTTTATCTAATGGATATGGAATTTTTTAATACCTCTATTCTATTCGATAAAATAACAAACGTACCAAAACCCAAGAAATACTCCTTTTCAAAAATTATTAATAAATTTGTTAATCAATTTAAGAATTTTACTATAATGTTAATGTGTGTGTATGTCTAAAACTTTATAAAAAAATGATTTCAAATACCAACTCGCTGCGAATTGCTTTGTCACGCGTGCATGTTAATTAATTGCCAGCGCAACTGGTTAAAAAAAATCGCACAAAAAAATACTTAACTTACATTGAAAAATTATGGATACGTTTCGTAATTTTCAAAAACCGCATAAAACCAAAGCTACAAAGTGAAATTACTCTAAAATTTGCATAAAAAACCATGAAATAAAAAATGCTAAAAAAAATTTCAAATATCTGCAAAAAATTGATACAAAACAAAGTTTTTTACTTTATTTTTTAATTAACTATTTAATTTTATTCAAATCAATATGTACATATGTGTAATTTATTTTAGAATTTTTTATACATATTTTAATTATTATCGCAATAATAGCTGCACTGTTTAGAATAAAAAAAGAAAATAAAAAATAAACTAAATAGCTGCACTGTTTTCAAGACATGTAGGCCAAGCTTTCTTCCAACAGGCATTTAAAGTATGTGGTTTTATTTGAGTAATAGCAAATGCAACATGATTTGTAAAGTCAAACATAGAAATTTTTTTCCAAGCGTCAGTTACTGTTATTGACTCATTTTCTAGTTTATCCAATATAAATAGAAAAGTGCGTTTAATGTAATATTGTTAAAAGTTGCAATTATGCCTTGATCTAATAGCTGAATAATACTTATTGTATTGGGTGAAAAAAACATCATGTTTACATTTGGATGTTTTAAACATGGATGACCTGGTGCGTTGTCAACAAAAAATGTGGCAGCTTCTTCATCTGCCGATACAATCGCACCCGTAATCTTCACCTTATGTAGTGCATTCCTTTTTAAAAACTCGGATAACCACCTTTTGCTAGCCGAAAATTACTTATCAGTTTGAGAAGCGGAAGTAAATGGCTCTGATTCCTTCATTTATCCATAAAACTGAGGAGCTTTTCGTTGAATTAAATAACTGCTTAAAGGAATTCTTAAAAAAAAATTGTATAAAAAGATACTAAGAAGAAATATGAATCGCATAAGTTAATCGCATTAAAAAAATTCGCACAAAAACAGACCCAGCTGTATTTAAAAACATATAAGTTTTCATTTAATGATATTTATATTCATACGCTTCTAAATAATAATTATGTAAAATGACTTGTATATGAACATTTTAAAGAATATCATATTTAAAAATAAAATAAAGGCATACAAATATATTACCATTAATTGATCAATTTTAAAATTATATTATCATAACATATTGAAATACAATAATAACCGTATTAATATTAAAGTGTCATAAAAATATGAATAGATCATACATAATATTTGTCAAAAAAATTAAACAACATATTTTTTAGAACGGAGAATATTTAATTTGTATTGAATTAATTATAGTTTATAATCACTGCTACATCATTTTTAGTTTGAATACCCATCAATCACGAACAATTGATGAAATGTTAAAATTAACATCAACGTACTCATTTTTCGTTCTAAAATGGCTGTATAATACAGTTGACAGCATATTGTTGTAAAAAAGAAGATACACTGTAATTGATTATTACAAAAAACTGATCATTCATTTAAAATATGCTATTCTTTTTTGGGATAATTGACATTTTTCCACTGATAGCACAAAAATTAATTTTAATTTCAAAGGTATATGCTACAAATAATTTCATAAAAAAATTATCTAATATTTTTTAGAAAACAAAAATATGACAATTTAAATATTTTATTCTAGAATTTTTCTTTTGATAAATATTTAGATAAATTAATATTTATATTTAAATAAAAACATATATATATATATATATATATATATATATATATATATATTTGTGTGTGTGTGTGTGTGTGTATGTATATGTGTATAAATGTGTATATATGTATATAAGACACAAATAAAATTAAAGGTAGTTCAATAAGTAAATTCAAGTTAAAGAGCTTTTTATTACCGAAGTGAATATAAATTGTGACCGACCTACTAAAACTATTACCGCCGCTAAAATAGAAATAAATATATTATTACTAACTGATCAAAATATAAATAAATAAAAGAAATGTTTAATTTCTTTCGAATCGAGACGTGAATGTGTCCCTTGTGGTTTGGAATTGACACAAGCGTCGTCTGGCTGGGTGGGAAATATAGAAAGTATCGCGTGACAAACCGACATTACGCGACAAATGTGTATGCCAGGGTTGATGTGTGCCTATTATATACATACATTCATATATACTTATATATATATATATATATATATATATATATATATATATATATATAAACGAAACGATGACGGTGTGTTTAAAAAGCGAACCAGAACTGCTCATTACGTTCAGACTTATTGGAACTGTTGGCTATCTATAAATGTATGTGCGACAAAGCATTTTCATTAATAATTTAGTTATAGTTTCGTGAACACAATTTTCGTAAATAAAATAAGCGACGAATCTTAATAAAATTTCATTACGATTTGTCGAATATTTTATAAAAGTTTATGAAAATCATCAGATATTTGACATTCATATGCATTTAAATGACAAAATTAACATCTTGAGGTTCGTTTATTATGTAGAATTTTGTTGTAACTTAAATAAAAGTTACTCTCGGCTTTTAATTTTCACAATTTTATTCATAAATCAGACATATTAATTCCATATTTAAAAGAAATATTTTTAATAAAAATATACCCTCATATATTAATTTATATTGATTATAAACACATACTCTTATATTTATATATATATATATATATATATATATATATATGGGGAGGGGGTGGGTGTGTATTTCTAAATAGTTTTATAATTATATTTGTGCTAATTTAATTTCAGCTGTTCTTCAGCAATTCATTTCTTTTCTATTATAATGTTGTATATAAAAATTATATTAGAATTTCTATAAATATTTTTCACATATATTATTTTTATCTAAGTTGATTTATTATATTTTATGTTGCATAGAGTTTTCTGATAATCGCTTCAGAAGTTTAAATAGAAATCAAACAAAAAGTATTTAATCAATTAGTTATTTATTTCTTTTTTATTGTTAAGTATATTCTATACTTAAAAATTAATGTTGGAACACAATTTCACTTATATGACCACAACGAATTCACTTGACATAGTGTATTCGTTTAGCCCAATTTTTAGTTACTTTTTCATATAATTGTGGTCCAATTTCATGAATTAAACGTTCAATGTTCATTTTTAATGCTTCTGTTGTTTGTGGTTTATCAGCATAAACCAATAATTTCACATAACTTCACAGAAAATAATCCAATGGAGTTAGATCACATGATTTTGATGACCAATTGATGAGTCCACTTCGTGAAAAAAATGGATTCATTAAATTTTTGTTTCAATCATCTATCAAAATTTTTAAAAAATTTTAAGCGTTGTTGAAGTGTTAAACATTCCATGATACTTTGCCAAACTATATTGAGTTGAAATATCAAAATGAGCTTAAAAAAATTTAAACATAGCTGTCACCAACTGTCAAAGTTTTGACATTCTTATTGGAAAACCCTATATTATAAGAGATTTTTCATTACTAGTATAATCAACCGTTTTCAAATGTTCATATGCATTTTAATTTTTCTCTTTTTAACTCGAATTTTCTAAGGATACTATATTAATTTTATCAATATAAACACATATCATTTTTTCATATATGATGATATTGATTTTCATGTTAAATGTTCGTAGTTAAAACAAATTGATAAAAAATTGCCTCAAATATTTGGAATATTGTTTATTTATATTTGTCAATGAAAATAAATCATTACTATGACTTAAAATATTATAGTTAAACATAGTAATAGCCGACACATTAATAAATATTTAATAAAATTTTACTAAGTACTATTTTATTATTTATTTAATAACATTAGTTTACAATCAAATATATTTGAACTAATCAAATATTCATTTTTGATTTAATAATGAGTTTAATTTATATTCATTTTATTCATACGTTTGAGAAAATATATTTATATTAAAATGGATTGTTCTAATTTAATGATAATAAAAATGCATCTATATAAAAAAACTAATTTCAGAATAAACATTCAATTTACATATTTTAGTTCAATATGATTATATGTTACGCTCAACTGTTATATATAAGGAGAAAGGTGCATTGGTATATTTATTGACAGATACATATAACATGTTTATCTATTAGATACGGCAACATCTATGGAAAATAACAAACGTTCAAAGTATTCAGTTCCATCTGAATTCTATCATCCTGAAACAATAAAAATTCTCCTTAACAAATATCAATTATATGATTGCTGTACGATACAAAACGCATAATGTTATTATAATATGAAAAGCTCGCTAGATAATTATTTGAAGTCCCAAAAGTGGACATACACGTAGGTACGTTTTGTACATTATGACAATATAACATGCAAACCGACATTTGTATGTATCGGTTAACGTGAATAATTTATAGATTAGATGTTAAACTTACCCCAAGCTTTTACTATGGAAACTTATTGTAATTGCTATGTTACTGTACAATAATTTCTCTCTCTTTATAATATTACAACCATAAAGTTAACGCCAACTGCCGTTATATAAGCAATTACACAAATTAATTTCGTTGCCCAAAAATTAAGTGTACGGACGAATGAATATAAAATACAGTTCGATTTTTATCATTACAAAATATATTGCACTTATTAATTATAGAGGCAGGTTTGGTGTTGAAGGGATAAATCTATACATTTATCAGTGTACAACATATATACACACATGTATATATTGTGTGTATATATATATATATATATATATATATATATATATATATATATATATATATATGTATACGAGTATATATAAACTTAAAATGTTAAACACGTTCATTATTGTCTTATTTTTTTTAAAAAATCAAAATGTGTATTTAACATAAATGAATTTTTATCCTCAACACCATAATAGTAATGAAGTGTTCGATAATCACTAATTGTTTACTTTTTGTTTATAACAATTTTCGGCTGATGCGCATTTCAACGGCGATGCCATCATCGTCAGAGCCTTATTGTTAAAAATGATTCTGAAGTATTTATGTTTAGCAAAAAGGCTCTGACGAAGATGGTATCGCCATCGAAATTCGCATCAGTCAACTATTGTTATAAACAAAAAATGGACAATAAGTGATTATCAAATACTTCATAACCATTGGAGTGTTGAGGATAAAAATTCATTCGTGTTAAAGTGAATTCGCCACATTTCTAAAACAAACAATATCAAAATGTGTACTTTTAAAAATAAAGCTTACTAAATTCCCATCAAGCTTAAAAATGTAATCTCTTGAATCAATAAAAATCTTCTAAAATACTGAAAATACAGAAATCTTTAAAAATATAATAGAGCTTTTTAATTAAAAACTAAGCAAATCTGTTTAAAGATATAATTGTTTATATTTGTATTTATGAATCTTTGTTATAATATCCATCTTTTAATATTGATCTCTAGACCATTACATTTGTATTTTCTGAGCGGTCGATTTCAGTTTTAAAATTGTTAAGTAAATGCATATACTATTTATTAATTTACTTATAGACTTAGAACTGAGATCACTAATGAGTAAATATGGAATAATAACTCGATTATAAACAAGAGAAGAAGGTATTAAAATTATTTCGATTTTGAATGATTTTTTTTACAATTATTAAAAAAAAGTTTAATTTAAAATGGCATTAAATTAAAAAAAATAACATTAAAAACCATCATAGAACAATTAAAAATAAAAACAACTCAAATTAATTTAATGTAAAAATGTATGCAGTATAAAAAAATAAAATAAATAATTAATATTATTGTAGATTCAGTTTTAGTTAAAAAAAATTATAAATTTTCTAACAAAATATACAACATCAAATTCTGTATTTTTGAAAAAATGATACGTCAAAAACATCTACACAAATTTATATTTTAATATCAAATATAGAAATTTGATTTGTAATTTAAAATTGTTTTAAATCTCTTCTTTTTATATTTGCACTGGAAGTATTTTATTTTTCAAAAACGCTACGAATGAAATTTGATATATTTATGTTTTAAACAGTCATTGCTGTGAAAAATTGAAAACATTCAAATACAGTGACGAAATCTATTTCTTGTATTATTTATTATCGAATGAATAACTAACAATAAAAATTCAAATTTGAACATCCGTCTATCATTACTTATATTTTTTTCATTATCAAAGCACATGTTTTATTTTGTGATTGATTGTCACATTTTCGATGTTGTCCGTATATATTTTTCTTGTCGATGTTGTGATTTACGGTTATCAGAATTGAGATAGATTTTATATCGTGATATTTTACAACCACCATTTTATAACATCGCGCATTTCTCCAAAATTACTTTGATTTAACTTTTTGTCACGTCAATATTTTTTAATAATATTAAACTCAGTTATCATTTTTTATTAACATCAAACATGATTTTATAAAAACAAAAAAAAATCCTACAATGGCAATGAGCATTTATTTATACTTTTAATAAAATTATTGACATTTAATTTAAAACAAGAATTTTAACTATTTTATAGCAAATAAGAGCCTTTATTTATATTAATAGTTTTTCTAAAATTATGTAAAGGCACTTAATCAAACAAGTTGTATATAATTGAAAATTTTAATAGTTATAATTGTTTGATTTTTAAGATTATTGACACGATAAATTAAAATTTAAAAAAAATTAATGGATTTTTTATTCTAATATAGGATGTTCAAATGAAACGGAACGATTTAGACAAACGTTTACTTCTAACTATCATTTATTATTCTTTATTAGCCTTTAGTATGCATTACTTGTAATGAAAATTATTCAGCTGACGTATAAAACTATATATTATTAAAATATTTATTTTTCCTAATTTTTTTATATTTTTCTAAATATTTCACAATTATATATATATATATATATATATATATATATGTGTGTGTGTGTGTGTGTGTGTGTGTGTGTGCGTGTGTGTGTGCGTATGTGTATTGAATACTTACAAATATTGTTACCAATTATTAAAAATATTTATATTTTAGTTTTGAAGAATTAAATTTTAAATGTAGAAATGAAGAATTAAATTTTAAATGTAGAAAATATTTTATATTATACATTATAATATATATATATATATATATATATATATATATATATATATATATATATATATATATATATATATAATGTTTCATTAAGATAATTTTAATGCTGACCACAAATTTAAACATATTTCCACGAGCATGAAACACGATAATGTTATGCAAACATTACATTAAAATAATCAGAATTTTCGTACAGAGAACAAAGTAGCGAAATAAAACAAGCAGTCAGAATTTAATGAAAATATCAAAATCAAGGTATTTTTCTTTGATGGTAATAAAAGAATCGGAGCGGATTTTACTTTGAAAAAATAAACAGTACGTAAAATTATACAGTAGACTTTATCAGACTGTCATGGGTTAAAAACGAAAAAATTAATTGTCTTATATACATACATACATATATGTGTATGTACAAGCTAGTATAAGTATATATATATATATATATATATATATATATATATATATATATATATATATATATATATATATGAGTATGTATATATGAATGTTTGTACACGTCTGTAAATTCTTCATTTTATGAAATGAATTCTTTTGTGCTTTCTGAGAAACGCGGAAAATTAATTAATAAACGATCTTAAACAGATGCTATTTGTGTATGAGATATACAAAACATTTAGGTGAGCAAGGTACGCTTATGCCTTGCGGAGAGTATTCTCGTGCGGACGATGAAATCTTTACAAAGAGGGATGAAAATAACGTTTGTAATCTACTTTTCAAAAACAATAATCAGTCAGATACGTTTTTCTTCCAAAACAATATTTTAGCTTTAATCTATTTTTTCAATTTACTAGCATTTTTACATTTTTTTTAATCTTATACATTCTTTTTTCGTACAAAATCGGTTCTACATATAAATATATGCATAAATACAAACACACGCTTACATATAATATATTTATAATATATATATATATATATATATATATATATATATATATATATATATATATATAAATAAATAAATATAAGAACAAGAAGAGAAAGATAACTACACATTAACAATATACATATTTAAAAAAGTAGCTATTCTGTGAAAATATAAAATATCATAGGGATTAAATTTAATTTTAAAATAAATATTAATTTAAAATAAAACCATATTAATGTTTTCAGTTTTGAAATTCATAAAATAATTAATTATAAATTTCTATTTTAAAAAATATATATATATATATATATATATATATATATATATATAACTTAACAATTTACTCTAAAATCACTAACATAAATTAAAAACATGTTGATATTTTAAGCACTCAAATTTTTATTTATAAAAAGCAGAAAATATTACTTGAAAAGATATTAGCATTATTTTTAAATGAGTATTAATTAAATTAATCAAAAATATAAAATTCATTTTATAAATTCACTGAATCCGAAACGAAATTGATTTTCTTTCAGTTATTAAAATGACAACTAATTTTGTCATTCGTAAAAAAAATATTCAATAGTTGCATCTGGTCATTTTCATATTTATTATTTATTTCATATTTACTTGTTATATTTAACTGTGAACTGAAATTCGAATAATACCAAAACTGATCATAGAAAAATATTCTAAACCAACCCAAACCTGGTATTTGGAACCGCTCTGTTTTTTTTCTGTTATTAAATATGACGAATATTTTATGTAATTGTTTAATACATTAAATAAAACGTATTAAAAATATATTAAACTTTTCCAATAAACAAAAAAACTATAAATACGAGACCAATTTACACCAAATATTTGTTAAAATTATTCTTATTGTTAACAGAATATATTTTTTCTATACATAAAAAAATAATTGTAATCAATATTTTCTTAATGTAACATTTTTTTAAAACAAAAACTTTTAAAGACATATTAATTTAATACCTGAAATATATAAATTAAAAAAATTAATACACAAAACCATTTTTCAATATTTAAAAATGATTTAAAATTTACCCATAACAATTACAGTAAAACGATAAAAAATGTAAATATTTGTGTGGTAAAATATATATTTGGTTGAAATCCGGCATAAAATTTTCACAAAGAGCAATTAATCTATCAACGAATAGATTTTCCGGAAATAATTGTTACATTAGTCAATTAGCAATTAATCCGATAAGTGGTTAGGCGAAGAGAGCTTAAACAATATATTTTGATAATAACTAACTAGAAATAAAATATTGACGTTTAAAATTTCGTATTTGATATATTTTTTTATTGATTATATTCTCTCTCTCTCTCTCTCTATATATATATATATATATATATATATATATATATTGTTTCTAATTTTATTAAATAGATTATTGCCGTAATTGAAATTCCATTAATTAAATTGATTTCTATATTAGTTATCAATTTTCATACTCAAAAATTTTTTGAAAAATACAAAATATTGAACTATTCCACATAATAGCGGTTGAGTTTATCTTAAATAAATGATATAAGTTGGATAATTCAAATAAAATAATTAAAATGGAGTATAAAATTTTAAATACAGAAATTAGTAGTCACAAATTAAAATTGTTGATTTAAATAACTTTCACAGTATTGACCGTGAGAAAAAAATCAACAATTTCTCATTTCTATATATTAAAAAAACTATACTTTAAAAAGAAAATTTTTATGCTTTATTATCACCTATATTATCAGATTTATTGACCGAAGCAAAATAATTAAAATTATAATGTTCTCATTAATGATTCGATATTAAAACAACACAAGTATCAAATTTATTATAAATAATCATTCAAATTATTTTTTATCATTTTTCTAATTAATGTATTAATTAAGGTATTGTATTTCCTATTTATTATTTTTTACAACGATTTTAAAAATTAAAATAAAATATTTTGTCTGATTATGAGATATGATCATTTTACTAATAATTTAATTTTAACATTTTCGTAATTTACACAAATGAATTTTTAACCCCAACACCACAATAATTTAAAGTGTTCAATAATCACTTATTGTTCACTTATTATTTATAATTAAATAATCTATAATTATATCGGCTAATGCATTTCGATGGCGACGCCATCATCGTCAGAGCTTTTCTGAATACTTTAAATTATTGTGGTGTTGGGGTTAAAAATTCATTTGTGTAAAGTGAATCAGCCACAGTTCCAAAACAACAAATTTTCGTAATTATTTATAATCATTTTAGATATTGTTTATTATAATTTATAAATATTCAATATTTAATAATATGTAATATAATCCATATATACATACCTACATTTATATATATATATATATATATATATATATATATATATATATATATATATATATAATAATAACGAGTATTATCATTTATGTATTATTAAAAAAATCTGATATTAAATCAATATATTATTAAAAAGAATATATTTTTAATATTATACATTGATGCTATACAAAAATATTTTTTTAATTTTTGAGAAATCGTTGTTGATTTTATCGAAATTTACTTAGTATAAAAATATAAAAAATACAAACATATACAGTTTACTTCAAACAAATGTCAACGATGAGAATCTGATGAATATTTATCATACGTCTGTTATATAAAAATAATAAATTATAAAAAATTAAATAAAATATTAATATACCTACTAATTATATACAGGTAACGAATAACATACCATTTAAATATTAAAATTATTTTCAAGCATTTTTTATAATATATATACTATATTCTTTCCATATATATATATATATATATATATATATATATATATATATATATATATATATATATATATATATATATATATATATATATAAATATATATATATATATATATATATATATATATATATATATATATATATATATATATATATATATATATATATATATATATATATATATATATATATATATATATATATATATATATATATATATATATATATATATATATTACTTTTACATTAATCCTCGCATATTTCTTTTTATTATGTACACTTGTAAATTTTTAATATTTATATTTCAATATAAAAATATTTATATGAACTCAAGTTGAAGTACAAAAAACACATTTAATTTAAAAATATAAAAAGCATTCATGAATTCTAAGTTAAGCTTCATTTTGTATAAAATGAATCAAAATTTAATAACTGAAAAAAAATAAAATTATTAATATGGAATAATTTTTAGTAATTAAAAATATATAACTGTACAGATAAGTGTTTGTTATATATACGAGGGTTGTTTGATAAGTATGGTAAAAAAGTAAGAAAAACTAAATTGAAAAAAATATTTAAATTAATTAATTACATTAAAAAATAAATAAATTTACCATACTTATCAAACGACCCTCGTATATATGTATATATATATATATATATATATATATATATATATATATATATATATATATATATATATATATATATATATATATATATGTATATATTTTATATTAATATACATATATATATATATATATATATATATATATATATATTAATATATAAAAATAATTTTTACTCGAATTTATAATTTGTATCAAAAAATTAATCACCTTTTACTCTACTATTTCATTTCATAATAAATATACGAAAATATGAAATATTAATTATGAATATTATTTTTTCTCCATTATATATATATATATATATATATATATATATATATATATATATATATATATATATATATATATATATAAGAAAAAATTAAGGAATATTGTTTATTATTTAAATATTGCATTTAAGATTTGTATTATCACTAATTCTTATGTATTATTAAATATTTTAATTAAATTGATGTAATTTGTTTAAATGCAATATTTATACTGTTTAATATTTAGCTTAATTTATTATAATACTTATAAAATATATGTAAAATAATTTTTAAATTTAAAAAGTATGGTAAAAACATAATATAGCGTTTGATACTATTGTAAATAAGGCAACAATTTGTTTGAATTTTCAGTATTTCAATATATCAATATATATATATATATATATATATATATATATATATATATATATATATATATATATATATTTATATATACATGTGTGTGTATGTGTGTGCGTACACTTGTGTGTTTATAAAATATTTTAAAATAATGTTTAAAATTAGTATTAATATATTTTTTTAAATAATATATAATATTATAATTACTATATATTTATTATACTTTTCAACGTGAAATAAAATAATTTCAAAATATATTACAAGTATCACTTTTTACATTATGAATTCCTTTTCTGATATTTTTTCTATATTTTCTAATAACTTTTAACAGAAAAATATTTACAATT
Source organism: Neoneuromus ignobilis (assembly GCA_029203775.1). Taxonomy (NCBI): domain Eukaryota; kingdom Metazoa; phylum Arthropoda; class Insecta; order Megaloptera; family Corydalidae; genus Neoneuromus; species Neoneuromus ignobilis. The sequence goes on from CP092092.1 coordinate 13,035,448, forward strand.
ATTTTCAAATATACTCCTAACACATAAAATTAACAATATATATTATATTAGGTTGTCAAATATCTCCCTTCCGCCTTTTTGTCTTTTGAATTTCGCGGCTATGTACAAAAAAAAAAAAAGCGGAAGGGAGATACTTGACAACATAATATATTAATTGCAAATGCTAAATGACTAATGTAACATTTAATTAAAGTTTATTTAATAATTAGGATACATTTATTTGTTCATGTTTAGATTCATTTATGTGACTAAATTTTTTGTACATAAATAAATTAATAAAAAAATACTTTTTATCATTTCTTTAAATAATTATTGTCTATTCTGATATGATACAAAGAAAAAATATACATTTCGTTTACATGAAAAATTTTTTTTTTGTTTCTAGGACATAATTCTTTAATAACTTTTTTTATTAAAATTTATCTAACTTTACTGTAATTTCTACTGAAAAATATAAAAATGAATTACTTAATAATTTTTTTAAACTTTAATACATTTGTTCTTATTAATTTTCATCTTGAGACTGCTATAATATTTTTTATCTTCCACAACCAATTGTTGCTTAAACAATATAATGAAATGGATTTTCTAGTAAATTTTATTATTTCTTAATGTTGTATTTATTTGTGATAATGGATTTTATATTAAGTAGGAAATTGTTCTAGGAAAACAATAAAAAATATTTCAATCGTAAGAATAAGTAAAATAAAAATAATCTAAGTTAAAAAAAATATTACTAACATTTAAATTATATTTACTATTTGTTTGAAAACTGTAGTGAATTCATTTTACACAATGAATTATCACTCCTAGTACCACAAGATATCAAAAAGTGCTCAATAATTACTTATTATTCACTTTGTCTACAATAACAATAAACTAACGTGCATTTTGGTGGCATCGTCATTGAAATATGTATTAGCCTTATTATCGTTATAAATAAACGAAGTGAACAATAAGTAATTATTTAGCACTTTTTGATATCTTATGATATTATGGGTGATCATTCATTTATACAAATTATATTTATTGAAATAGTAGTGAATATGTTATATAAAATATAACCATGTGTAAAGAAAATCAAATTTAATATATAAACGTAGCAAAGATTAAAATTTTAAATTACTATATTTAGTAGTAAAAATAAATAAATAATTTATTAGATTTCTATATTACGTACATAGCTTATCTTTTTTTTACCGAGTTTTGAATGAAATATACTCAAAACTAAATTTAAAATGAAAAATTATGAGCTTTGAAATACAATAATTCAATTTTTTATTATTTTTATTAAGGTTCTTATCTTTAACGAAATTTACTATTTACTGTCATTATAATTTCATTTATATAAATTATAATTTTTAATAGAAATTAGTTTCTGTTTATAGTATTTTATTATATTTTGATAAATTGTATAATTTGAGTTTCTAAACATTTTTGTCTTGAATACAGTCTAGATAGATAACTCCGTTATATAAATATGAAGTCGAGAAAATAATTAAAAATATGTGACTGAATGTTAAAAGCGCATGTTAATAATATTTTTCATGTGAAATGAAAGTAAGTGCAAAAAAGCTTATGATTTAATTTGATGCAATACGGTGGCACAGTACATATTGATAATTATCTGTCGAAATTAATATACGCTCCTGAATGATAATATTCGCCTTTTAGCATCCGAGACCAACGTTTGTATCTTACCTGTGATTAGCATGAACGTTAACATCGCAGCCAGTATAAATCGAGAATGGGGTAAAAGATGGTACCTAAAGAGAGGTAGACGGGCGAGAGATGCGCCAAAGATGGGATTGCCCGAGGAATGTTCGCAACAAATGAAATATTTGAAATTATTTCCTTTCCGTGTAATGTTTATTATAAGTTCTTTCATACTGACGAAATATTTGACGAGATACTGCCTCTGCCTTCTTGCCCGTTATCCACCCATTCGGCTGCTTGACTGCCTATTGCCTGCTTGCTGCCTGCCTGCCTAGCTGCCGTAGCTGTTTTATTTATTTCAGCGAGAATAATAATAATTCCAGTGTCAGGACTATGAATTATTATGAACTTTACGAATATTTGTTTCTTTGGATTATCTTTTTGATGTCTGTTTATATACGCAGATATGTCAAAAGTGATTTTCGTAAACAAACGCGTTTTGTTTTATGAAATTCAATGAACGTGATATTATTATTCTCTTGCAAATGTTATTGACTCATTTTTTACAACATAAAAATTTATTAATTTCGGAAAATATCTCTAAGAGAAAAAACATTCTTTCTGACATAACAACTCAATTTATATAATTCAATTTATCTACTCAGAGAAATAATAATTTCAGTTTTAAGAGACAATTTTAACACTTAATTTGTAAAATAAACATAAATGAATCTAGTTATTAAAATTAGGTTTTACTTAAAATATTAAATAATGATAAACAAGTATTATTATTTCATTGTATATAAATTTAGTATATCATTTATAAATAGTTCTGTATTGAAAGATAATTAGTGAGAATTAATTCAATAAAAATCTAATTATTATCAATTATTATAATAAAAATTCAAATAAAACTTGAATGGAAATAATAATTTAATATTAATTTAAACGTATAAAATAACATTTTCTTCAGCATTAGAATATAAAATATACTTTTATATTTTATTTTGATTGACGAACTTAAATTTTAATATTTAAGTTTATTTCACGAATTCAAAATTTAATAATTCTACATTTTACAATTACAATCATATAAATTACATGCAAAATAAATAAAGCACCAAATTGGAATTAATAATTTGAAAAAAATAGATTCACGTATATTTTTTACTATTTACACAAAAATAATCATTTTTTTTAAAAAAAAACTCACACGAAATGTAAAAATCTAGTCATATTTTTTGCAGCATGAAATAAAATTTATAGTTTATATATTCTTTTCATCAAAAATTATTTTCACAAATATTTTTTATTAAAATGTTTTATTTCTCGTTAACGAAACCAACAATTTCTGTGATATAATAATAATATAAATAAAAACATATTATGTATTATTAAAATTAATTAATAATTTCATTTTTCTGCAAAAAAAAACACATAAAAACAGATAATAATTATCATGTCGGTTTATTTATTATATTAATAATAAATTAGATTAAACAAACAAGCTGCTTACATTTAGAAAATAATTATTTTCATCATATATATATATATATATATATATATATATATATATATATATATATATACATAAATTATTAAATTATTAATAACCTAAATAAGATTACATTAAAATCATAAATTCACTAATATATATTTTTAATGAACTAATAATTAATTAAATTATTTTGAATTTTGATTTAAATTTATTATTAACATATTATAATGTATTTATTTATAATTCCATGTATTTACAATTTGAATTCGAAATATAAGTTCTTCCATGTATTCATAGTAAATTTGTACATTTATATTCTCATAAGAGAATTTGACGTTAGTACGAAATTCTAGAAATTAATAGTACATTAGTTAATCAGTTTTGATATATGCACTGTGTCTCCTTTGAACTTCTTATGATTTAATAATAAACGAATAAATCAAATATATATTATTTATATGACGAATTTGAAATTATTTATATTGTAAAAGATAATAATCTAAATAGTATATTTATTTAATATAAGCTATTAAATGAATTATTACTATTTATTTTTAACGTGAGTAATATTGATTTATAGAGGTTATTTGAAATAATTAAATGAAAATACAATTTGAAATAATTAAATGCTATTGTTTATAAGATTTATAATAATATAAATAATAATGCAATTTATTATTTAAATATTTATTACTAAATTAATAATTGTTAATTGCATAAAGACAAAAAAATAAATTTAATGTTTACGAAATAAAATATATTTTTATTTTAAAAAAATAATACATAAATTCATTTTTCAATAGAAATAAACATAACTCTTAATAAATATTTAATAATTACAAAATCTCATTTTGCTTCTTAAAAAAATGTCATGAAAAAATCATTTTGTATAAAAATCTTTTTTTCATTTTTTTACCAAAATTATAAATCACAAAAATATTTTATATCGAACTTTGAAAAAATAACTAATAGTATTCATTTTTGAAATTAGTACTACGTACTTTATTTTTTACTTTAATCTTAACGTATGGACTTAAATATGTATAAATAAAATGTTTAAATTTATTTTTTTCGAATTTAAAATTGTCTACAGTAATATTTGTCATTAAAATCTATGAAATAATTTTGATACCTCTAGCGACATCATACATTGACGGTCTAAACTAATTACATTGTGTAACAAAAAAAACAGATTTAAGAGTATAATAAAATACTTTAAATATTATAGTTACTTTAATAAATATTTAAAAATCAATCATCATATATAATTATAATCGTTATTTAATTTTATATAAATAAACAACAACTAAAAAAATATAACTTATTTTAATTTAATATAAATAAATATTTTACTGTTAACATAATAATAATAATAAAAGTATAACATATTTACATTAATATATTTATTTAAATAGATTTGTATATTTATATTTAATATTAATTTTTATTAACATCTGGAAATATTAATGAGTTGGTTCAAATACAAAGAGAGTAGTTATGCATTTCATCAATAGATGGAAGTGTATATTATTATTTAAATTTATAAAAAATAATATTGTTTAACTATGTTTTTTAACACTTAAACGTATTTATTTACGAAATTGCAAATTGAAGTATTTTTAATACTTTAAGTATAATTTTCTATACATGTATATAAAAAATTGGAAACTAAACGATAAGTATATTATGTGAAAATGACATATAATTTAACCTATAAACATATGTTATAAAATATGAATGAAGATAATTTAAGAAATAAACTCTTTAAGGCTGTTCATCAGAATGATGTCAGTATTTTACAACAATTCAAATCAGAGTATCCTGACAAACACTGGGATCAGTATCGTTTATCAAAAACAGGAGATACAATTTTACATTTGGCTGCACAAGAAGGGAATTTAACTGTATTAAATTTTATTATTAATAATTTTACAACTAGTCTGATTGACATAGGAAATAATGATTCAAAGACAGCATTACATGAAGCTGCTCAGTTTAGTCAGTATAAAGTTGTTGAATATTTAATTAAATGTGGTGCATCTGTTGATAGTTTAAAAAGAGCTGATTGGACCCCATTAATGTTAGCATGTACAAAAACGCAAAATAATGCTTTGGAAACTATTAAGATTTTAATAAGAAATGGTTCATCTACTGTGTTTAAAAATAAAGATGGCTGGACTGCTATTCATTTAGCTGTACGTAGTGGAGATAGACATATTGTACAATTTCTTATCGAACAAAACAAAGACTCAATTTTAATTCCTAGTAAAACAAAACGAACACCATTACATACTGCATGCTTACATGGTCATTTTGAAATCGCACAAATTATTACAGATTTAAATATGATCGATATAAATATTCGAGACAATTGTGGAAATATTCCACTTCATGATGCAGTTATAAGTGGAAACATAGAATTAGTGAAGTTTCTTATTAAAGAAAAAAAATCCAATAAAAACCTTTTGAATAATGTAGGCTTTAATGCTCTACATATGGCTGCCACAGCTGGAAATATAGAAATGGTCAAATATTTAATAAATGATTTAAAATTTGATCCAAATGTAGTAAGTGCTGGAATAACAGCAGTAACTCCTTTACATTGTGCAACAAAATCAAAAAACTTAGATGTTATAAATATTTTAAAAGATTTTTGTGTTGATGAAAGTATTTTAGACGGACATGGAAGAAGAGCTGAAGAATATTTGTAAATATATATATAATTATCACAGTTAGTAAATTTGCTCATATATATATTTAAAAAAAATATATATTTTTTATAATAATTTGTATATTAATTTTATTTGAAGAACATTATTAATATAATGTTTGTTGTCTTTAATCCAATATATTGAATTTTATGTATATGAAGTATATATTATTTATGAATGTTTAAGTCTGAAAAGTAATAATTTTTTTTTTGTATCATTTTTCTTCAAAAATATGTGTATATGTTATATATATATATATATATATATATATATATATATATATATATATATATATATATATATAGTGGCCCAAATGAGACTGGAGGATAGTAAAGAATAGTAAGCAAGTAAATGTCTAAATCCTTCAATTTTAATTAAACCACCTTATTTGTGTATGTGTGTGTATATATATATATATATATATATATATATATATATATATATATATATATATATTTAGATGTATGTATGTATATATGAAGTTTCATTTGAGATTTATTTCTTTGAAATCTAATCTGATATTTAAGAAAATTACATCTTTAAATAACTAATATAAACTATAATTTTTATTTTTCACTATTACGCCCTTCTTATTATCTGAAAAAATAAAGAAAAATATATAAATGAATTACTGTATTTCTAAATTTGTTAATTTTATTTTTTATGTCATTTTGTTAAAAAAAGTGATATGAAAACAATATACTTTATAAGTAGATATTGTAAATAATATAATTATTTTAATTTAAATATTATTTTTATATGCTGATAATTCTAAAAAACTGATAGTGAAAATGATATCACAACAATTTATTTAATGTAATCTACATCCCGTTCCGTTATTTTAGCATTATAAATGCAACACAATGAAACTATATGTATCCTCAACGTAATTGAAATAAAAATAATCAATTAATATATAGTGTGATGTTTGTAAACGTACGTTTTTTGTAATAATTGAAAATAGATTGAAAACTAAACAGTTATTGATTATACATAGTTAACATATTCAATGCTCTCTCCATGATATTGTACATGATTTTACACAATTTATTTTTAGATAAGCTTGTATACAATATCAATTAGAACGTTTATCTTTAATATAGTGCAAATATTAAACGTCTGATAAAATGGTTTAAATTTGTTGTTTGTATTCGGTTTGTACTTATTTTCGTATTCTTCAAAAAGTTTTAAATATTTCCAGTTAAAGTCTAATTATAACAAAATAACATATTTTTCAAATTGATGACATAAAATAAAAAATAAAATGTTAAAGTAAAATTGGTTGAAAGTTATTTATCTGAATTGACAGAAATTCAAGGTCTATCATTTACATATAAATGCATTACATTAAAATGCAATGTGTATTTAGAATAGATTTCAAATTAAATATTGATATTGAAAGTAATTTGATTTTCATTTGCTATATCCTAATTTTTGATACAATATTGGTACTTGAATTTTGTTTTGAAATTAAATGAAATATTTTTTTTCTTATATAAAATCAATATTATATTTGGAAAAATATTAAATCAGCGAAAATTAATACAAGTATCTATTTTTATTTATAAATTAAGAAATAATACAGTAAATCATTTTTTATCTTTATTAAGATTTTATTTTTTTTTATCATTTTAAATTTCTGTTTGAAAGGTTACATTTTTTAATTATTAAATATTTTAACATAATAGTGTACAAAAAGAATACTTTAAAAAGTACATAAATAAATTGTTGAATACATAAATACATTTTTAAGTAATTATTTTTTTAAAAAAAATTGTCCGAAATTTTCCAAAAATAAATGTCTATTTGCTAAAAATGCAAATATGGAATTTATGTAATTAACCCGCATAACTATTAATTCCACAAATTTTATTATGAATTCTTATTAATTGTCAATAATACACACATGAATATATGTGCAATTAATAGTATAGACTGATAAATATATAAATCAATACTATGCAATATATCTTTTCGTAATTTTCAGATGATATATAAATTATTATTTCCTTATAAAAATTTTCTAAATTGTTTTATGTGAATTTATTTGTGTATTATGGTATCAATCGTAATTTCACTTATATATTTTTGTAATTTAATTGATTTTTTTATAAATGTTTTCAATATTATTTCATTGATTTTATTTAACATGCAAACTATTGATCATTTTATATTTTTTGTATAATTGAAAAACTCCATTTGAGAACTTATTTTCTGTGTGTGTGTGTTTTTTACTTTGAAATATCTTAATATTTTCACGAATAAGTCACAAGTTTAGCATAATATATTTTTTTAAAATATTTAATCGATCGTTATTATTTGTAGGCATTATTGTGTCATGCCATCTTTTAAGCACAATTAAAATTTTATATTTTATATAAATTAATTTTGAAGATGGGAAAAATCGCTATTGAAACGCAATTTATTAGAAAAAATGAACAGTAAATAATTATCGAATATTATAATAAACAAATCTTATAATATCGAGATAGGAATTCCTTTGTAAAAATTGAATTAGCATTATTTTCTCTTATATTTATTTTTATTTATAACAAAAAGGTATTACATATGTGTAACATAAATGAAATCATTATTTTTTCTGCTGATTAATGTGCATTGTGCTAGTTAAGTCCAAGTTATAAAAAGTTCCAGTATTGTTTACAATAAATTTAATTTTTTTTTTCGTTAGACAAAAAATATTTAAAGATTCATAAAGTTTTAGCCCATGTTAATGTATTGTAATATCATTAAATTAGTTTATATATCGTACATACATAGATATAGTTAACACACTATCAGATTATGTATAAAAATAATACTTAAGTAGATTTTTTATTTTTGTTTCAATATTTTATTAAAAAATATAATTAGTTTCTATATATATATATATATATATATATATATATATATATATATATATATATATATATATATATATATATATATATATATATATATATATGTAGGTATGTATGTATGAACAAATTATTTTTTATCAGTACTTATTCACTTTTGGAACTTTATTCTATATCATATCAAATTCCTAAGAAGTTTGCTTATCGGAAATATTATCGAATATTAAATTTATAAGATAAAATGGTAAATTTAGTATTATAAGCATTTTGCTTTTTTTGCGTTTTCGGTTGTTGGTCTAACTTGGTTTTTATTCATTGTTACTTGATTTTGATAGCTGATAAGCATTTTGTGTTTTAAATTTATATATACACTACCAAGATAAAGTCTGCGTACACCCTTTCTATCTTTATTAACACATAATCGCCCGGCCACGTCTAAACGCGTATTTCGTATTGAACTACATAAGTCCGTTCACGTGTTGACGCGTGTTTCATTGTATGAACTTTTGACGCCAAAAATATATTTATATACAAGTTATATTTGTTTCTAATTCCATCAAAAGATAGTGGCGTATATATTCAAAATATTAGTAAATTATAAAAATTATGAAAAATATTTCGGATATTTTAAATAAAATAATTTCTATCCCTAGCAAAGTTCTGTTTTTTTGGAATAAAATCGAAATTGGTTTTCTTTTTTTTCCTAACAACTTCTGTATATAGAATATATTCTTTACGGAATTAATCATATTTTCATTCCTTCTAGATATTTTTTACGCTAAAAAGTGTTTATTTATAATAAACTATGTTTATTATAAAGCATCTCTTTTTTTGTATTTTATCACGCCGGTACACTCATTACAGATTAAAAACCACTATTATATTTACATATATCTATGCATTGAACCCTTTTATAGGCAGATATGAAAGTAATGGCGTTGGTATTATCGAATTTATAGTCAACAATAAATAAATTCGACTATCTCGGTGTTTTAAAGCGAAATTTAAAAGAAAATGTGGAAAAAATCGGAATATAGGCCGTAAATTTTATTTCCGACAAGACAATTATCACAAACATACGACCAAAATTGTCAAATTTTGTGTACTCTATAATGTTCCAAAGCACTTGCATATGCTTTCACAATCTTCTGATTTAAATTCAATTAAACATTAATGGAATTTACTTTAACACAAAATTCGGAAATTTCGAAGAAATGTCGAAAACTACCATCATCGTAAAATGGGCCAAAATTGGTTCTGAATAAACGGAACGATTAATGTAATTTATGAAAAAAAGATTGGAAGAAGTTTTAAAATGGAAAGGTTACCCAATATCAGAATGAAAATAACATTTTAAATCTTTTTTTAGTTTTTAATTAGGTGTGCGCAGACTTTTTCTGACGTAATTTTTTTAAAATTTCGTTTGTTTTTCTTCATTTTATTGATATTTAAAAAGTATTTTGTTGATGTTTTTTAATTTTTAAGACTTTTTAGAAAAAATAAATAATAGTTACTTTGTTAACAACAATAGCGTTTTTATGTTATAGGCGATATTAATAAAGACAGAATGGGTGTGCGCAGACTTTCTCTTAGTAGTGTACTTATGCAAATATATGCTCAAAAATGTATGTATGTATATGTATGTAAGTATATTAAATTCTACAAATTCATATTTAAACTTAAATTTAACTTATTTTGAATATAAATATAATTGGTTATGCTATATATCAATAATGAAAATTCATTTTAACATAATTTTGTATCTATGTAATTTATTCATAAAAATACTATTATTAATAGTGTATTGAATGTTTTGTATTGTTTATTGTGTCTCTTTTAACAATTTAAGTTGTGTTTTTATTTCTTAATAATAATATTTTAAAGTTATAATTTATGCTTATTTTATGCGAATTTTATAATAAATATTGTATTTTAAACGATTATGTTTTATGTTATGTCAATAACAAAAATTATATAAATATAATAATTTAGATTTATTTGCAATAATATTAATGAATCATTTGTTGTTTATATGTACATACATATATATATACATATATATATATATATATATATATATATATATATATATATATATATGTATGTATGTATGTACAATTGTATGAATATATGAGCATAAATAAAGATGTATTTTCCAACAATAAATGATCTGCATACATATATTATTGTCTGTATAACAACATTTTCTTAAAAAAAACATTTATTCAAGTTTTTGTACGTATTGGATTCTTGCGAAAGAAAATATATATTAAGCGAAATTCAAGCAGAATATCAAGGTTAATTGCGAATTCGTGTAATTTTTTAATACAACAGATGCTGTTTGTTTATTTTTTGGTCAAGTAATTATGTTATATTTGTGAACCGGTTTACTACATTTTATTATGTCATTTAATTATTAAATAAATTATACCAGTGTATTTATTTTATGTTATAGTTTTATTAAATGTACCAATTTAAATTGTTTATATTAATTATATAACCGTTACATGTGCATTGCCTTTGTAATTCTCTAATGTAATTTTCTAATTATTGTAATTGCTAATAAATTAATTGCGTTTAATACAAATTAGTATTACGTGTATAAAAATAATAATATGTTTGATCTTTAAATAATAATAACGTTAATTTATATTATCTTTTTTTATTGAAAATTATTATTTTTTTAAATTTATTAGTTGAATAAAATTAATTATTTATTAGAAGTTTTTATAAATGTTTTTTATTCAAAATGAGAAAAAAATGATTTATTTTATTCTAAATCATTTGTCAATTTGTGAACACGACACAAATTATCAAAACAAAATGATCATATGTATGTATATTAACACATTGTATGCGAGTAACGTCTCGACGATATCTTTCGCATACTATTACTAGAGCGCGAAAGACGTCATCGAGACGCGTTGCCCGCATACGATGTGTTAATCAGAAATAACATGTAATTTACTTTCTCGAAATAAAATTGATTTTGTGCTCAAAAATGCAAATTTAATCAATGATTCACGTTATTGAAAAATTGACTTTTAATTGTAGGAGCAAAAATCAATTATCAATAATTATGATTTTTCTATACTACAATTAATCATTTTTTTGAAATCAAAAACTGAAATTTTTAAAATTTGTTATAAGTTATTTTTTTATTATAAATCGATTGTTTTGATAGAAAATGAATATTTTTGGACACAATTAACAATCGTTATTAGGAAATATAATTGTGGTAGGTAAAAATAGATTTTTAACCATTTTTTATCTTTACTCAGAATTAAATAATCGTAAAAAAATATTTATACTATATGTATATGTAAATGAAAATTTTGATTTTAAATTTGTACTAATTTAAGTATATATTTTTAATAGATAATTAGAGATCTATTGTAGAAAAACAATATTTGAAAACAAAATTAAAACATTGACAGAATAGATCATTTTTGGTTCTCTAAGGATAAAATTCGTTCTATATTAGAAAATGCAATTTTAATCATTAATTAAACTTAATTTAAAGCCTATTTTCGATTTTTGATGCAAAAAATATTTTTTTTTAATTTTGGATTTTTTGTAATTTTTTATATTATAGGACATTGTTTTTTTGAGTTAATTAAATATTTTAAAATTCACTCTGAATTGATTTTTTTAATAGAAATTGACTCTTAATAGAAAATAACTATTTTTCATTTAAATGCTGTTAGAAAATTGAATTTTAGTAATTAAAAATCGATTTTTAATCATTTTTCATTTTTTTGGAAATTAAAAAAAATTATATACATACATATATTAAAACGTAAAATTTTGATTTAAAATTTATAGATCTGCACTGAGCGTATATTTTTAATAGAAAATTAAGGACTCATTGTAGAAAAAGCATATTTTAAAACTAAATTAATGATTTTTTGACTGAAACATTGACTTATAATATAAATTTTGTTTTTTTTAAAATAAAATTCGTTGTATGTTAGAAAATGCAATTTTAATCATTTATTGAGCTTATTTTACATTCTATCTTTAATTTTATTTACATGCTATAGGTTATCGTTTTTGGGGGGTAAAAATTGAAAATTTTAAATTCATTTTAAATTGATTTTTTCATTAAAAATTAACTACTTGGGAGAAAATAATTTTTTAGTATATGTAATATTGATTTTTAGAAAATATGATTTTGGTAGCTAAAAATCGATTTTTAATGAATTTTCTTCTTTTCTCAAAATTTAAAAAAATATATCTACGAGAACTTGAAATTTTGGATACAAATTTATCGTTTGTAAACCTTGTTTGTATGCTTTTATTCTTCAAATATTTTTATATAATCAATTTAGTGCAGCAAATCTTATAAATCTATTGCGAGTAAAAAAGTATAAGTTATTTCTGTTATAATTTTAGTTATTTAATGAATGATAGACAGTCAATCTTATCTATGATTCATATTTAGTGTCTTATTAAGATATGAACATTTATATGAAACATAAAATATGTATTTATAATATAGAGAATAAAGAACGTGAATTACAATGATAATAGCAGTTATTGTTATCTGCCTTGCATGATCATACCTTCATGAAGGCGAACTAGTCATTTGTGACAGGTAGGAGTAAACATACTGTGAACAGTGTGGTATATTTGTTTCTGTCTTGTAGTGTATTAATAGCGTTTTATTCTGTGTATTTTAGGTTGTGTTTGACGTAGTATGATGATAGTTAATAATTTGTTCGCATCGAACAATCATGGAAATTGTGTTGTGATTCGTGTGACTTTTTTAAAAATCTTTACAACGCTATGTCAGTGAACAAACATCTACAAGTAATGTAATTTTCAATTTTGGCAGTCACGCATAGAAAGTTTTAATAATGGCCAATAGTACTGTTAATTCGACAGACATAACACAAATGCCATCTAGTGAAATGAGTAGTGTACGTGGAACAAGGACGCGTACTTTAAGAATAGACAATGTGGTTTCTTCGCAACCAGAACTTGGACCAGCACCACCAGATGGGGGTTATGGTTGGGTTATGCTTGCTGTATCTGCGTTTCTAATGGTAGGTTGTTCAAAAAGATAATCCATCTTTTTAAATATAAAATAAATTAGTCAATGTCATAATAAAACCGTAAAGCACATACAACAATTTTAGTAATTATTAATCTATTATATTCTTGATTGATATTATAAAATATTGCTTATTGAAGTTTTAATACTTTTTCTTCATGTTTTATTTACTATCCTTTAGTCGTTACAATTATAATGTATATGTAAATATATAAATATTTAATTATTTGTATTAAAACATTGATTTAGTATTTATTCATCTTTCTTGATAGTACAGAATGGTACCAGTAAAATACTTATTATAATCAATTTAGACCTCATTGTTGCAAAAAAATTGTGAAAAAAGGCTAATTTTGTGTGTGCATCTGTGTTTTAAATGTATTGTTTGTATTTCAATACATAAAAGTGATTATATGTTTATAATAAAAATAATAATGTAATTTGAATATATACTATTTCTTCCAGTAGTCGTATTTATTCATTTCAAAAAAAATTTTAAAAGTTATAAAAGCCGAATATATTAATATAAGTATATTTGGTAGAACACCAATAAATTAAATGTTATGAAATTTATGACATTTTGAGTGTTATATAGGTTATATAGTGTCATCCAATGCGACGCCTAGATTTGTGTTTTATTAAAAAGAAACAAAATAAACTATATACATGTTTCTTTTTAATAAAACACAAATCTAGGTGTTCATTTGGATGACCATATATTTGTATTTAAAGTCATAAAAAATATTTGACAAAATTATTATAACATAAAAATTATATAAATATATATACATATGTATATATACATACATATATATATATATATATATATATATATATATATATATATATATATATATATATATATATATATATATAACATGCATACATAAATATTATATTATATACACCGTCGTGCATAAGTTATGGCACTCATGGGTAACATAAGCAATTTATTGATATAATTCAATGAAGTCGTTGAATTAAAAAAAATATATTTAATTGTAAATAAATATAATTAATATTATATAACGAATAAATTTAATGAATAATATAATTATTTTCAATTAAATATATATTTTTTTAATTTAACGACGTCATTGAATTATATCAATAAATTGCTTATGTTACCCATGTGATACGATATACTATATATATATATATATATATATATATATATATATATATATATATATATATATATATATATATATATATATATATATATATATATATATATATATATATATATATATATATACATATATAATATATATATATATATATATATATATATATATATATATATTTATATATACATATATAAAATCATCAACAACTTACTTTTTTATCAAGTGATCCAATTTTCTTCTCTTCCCGTCCTTGACGAATTTTCTCGTCTCTATCGCATCTACACATTAATATTTTTTGGGGCATTTTTACATACATATGTGTCTAGTTCCTAAACAGTAGTTTCTTTTATTAATTGGTATTCTTCAATTTTTGAATATAACTGGCCCATTTTCATTCATTCTTGTATTAACGTCCGTAACTTTTGTTTTCTCTTCATTTTGACATGGGCGTAATAGTCTATCTCGTAAAAAAAATTGGTAGTGTATTCAAAGACAAAAAAAGCCCTATTGGACTAATATTGGTCACCAACACCTTGTAAGAGCTATAACACTAAAGAATAGTATTTTTTTTTAATTCATTTATTCCTTCTGTATTATTTCTAATGTGCATATTTCTGTTTGTTGTGTTATCTGAAACTGATGAATTATTCTGGAATATAAACCTATGTTTCACTACCATAAATTATATATACACTGACGTGCATAAGTATTCGTCATATGGGTAACATAAGCAATTTATTGATATAATTCAATAAAATCGTTAAATTAATTTTTTTTTATTTATTTGATAATAAATATAATATTCAAAAACTTTATTTTTGTAAAAAAAATAATGCAAAAATTATTAGAAGTAAAATATACGATTTTTCGAAATGAGAGTGATTTTTGGCCTACTTATAAGTTTTTTTTAAAATTATGAATAAATGTATAGAAATATATACATGAATTAATCCCATTTCATGAATAGATAATACTGATAAAATTAAATATAATGTAATTAAATTGAATATGTAACTGTTTGTTTGTACATATCACTGTGTAAACTTGAATTTAAATCATATTGTATTTATTGTGATAAATTGCTTAGAGGTATGTGCAATGATGTAAGGTCAATTATAAATTTAATTATACAATTGTATTAAGTGACACGTAAAGATTTTTGTTTGATATACAAAAATTATTAGAAGTAAAATATACGATTTTTCGAAATGAGAGTGACTTTTGGCCTACTTATAAGGTTTTTTTAAAATTATGAATAAATGTATAGAAATATATATATATATATATATATATATATATATATATATATATATATATATATATATATATATATATATATATATATATATATATATATATATATATACATATATATATATATATATATATATATATATATATATATATATATATATATATATATATATATATATATACATACATATATATATATATATATATATATATATATATATATATATATATATACGAGGTCAGACAATTAAGTAATGCGACAAAATTCAAAAATCGAGTATATTTAAAAATTAAGGTACATCGCTGCGATCCCCTTCAAAGTAGTCCCCTCCCGCATCTATACACTTATTCCAGCGAGTTTTCCAGTTTTCGTAACAATTCTGGAACACTTCTTGTGGGACCTCTCCGAGTACCCTCGTCACAGATTCTTGGATATCTTCAACGGAGTCAAAATGTCGACCTTTGACGAATTTTTTCATATGGGGGAATAGGAAAAAGTCGCAGGGTGACATGTCCGGTGAATAGGGCGGTTGTGGTAACGTTGCGATGCCTTTAGACGCCAAAAACTGAGAGACGCTGAACGCACTGTGACAGGGAGCATTGTCGTGATGCAGAACCCAAGTCTTCGCGATTTCTGGACGCACTCTGAGCACCCTTTTTCGTAATTTTTCGAACACATTGCGGTAGAATACTTGATTTACGGTTTGTCCAGGTGGTACGAACTCTTTGTGAACCACCCCTTTGCTGTCGAAGAAGCAAATCAACATGGTTTTCACTTTGGACTTGCTCATTCTCGCCTTCTTTGGCCTTGGTGCTCCAGGGGACAGCCACTGTTGGCTTTGTCGTTTAGTTTCGGGGTCATATTGAAAGAACCAACTTTCATCACCAGTAATAACTCGATCGAGAAGAGTAGGATCACTTTCAACCTGCTCGAGACAATCTTGAGCGATGTTCTCTGTTCCATTTTCGTGACATGCACTACTCGCGCGTTGTTACAAAACACTAAACAGCTGGCGAAAAAATGATCGTACGAGGGTGGTCAAGGTCTCAATTGAGAGAGTAGGGATCTGCTATTACGGTGGCGGAGTTACAGGTTCGCAGTGTTACCACAGGCCGAGAAAAAAAATCGGTCGCATTACTTAATTGTCTGACCTCGTGTATATATATATATATATATATATTATATACATATTATATACATACACACACACACGTACACACACACACTCACACGTACATTTGTGTGTGTGTGTAATTGTGTATAAAAATTATTTAAATACATTTCAATTTAATTGTTGTAAATAACAATTAATAGCGTAGAAGAAAATAAATGTTTTTTTGCATTTAATAAATATCTTTATTTTCATATTTTAAAGATTTTATTTTATCGTCTCTACCACAAAAGTTTTCTTTTTATTATTTTTTCGCATCCTTTGAAATTTTAAATTTCTTTATATTAGGGGACCGGAAAGTAATGTCGTTTTTCTACATTAAATTCAAATAGATAAATTTTTACCAAGTTTTTATTTTTAATCAATAATGTAATCACCCTCGTTATCAACAACCTTTTGCCATCTAGTGTGCAAATTTTCAATGCCGGATCGATAAAAATCAATTGGTTTTTGAGCAAAATATCTGGAGATGGTATTTTGGACATCATCCGAATTTTCAAATTTTTTGCCATTTAGAAAATGTTATAGCGATCGTAATAAATGGAAATCCGATGGCGCAATATCGGGCAAGTATGGTGGGTGAAGCAATACCTCCCATCCCAATTCATTAATTTTTTCCAGGGTTCGTTTTGCGCAGTGCGGTTTTGCATTATCGTGTTGCAGAATAACACCTTTTCTGTTGACAATCGCTGAGCACTTTTCAATTAAAAATTCAATACTCGATCTAATTGTTCACAGTAAAGGTCTGCATTCACAATTTGTCCAGGTTTCAACACTTCAAAATGAACCACCCCGCGAATACTCCACCAAACACACAAAAGCGCCTTTTTGGGGTGTAAACCTGGCTTAGCTGTACTTCATGGCGATTCATTCGGAGAGAGCCACTGCCTTTTGCATTTTGGATTATCATAGAGGACCATTTTTCATCTCCAGTGATCAAGAGATCAAAAAACGCTTCTGTATTGTGCCGCTGAAGCAATAAGTTGCATGTGGTGGATCGGTTAGCTTTGTTTTCTTCGGACAAATTATGCGGGACCCAAACACCTGCTCTGCTTATTTTAGCAATCTGCTACAAATGTTCTTGGATGGTCGACCAAGGTTGGTTAAGAATATTTGACAGTTCCTCGATTGTCTGTCACGAATTTGCTTCCATTTCCGCCCTTAACATATCATTGTTTAAAGTTGTTGGTCTTCCTGATCGGTACGAGTCGGAAAGATCGAAATTACCGGATTTGAACTTAGAAAACCACCTTTGGCATTTACGAACGTCTAATGCGTTTGAATAAACATCGCAAATGTTTTTGGTAACAACCGTTGCGTTACTACCCTTGTGAAACTCAAAAAGCATACAATGCCGGATATGTACCTCTTCTGGTATTTGGCTGGCCATTTCACCATAAATTGAAAAAAAAAATTAAGATTTTATTATTTACGAGTAAACAAGTCACTCCAACCTTACAATGTCTTTGGCACGACTTTGAAGTACACAATGAGCTGATAAATGGTTAACAAATATCGACATGCGCAGAAACGACATTATTTTCCGGTCTCCCTAATAGTTGGTTCTACAAGTTGCTTCTTTGAATGTTCTGTTCTTTTTTTTTCTAAAATTTATATTTCCCAAAAAATTTTTTTAAAAAAACCTATCGTCACAAAAATGTTAAAGCATTTTTTTTTACTTTCTAAAAATAATAATTCTTATTGTATTTTCATGTATTTTATTTCGTATGTTTGAATTATACATTTTTGTTCAGATTTTTTTTATTATTTCTTCTATGTCCATCTCATTATGGTTTTTAATCATATCGTGTTAATTTTTTTATTAAAAAATATTAGAAAACTCTTTCAAAATGTTTTTAAAAATTTAATTATGTTTTTTGAAAAACTACTTTTTCTAATTTTCCTTTTTCTTTTTATTCGTTAAATAATTTCATAAAATTGATATTGTAAACACTAACATGAGTGAGTTAATATATACAGTTACTCACAAAATTGAGCGTACACTTATTAATTCTAATCGTTTATTCATATATTAACAGAATTAAATATCTTTTTTAAACAAAAAGAGCATATTTGTAATAAATGCTTATTATCACTTATAATTTCATTAAAAAGACATAAAAATATTATCGTATTCACTCTAAATTCAGTAAAGTTATAAAAAAGTTCAATATTTATTCACACAAAATTGAGCGTACACTTTAAAAGTATGTATAGTAGG
>CP092092.1:13060000-13100000 GCA_029203775.1 Neoneuromus ignobilis
GCCTTCACCATTGGTACTTTGCTATACCGAGCAGCTCTGAACTACGAAGTGCAAAATTACCGAAATATTTGTTTACTGATATTTTTATTTCTAATTAGCAGTAAATATTGGTATTTATTTTTTACTGCACTTGCACATTCAAATATACTAAAAATGATAATAATAATACTAAAAACCAACGTTTGAATCAGTGATTGTACTCACTGCCCGAATCAACACGTCAACCTGTTAAAAACCTTTCATTTTAAATAAGTTAATTTAATAATGTATTGAAATAAAGACAAAAAAAATATTTATTTGATATGCAGAATAATGGAGAAGATGAAGAAAATATTTATGATAAGAATAATGTTACAAATACTCCTGTAAATGATATTCATCAACCTATTGCATCTTCAACAAATGTTCCGTTTACTGATCAAACGTCTGCTAGAGCACATTGGATCACTTTTTCAGACATACCGAGTGAAAATGAAATTCAATCATCTAATAACACTTCAGTAAATGTTGAATGTCATCCCGAACCTGAACAGTTAAGTTCGAATAATAATATATCAAATGATAAACCCATGAATAATGAACCAATAAGTACAAGTGAAGCAAGAACAAAAATACAGTCTGCATTTCAAGATTTAACAAATGATATTGAAAGAGTAATTGAACACAATGATACACCAAGACCATTATTTAATAATTCACAACAGTTGCGTGAAAATTCATCATTTTCTTATGATAATAATCAAGTATACAATTCAATATCAGAGACCATAACTAGTGTGCCTGATTCCTCAGAAACAAGTGGATTCAGAGAGTTGAAATTTTTATTAGTTCCTACTTTTTATAAATCATTATTAACCGTACTTATTAACAAATTATCGTTGATTATTTTTTGGGCATTATATCCAACGTATATATACAATCAACTGACATTTATGAATGCACGACATACTTTACAGTGTGTAATGATTGTTATAGTGATTGGAGGAATTCTAGGAATGATGCCGACTTTCTTTGTAATACCAAAAGAGAAAATTAATTTTGTATTATCTATGACATTTTTCTTAGGAGCTTTAGGTTTCGATAGTAAGTTTATTATCCATTTTTTATTTATTAAATTACAAATGTTTAGTTACTAATTTTATTTTATGTTACTCTGATAATACATTTCATATTTTATAAGTTAATTTTAACGAAATTCCAGTTATTACGATATCTTATTCAAAAAATTGGGCAATTCTTGGAGGCGTGTTGACCATGACTTCAATATTGACTGGAACGTATATGTGTGAAGTATTGATTCATGAACATTCAACAACTAAGACTAAATTTAAAACATTACTAAAAACTTTAGTCGGAATATTAATAATAGTGATAATGGTTCCTTCAAGTAAGTATTGATAATTTATTTAAAATATGATTAGTTTTTAATACTTTTTATAAAATGTGTTTATTTTTTTATTTGTATTAGAAAACATGGGAAAATCTATATAAACATTTTCTATTAAAACTTATTTCTCTTATAAATGAACTCTACTGTAATTATAATTTTTTAAAAAAATAATTTTAAAATATAATTTTCTATATTGATATATTATCTGATTTCAGATTTAGAATACAAATTTTGCTATCGAACAATTTCTCTTCTTCAAT
The DNA here is from genome assembly GCA_029203775.1 of Neoneuromus ignobilis. Classification (NCBI taxonomy): domain Eukaryota; kingdom Metazoa; phylum Arthropoda; class Insecta; order Megaloptera; family Corydalidae; genus Neoneuromus; species Neoneuromus ignobilis. The sequence continues at coordinate 13,061,651 of CP092092.1, forward strand.
TTTTAATGGGAAGTATATGGTTATCTAATATTGTATTTAAAAAAATAAAAGCACGATTCATTAGGTAATTAATAAATTAAACTGTAATAATAATATTATTATTTTTATTAAAATATATATGTTTTGTTTAATATTTAACTGAAGTTTTATTCTACAATTTATTTTTTTATGACTTATTATTAGTTGGAGAAATAGATATCTGTACTTCATATCTCATTTCTAAAGGAATATTGATTTATGTTTTTAGAATTTTTTTTTAATTTACTTATCAACTTATATACTTAGCTTTAATTTACATTGAATTAATTAAATATAAGTTTTAAAATCATTATTCACTAGAAAACATGTTTTTCATTACAAAAGGTATTAAAATTCGATTTTAATTACATACTGAAATATTTAAAGAAAATCTGTATAACATGAAATAAACTGTTACATCAATTTGGGAACATAAAATATTATTTTATATATTTTAATATTGAAGAGAACAACAATATTAGATAATAAGAGTAAAGGCATAAATTTCTGCTGATTTTATTTTACAATTTCTTGCATAAAATATGGAACATATGAAAATTTCATAATGTATGAATTAATTTCTAAATAAAATTTCATTAACAAGATAGACAAATCAAATTCAACAAATTTGTACTTTTTGAAAACATTTAGAGGCTGCATATTTTGTGTGAACAGTTTTCAATCAAAGTCTGGCAGGAAATAAGTAACTCCATATTACTGTATTGTGTTTTTTAAATGACAAATATATAAATCAATATCGTTTATTACATTTTTCATTGTTATTGTCTACATATCCAAATTTCTAGTTAAATAAAAATTAAAGTTCATTTTATTTAAAATATAAATTACATCAACTTTTATTTTATGATTAATAGACTACACTTACAAGTTTCACATTGTGGTTATTTTCACTTACGAAATAAAATTAACATATGAAAATATGTATATTTAAGTATTTATATATTTTTAATGTGTATCATGTATTTTGAAACCTCTCCAATATATATCTTTTTTTATCTTTTGATGATAAAATTAAATTTTAAACATTATTCTACGATCTTGATAAACATTTAAATGTGTATAATCTAAATGTATCACGAATCATTACCTAATATCAACATAAGTTATATTTTCCAAGCATAGTTGAATTTGAATTCAGTCATTCTAGTTAATGTCTTCCTAGTCATATTTAGTAACATAATTCTCAATTATTGTTGTTTCAATGATTCTTGTTCATTTATATTTAACTCTGCGGACGGGACAGTTTGAAGTCAACCATATCGTGGGGCTGAGTTGCTGTCGCGGTAGCCGTTCGAAATTGCCAGCGAATATTTCTGCCTACGCGCTATTATCGTTCATAGCACTATATGAGTTCACGGATATAGCGTTGTGTTTACGTGGGACACATATGTCTTTCGGCTCTATCAGTTGTTTTCGCTGAACATATATATGTGTTCGTCGGCCAGATTGATGGCTTATGTAGAACACATATATGCGGTGGTAGTCCGAAAGGGTTAAGTGACTCTTAAATTACTTATATCAGTTGCTATATTGCTTTTTAATTTAAAATTAAAGAGTACAAGGGGTATTTTCCATAAGAAAAATATAATAGATGTTTAAATAATTAATTTTATTATATATATATATATATATATATATATATAATAATAAAATTAAATTAGTTATATATATATATATATTGCTTTTGGAGCAAAGATATTAAATTCTACCAAACTCATTCAGTAATATTATACAATCTGCCTGAAAGATTCTGTAACATCAAAATTGAGGAAATATCATGTTTGTATTATCAGTGTTGAAGGAATATGAACTTGTTAATTCGCTTAGTTCAATTTATACCACTTATGATGTCTATCTAAAGCTGTACACACCAGTGAATAAAATGACAAACCAAACATCACAACGAGGAATTTAATTTTCAAACGAAACTTGTATGAGGCCTTGCAAATGCACACGAGGCCTTTCAAATTCATACGAGGCCTTGCAAATGCATATGAGGCTTTACGTAAGCAAAGCCTCATATGCATTGACGAGACTCAAATTCATATACTTGTTGAAACAAATTCGTAAAGCAATTTGATGGTTCGCCAAAATATTGGCATTTGATGGTTCGCCGAAATATTGGCATTTGACGAATCGCTGCACAGTAAATGGAACACCGAATTAAGTTGAAATCATTTCAACACATTTGCAACAATATGTGCAACATTTCGGCGATCAATCGAATGTCTGTTTTCGGCGAAAAATCAAAGAATGTTCAGCGAATTTCTATGAACATTTCGATAAATTATTTTGGCAATCGTAATCATTTATTTTAGTAGAGTGTTAGTATTTGTTTACGAAGGTTGTTTGATATTTAATTTTATCCAAAAATGGAATGGCCTCAAGATTTAACATTCAAGTTTATTGATATTTATAAAAGTTAGGATATTTAGAATTCAAAAAATAAGCATCACTGAAAAAATTAAAAAATTCAGATAAAGTGCAGTTTATTGCTTATTTTGAGAATTTAAAAAGGTACTAAAGACTGGTATATGAATCGCCAGTTGCAAGAAAACAAAATATTAAAAATGTTAAAAATCATGGAAAAAATTATATTTCACAACTTAAATATAATTCGAAAAAATGACATATTTTGTCTATTAAATTAAAAAACTTTAATATGAATATGACCAATAGTAAGAAAACGAAGGGCTACCGGGTAGGGTAAAAATTATCCAATTAATGACTAATGATTAAAATGTAAGTAGTGTAAAAATAATCTTTAGTTATGATTAACTTATTAGTCGTTTCAAATGAATGACAAAACGATTGATTTGAAATTAGTTGTTTTTAAATTAATGACTAACGACTAATAAATAAATTGTTGGTTGTAATTGATTTTTTAGTCATCGATTGTTTTAAGTGATTAATAAAATCACTGATTGATTTGGGCATTCAAAATTATGCAATATTAGTTAAATGCTATATTAGTTGAATACGGTTATTAATTAAATCGCCGCAAAAAAATACTTAAAATTTAGAAATCAAATTTTCAAATAAAATTATTTTATTTAAAGTACATACAATCTGTAATGAAATTTAATGTGTAATTTCAATGGAATTGAATTTTAAATGATTATTAATGAAATATAATAATTTCTAAATTATTTCACAGGAATATGTAAAACAGTTAGAATAAAAGATAAATAAGGGTTGTTTTGGAACTGTGGCTGAGTCACTTTACACAAATGAATTTTCACCTCAACACCACAATAATTAAATAATTATTGTGGTGTTGGGGTGAAAATTCATTTGTGTAAAGATAAATAAGAGTTTTATTCACACTTTTCCCATCCCATTTTTTAAATGGTTAAATGGGACGAATTCTGTTTAACAAAGATATGTTTTTTTAAGCATGATAGAACTTTAAATTGAATCCCTATCGAAAGTTCTATCTAACCTAAAAAACACTCTATCATACCTTTATATATATATATATATATATATATATATATATATATATATATATATATATATATATATATATATATACATACACACACACACACACACACGAAGAGGTCGTTTGATAAGTATTGTAAATTTATTTATTGTTTAATTTAATTAATTAATTAAATTTTTAATTTAGTTTTTCTTACTTTTTTACCATACTTATCAAGAGGAAATCGTTCCTCCTGACTCCGTCAGGGTATGGGGAGGGAGTAGCTGTGGCGGTTACGCACATCGGCTGCGGGAATCACCACCGCACACAACAGGCGACTAGTATATATATATATGTATATATATATATATATATATATATATATATATATATATATATATATATATATATATATATATATATATACATAGTACTTTTAATAAGGATTTAATTTAAAGTTCCATTACGCTTAAAAAAACCCCTATATTTATTTTCGAAGAAGAAAATATGTAAGGGAAGAAAAAACTTAACTTGATATTTCAGACGATTTTTATATCTTTTATTTCTTAAAAACCAATTCCACATTAGACACTGATCTAGTATTATATAACTGAATTTGCCACCATCGTTTTTTATTCCTACGTTTCTTCTTTAAGGCAAAATAAATATAAATATATACTCCTGCCGCTTGTTAAAGTATCGTATTCTGTATGTAGACTAAAATAACAACTGATAACGGAAAAATGGCGAACCAAACATTCCTACCACCTGTCATTTTGTTTGATGCGCTTGTGTGAACGAGGCTAAACAGTTAAATTTGTTTGAAATTTTGGTTATACGGTGTATGGTTTTCCATTCGATTCACCTGTATTTAAGAAGTTTAATTCAAACATTTAATTTTATTAAAATTGTATGTGTTACTATATATAAGTATATATTTTTTAGTTCAAATAAGAAATTTTATTAAAATCGATCTAACAAATCTTAATTTTTATTTTTTTTTTATATTTTCTAGTCTTACTTCCATTAAATTTGAAATAAGGTAAAATCATGTAAATTTTACATTTAACTAATAAGAAAATATCTGCTTTTTATGACTTATACAATTTATTTGAATCTTAAAACAAATTTTAATGCTTTGATATTTTAAATAATAAAGAAATATATATGTAACTTATGTACATTTTCTGTATGAATCACTAGACTAATGGATTTGAAATGATTTTGTTTGTTTTTTAAAAGTTTCATAAATTTATATTTATTCTTAATCTAAATAATACAAATAAAATAATTTATGCTAGTTAAAAGACTGTAACAATTAATGGTGGTTATATTTATCAGTAAAAATATGTTTTTTTTTTAAAAAAAAAATAATTTTGAATTATTTCATATTTAAAAAATAAATCTATGAATATTTGTATATGTATGTGTATGATGAAATTTGTTTTGAAATGAATATTTTATAAACAATAATGAAAGTGAATAATGATGTGTGTAATAAGTTATTATCGACAGTTCAGATTAGTCTTTTTTATTATATTCATATAAATAAATTATATATAACATAACTACAAATGTAAGATTTGCAAAATAATTTATATATATATATATATATATATATATATATATATATATATATATATCGATTTTACAAAAAATCTATAAATTATAGTTGTATCTACTGTACAATATATTTTAAACTTTACTTATTTAAATATATTATATTTTATGTCAATAACAAATTGTTCACACTGGACGCTTCAGAATTTATTAGATTAGATTTTTATCAGTTAATATAAATCATATATACGTTTTATTTTAATATGAAATATAAAGACGCATCTAATGTAAACAACGTTTTATAATGATGATTTATGTTTTTATTAATATATTGACAATTCTAAAAAATACATGCAATACATTTATTATTTAATTATTTCTGATCAATATGATACTTTTAGTTTTTTTTGACCAGTTGTGTTTATAATAATTTAAAATAGCGATTCAATAAAAATATTTTATACAATTTAGTTTATAAAATTAATAAGATATACTTCTTCGATATAATCAATTTTTTAGTTACTTCAAATAGTAAATTTTTAGAAATTTGGTAATTTTTGTAACCAGTTTTCTGTTTACATAAAAAATATATTTCCATCAATATTTAGTTTTCAAAATTCTGAAATGTTATATCCACTCTAAATAAAATCAAATATTTGCAGAACTATTTAAAACAATTTAATATAATGGGAATAAATTATTTTTAAAAGAAAATTATAAAAGTATTGTAAAATAAATTTTGATTATCTTAAAAAAATAATTTGAACACTTTTTGTATTTCTCATATTATATATATATATATATATATATATATATATATATATATATATATATATATATATATATATATATATATAAACACACACAAATTAGTGATAAAGTAAGAAGAATACATTTATTAATATGTATATTATTTTAACATATAAAATTTAAATAAACATTTTCATTAAAAAATAATTAATTTTGAAAATAATTGTTACTTTATTTAATAAGTAATTATTATAAATATAAACATTAAAATAAGTTGAAATAATTTAAATTAGATAATGATTTTATTTACGTTAACATTTCCCACGTCAAAATTTGTTTTACTGATTAAACGAAATGTATTTAATATATTTTTGTGTATTCTAACGAAATAATCTATTTGAAAATTTTTATAAAATATATAAATGATTTGTTGCTCGATTTTAGTTTCCAAACAATATTATTTATAATGCATTATTAAAAGTAAATTGAATTTAATACTTTACATAAAAATATTAGAAATTTAATATTTTATATTAAAAAATTAGAAAAATAAATGTAAAATTTTTTTTTAAATTAGAATTATTTTTTGTGTATATGTATAAAATTACTTATGAATCGCTAGTTTTAAATATTTCGAATTTGGCACGATTTTTGATAAAAATCAATTTTTGTTATTAAAAATGAATTTATTTAAAACAAATAAATAGTTTTTAATTAATAACAATTGAATATTTAAATATATCATTTAAAATTCTGACTTTTTTATTTTAAAATTGCTATTAAGGATTTATTAATTTTTTTGAATATTTAATAATTTTTTATTTTATTTAAATAATATATATATATATATATATATATATATATATATATATACATACATATATGTTTTTATTAAACTCAATTTCTTTAAAAAATATAGACTTTTTGACTTTAATTTCAATGTTATAATTTTAAAATATCGAATTTTAATAGTAGTTATTTATTAAATTATTAGTCAAGAAAAATCCCCCCAAAACACATTAATTTAAACAATTGTTTTAAAATAATTTCAAATAATAGTATTTTATTAATATGATACGTATCATATATACGAGGGTCGTTTGATAAGTATGGTAAATTTATTTATTGTTCAATTTGATTAATTAAATTAAATTTTTCAATTTAGTTTTTCTTATTTTTTTACCACACTAATCAAACGACCCTCGTATATATATATATATATATATATATATATATATATATACATATTATTTTAATATAAATAAATTATTTGTATTTAGACTGATATAAATCCTTAATAGAACTTTTAAAATATTAAGATGTGAATTTAATATTAAATATTTCATATTAATTCATTTTAAAGACATTTTTCCATTTTTTATGAAATTTCCAAATTGTTGTAATCTGTTTATTTCGTAAGTCAATCTACACATTTGGACCCAGTTCTGATACTAAATATAAAAAAATGTTTGGATATAAAAAGAATACAATGCTCATATATTTGTCTAAATTAACTAAATTTATATAATATGTAAAAAGTTGAATATTATCATATTTATATGATTCGGTTATCAAATACATATTATTTTAATTGGATCTAATAAAAATTCTCTCATAAAATTAATAAATCGTTTATCGAATGATATTTAAAATTTCATAACAAATGCATCTTTAAATAAATGTTAAATATTTTATTATTTTAATAATTGAATTCTTATTATAGAAACGTATAGATACATAAATCTAGATCAGACTTATTACATAAATGAAAATCATATATATATATATATATATATATATATATATATATATATATATATATATATATATATATATATATATAAAGAGAAAAAGAGCTTATACATTAAAGAATTAGTCGTATGTATAGTATATTTTCTTAAAAAATGATATTCATAAATTTTAAAGGATAGGTGTTTAGTATTTTTTTAAAAAAATAATCAAAAAGTGATAGATTTATATGAAATAATTTTATAAATTGGTTTTTTTTCAATACTGACCTAGATTTATATATATATATATATATATATATATATATATATATATATATATATATATATATATATATATATATATATATATATATATATATATATATATATATATATATATATATATATATATATATATATATATATATATATATATATATAATGAAATAAATAAATTATCTTTTCAATGAATATGGACAATACATTTTAGTACATATGGAATTATTAAGTTCTTAAATATTTATTTAAATATTTTTTTCAAGCGTATTCTTCGTCCCTGTTTATGACATTGTGTGTTCGAACACTGGCAATATTTTTGTTTACCTTGGTCAATGACTGAAATGTCAACAACCCTGGTTGTACATTCGTAAATTAGCAAAAGATCAATTTAATCTTTTTGTCTCTTTTTAATCGTAAATGTAGTTTGAAGTCTCTGTAGTTTATATACATATATATTTATATATATATATATATATATATATATATATATATATATATATATATATATATATATATGTATGTATATATTGTTTGTAAACTAAATATAAAATACGTTTAGTACTCATTTCTCAAAAAAAAAAATTAAAAAATATTTAAAGAGTTAAAAAATGTTACTTAATATATTTCATTTAATTTAAAGTTTTGGAACGTCCGTAATATTCAATCTGCAATCAATTTTTTTAATGCAGTTTAGATTTAAAAATATACTTACATACGTACATTATATATATATATATATATATATATATATATATATATATATATATATATAATATATATATATATATATATATATATATATATATATATATATATATATATATATATATATATATATATATATATATATATATATATATATATATATATATATATATATATTTGTATCTGTATATATGTATATATCTTATATCTTTGTTAATAAACAACATACTATAAAATAAGTAATTTTAGTATTTAATATTGTTAATAATAGAATAGAAACAATTGAGATTAATCCTAATGAAATAGATTATTCCAATTATAAAATGCAGTTAGTTACTATCTGAACAATAATAATTATAATTTATTTTTGAAACAATTTTCACCAGGATTTTAAACTTTTTTATTATTGATAAAATCGATTTTTTAAAAAAAGCTTTTTTAAAAAAGTTTTTTAAAAAAACATTTGCGTTTCAGTAAAAGAGTTATCATTAGATTTTTGTTTTTACAAAATTGAATTTCGTAGCATTCTTAAATAATATACAATTTTAATTAAACCTTAATTTCTAAACTTTAAAATGATATAAATTGATTTTTAATTAATTATATATTTTACAATATTTTTTATATGAATGTAGCTATTAAGCGAAAACAGATTTAGATTTCCAAATATTTTAATATTTTTATTTTGAGTTTTTTTTTATATTTGCCTTATAATAAAACGCAATTTAATCAGAATAATGAAATTGAAATTCCTAAACAACTGTTAAATAATATAAATATTTTAAAAATATTATAAAGTATTTATTTTATTCCACATAAATTATATAGCCAATTTAATGCTTTACATTTCTGTTATTTTTAAAAATGATTATAATTTTATTCTTTATTTCATTAATCACTGCTGTAATTAATTTCTTAATATATTTTGGATATTACTTAAATTACTTAATTATAGATAGTGATACTTTAACAAAGATATAGTAAATAATATTGTATACATGTAGTATCTCGAAATTAGTTGTTTTAATATCAAAAGAATGTGTTTTTTTTAGTTTTAAACGTTTAAGTAATTTTGAATTTTTTTAAAAATAATTATTGAATACGGTTTCAGAGCGAATTTGTTACTGTTAAGAATTCTCTACAATATATAATATTTAATTTTAAATATATATACATATTTCTTTAAAAATATTTTCTTTAATTTAATTCCAATTAAAATAATTAGGAAGAGAAAATGCATTTTAATAAATATCTTACTTAGTAATGTAATCGGAGATTCAATCAATTTATCACGATATCAACAGTGACTAGTAACACATGACTAGATTTTTGATTCAACTGAAAATTCAAAATATAAATAATAATCCATTAAGAATATCTAAAAAAAAACGAGATTTTGTCTGTACTAAAAAACACTTTTTTCGTAACACAGTTTATTTACACACTACTTTCACCTCTTCCCACTTTTGTTATTGGGTATATATACTTTTTTCTTCTTACATAACTAGGAGATGTTTTTTCTACACTACTGTTTAAACCACTCAATAGAGGAAGAGATTCATTTTTAGAGAAACACTGTTCATTATCCGCATCTTTTTTACCACGTAACAGTAGTTTCGAGCTACTGTCTTCTTTTTGTGATTTCTTCGGGCTTCGTTTAGGAAGTAAATACCATTTATCAGATTTTTTATTTTTTTTATCATATGTACAACTATCGTAATTTAAGGTGTTCTTTGGATCACTTTTTGTTTTCAAGTCGACATTTTTTATGTCGAATTGCGTTTCTTTCGGAAAATAAACTATATTTTTATAGGAATACGAAGGATCTACATAAATATGATCTGTTGCAGTTTCTTTCATAATTGACTTAAGATCGTTTGTACTAGACACACTAGGTTCATGAAATCCTTTCTGTACCATACTTGGATCAATATTAATTATTTGCGGACTAAAACTGACCGTTTTAGTTTCTGAAGGCGTTTTGCAAATACTTCCAGAATCGATAGAAGAACTACTTTTCGGTTCAGGAGGTTTCGTCGATGCTGTTAATGTATAATGTAATATTGTACGATTCTCTGGTTCCATATTTAAATCTATTGCAAAGTTTGAAATTATATCCGGATCTATTTCTGGCGTTGCTGGTGATAAAATCTGCGGTGAAAATATTTGAATTTTCGTATCTTGTTTCCCAGGACTTTCTAAACTTTGCGTACAGCTGCTCGACGAGTGAATAAAATGAGATTCTATTTTACCAGGACTTGGCAATGTAGGACTAAGAAATGTTGTACCAGAAGTTTCAGGAATTTGATGATTTTTTATATGTCTCTGTTGTGTTGTAGTTTTAAGAGCAATTTTTAAATTCTGTGGCGATTTTTTTATAGGTTCTGGACATTTTGATGAAGTGTTAGTTTCACATGTAAAAAAATCGTCATCGAAATGAGTTTCTAAGTATTTCGGTTTATTTTCAATATGAGGATAGAGTATTTCCGTTTTTAAATTTTTTATTTCCGGTGTTGATTTTGAACTTTGATACAGTTCGCTTGAAGTAGATATACTTTTCTCTTTGGTTTGAAATACACATTCGGCATGGTCATAATTTGGACAACACTTTTTATTTTCTTGATTGATAAATGTTCTTCTTCGAAGCATTTCCATCTTACCCTGTATTTCCAAATTATTGTCAGAACTATATTTACAAGGACAGTTTGGACATCCACTAGTGCATTCTTTCGATAATTTATTATCGCTGTGTTTTGGTTCACATAACATATTTTCAGCTGATTGGTAACTTTCTGTTTCAGTACTTGTGTTAGTATTGCTGGAATCGATTTTCTTTTTAAGTACGTTATTTAAAAATTTATTTTCTAAATGAGTACGATCTAATCCTTTATTATTTGCTTCCATTAATTCGTTTTTGGAACAACATCTACTGATATTGACACTTGTAGCTGATTCATAGCTTAAGTCTCCACTCGAATTCGTACGGGAAGATCCATTTTGAGACGAACATCTTAAAAAAGTAGAATTTCTTCCTAATTTTTGAAAATATCTTACACTTTTAATATCATCGGCACAAGTAGACAAATTACCAGGAATTTTTGGGGTTCGTCTCATGACTTTAGGAGTGTGTAATTCGTAGCTTGTACTTAAAACTTCAGTTAAATTTGTTCGTTCGTAATGTAATCCAAAACTTGCTCTGGAACTAATACTAGATACTTCACTCAAACTTTCAGGACTTGCAAGCGGTGCCAGTCCAAACCAGTCGTCGTGAATTAAATCAACTTTTTTGCATATATCTAAACTGAAATTTTTCGGACGCATTTTAAATTGCTCTGCTTTCGTTTTGGCATCAAATGTTGTCATGCTATAACTGGATCTAAATCGTTGTGGACTAGAATCGCTTTTATTTTGAGGACGAACGTTATTTTTGACAGTTTGATAATTAGTACACCGAAGCAAAACATCATTAGGAATAGAATTTTTTCTTTGAATATTTTCAAGAGCTGATGGAAATCCAGTAACATCGTTTCCATTATTCGAAGAATTATTTGATTTATTCGAAGATCCATTTTGCATAAAGTGATGATTCCAATTTAAACTTTGTGGACTTGTGATGTTTGAAGAGTAACCCCCGATGAATTGCGATACTTGATGTTGCCAACTTGGTGATCTGCTGTGCATGTCTGGATATAAAATCGAACTTAGTTGTATAGGGGATATTTTTGATGGATAAAAACTTCCAGTTAGCGATGAATTTAAACTGGAATCGTTATTATGATGATTATATATTTCGATTGTTGGACTTTGAAGACTTGTGAAACTGGTTTCAAGGCAAAGTCGATGAGGTGCAGGAGGAGATGTTTTTGAAGGACTTTCCAATCCGGTAGATATGTCATGGGAAGCGCCTAATGCGTTCGCTGCAGCAACCAACAAGTGACATTGTTCTTCCGGGTCGATTCGATCAGCAGATGTGATTGAACTCGATGTACGTTGTGGTTTCCGAGGTCCGAATGTTGTTACAACCTTTGAAGTGATTTTTTTAAAATCGTTATTATGTTTTGTCAATTTTTATTTTAGACGAATATATGTATATGTATTTATATAAACAGTAAAAACAACGTATTTTATATACGTGCTATATGTTTATTTAGTTAAATATTCACAACATAATAAATATTTAAAATAAGTAATAAAGCTGATTTATAGATAATATTAATGAGTAAACATTTAGTTCAGTCATGCGCTAACGGTACTGTGCAAATATAAAGTTGATGTGCAATAAGAACGTGCTTAGCTATAATACATGCTGTTATATATATATATGTATATGCATATACTTGCATGAGATTTTGGAGATTCATAGAATGGTTCTACAAAGTTATTTTATTTTATTTTTATATATAAAAATTCATTTATTATTTGAATAGGATTTGATTTGGAATACCTGAAATTTTTAATTATAATCTCTGCTGTGTAGTTTAAGAAGAAAATATTAAAAAAATATTTTAATCATAAACGTACTATCAGATCTATTTGAATTTAATCAATTTTAGTAAAATTAAATTTAATATAAGAATTGAGATATTATATTTAACCATTTTTAATTATTTTGTAATGAAATGTATAATTATGATAGATGATTTTTTTAGTCCAAATATGTAAAATTATTTTAGTATTAAAATATGTATTCTGTATTTTCATGTTTGTATGAATGGAAAAAGTTTAAATAAATAATGTTGTATTTGAATTTAAATGCCATAGGATAGATACAAATGAAGCTATAAAGAGAACAGTTCTTGTCGTAACAGTGTAATAAAGATTTTAATTAAAAATAAATGTCTAATTAAGAACAAACGTGTTTGTTTTTAAACAACTATTGTTGCATTTAATTTGAAATCCAACTAATATCGAGGAAATATACAGTTTTATAATTTAACACTTTAATTGTCCTTTTAAACGAATCCTAAATTAAATGAACATATTTTTTACTAGAGTATTGATTATAAATCAATTAATGATTTTAATTTTTTCGTGTGATTTTTTTAAGAAAATTTATTATTTATATTTTAATTTTTTTAAATAAATATAGAAAATTTTTATATATTATCAATTAATTTATGTGAAAAAGTGTAAATATTATACTTTAAATCAGTATAATATCACAATAATAAATATCTAAGCGTTGCAAAGCAATTGTTCGCAAATCGAATCTGATATTTAAAGAATAAAACTAGAATTTCAGATATTCCTCATCGAAACAAAACTAATAATGAAAAACATAACGGTTAAAATAAAAAGCAAAGATCAACAAAACTCACTTCAAAACAACATCTCATTTGTACCTAAATATGTAAATAATCGGAACACTAGCAGATAGAGCTACCCCATACTGAAACAGGTAAACAGGGTTGGTTGAAGGAGGTTCTGTTTAGTACCTGGTGTCGCGTGGGGCCTCGGGGAGGGGCGAGGAGGTGGGGCCCACCTCTCTCACGTGATCTTTCCATTGCACTACCTATCATCACACAACAAGTCATTTAACTTTACAACATTCAATTCGTGTAATAGTGTGGTATAAAGGAATTAAATAAAAACGTGAGCTTACGTGTCGAAATTATCAAGTTATTTTTTATCTATGCATTTGTTTTCTATTTTATTTTTATTGTTGTTTGAATTATATAATGTTGTAATTTAAACATTTATATATTTTAAACATATATAGTTTAGAAATTATTTATTAGATTAGTCAGTTTAGTATAGATTTCTTTTTGCTATAAACAAAGTAAAATTCTAGTTGTTATAATACATTGGATGCAAAACCTTTATTTGTCAAACTTCATTGAACATTTTCATAAATTTTACACAATGTAAAATTATTTTTCAAAGTATTGAAAATACAAAATTGAACATATTTTATTATTTGATAAATGAATTATATGTATACACGATTCAAATAGCTAGATATGTATTAAATATTAATTAAATATTTTACATGATAAGCTAATTTTGAAATTTTAAATATCGTCTGATATGAATATAAATTCATAGAAAACTAATGTTTTATAAAAATATAATAGTAAAATTATTTTAAATGAAATTAATAATAGAATAGTTCTAAATTAATAGGTCGTGTAATATGAAATGTCGGATCATTCAAAAAGAAACTAAAGAGAAATTCGACATTTCATACTACATGACCTAATAGTAAGTATAATAATTGTCTTTTTTAACAAATTTGAAACTAATTTAAAAAAATCAAATATATTTTTTTTAAAAGATTTAATACACTTTTAATTGCTGTTTTGATATTACTTTTTACTTTTTTTGTAGTTGTATTATATTTAAAATATTTTTTGAAGATTTATTATTAAAATCAATCATAAGTTATTGTTCATGAATGTTTTCTTCTGAAAATCTTTTTAGCAAAAGATAACTTAACAATATTTAATTTATGGAATTTTTTGGCTTTAATTCTTACAGTTGATTGAAATTTGAATTTAAATTATATATATATATATATATATATATATATATATATATATATATATATATATATATATATAGTATGCAATGTCTTATTATGAAAAAAGTTGTTTTATATTTTTTAAACATTTAAAGAATATTTCAAATTCATTCCTTTATATAAAAAATTACAATTACTACTTTTCTTGTATGTTTTCATAGCCACATTGAGCATTTATTTTATCATCTTACAGCTTAGTACATACACAGAACTATTGGTATGTAGTTTGGTAGATTTTTTAATATATTTAATAATTGTGCAAGTTCTAAAATTATAATACGATATAATAGAAGTTTTTGTCTTAATCTTCAGCAAAAAAATTGAATATATCTTATTAGAAGGAATGAAAGTAAACAATCATTTCTAATTATTTTTTATATATTTCAATTTTATTATAATATTTTTAATTCCTGTGAAGCAATGTTAAAATTTAAAATAAAACAGAACTATTATAACAGTATACAGAAATTGAAAATTGCAATGAATATTATATGTTATAAAAAATCTTGTTGGTATTCATCTATTTTGAATTTAGATATTTTTTACAAGGTAATGTGAATACTTAAGTATTTATTTATGGTCATTTTTATTTACGAATATTTATTAGTTTTTCATATTTTTTTTATTTATTTTCTATTCATTATCATTATATTAAATTTAAGAGTCGAATAAATAACAATAAAATATTTATTGACTTTAAAAACTTTAATACAGATAAGAATATTTACAATGGATCGATTTTTAACATTTTTTCAAATAATTGATAGTTTAAAAAGCTTTACATTATTTCTGTATGTGTACAAAAACGTCATTATACGTTGTTAATTAAAAATCGTTCATGATATCGTGTCTGTTTTTTAATCGTGAAAATAAGGTGTAATGAGCTGAAAATATGAATATTCATAATAAGCTCTGTATGCTATTTGATAAACATACTTTTATGTAAATGTTTGGCAGTGAATATTATTAATAACAAAGAACAGTAAAAAAATGTTAATAGGTAAATATATCAGTAGTGAAATATTTCTTACGTTTGACTTGTTAAAGGTTTAGCATTAATAACACAAATAATACATTTAATGTACGAGGGTCGTTTGATAAGTATGGTAAAAAATTAAGAAAAACTAAATTGAAAAATTTAATTAAATTAATTAATTAATTAAATTAAACAATAAATAAATTTACCATACATATCAAACGACCTTCGTACAATAATAAAAAATTTAAAAATAAATGAAATATTAAAACATTGATCTGGGGATTTATTAAGCATCGTAAGAATGTACTTTTAATATTGTTTGTTTATATATACAAATATATATATATATATATATATATATATATATATATATATATATATATATATATATGTATATATGTATATATGTATAGACGTATATAAATATTTATTATAAAACATATTAAACAGTAAATATTGCTATTTATACAAAAGCACATTAAGATAAATAAAAAGAAAATATATAAAAAATAAATACAAAATAAAACAAAATAAAACGTAAAATTTATTAGAAATTAAAAATCACATTGAGCTGGAGCACAGCTTATTTATAAAAAACTTATCAAATTACAATTTTATAAAGTACGTATCAGTTATGCAAAACAGTACAAAGGTTTTGAATAATGTATTCAATATTTGATATAAATATATTTTAATTTAACAATGAGTCATCATGATACATTTGTAAAATATAATTAGACTAGTTCGATTTTTATTTGGTGTATTTTTAAGATTTCACTACATAAATATTTTTTAGAATTAATATTTAACTTGTTACAATTTAAATATCACATTTTTAATATGAATTATTTATTTGAAACATTCTGAATACATTATTGTATATTATTTTAAAATCTAACTCTAATATGTATACTGGGTTTTAAGTACGAAGTACAAAATACACTAAAAACTGATTAAGTAAACGTTTCTTCGATTTCTCATTTTAATTTTACTAACTTTTCATATTCTAAATATGTGTATTTGGTATTGTGATACTGTATTTTGTACCATCATAACATGCACATTTGCAAGAATTGCATGGAATACAAAATCAAATGCAAACTATTCTACGTATTAACTAGGTGTGCTTTTCTCAAACACTTGAGTAATATATATTTAAATAATAATATTATATATGTATATTTAATTAATATATACAGACATTTAACACACTTTACATTGTCATGCAAATATATTTATTGTACAAAAAAATAATAATAAATAAAAATAAATAATTACGAAACTATAAAATTGACATTGTGAGACAGTTTTTATGGCACAATTTTACCTAACTATTTGTGTATTTTTTACAATTGGTTTAATACATATAATACTTTGAAATATAGAGTATGAAACACCATTTTTTTTTTGTTATTTATATATCAATAAGCTTTAATTTTATAATTACAAAAATTGTCAGAATTTTTTTGTTATTTCATAATATGGAAGATTTATGCATACGATGTAATATTTTGTGGCGTTTAGAGCTATATTTTTTTTAATAAACATTAGAGATATTGTATAATTATCTTTGGCTTATTTATATAATAATTAGTTTGAACACAGCAAGCTAATGTCAAGAATAAATTTGTTTTAGCTTTAAGAATTTTTTTAGTACAAAAAACTTGAAAATTCACCAATAAAAAGAAAACTATACAATTAGCAAACAGTTTTGATAGAAAATGTTATATTTTTTGTTAATGTTAAATTTTCACAATTTAATTAAAGTAAAGAAGAAATAAAAGAATAAAAGGTTGATGAAACAAAAATGAATTTTTTTCAGTTAGTATCAATGAATATCAATTGAGTTAGAACAATAAAATAAGTATAAAATTTTATTAATGTGTATATAAATTGTTTTCTTAAATATGTATTTAGCGAAAAATACATTTGTAGCGCACTAGTAAATATTTTATTTAAAAATAATCTTTAGAACTTTTAAACAAAATATATTAAAATATCTAACAATGTCTAATATTACTTTGAAATATAAAAAGCAAAGCTTATCAAGAAAAATATTTTCATTCCATATTTAATTATAATACATTTTTTAAAAACTTAAATATTTATGATGTTTTATACTCAACTAAAGTGATAACGATGTAAGTTATAAAATAAACATTTGGCTGAAATTTAAAAAATCTAATAAAATACATTTATAACAATTGTTTTTGAGCAAATAAAAAATAACTTTAATAAGTATACTATTAAAATCACATAATTGATAAAAAATTAAGTTTTTTTTAAAAAAAAGTGGTTTTGTAAATACAAGTTAAAATGTACTTCAAAAAATGTTTTTTAATTAAAATTAAATTTTATAGTACTACATATTTCTATAAAAGCATATTTCGTAGTAAATTGTAAAAAGTTCACATTGTTTAACTTGTATATAATTTAAATATCAATTTTCAATTATTTAATTCCTATAAAATTAAAATTTAAAAAAAGTATATACGTTCTAAAAAATTGTTGCATTATTTATAACTATACTACTTTTTATTCTTTTGCTTATTTATTCATATTATTTAAATTATATTATTTTATTATCATGTTTTAAATATTCAGTATAATAGTTTATCGAATATAAATTAAGCGTAATGAATATAAGGAAATATGTATAAAATAATAACAAAGTAGTAAATTAATACCTTATTATAAACATTAGTTTGTTATTATAAACAAAAAAATATAAAGTAGATTCTAAGAAACAAAAAAGGTAATTTATTCTATTTTTACGTAATTTTTTAAAAGATAGAGTGATAGAAAATGAGTGAATGAAAATTAAAAGTTAAATAAGTGTATGCATACATACATACATACATACATACATATATATATATATATATATATATATATATATATATATAATTTGAAATAAAGGAAAGTAATCGATTATTTATAAGTTTTTATTAAAATATTGTTTTATTTTATGATTACATAAATCACAAAGAAATGGTATGAAAACCCCAAATAAGGGAGATAATAAATTTTATTTTATTTAAATTAAGTCAAAATAATCTTAGTTTTCCATTTATTGCAAAAGAAAATAACTTAGCTATTGATAAATTGAAAAAAAATAGTTGAAAGAGTTGAGCTGTCTTTTAAATTTATTCTGTTAATTTTTTGATTATTTTGCAAATTATCAAATATTGCTAATCAAAATTTGAATTGATATTCTATATAAACAAATAGATAATGTTGAAGTGTATCATACTAATTTTAATTTAAAAACAATAAAAAAGCTCTATATACAGTTATTTTTATTGTTTATTATGTTAATTTAATTTGCAAACTTAAAATTGTAACGATATTATTTTTTAATTTTTAATTATTGATATTTTTATGTGTAATTACAAAATATAATTGTTATATTTTTTACACATAAAATATAATTACCAATAAAACGCGATTGAAAATTTTTAATTTTGATAAATTTTCAAATTATTTCAAGACGATTTTTAAATAAACTAATTGAAGATACCTTCTAAAAAAATCCAAAAATAAGAGTGTAGGATGCTTATAAACGCAGAAAAAAATATTTTTAAAAAGATTGCAATTAATTCGTTTATTACGTTAATAAATCAATTAATTTTTGTAACCACATTTTATAAATATTACTTCATCCAACAAAATATTATAAAATTAAAGATTGACGGTTAATCAATAATGTAATATTTATATTCGAATGAATTGATCTTACATTCAATTATATTTTCTGGTTTAAAAATAATTGATTACTTTCCAATATTTTTTAGATATCTATATTACTATCAGTGGTACGAAAATTTAAGTATTGCAATTTTTATTCAGTAATGACAAGAGTAAAAAGTAGATTGATTGATATATTTATATATTCAAGCTAATATTATCGGCACTCAATACAGGATTAACATAACATTCATCCATCATTTTATCGACATATCTACTATCATCGACTAGATTAAGTGTCGAATCGTTTTTACTATCACTCGAACTCGAATTGAGTGTCGTAGTAGCCGAACAAGACTCGAGTTCTGTATTCCGATGTTCATTTTCAATAATAACATCGACAGTCACATCTGTCATGGACTCAAAATGATCATCGTTTCGTTTTGAATACGTATCACTGATTATAGATATATTGTCACATTTTACGTTAGGGATATTTTTCCCGAGCTTACGGTTATGACGCAAATCAATTACGCTACCTGACGAGACAGGAGCCATCGTTGTTATTATATTTGTGTCCATTAACGTGTGTTGTAAACGTACCTTGTTCAATGCATCCAATACTTTGTCTGGCATGTGATCTTGGATCATTACTGGTGATATTAATACTTCATCGAAATCTGTATTGTCTACCCATACAGCTTGATAAACGGGTTCATTTTTTGACAGCGCTTGCCTGAAAATCGAATATTCATAATTTTATCACACGTTCTTGGCTTTATAAATATTTTTAAATACAAGAAACAATCATTCATTTATTACATTTGACAAATTAAATACATAAAAAACGCTTATTGAAAATTATCAATTATTAACATCTAATATTCAAGGTTATTTTTTACTAAAAACTAAAACAAAATTACAAGGTTATTTTTCAGTTACTATATATAATTTATTTATTTTATTATTTCCTATTTATTAATTATTATTACGTATCTAATGAAATAATTTTGAATTTTATTCAATTTCAATTAAATTTTCATAGTCTCAAATAATTTAGAATTAAATTAATTACGGGAAAATTAGAATAATAGTTAGTTTTAATAATAATAATAAATAAATCAATAATTTAAAAATAATTTCAATGTTAGAATACACTAGTGTTGAGATATATAAAAGATATTCAATTCTTGTTCCAAGGTTATTCAAAAGGAAAGTATTGAAATTGAATTTTCTATCTAATCTGTCTTATTTTATTTGTTTAATTAGAATATTCAAAAGTTATTTGTTTTTTCAATTGGAGTATCAATTTAAAAGAAATAGTCAAATTTTTTTAGGAATTAGTATCTAAATAATTCAACAATAATTTAATTTTTATTATGCTATTAAAAACACGAGTTCAGTAATTCAGTGCAAATATTTTTTCTGATTGACGCTAGAAATCTGATCAAAATAAATAATAAAATTCTATTTCTTGAAGATAATTCTTGTATCATAAAGTAAATGCAAATACACAAAAACAATAACTTATATTTTTGCTTATGTGAAAATACTTTTAAATCTATTATCTAGTTGACAGAAATGAGTGAAGAAATAGTTTATTAATTACTCATTATAATAATAATTATATTAATAGTATATTAATTACAAAAGATGAAAATTTTTATATTATTACTGAAAAAGTTTGTTTTTCTTTTAATTTTTTTTTATAGGCTTAAATAAAAAAAAATAATGTATTGAAAATATGTAATGACAAACAATTAAGACTAACAATGATAACAACAATCGAAATTACTATTGCCATTCCTGAAAAAAATATATGTAATTAAAAATGTTGTTTACAGAGAAATTTTTATTAATTATGTTTTTGATTTCATTGTGATGATATCAAAATCAACCAAACTCATTATAATTAACATCAATAAATATCTAGAACAATAAAATATAATAACTATTTATTCACGAGTATTAATATATTGTTCAAATTATAAAGAATCGGGTGAAAATCTATGATCTAAACAACAATCTGCAATTAATAAAATAACATAATAATTTAGTGACCATTTTTTAATATTAGTGACCATTTTATAAATAAATAATAATTAGTTTATGATTTTTTTGTTACAAAAATGTATTATATTTAAATAACATATTAATGAAAATATCTCATTAATTAATTTTAGTAAAAAAAATAGATATATTCTTAACAATTCTATGTATATTATTAATAAATAATTGAAAAATTATTGAAGTAATAATAGGTTTTGTATACATATTTCACATTAAATAATTAACATATTAATTATTTACTATGGTGGATTTTAATTATTGTTTTATATATACATATATATATATATATATATATTGTATATATATATATATATATATATATATATATATATATTGTAATCTGTTTAATTAGTAGTGATTAAATAAGTAATTCTATATCTAGTATTTTAAAGGATGTAAAAAAATTTAAATAATTTTATTTTTTCCGGGCTTTTTTCGTAATATCTAGTATAATAAATAAATATTGAATTTTAAAATGTAGTATTAAATAAGAATCAATTTTATATATATTTCAAAATAATATGTAATATACTCAAATGAAAAATTTTAATAAATAAACCAATTATAATATTATATTATTCGAATTAGAAAATATATAATTATTAGTGATTATCCGCATTTTTAAACAAGGTTGCATAATAAAAACTAGACTAAATAACCCTACAGGCCCTTTTCTGACGAGACCAATTTTTATAACAATTAAAAAATTGTTGTGATAAAATGAATACATAAAAATACACATTAAAAACATACACAAAACTCTAATTCTACTACTATTTTTAGCAATTTGACATCAATGTATTTATTACATGTCGGAATAAGTTACATTATTTCATAACTGGTTATAATTAAACTTGAACTATTAACACGTTAAGTGAAATGGAATTTTTTGAAATTATCAATTAAGTTTTAGATTGATATTTTAATAATCGTCTATGTTAAAGATTGATTAGTGAATTGACCTCGTTCCCAAATTTTTGACTTACATGTTTTAAATACAAATTGTGAAGTTATTTGTTAATTTATGTACATATATATATATATATATATATATATATATATATATATATATATATATATATATATATATATACATAACATTTTATTTCATTTTAGTTGAAGAAAATATTGTAATTCAATTTTACGTATGTAGAAAAATTAATTTATATTTAAATGTATACTATGTTCTATATATTGTAAAAATAATATATTATAATGGTATTAAAATAGTTCCGTAGTATATATTACTTTTTATTTATGTTATTGTAATTAATTTATTTTTTGTTTAAATACACTTAACATGTTAATATAAAATAAAATAATTGATACATACGTATTATATATATATATATATATATATATATATATATATATATATATATATATATATATATATAAACTATTGTAACATTTTCCACGTAACATATTAACTTATAAAATCATACATTAAATTCATAAAAATATGAGAAAATATAAATAACCTAAATGTTCTATGACATTCATGCAAAAAAATCCCATCTAATATGATTTAAAAATCTACATTGCATTCCACTCATGCTCTGTGTTGTACAAGGATATAATAAATAAGTAACATGTATAATTCAGTACATTTCACAATAATGAATTGGTTTCGACAGACATTTGGAACTAAAAAAATATGTTAACAGACATCATTTAAAGTAACAGATATTATTCATATTTTCAAACGTACCTCCATCTATTTTCATATTTTTTCCTGTAAAAATGTTTTATGTCAGTTCTTATATTTTTTAAAAATTCGTGTTTTTTTTTTATTTTATATATACATAATATATATATATATATATACACAATAAAATACTATATACTTTGCATCAATTTTATACATTTTCATTCATTTTTTAATGTCAAACTATTTTTTTACTACGATGAAAAATTAATTAAAAAATGTATATTTTTTAAAATTTCTAAATAAGTCAATATTCAATAATTCAAATAGATGTTATTATAAATGTAAGAAATAACTAATTAAAGTTATTAAAAAAGGACTTACTCTGTTCCACTTGGATGATGTCTGACAACATGTATAATTTTTCCTGGCGGATATAAAGGTCTATGGAGTGTGAGAGCGATGCTTGAATCGGATGGATGGACGGTAGCTCCGCATCTTGCCGCTCCTTTAGCTAACGAATATGCATCTATACAACGATTATCCTTCTGAAGTGTTGCAACAGATGTAGGAGTTGATCCTGCACAGCAGGTACAACAACATACTACGCTGCATGTAATTGTTTTCCACTAAAAAAATAATTAAATATATATTTGTATATGTACATACATACATACATACATACATATATATATATATATATATATATATATATATATATATATATATATATATATATAATCAGTTTTATTGATTATTTGAGTTTATATTTTATTTGATTTTTTAACTAATTTTTCCGCAACAAATTTGTCTCAATACTATTTTCTGATTCGCGATGGAAATATTAAAATTATAACCCACTATTTTATTAGATTTAATAAAATATTTTATTAAAATCTTTTTAAAATAAAACTTATAAATTTAATGAAAGTTATTGCTTATATTAATTATAGAATATAATGTTGGTATATTAATGAAAATAACTTCGTTTATATTAATTTGCTTATATGAGTATTTTGATTTTATTAATACAATCAAAAATAATTTAGATAACACAATCAATATTAATAATTTTTACTTTATCTTTAAGCAAGATGCGGAATTAAAGTTCCAATTTTAAAATTGTATGTACATACATTTTTTATTCTATTTTCACAATCACTTAATTTTCATCTATTTTTTCTATTAATAACATTGAAGTTGCAACTATTGTGTAAAGAGATGAAAGCTGTAATAAAAATTGTATTCCCCTACCTTCGGATCTACACTGCGTTTAATTGCATTGATTAAATCAGCTCGTAAGGCTTCCATTTGATGAAGTCCTATCCTCGGTACAACGTCTTTCCCCACAACGACGGATATTATAAACTCTTTACTATATTCTACAGCTGGTAAACTAAAATAATATATAATAAAATTTATTAATATATTATCAATAAATCAATATTATATATATTTATATATAATTGTTTTAAAATTTTATTACAAATAATTAAAATAGAAATAACATACCTTAACAAACCACCAGGAGGTGCATAACTATAACATTTTAAATCAGGATAATCTTGCCTTAATAATATTGCTAAAATACTGGCAGTGCCTGCTCCTAATGAATGACCAACTAATACCAAACCAAAATCCTGTGTACCTTTCTCAGGATTATGGTTAAACGCCATATCAAGTAATCCTTCTTTGATAATTTTATCTTTGATATAAACTGCGGCTAAGACCATTCCTTTGTGACCTAACCAGTCTTCGCGCGGAGGATTTAATGGTAAAGGTTCTGAGTCTGCATTCAGATCAGTTATTACATCCTGTAATATTATTGTCATATTTAATTAATGTTTTGTAATAATTTAAATATTAAAAATAATTATTATGTATTTTATTTAATGTTACTGTTTTTTTTATACTTATTCTGTGATCATTTTAACCAGTTAACTGTATTTGACGAGTATAACATGTCAAACCAGAAGTCTATTTCAGTGCGTTTAACGTGTATACTCGTGTAAAATATAAAATTATCATTTATTATATTAAACTCGAAATTTTAATAAAAAGTAATAAAAATGTCATTTAGTGGTATGTTTACTTTATATTTTCAGTTGATTATTTTCCTAGTTAAATAATATATATATATATACGAGGTCAGACAATTAAGTAATGCGACCGATTTTTTTTTCTCGGCCTGTGGTAACACTGCGAACCTGTAACTCCGCCACCGTAATAGCAGATCCCTACTCTCTCGATTGAGACCTTGACCACCCTCGTACGATAATTTCTTCGCCAGTTGTTTAGTGTTTTGTAACAACGCGCGAGTAGTGCACGTCACGAAAATGGAACAGAGAAATTTATTACTGGTTATTACTGGTGATGAAAGTTATTACTAAAAAAAAAAAAGTTATTACTGGTGATGAAAGTTGGTTCTTTCAATATGACCCCGAAACTAAACGACAAAGCCAACAGTGGCTGTCCCCTGGAGCACCAAGGCCAAAGAAGGCGAGAATGAGTAAGTCCAAAGTGAAAACCATGTTGATTTGCTTCTTCGACAGCAAAGGGGTGGTTCACAAAGAGTTCGTACCACCTGGACAAACCGTAAATCAAGTATTCTACCGCAATGTGCTCGAAAAATTACGAAAAAGGGTGCTCAGAGTGCGTCCAGAGATCGCGAAGACTTGGGTTCTGCATCACGACAATGCTCCCTGTCACAGTGCGTTCAGTGTCTCTCAGTTTTTGGCGTCTAAAGGCATCGCAACGTTACCACAACCGCCCTATTCATCGGACATGTCACCCTGCGACTTTTTCCTATTCCCCCATATGAAAAAATTCGTCAAAGGTCGACATTTTGACTCCGTTGAAGATATCCAAGAATCTGTGACGAGGGTACTCGGAGAGGTCCCACAAGAAGTGTTCCAGAATTGTTACGAAAACTGGAAAACTCGCTGGAATAAGTGTATAGATGCGGGAGGGGACTACTTTGAAGGGGATCGCAGCGATGTACCTTAATTTTTAAATATACTCGATTTTTGAATTTTGTCGCATTACTTAATTGTCTGACCTCGTATATATATATGAGATACGCGAAGGCTATTAGTAATTTCTAGTTCGTTGCAAGAAGTCGATTAAATTTTTTGGTCGAATGTATTGAACAAATTATTGAGGAATATGCAATTCAACAAACACAAACTTCGAAAGTTGTTCGACCAACTACGAGTTCAACTTCAAAATCTACACGTTTCATCGGAAAACATTTCCCTAATGTT
Source organism: Neoneuromus ignobilis (assembly GCA_029203775.1). Lineage (NCBI taxonomy): Eukaryota > Metazoa > Arthropoda > Insecta > Megaloptera > Corydalidae > Neoneuromus > Neoneuromus ignobilis. The sequence goes on from CP092092.1 coordinate 13,088,305, forward strand.
ATACCAGCTACATCATCAAAAGCAAATCCACTTCAAAGATGTGCCGTCTGTTCAAAAAATGAAATTCAAAAAATAGAGTCACAGTACTGGTGCTCGACCTGTAAAGTGCCACTTTGTGTGATACTCTGTTTCGAAAAATACCACACTAAAAGGACCAACTGAATTACTTATATTTTTCTTGTTTATGAATTTTATTATTATATTTTGTTGCAATTTTGAAATTCTTAATAACAATATTTTTTTCAATAATGAATTGTGACTTTTTTCGAATAAAAATGTAATTCTTTTTCATTTTACTTTAGTTTTTTTTGTAAAATTTAAAATAGGTGCACTTACCCTGTGTTTGACGTATATAGTCGTCATTGCTTGATTTTAATTACGCACCACAGGAGAGATTTTCAAAACTAAATTCCATAGTTAACTGGTTAATACGCACTCATTTCAATTTTTTACTTTTTATAAAAATCAACACGTAATTGTTATTTATTTAATTAAATTATTTCAACATTTTAAAGATTAATATTACCTTCATACTTAACGTCCCTCGAACACAAACGACAATTTTTCGTTTTCCATAATCGACAGCAATAAAAAATGGTGTTTCGCCAATATCAACATGGAATGTAGCGTGAATCACATCAACATCGCCCACCCTAACTATTTGTTGTAATGCTGCGAAATTACATTGACAACAGTTGTCTTCAACAACCATCGAAATATCCAATGGTCTGCCAAAACATGGAAGGCATGCGCATCTGCAGTGATTAAAAAACATTGTCAAGTTTTTGTGTTATATATTGTACTGAAAAATAAAATTAATATTTTTTTATTCTATACCGTTTCCTAATCAAAACAATGTATTTATTAAAATATCGAAACTTGTCAATATATTATATTTATGAAAATATTTATAAATATGATATATTTCAATGAATATAGAATGTAAATTGCTTGAATTTTTGTAAATGTTTATATATATATATATATATATATATATATATATATATATATATATATATATATATATATATATATATATATATATATATATATATATATATATATGTATATATATATATGTATATAGGTAGTCCCATAAGTACCCGGCCTGACCTAGAGATGGCGGTAGTTGTTTGAAAAATATCATTGTATTAGAAAGTACACAATCTATAAGCATATGTTTCAAGTTTGAGGACGCCACGTTGTTTAGTATTTGTTTGGCAGCCATCAATAATGAACGTTTTCAGTGAATTTGTGAAAATGGAAAAAATTGGTTATCCTTACGTGATACAATACTTTTATTTGAAAGGCCTCAGCCCAACCAATATGAAAGCTGAACTGGATTCTACTCTGGGTGAGTCTGCTCCTTCGTTTACAACAGTGAAATATTGGGTAGCAGAGTTTAAATGAGGCCGTACGAGCTGTAAAGACGAGCATCGCAGTGGTCGACCAAATGAGGTGACGACTCCAGAAATGGTGAAGAAAATCCATAAAGCGATACTGAATGATCGTCGACTGAAAGTGCGCGAGCTAGTAGACATAGTAGGCATTTCAAAAAGTGCGGTACATCGCATATTATCTGAAAATTTTGACATGAGAAAGCTGTATGCAAGATGGGTGCCGCGTTTGCTCACACTCGAGCAAAAACAGTGTCGTGAAGATGTTTCAAATGAGTGTTTAGCGAAGTTTCACAGCAACAAAGCAGAATTTTTGCGCCGTTTCATAACCATGGATGAAACATGGGTCCATTACTTCACATCCGAGACAAAAGAACAATCAAAACAATGGACTGAAAAGGGAGAACCGGCTCCAAAGAAGGCGAAGACCGTTTCATCTGCAGGCAAGGTCATGGCGTCGGTTTTTTGGGATGCGCGTGGGATAATTTTCATTGACTATCTTGAAAAAGGAAAAACTATCAACGGCGAGTATTATGCGAACCTATTGCAACGTTTGAGCGAAGAAATCAAGCAAAAACGGTCGCATTTGGCTAAGAAGAAAGTGTTGTTTCATCAAGACAATGCACCAGCTCACAAATCCGTTATTGCAATGGCCAAAATTAATGAATTAAAGTTTGAATTGCTACCTCATGCACGCTATTCGCCAGATTTAGTCCCCTCGGATTATTTTCTGTTCCCAAACTTGAAAAAATAGCTCAGTGGTCAAAGACTTCCCAACGATGAAGAAGTGATATCGGCAGTTAATGGGTATTTTGAGGAGCAAGACAGTTCTTATTATAAAAAGGGTATTGAACTTATTGAACATCGCTGGGAAAAGTATATAGAGCTGAAAGGCGATTATGTTGAAAAAAAAATATATTTTTTTCCAAAATTTTTGTGTTTTCTTTGCTGGGTTGATACTTCTGGGACCACCATCATATATATATATATATATATATATATATATATATATATATATATATATATATATATATATATATATATATATATATATATATATATATATATATATATATATATATATATATATATATATATATATATATATATATATATATATATAACTTACCGTAATTTAGTACATAGTTGACAAATTTCTGTAGCAGCGTAAGACATAAGATAAACCGGCCAACCATATGCTGCTAAAGCGTAATGCATGTAATGAATGACGGTTTGGAATAACTCCAAATCGTGCGGGTCATTAAGCCGCAAAAATTGCGTACGGGGCGTGACTGCAACTCCAGATAGAAACTCGTATGTGTCGTTTTTGCGCTAGGGAAACAAGTAGTAAAAGAATCAAATGAAAACAACTAATGATGAAAATATGTTTTCTTTGTTTATATATATATATATATATATATATATATATATATATATATATATATATATATATATATATATATATATATATATATATATATATATTATTTATATATATATAAAATATTAATATCGTTTTGCATGTAACTAAAATATTAATATCGTTTTCGTGTCATAGTTTTCATACTACAATTTTAATAATTGTTTATGTATCGTATAACTTATTACAACGAGCACATTAACTGAGTAATAAAGTACATACCTTGTTTCAATCGTTTACTGCATCTCGATGTGTTCACCTTAATTTAAAATTGAATTTTAATCTTTCAGAATGTCTGTGCAAAATATTGAAGTGTATACATGTTTTGCACAGACATTTCGAAAGGTAGAAATTATATTTTTAATTGGAGTGAAAACATCGAAATCCACTGAACGAATGAAATAAGTTATATACTTTATTATTCAGTTAATGTGCTCGTTGTAATGTTATACGATGCATAAACAATTCATGGAATTATGATACACAGCAAAAACGACAGAACTTTCTTAGCAACCAAGTTTGTGTATCTATATAGACAAAGGAAAGAAAAAGTATATAGCATTTAATATATTTTTTAATAAATATAATTAATTGTTTATATTTTTAATTTATTTTAATATTTATCCATTAATCGTTATTTAGACCTTTTATAGATTTTATTCATTAGTGAAAAAGTATTAAAAACAGTCAAGATGATATGAAATAAATAAAAAAATATGTTAGTATTTTTGTATTATTGTAATATAAACTGTGTTAATTAAAAAAATGCCTAATTATTTTGTAATCTTAAGATAAATTTGTTTGCAAAGAAATATATTATTTGTAAAAAAAAAATTTGGTACTTGAAGTATTAATTTTTCTATAAGTAATTAATATTCATAATTTTTAATTTACATTAATTTGTATTTAAACGATTTTAAATTCATAAAGCTCGTTATTAATTATATAACATTTTTTTACGAAATAACATTGTTATTACTGAAAAATAAAGTAATTTGAATAGCAGATTTATAATTCTATTGTAATTTAAAATTAAGTTATACTATTATTTGTTTTATAAAACTAATATATTTGATTATATATATATATATATATATATATATATATATATATATATATCTTATCATTTAATATATGAAATATCTATTTTTATTTACTTATTTCACTGATTATATTTTTTAACAATATATTAATTATTTATTTTTATAGCAGTATTAACACAAATAATTAATATAATACTTAGCTCTGAAAGAATTCTTTCCAGTGCTATTCATATAATTATATGAAACAATTAAAATAAAATTACAACTAATATTTTTTTAAAAATATTTCTATGTTTTAATTCATGTCGATAAGAGAAAAAATACATATTTGTCATTAATTAATTACTTATTTTCTAAAAAAATAAGAATTAAATCAACGTCTCATAAAAATTGTTTAAATCAAGAATTGAAGGAAATAAATGACCAAATATTAATTAAGAAATAAATAGATTATGATTATATATATATATATAATCATATATATATATATATATTATTTATATATATATATGTGTATCTGTATATATATATATATATATATATATATATATTTATATATATATATATATTCTAAAAAGCACAAACCTCTTTCACAATGGCTTCTCTTTCAATTTTCTGAAATTTTCGTAGTAGTACAAGTCCAGCTACTACATCTGAGGGTACAACATCGAGATCCCTGAAGAAATCGCTAAGTAATTTAGCAATATCTGCGAAGCTGTTCCTATTTCGATCCGATCCCCGCATACAACAGAACAACAAACGGCATCTTTGGTCCCAACTGTCTTGGTACGCACGGATTACTTTCCTGCGAATCATGTAGAAAATTTTATTAATCATGCACGAAGTCAGATGACATTCCTTTACGATGAAATTGTATGCTAAAATTTTCATATGAAATTATTATATGTGCACAGTTTTGAAGAAATGCCATGTTATGAAAGTACTCTACATACTTTTATAGACACACTCACACAATTATATATATATATATATATATATATATATATATATATATATATATATATACACATATATAGGGTGTTTTTTTAACGTAATAGAACTTTAAATTCCCTATCGCAAGTTCTATCTAATCTAAAAAAACATTCATATATATATATATATATATATATATATGTATATATACATACATGTGTGTGTGTGTGTGTTTATGTATAAAGGTATGATAAAGTATATTTTTTTAGGTTAGATAGTTCTTTCGATAGGGATTCAATTTAAAGATCTATCACGCTTAAACAATTTTTAAATATTAACATTTTTTTTCATTATTAGTTAAAGTATTCGTAATATTTTAAATAGTACAAAAAATAATAGGTTTTAATTTAAAGTTTATTGGTTTCTTTTTAAAAAATATTAAATTTAACTCTATAAAAATTTAATCCTGTATTTGTATCGATAACAATATTATTTCCATTAACTTTTACATAGGTTAAATATTTATTTTAAAAACATTAAATATGTTTATAATGTTTTTTCAATTATTTATATATTTATAAAAAATACCTTTGTCTCCAGTTTCGATTTGTGTTACCACTTCGTTTATATTGAAATCTTGACTCTGATTCCCGCATTGAACGTTGATATTGTTTCATTTTTACCCAAGATCGTCCAGCAGCATCCCAAGTACACCAAACTGTCATTATTACACTTAGTATTATACACGCATTACAGATAATCATTCCTGAAATGAAAACATAAATAATTTTAGTAATAAATTTATATATATATATATATATATATATATATATATATATTCGAACAAATTATTGTATTATTATTAATAATAATCACGAGAAAATTTTTTTCACATACTTGTAAATTAGATTTTGAGTTAATAATTAAATTATTTTAAAAATTTTTAAGTCGAACACAAGTTCAACTATTATTCTTAAAAAAATATGCATTAATTGATAAAAAAAATAATATTAACACATATATAGTAAGACGAACTTGTATAGTAAAACGATATAATTATACATACATACATACATACATACATACATACATACATACATACATACATACATACATACATACATACATACATACATACATACATACATACATACATACATACATATATATATATTTGTCACAAGATTATCCATTTTTAATGTTATATTAATCAAAAAATATTACACTTTCCACAAAACCTTATCTAAGAATTTGAAACGTGAATCAAATATCTTCAAGGATTTCAGTTAAGTTGTTTAGCTGCAAGGTCAATTGTTGTACGAAGCCGGAATTATTCTATTTTTGTATTTACTAAAAAAAAATGTTATCTGTATAGATCTTTTTTAGACAACATAATTTCGGTTTTGTTTTTGTTAATTTGTAAATTTAATGAAATATATTTTAAATATAATTCATAACATATCGTAGGTAATTTATATATTTTTTATATTAGATTTTTTCATGTTTATATATATATATATATATATATATATATATATATATATATATATACCTTAATTTATTATAATATATATTAATGATTTTATATATAATATATAATAATTACAAAATTATTTTTAATTAAATATTAATTTAAATAATTTATATATATATATATATATATATATATATATATATATATATATATATATATATATATATATATCGACTGGGTATCACAGTGGTTTGCATCACCGCATGTTATGCGGGAGATTGAGTTCGATTCCCAGTCGGAGAGTTCCTCATTTTCGAAGATTGAGCATGAAGGCCGACAACCTCATCTTTTAAAAAAAAACTGTCGAAAAGTGAAGGGAGTAAACCTTCAATAAAAAATCTTCACCGGTCAGCGTGATGAATATGACCAAATACCAGTGAATGGTAGCATTCATTGAGGCTTTCGTCCAGTAGTGGATTGATATGAGCTTTATGATGTGATGTGATGTGATGTGATGTGATATATATGTATATATATATATATATATATATATATATATATATATATATATACAGGAATACTTCGTATAGTGCGGCTAATCAGTTCCACTGATTTGCCGGATTATTTGAAACCAGATTAATTGAAACATTAACTAAATACAAAAAACGTTAATTAGTTCCAAATAATTTTTTTCCCTGTTTTTCAGTAAATAAAACGAGGTTAATATATTCAAATGTTTGTATGTATCAACAAAACAAAATCTGGGGTTTATACATTCATTTTAAATACATTTTAAATTAAAATTTAATTATGAAAATAATATAATGAAATCGTATTAATCGAAGCCGTACTATGCGTGGTAATTTAATATATATAAAATATATATATATATATATATATATATATATATATATATATATATATATATATATATATGTATATATATATATATATATATATATATATATATATATATATATATATATATATATATATATATATATATATAGTGCTATTAATTTTATGAATAAACTTCTATTTAGAAACCAATGTAGTATTTCAATAATTAAATACGTAAGATTTTTACGAAAACATTTTTTTTAATTTAATGTTTCTTCATTAATGGAATTTTTGTGTGAGGAATATGCAACAAATTATATAGAATAATTAACTAATCAATAATCTGAATTATTTTTTATTAACTGAAAATAAAACTTTAATAATTATCTCTAGCCAGGTGTGATTGATATGTAATTTAACTTATTTTTATATCATATTAAAATATTTTCAACAATTTCACTCTCATTTACTGAAAGAATTTTCCCTTTTTGCAGTAAACACAACTGTGGTTAGGTATGCGTTTCATACAATTGTTAAAGACTATTTTAGTCGGGTGTTCTGCTTTGGTCTGCCTCTGCGTGACGTATTCGATCAACACAGATTTAAAATTCACCACAAATCACTGATTCATTCGAAACTCAGTTGTCATCACATATTTGAGTACAGAAATATAATTTACATATGTATGTAAAATTATGTATTCATTTCATTAAGATATTATTTATAATACTGTTATAGATGATTTTTATACACATTTAATATCAAGTTACATTTTTTTTATATATTATATATTTTTTTGTTCTATGTACATGATATATTTCATAATTTTTATTTTATTATCTGTACGATGCGTTAGGACAAATGTTAAAAATTGATATACAATGAGTCACAAAATATCTCGCCACCCGTCATACTAAGTATATTTTAAGTAATAAATTAACTTTAGGATAAAAAAGGAAATGTTTAAAAATATTTTTATTATTGTTTATTAGTGTACTTCAAAATATTATATTTTCAAATTTCAAATAAATAATAAATTCTAGATTTTTTTTATTTAACATGTATTATCAGACACACAAAAGTATCCGGCTATGCAAATTATTATACACAAAAATTGTTAAGTCCTCGAATATTTTCCATTGTTATGCAAACGTTAAACCTTATCATTGTTATAAGATTCTTCGGTGATGTTAAATGCCCTCTCGTTTTATAGTCTTTTAATATTCGAACAATGCCGAAAAAAATGCGAAACCAATATATTGGAGAGAAAATTTATTGTTTTTTAAATGAAAAATGACATTTACTACGCAAAATTGTACATAAAATTGATATTCCGCGTAGAACAGAACAAGATATTTTTAAAAATTCAAAATTAACAATTTCTTAGCAAATAAAGAGCAAAAAAACACTCAGAAATCTAATTGCACAGAAAAACATTTTTTTTTAAGTTGTATGAGAATATATTCTACTATAAGTTGTAAAGAAATATGCGGAGATGTACAAGAAAGTACAAGGAAGAACTTAAGTACTGAAAAAGTTCATAGAATTATTAGAAAAAGTGGTTATCATAGTCAAGTTTTGTAGAAGAATCCATGAATAAATAAACGAAATAAATAAAAAGCCTTGAATTAGCTAAAAAAAATATGAAAACATTAAACGACGTTTGGGGAAAAAATCTTTTTAGTGATAATTGTATATTTTAAATATTTAATTATTTCAATAGAAAAATGGCATAAAGAAAATCAGACACAATAAAGAACATCTACAACCAACTGAAAAAAATGAAGAAAGTTCAACAATGGCGTGGGGCTGTATGTCGGCTGGGATTGGAAAACTTCATTTCATTGAAGGACAAGTGGAGAAGTGTGTTTATATTTACATTTTGAATCATAATTTAAAGTGCAGAAAATTTACGACTAGAAAATAAATTCTGTATTCCAACAAGACAATGATTTTAAGCACTGTTCTAGGAAAATTGAGGAATGTATTTTGGATTATGTATCGAAACAATTTGAAACATCTCCTAAATTGTCGGACCTGAATCCAATAAAATTTTTATTGAGATCCATATCCCATCAAAACGACAGTATAATCTTTCTCGGATGGAGACCTCCTTTCAATTGCGGAGATGATGTCTTGTTGCTATTAACCCATTGTGTATTTAATATTACTGTAAATAATCCATTTCTCGTGACCAGTAACAATTCGATTCAAGAATGACTCTCTTTCTAATATATAGAGAAGAGAAATGGAAATGTTCATTCTTGCTTCAGATTAATCTCCGATAATTCGTAACGAACTCACTAACACAACTTAGAAACTTTACTAAAAACTTTGTACATTTTAGCAGCATATCTATATACCTTTTTGCCACAACTGCAAAATATTACATCATTCATTTTGATCAATACGAAAATACTGTATTACTTATGGGATGACCCAATACATAATATATACTAATGTCAAATAATTCTTAATTTGAGATCAAAAATACATATTTTGATCTTACTTTTTTATAAAATCCTCTTTTTAGTAACACATTTTCATATTATTGAATTTACTAATTTTAAGCACCAGGATTTAATTTTTTGTCTTATTTTATTTCATTCCTTTATTCATTTTAATGTAATTAGTTTTTATCATAATAAAAAAACTTTTATTAATTAATATATAGTATTTTAAAAAAATCATCATTTATTTTTATCATTTATTTATTTTTCTGTAATTTCTTCATGAGCTACTTTTTTAAACATAGAATATTTCTAGACAACAATCTAATATTTTCTCAACATTTATTACTTTATTTTACTACAGTCTCTGTTTCACCAGCAAATTTGTTTGCTCATACGGTTATATAAAAAAATCTCATCTTGAAACATATATATATATATATATATATATATATATATATATATATATATATAAATATTGTTAACATAGCAAGTTCTACAAATTATGTCAACTCATTGTACAATATTTATTTGAAATTTAACAGACAGCGTATGACGTATAATAAAATATATTCTATATCTATGCAATTGTAACTTTCATCGCATTTCTCGCTAATCATTAATCTTCGGTTAAAGCCTTTAAACGAATTTTTCACGAAAGAAATAGGCCATTCTTTTCAAAGTGACTGTCGTTCATGTGATAGATGTGAACATTTGTACAACTCGTTGAAATCCGACGCCCATCCATTTCCAGTGGGAAAAACATCCTGAAGCAGAGGTATGCATGAATGTAACATATGTTGAGGTGTGTATCTGGTATCTAGGTGTTTTTTTTCTTCTCTGTATTAAACTTCTGACAGTTCGAAAATATGTTACCATAAGTACATGATGTATACTTGTTTCTTTTACTTTTTCATTTATATTGAGGTCAGTTGAACGTGAATTTTTTTAGCAGAAAAACAAATAAGTTCCTTTTTTAGAAAAGTTGATATCAACTAGTATATTTATTTTTGAAAATATATGTTGGAGATAAATAATACAGGCTGAATAGGAATAATAACTTGATTTAAATTTAATTTATCTTATGCCTTCAAATGTGAAATTTTAGAAAATTCTTTATAATTCTAATCTTAATAAATTCTAATTACTTTTTTTATTGTATTTGAGATTTTCTAATTTTTTTACTTTTTCTATTTTTCTTGCATATAAATTATATATATATATATATATATATAATTTTTTGTGTATGAATAAATAAAAGTAATAATAAATTCAATATATTTTTAAAATATTCATTAAAAAATATAAAAAAGTTGAAAATTGTATAAATTTGTATAAAATAAATTAAAATTCGATTACAAAATTTTGATTAAAGTGGCACAAAGGAGTTATGTAATGAAAAACCGACGTTTGAATTCTTATCATCTCGAACGAAGTGCGTATAAAATGAAGTAGTAGATCCGCGTGAATTTCAAATTTACTTGAAACTTTCCTCACCGTGTAAAATGGACAGTTTGAATTAATTGCGCCGTTAAAAAGAAGCTGTGTGCGAAGTATGATGCTTTCATAAACTGCAGTATTGTATTTGAACGATCGTTCTCATTTATGATTTATGAGGAATTTGGTCGTTATAACCTCATTTCGCTTCAATCGATATTTATGATTAATTATTTTTTATGAACTTTTTCCACTTCAATTGTTCTATCTCACTGTAGCGAGTTACCTGTTCGCTTAAAAACTCATTAATCTCATTTAATTATAGCCTCATAATCGATTATTCTTCTTAAGGATATTTTATACATAGAAATTCACATGAAGTATATGTATATATATATATATATATATATATATATATGATACATTTTCAAAATAATTAAAAATATCTAACCTTTATTATTTCAAAAATGTAATAAACAATGATTATTGTAATTATATACAATATTTATTTCAAAATTATTTAGCGTTTTATATTGAAAGAACTGTTCTAAAATGTTTAATGAAATTTATTTAATGGTATTAAAACATTCGATTGTTTTTAATTACGTAGCCTTAGGGCCACACTTGATATATTTTTTATTACAACAAGTTTCAACTTCTTAAGTTTTGAAACTAGTACAGTCAAATACTCGTATGTCAAAA
>CP092092.1:13112500-13172500 GCA_029203775.1 Neoneuromus ignobilis
AAGTCATACGTTCGTTAAGTCGTAAGTTCAAATATTTATAGACCGCCGACACTTGGAAGTTTCAGATACTACCCTGAAGACGGGTAAATCCTATAAGACCTACCCCAAAAGAGATTTGGCGTAGTTGCATACACTATACTCGAGATTATTCACCCCAAGCTATGAGAAAACCGTCCCCCTTCAAACTCGGACCATCCATTTCCACTCTGTCTGTATGAAATATTGTTGCGGGCAACCGGCTCAACCCACTTACGTTTGAGCAAGATAATTGTATTTGTTGAATGTTACAGTGTCATTTTTCATCTTTATTTTATGGATTTTGTCGTTGTTTACAATTTTATTTTACACGGGTTTTCAGTGTAATTCATTTTTTGTGGCTTAATGTTTTTTTTTAGATTTTCCTTTTTTTGTACGTGTTTCAAATAAATATTTTCGATCTTGTTTCACATGTATTTTTCTGCTTGTTACGATAGTTACATTTCTTTTCCACCTGCTTCCATTTTATATCTTTTATTATTTCGATCAGAAGTATATAATAATTATTTATTACATATAATAAAAAGTTTACTATAGCTCATAAAAAAAGATAATTTATTTTTTATTCATTAAATTAAAATGCGGACGAACGATCATATCAACAGTTTAAATCAATAATTAACCCGCATATTTTTCAGGACAAACATGTTGTTGAACTTCATCAGTTATCTAGTCCAATATTTGTATCTGACACCCTTTTTGTTAATTCATTTTAGTATAAATAGTCGTTGGAACACGATTTGTTCGTTTTTATTATTCACAATTAATTTAGTATTTGCTGTATTATTCTTTTAATGCTAAATAGACAAAAATTTATTTAAAATGAAAAAATATTTTAAAAATAAGTATTTAATATTTATTTCAAAAGTTATAATTACTTCTAAATATGTACATTTTTGTAATATCTGATAAAAATGTATGCAAAAAAATTCAAAATTAAATAGATTAGTTTTACGATATTTAAAAATTATAATTTTGTAATAATAAAATATTATTTATTTTTTCTTAAATAAACATAATTATTTACAACTATTCTTTTTATACTGTAGATAACTTACATTTTCATAATGAACTAATTTTAAGTAAATTCATCAATTTTTTGCGTAAAATTTTATTCAAAAGTTTTAAGATTTTTTTATTTAAAAGAATGTTTATAAACTTATAAATAAATATTTTAATTATTCAAATTTGGAAATGATCTAAAAATATGGTGAATAAAAAACGAACAAAATAAGATTTTATGTAAGATGTCAATATATATATATATATATATATATATATATATATATATATATATATATATATATATATATATTGCATTTTGTTTCAATAAATTGAACATTTTTAAAAATAAATATTTTTTAATTATAATTTTTGCCTATATTATATATTTCACTTATTTTTCATATTTAAATATGTTGTTACATGATGGGTTATAATCTAGTAAGAAGTAAGTAAATATTTAATAAATTAATTGTGTTAAATTGAATTAATTTAAATAATTTTTATATGAATTGTTTACATAAATGTTAAAACATATATAACTATTAGAATCAGAAAATTTATTTCAAGTAAGAATCTACAGAGCACGAAACTCGTAGATATGTATAAATTCGAACTTATAAATATTCTATCAGGTTGTGTTGAGCAAGCGACCCTCAGACAAAAATACATTATCGGATCAGCCGGTTTTCAATTTGAACGCGTCACACATACGCTAGGAAAAATACATGTCAAACGAGAAAATACGCACCGACGCTCTGTTTCGCAATAACTCACACTTTTCGCACGACGCTACTTACTGCTTATATAACGACGTCGAGATGTGGACATTTTAAGTGTAACGTATTTATTTAACCTTTCGGATCACGTATTATTATTTATCGATTGAACGGTTGTTTTTTCACAGATGACGGAAAACAACGAAAACTACTCGGAAACGTTTAAATTTTTAAATTAATTTTTATCAGCGATACACACACGTATATACAAACATACATACATACATACATACATACATACATACATATATATATATATATATATATGTTGTTTTTTAAGCATGATAGAGTTTTCAATAGGGATTCAATTTGAAGTTATATCACTCTTAAAAAAACACCTAATATATATATATATATAAAGAAGGAATAAAATAATGGAAATCTAGAAAGATAATAGGGAGCCATTTTTTTCATAGGATTTTAATTGGAGATGAAAAATGAGTTGTTTACGATAATTTGACGCGAACTGAGCAATAGATTTCACTAAATAAAATTCCGATTTTATCATTAAAATTTAGCTTGACTCTAAAAAATGTCGTTTATACTTTTGGTGAGACTTCCATGAGACGATTCATTTTGAACTGCTAAAACCTGGAAACATGATTACGATTGAAGTCTGCTGTCAGCAGATGGAAAGAATACAACAGAAGCTCTCAGAAAAACAATCTGCGTTGATCTACAGGAAGGAAGTCATCTTTCAGCATGATAACATGAAATTACATGTAGCAAGAATCACGCAGGAGAAAATGTTACCGCATTCTCCCCATTCATCGGATGTAGTTCTATCTGATTATCACCTGTTCAGGTTGCTAAAGCATTTACTTGCTAAAAAAGAAAATTCCAAATGTTTTCATAAAATGAATTTAAAAATTACCCGAGTCACTTTTTTTTAAAAAAGGTAGAATTCTATAAGAAAGATATTAAATCTTTGGAGACAAGATAATAAAGTTTCATAGATAATAATGACGATTATATCATTGATTAAAAAATAAAATCCTTCTGTACAAACTTTTTCATGTATTTCATTTCAAATTTGCCATTACTTATGAGAATCCTTAATATATATAAATGTATCTATGTATGTTCTATCGACAAATATAGTATCAAGCTATTTAATGGTTCAAATATCAAAATTAATTGTAACAAAATATATCAATATTAATTAACCGTAAACATAACAAAGATATTATTTAACAGCTAAAAAATATAGATTAATAATAAAAGAAGTATACAATTTTAATATAATTAAATTTTTCAAGAAAACGGATAAACCATTTAAGGTAATTTATTCTATTTATAATTAAATTTAAAATGTGTAATTATATTTTATTATCTATGTTAACAAATCTGTGTTTATTTTAAAGGTTCTTATTTGTGTTTTATTTTATTAATTTTTAAATAATATTAATCTTGAAAATTTTCATGTTAAATTACAACTGTGTGTTTACTAAGAACTTTAAAAGAAATATTTTTAATAATAAGTGAAAATACCTTATAGCAGTTTTTATATATATTATTTCGATGTAAATGTTTATACTGTCACTGGAAGCTTTCAAAATAATTTTCAAATATTTATAAGTATACTCATTTCACTAAGTTAAAACACATAAAATATTAATACAAAAGACACCGTTTTATACGTCATATGGACTGTAGATTCGTAATATAAAAGAAACGAGATTGATCTTTCTCAGCTGTGATGACAATTACAAGCCGCTCTCTTCAGAATATTACACACGTTATTGCTCCCTCGAGGCAACCTTCGACCATACCCTCACCTATATATTTCCTACCCCTGTACATCATTTGTGAATACGTTGCTATTTAAATGGAAATGACTTGTAGTAAACAAAGACGGACGTACTGTATATTTTTTTTCATAACGTAATCTATTAAGATTTTATATTTTACGTTGAATTTGTTATTTTAATTATGCAAAACGAAAAGGGGCTTTGATTAATTGTTTACTTACAATTGAGCTTTAACGCAGATGGTGCATATTTTAAAGGAATTATCATGTACTAATTATTTACGGTAATAAAAAAGTAATATATTTTTATTCGAGAAAAAATGTCTTTAAGAAGTATTTTTAAAACCAATCATATGAAAAATATCATTAAAATTTATTAACAAACTTATTTGTCGTAAATATTTAAATTTGATTAAAATGAAAAAAAATATTACATACAACTTTTACATTTTCATTAAATAGTATTAGTTTTAATCATTTCAAAATTCATTCTACTACTTTATGTATATATATATATATATATATATATATATATATATATATATATATATATATATATATATATATATGCAGTATATATACCAACGCCATTAAATTTCTAAGTATTTATTAATTTGTTAAAATTGAATAAAACATTGTGAACTTTTCACTTAACTCATGTGAATGTTGTATCACTTTGTTACCAAAAACTTGTAAACTTTACCTTTTTCAATTTATACTTTATGTTCAGTTATTCATTTCACTTTTCATAGAATTAACAAAGCTTACTTACAAATATACATATTTAATTTTTTTAATATATACATATATATATATACATATATTTCTTTATTTTTTTTAAATATTTAATAGTACATTAAAAAGTAAATTAAAATATTGAAATTAATTAAAACTCCATTTGTAAGAAAATGATTTATTTCGTATAAAAATTTCATAATATATATGGTAGTCATTCAATAATTTTTCACAGAGTTTCGAAGAAAGTATTCTTGCAAAAATGCTTATTTTACATATACATAATACATACACACACATACACATACATACATATATATATATATATATATATATATATATATATATATATATATATATACACGAGGGTCGTTTGATAAGTATGAGAAATTTATTTATTGTTTAATTTAATTAATCAATTATTTAAATTAAATTTTTCAATTTAGTTTTTCTTACTTTTTTACCATACTTATCAAACGACCCTCGCATATATATACGATATTAGGAAATTTTGAAAATATATTGTCTACTATCTTGTAATTATGCCATTTATGCACGTTAAAATATTTTTGTATTAATTTAAATGCTGTATTATTAAATTAATTATATATTGCGTGGATAAAATTGAAAAATATTATTCAAATATGCAAATTTAAATATAAATGTTTTCTTTGCAAATATTTATTTTATATATATATATATATATATATATATATATAAAATAAATATTATATATATATATATACATATATATATATATATATATATATATATACGAGGGTTGTTTGATAAGTATGGTAAAAAAGTAAGAAAAACTAAATTGAAAAATTGAATTGAATTAATTTAATTAAACAATAAATAAATTTACCATACTTATCAAACGATCCTAGTATATATTAGGTTTATTGAAAAATTCTGTCCATTTAGTGCACAATTATGTTAAGTACGTAGAAGTGTTTTAATGAAAGGCATATGACTTTTTTTACTGTTATATTCTATTATTCTTACTCTTCAAAATACACTGCAACAATAATATTATGATCAGTATTTATCAAAGAATAGCAAAGAAAAATGTTTGTCGATAAGGTTCATTTACGAATTGTATATTTTACGATTGCTAATAAGGCAAAAATGCTGTAGAAGCATATAGAAATTTGTTAAAAATTTTTGAAACTAAAGCGGTATCTAAAAGGACATACAGAAGATGGTTCGAAAAATTTAAGAATGGAGACTTTAATCTAAAAGACGAACCACGCTCTGAAAAACCTTCTGTGATCGATTATGATATTCTTTGCAACGTTTTAGAGAAAGACTCATTTGTATTCGTGTACTAGTATGTATTGTAAGATGGGTATCGCATGAATTTACTACTGGGAACGGACAGAATCGTGTAACTGTTTGTTCGTTTCTACTTTTGCGCAATAAAAATGAATTATTTTTGGAACGCCTCGTAAGTGGAGAAGACAAGTGAATTACATATGAAAATATAGTGAGAAAAAAGCACACTACAAAAAGCTTTACAACACGCTCCGTTAACATCTAATTTAAAATTTAAATGCGTAAAAGAGAATCTTGTCGATATGGTGAAATTTGTGAGAACTAATTTATTATAAACTTCTGTAGTTAAAAGAAACTATTAAGTCCGAAAAATATTGTCAACAATTGGGAAATATGAATTATGAACTTAAGAAAAAGTTAGGCTCTTGTTATTAGGAAGCAAATTATCTTACAGTATGATAACTCAAAGTTACATATTTCTTTAGTAGACTATTTAAAAAAATAGAAAAACTTGGTTGATAGTTTCTAAGCCACACAGCATATTCTCTCTTGGGAATATAGCACCTTCTGACTACCATTTATTGATGGCTCTAAAAATGTTTTTAATTGGAAAAAAATAATGAAAATAAAAATATGAAAAAGGCACTGAATGAATTTTTAGTTTTCAAGAACGAGCTATTTTATGAAGAAGAATTGAAAAACTTCAATCAAGATAAGAAAAAGTTAATAATTGAAATTACAATGTGAATTAAATATTAATAAATAATATAAAAAATATTTTCTTTTAGTTAAAAAGTAAACAGAAATTTTCAGTAGACCTAATATATATATATATATATATATATATATATATATATATATATATATATATATATATATATATATAAAAATACGAGGGTGGTCCCAGAAGTACCCGACCCAACAAAGAAAACACAAAAATTTTGGAAAAAAATATATTTATTTTTCAACATAATCTCCTTTCAGCTCTATACATTTTTCCCAACGATGTTCAATAAGTTCGATACCCTTTTTATAATAAGAACTGTCTTGCTCCTCAAAATACCCATTAACTGCTGACATCACTTCTTCATCGTTGGAAAATCTTTGACCACTGAGCCATTTTTTCAAGTTTGGGAACAGAAAATAATCCGAGGGAGCTAAATCTGGCGAATAGGGTGCATGAGGTAGCAATTCAAACTTTAATTCATTCATTTTAGCCATTGCAATAACGGATTTGTGAGCTGGTACATTGTCTTGATGAAACAACACTTTCTTCTTAGCCAAATTCGGCCGTTTTTGCTTGATTTCTTCGATCAAACGTTGCAATAAGTTCGCATAATACTCGTCGTTGATAGTTTTTCCTTTTTCAAGATAGTCAATGAAAATTATCCCACGCGCATCCCAAAAAACCGACGCCATGACCTTGCCTGCAGATGAAACGGTCTTCGCCTTCTTTGGAGCCGGTTCTCCCTTTTCAGTCCATTGTTTTGATTGTTCTTTTGTCTCGGGTGTAAAGTGATGGACCCATGTTTCATCCATGGTTATGAAACGGCGCAAAAATTCTGCTTTGTTGCTGTGAAACTTTGCTAAACACTTAATTGAAACATCTTTACGACACTGTTTTTGCTCGAGTGTGAGCAAACGCGGCACCCTTCTTGCACACAGCTTTCTCATGTCCAAATTTTTAGATAATATGCGATGTACCGCACTTTTTGAAATACCTACTATGTCTGCTAGCTCGCGCACTTTCAGTCGACGATCATCCAGTACCGCTTTGTGGATTTTCTTCACCATTTCTGGAGTCGTCACCTCATTTGGTCGACCACTGCGATGCTCGTCTTGGCAGCTCGTACGGCCTCGTTTAAACTCTGCTACCCAATATTTCGCTGTTGTAAACGAAGGAGCAGACTCACCCAGAGTAGAATCCAGTTCAGCTTTTATATTGGTTGGGCTGAAGCCTTTCAAATAAAAGTATTGTATCACGTAACGATGACCAATTTTCTCCATTTTCACAAATTCACTGAAAACGTTCACTATTGATGGCTGCCAAACAAATACTAAACAACATGGAGTCCTCAAACTTGAAACATATGCTTATAGATTGTGTACTTTCTAATACAGTGATATTTTTCAAACAACTACTGCCATCTCTAGGTCAGGCCGGGTACTTATGGGACTACACATAAGTATCCGGTTTATTATTAATTTTATATTTTGCAATTTAAGAATAGTCAATAAAATAATAACACTTAAATACATTTTTAAAATCATCTAAATTTAGCGAATCGTATAGTGTGATTGGGGATTTATTGTTTATAAAAATGTCAATGTTAAATCTAACAAAATTGGCAAAAACTTTCAGCCAGGATTGATAAGTCATGCGGAAAACTCTTATTTCGAACCCCATACACGCATAAAGTGTTATAAAAGCCACGCACGAATCTCGAGTAGTGTTCTCTGGCGATGAAAAGCGACACTACACGTTCCGTAATGGCGGACGTAACGTGTAATATGTAGCAGTACTACTATACTCACCGGTTCCTTCACAGACATATACATACACTCATATATACATATATATATATATATATATATATATATGTATATATATATATATATATATATATATATGTATATATATCTTCATTTCGGCGATGTGGGAAACAAATAAATAAAAGTAGAGTAGAATTTTTCACATTTTCCGTTTTGTCTTGACGCGAAAAGAAAAAAGAAATGTTAAAGTATACACGAAACTTTCACAACTGGCGTATTTTCTTCCTAGACAGTTTAATATATATTGAGTGTCCGAATAAATTCAACTCTGTTGTTTCACAAAGGTTTTTCTACGAACAAAGTAAAATATATATTTTATTTTTTAAGTTTATTAATTATTTTTATTCGTTTTAATATACCTATATACATATAATAATTTCATAAATGACTTTAGTTTATAAGACAATTTATTTTTTAATATTTATCATAGTTTTATAACTTAAAATATTCATATTTTTAAATTATATGTAGAAATATTGATTTTCTTATAAATATTTTTATTGTGATTACAAATGTTTTCAATCGTTTTAATTAATAATAATAATTTTCAATAATGTTTACTATTGTTATATATTTATTTATTTTTTTAAAAAAATAGAAAGTCATTTAGATATTTTTTTCCATATAGATTAAATTTTTAATTTCATATTAATTTCTCTCTTGATTATATTGAAAAAAATGTATACAACTTTTGCATATTTCTAATTTATTTTTTATTGAAAAAATAAAAACATAATATTTTATGAAAATGATGTTACAATTTAGGTCAGTTATTGAAAATTATATAAAATATTTCAATTAATTTCTTTTTAAATCCTGAATGTAATGAAATAATTGATAATATATATTTAAGACAGAAAAATATTCCTTACTTATAAAGTCGTTGCTATGATTTAATAAAAAGTTATATCCAATTTAAACAATAGTATTCGAATATAATAAATAATAACTGCTTTATATTAGTGAATAGGGAATTATAAATTACCTAATTATTTATATGTTTTTATAAACTGAAAATATTTTTCATGTAAAAAACAATTAATAATGGCACGATAACATTATTCTTCTCAACACCATTATGCGAAAGTATACTACAACGAAAAAATTCAAATGCCACGAATAGAACAATCCACAAGACTACAAAGTACTTCATTGTTTTACTTTGTTCGTTCATCTTGTGCACGACTAAATTATCTTCTTTTTGGTCATTTAGAAAACGAGTTTTGTAGAAAACACTTTCATGTTGCTGACATCTAAAGAAAAGTAGTCAGGATATAGCTTTGTGTAACTTTGCAGATTTTTAAACAGTCAACACTTTTGTTAAGAAAGTATATTTTTTTAATAGGAGAGAATTAAATGAACTAAAAACAAAATATTTAAAGTAACTATTTATAGAGATCGTTTTTTTGTAAAATAAAAATAACATTTTGATTAAAAATATATTAATTTAATCATATTTTTCTTTAACGTTATTTAACATTTTCTCCTGTGCTTAAATCAGTGTATAAAATTTGTCATATTTTAAAGTCATTACATTTTATATTTATGTATGTATTAATTTATACATGTTAAAATATTGTATATTTATAATTTCTCCCCTTGATAATCATATTAGATATTCAAATTTATATGCTAATAAAAAGTTTGAATCAATCCTCTTGATACTTTATGTTATCAGATTTGCATTTACTAATTCCCGAATTAATGTTATATATATTAATCTTTCTCTTATATTCTCTCACTATTGTTTTATGTACATATATATCTATATAAATAGGGTTTTCCAATAAGCGTTTCAGAAGTTTAAATGGAAATAAAACAAAAAGTATTTATTTAATTAGTTATTTATTTTTTTAATTTTTAAGCATATTCTATGGCATTAATGATGGAATACAATTTCACTCATATAACCACCACGACTTTGCTTGACATAGTGCATTCGCTTAGTCCAATTTAAGTCACTCTTCCACATAATTGTTGTCCGATTTCATGAATTACACGTTCAATGTTTATTCTTATTGCTTCTGTTGTTTGTAAATTATCAGTATAAACCAATGATTTCATATAATTCCACAGAAAATAATCTAATGGAGTTAGAGCACATAATTTTGGTGGTCAATCGGTGGGTCCATTTTGTGAAATAATGGACTCATTAAACTCTTGTTTCAATCAATAAGTCTATTAAAGTTCTTACAAGCCCTGTTAAAGTGTTAAACTTTCCATAATAATTTCCCGAACTATACTGAGTTAAAAATGTCAAAATGAGCTTGAAAAAATCAAACATGGCTGCCACCAGCTATCAAAATTCTGATTTTCTTTTTGGAAAACCATAATATATATATATATATATATATATATATATATATATATAATATGTAAAAGAGAAAAAATGTAAATTACTAATCGTTGCAAAACTTTTTATAAAATGATTATTTTATTTTCCATTGGAAATTTATCTTAAGAAATGAAATATAATTATTTAAAGAGTCGGTATTTTTTTATATATGTATATTCAAATGATAAATGATATTTTACTGATGTAGAAAATTTTCAATTTCAGTTTATATAAAATAAGAATTGAAAAATATTCAAGCAGTGAATTTCATTTTCGATAAGTAGTAAAGAAGTTGAATATTAATGAACTGAATCAGTGAACTGAATATAAATGTTTATCAAAAAAATAATATTAATTTTTAGATATTTATTACGAAATTTTATTATAAAAGATTCTTTTTATATACAGTATTAAATACAATTTGTATAATAATACATTTATTTTATACATACATACATATATATATATATATATATATATATATATATATATACAATAATGCACATAAGTCATGGCACACATGGGTAATATAAGCAATTTATTGATATAGTTCAATGAAGTCATTAAATTAAAAAAAATAATTGAAAATAATTATAATGAATATTATATTTATTTTCAATTAAATATTTTTTTAATTTAACGATTTCATTGAATTATAGCAATAAATTGCTTATGTTACCTATGTGTGCCATGACTTATGTGTATCAGTGTATATATATATATATATATATATATATATATATATATATATATATATATATATATTAAATTATAATGTAAGAGAAATATAAAGTAGAACGATACAATTAACTACATTGAAATTTTTAAAAATGTATTATTTGAATTTTTACATTGCATTAAATTTTCATCACAAGTGCACTCTTAATGCAACATGAAGTGCTTTAATATATGTGTATGAACAGCTACTTGACTTGTGCATGCAATATATGGGAGTTCACGAGCATTGCTCCAGTATCTCAAGACTAGTTTCATGTGCAAGCTTTAATAAACGCGATAAGAAAGTTTGTAAACACTTTTTTTACGGAAAAATCATTCATATTTTGTTCGAGGATATAATATGTAATTTATGTATACAATTACGATGTACAAAATATAAAACACACGTCTAGACTTGTGTATTTCGATTTTAAATATAAAAATGTTCAACAAGAAATCACGATGGAATAGGTATATTTTTTTAAGTATATATATATATATATATATATATATATATATATATATATAATAATTCTATAAAAAATACTCTTAATTCTGAATATAATTATAAAAATAATGATAATTAACAAAGATTTTTTAACTGTTTTTTAATTGAGATACGAATAATAATATATTTTATGTTTTTAATACACGAATAATTTGTCTGTAAACGTTGTTATTTCTGTATTTTTAACTGTTACAGAATCTTTTGAAAGAAGTTACGACAGCTGTAAAAAAATTGCGAGATAAATATTTCTTAACTTTTTTACTTTAGATGAAATTGAATTTTTTAACGATTGAAATAAAATCTGTTATGCTTAATTAAAACTTTATTCCGTTTTATTTATTCACCATTTTGACTGCTGATATTTTTAAATAAAAGTATTCTAGAATTTTAATCATTTATTATTTTTTTGTACAGTTAAGAGTTACAAAATTAAAGCTTTTTGTTAATTGAATTCAAAATACTTATATACATTGTTGATATTTATTATAATAATTTATATTGTATAATAAAATATTTCATTGATTTAAAATATGTTTTCATACATTTTATAATTTCATGTTTTAAACGATAACATAATTAGATATAATTATATTAGCAAAAAAGTAAGTAGTAAATGAAAACAATTTTATAAAATCATCTACTCTCCTTTTCAAATTCAAAATTTCTTTTTTTTTGGAAGAAAAAATTCAAAAAAAGTATTAATCTAATATTTTTGTTATTTTCTTATAAATAAATAACCAAAAATTTTATGTTAATTTTGTTATTACTATTTAAATTATTAAATCTATTAATAGAGACAATTTTTTTTTAATTTAAAAGGCATTAAAATGATTTTTGATATTTTTTCTAATTGAATGCAAATAATGTAACAAAAATTAATAATTACTAATATTAATTTTGGTACCGTTGTAAATTCATAGACATAAATAATGTTCAATAATCATTTTTTGTTTACTTTATATTTCTTCATACTCATTTCGATTGTCATACCATTATAACCAATGTTGCAATAAAACTCTTCTTTGAAATGCATATCAGTAAATAAAGTGATTAATTAGTGATTACTAAACACTTTCATAAAATCTTGTATTGCTGGAATGTATGATTAATTTATATTATTAAATATTATTACAACGTGTTTTTGAAAAATAGTTTTAAAAACATATTTTAACTACCATAAAATTAATTTTTCTTTGCTTAAAAAGAAATTATTTTTGTAAATATTTGAACATTGCTGATAAAGCATATTAGTATTTTATTTGTTTTAAATAAATAACAAAAATGATATTTTTTATATATAATATTTTATAAACTATCGCTGTTTGAAAAAATATAATATTAAAATAAAAATTTTCATCGTTGTAAATTTTTATTCATTTTCAAATTGAGATTAACTATAAAAGAAAAACATAAAATTTTATCTTTTTGTTGGTAATCTGTAAGTACAATAGTATCTATCTATACAACGTAATAATTTATGCAATAAGAAAAAAGATCACAAGAACGATTACTTTACGTAATATTTTTTGACAAGGATTATATTAATAAAACACGAAGATAACAATAGTTATTCTTCCTCGTTATGAAAAAAAATCGCATCGAAATCCTCGTTCAACTTAAAAATAGCACGATTCTTATTGAAAGATGATTTCGCAAACAGATTTACTCTGACGGAATGGATTAGAGGAAGCTGCGTTTGATAGCGATTGCTTTTAGAGATGTTGCACTAGTGATCGAAGTCGAACTTTGGGGTAGAGGGATCGTTATGTGCAAGTCACAGTCGACTGCAAACTTTTTGCGGTGAGGGAAGCAAGTGGGGATATAGAATACTGACACGTCCTTGGCATCAAGTCGCCGCGAGTTTGAGGTGGAGGAAAGTAAATCGGAGCTCACTTTGATTTTCCCGTGTCAAAGATGGTATACGTTTCAGATATCAAGTTCATGATATGAATACGTTTATAAGGTTAAATCTTGTTCGTGGTTGATTTTTTTCAGATTTGATTTCGTTTATATTGCGGCGAAATGTACGTTCCTTTGATAGTTGTTGTTGCGTATTCACACTATTCGGAAGATGGAAATAAAGTTTATTTTTCATATTTCTTCTTGTCACCGTTTGATTTGATTTTAGTTCAATGTCAGCGTTCGTTTTTTCGACGTGCGCTGTTTATTATTCTGTATTCAACATATATCACAGTTTATTTAGAAATATACATATTTCTTATTTGATTAAGCTTGCATATATATCTCTTCTGACAGAATTTGATTTATTTTCATATCTATTTTGAAGTAATGGTCTAGCAGCTTTCGATTATGATTTCACCCTACTTTCTTATTTAATAAAAATAGTATCTTCCCTTCTAGTAATATATGTTAGTGCACTGAAATTTATTATCTAATATATCTTTTTTACGAACAGAATATAAAACAATTTTCTTAATAAATAATACATACAGAAAATAATACCTTTAGATCGATTGAATATTATTTTTAATATTATATATATATATATATATATATATATATATATATATATATATATATATATATAGGGTCATCCAAATGTAACGCCTAGATTTGTGTTTTTATATATATATATATATATATATATATATATATATATATATATATATATGCACGTGTGTGTGTGTGTCTGCACATGTATACGTAGGGGAAAGAAAAATAAATGTTAAAATTAACTTCCAATCCTAAAAAATATTGTAGATGTTCTTAGCTCAAAAAATATATATTTTACTGTATATTTATTTTAATATTGTCCTCTATATCAGTGGTGCGCAATCTTTTTATATTTGCGACCCCCGTACTTAGACTGAAATTTTACGCGATTCATTATTTGTTATTATCAGCCATATAATGATAGTAATTATAAAAGTTTTACCACATAAAACTCATATCTTTATAATATATTTCAGTACATACGATTTGATATAAGATATTTGAAAAAACTGCATATTAACAAAAAAATACTACATTAAAAAACATTTTTTTAAATTAAATTAATGTGATGGCTGTGCTTCTATGGAATTCGTAATTTCTTCCATATCTGACTTAATATTTGAAATGGCAAGCCGTAAATTCTAACATTGATATAGAGTCTATATCAATGTTATCGACTTTTTTATAATCTATATGGACAAAAATATAATTTAAAAAAATTAAATGGTATTTTTCCGATAAAAATTGATTGCCAAAAATTTATATATATATATATATATATATATATAATTCAAATTCGTGTGGTTATAATTTGACGTAAAATCTTTTTTAATTGTATTACTAGAATACAGGAAATAATTATTGGGAATCATAACAATATTTCTAACAAATTTATCAAATCATCTAAAAAGAACAAATCATTAAATAAGTATAAACATTCTAATATAGAATTTAATTGTAAAAAGTTTATTTTTAAAATTGTTTCATATTAAATTATTTGTAAATATATTGAAATATATATGAACGATTGTATTATTAATAAAATATTTACAATTCTATAGTTAAAGTTGGTTCTATATAAAAGTAAATTTTATGTAGAAAATAACTCAATATTTTCTTTTCGACTAAAAACACACTTATTCATACATACATGCATACATATATATATATATATATATATATATATATATATATATATATATTATATTACAATTACTTTAAAAAAGTATGAAGAAAATATATATTGTAATACAAAAAATTGCAGTATATTTTGTCTTAAGAACAAAATTATAATTTTATATTCATGTTTTATTTTTTTTCTGTATAACGGAATTTCAAGGATTACTTTTTATGAAGGTTACTTATGTTATATCCTTTGGATATTTATTCATTAACATATAAATGACCTTTTTTGTGTTAAAGCTTTAAAATGATGAATTTTTATTCATGTGTTTGTATGAAAGTATATTGTAAATTTATTAAAAAATAAAATCAATAAATATACTTAACTAGTAATTTACTTTGACCTTAGTTCACGAAAATATTTTTATGTACATATATATCTAAATATATATACAATATGTATATATAAGTAGAAATGTTTTATTACAGTGACAGATGGTGAACTTAAAATATTTAATTTTTCAAATATAATAAATCACAAACGCTATATAAAGATTTAGGTTATACATAATAGATTATTATTTGTATAAAAAAGAACACTGAACGTTGCCATAAAACAAAAAGCTACTCAAATTTAATCTCGTAAAAATAAATCATAAAACACACATAATAAAATTAATATTTTATTTCTTTCTATCTTTCTGGTTAGATTGAGATATATATTGTATTGTATATATATATATATATATATATATATATATATATATATATATATATATATATATATTTATATATATATATATATATATTTGTATTCATGTATATAAATCCTAAGATTATTAGCTACACAGATATTTACTACCTCAACCATTAAAAGCACAGTAGCCTATATGTGTTTACTAAAAACATTTGCCTCCGTTGCCGTAGAAACCATACTATTCAGCTGAGACCAGCAGTCATATCAATAAATGGCAAGAAAAATATTTGTAGGACAAAGATAACAGTAGTATCGTTTTATATAAGTTAACATATAATCGTGATATTATCTTACTCTACAAACACAGTTCAGTCCTTTGTAATGAGCGTGACATTGTCTACATCATATATCTATATAAAGTTTGATCGTTTTCATCAGTTATAAAAGCTTTCGTTCTTGAAGTTCCTATTTTTTTTTATTCTTCTTTCTTCGAACGTTTCTTTGTTCACTTATTTTATACGAATATTCTATGTTTCTTCATTTATATGAAAATGTTCATCTGTCCTTTGTGAAAATGTATAAAAAATACATAACTACTATTCAAGGCAAATTTATTAGATTTATTTAGGACAACGAAGAGTTCAACGACACAAGTTTTAAGATAAGACAAATAAAAGTTCATAAAATAAAGTAGACATACATATTCACACTTACATACACATAAATACACACACACACGCATATATATATATATATATATATATATATATATATATATACACACTTTTCTTACAACATATATTTTGAATTTATTTTCAAATGACATATTTTAAGAAATTTCACATAGCTGTATGAATAACGGTTTGTAAATTTATTAATATTTCTTTCAAAAAAAATTATGCTCCTTCGAAAGAAATAAAGTAGAATTGTACAATTTAAATATTAATTATGTGATCTTTAAAAAATAAAAACCTTCAGTTAAATTTTTATGTAATTTTATTTAAATTTAAATCATGCAGATTTATGTTTATTACAATTAGTTAATTTTGAAAAATTGACTATGGCCGAATGTATACTTTTTAAAGTTTAAATAATTTTTTCTAAAAGTAAATATTACATTTTTTTTTTAATTATTTGTAAGGTAGATTTAATTGTCTAATAGTTTTCAAATAACCTAGTACAAATCGAATCAGATAAGCAGTATTTCTTTGGCTTACCGGAAGATTTAACATTTTATCTTTTAAAGTATGCTATTAGAATTTGTTGAAAATATTAATTTTTTTAAAATTATGTGTTTGGACTCATAAGAACATGTTTTTGATTTTTTATATTTTTTTGTTTATTGATAATAAATTATAGAGGTGATTTCATGCTGCTAAGACTCTTGGGATAGAGAGATTGTAGAGCTATGTAGACAGGGTAGTTTTATGGTGGAATACTTGCGCAGTAAGCTGAAAATCGTTTCCGAAGAGTGGTTATGCTGTGAAACCACTATATTTCAAAGGGTTAAATCTAGATATATGAAACGTTAATAATGCAACTCTGCCAAAAAATCTCAGCTTTTTTAAAACACGTTTACCAAAAGTTACAGACTATATCTTCTGTTTTTTTAGTCAATTTTTTTCTCGAAGTCAGCAATTTTAATCATACAGCGTTATTCCAAAATATCCGTTGTAATTTCGGACTGGAGCTATTTCTGCACTAGAATAAATGATGACAAAAAATTGAACACATTTTTTTTATTTCTCATTCAAGATTCTCAAATCAATTTTAGACTTCAACTGTAAAAATGCACTTCAAAAAAATAGCTATTCTAAAAAGTAAACTTTATATATCTCTTAAATGGCGAACATCAAAATTTTTCATCCCTTATGGTTTTTGCGTAATCTTATAAAAATTACGCCCGTACAAAATTACCTATATAAAAAATAAAATGAATTTAAAAAAATTCACTACGGTAATACATATAAAAAGTTAATAATTTAATTATGACTTTTAGCCAAAAATATTATCTTTTATTAAAGTCAAGCATATTTTTATATTTATAATAGTCTTCACGCAATATTTCAAAAACTGCAATCAAGTTTAAAAAATATTTTAACTGTTTTAAAAATTTCGTTACAACACGTTTAATCATAGGGAATTTTCAAAATTATTAGCATTCAATAATTTGGAAAAAATTCACATTTCGTTTGGAAATTTAATTATTAATATTAAATGAAAAACTACGTTGTTTCAAATATTGAAAATAGTTAGTGATTGATACTAAAAAAATATTAATTGATAGTTTGTAATAACATCCAATTTTATTTATACTTAAGTAACAGTTTATTACATGAAATATAATACATATTTTTTATTGTAAAAATATTTAATAAACAATTATGTTTAATACGATATTATGTTTTTCATGAAATTCGAATATTAATTTACTAGAACACAACTTAGTTGATATTTTTGTATAATACTTGTATAAAATTCAATATAATTCAATAAAAACTTCTTAATTATAAATTGCTCTTATACCTTTGTAAAGTTGATTATTTTTTATAAATATTTAGTACAAAATATTTTACAATACATAGATACACACACACAATATTTATATATATATATATATATATATATATATATATATATATGCATGTTTGATAACTAATAGCTGTACACTGTATTCCAAAAAAATCAAAATATTTATTTAATTAATTTTTACATTAATTATAATTTTAGTCATTTCATCACTGATAGGTTATATGTAGAAAATCAGCTCCAATATTTAGATAAATGTATTTGTTGACATTTTGTATCTATAAACACACAGATATTAATGAATGCAAATGGCGTTAAATGATTTATGATGTAAAACAAATTATATAACAACAGTACTGAATTAATGAAATATACTGAAAATAGAAAACAATATTTGCAATATTTATAAAATTATTCTTTACAATGTTTTTCACTTATTTTTGGTTTTACATTAATTTTAAATGGCTGTAATGTATTGATGAAAAAATGTGTTAGTATTATTGAATATAATTGAAATTTATTGCAAAGCTTATGAAATTTAATTTCTAGCTTTAATAATTTGATATGAAAATATTTATACTTAATTAAGAACTTCCAGCATGGAATTTATGAATAAGATTAATATTTTTTAGCAATTTATGTTTAAATATTACAGTTTATTTCTTCAAAAAATATTTTTCAATAAAAAGCAATGCATATACTAATTAGTGAATGAAATTAATTTTGAAATAAAAATATTTTTTTCGAAAATTCAAATAACTGAAAATGATCAACCATAATAAATATTTTTCTCATCAAAATTTTTGTAATATTTTTTTTTCAAAATTCAAATACTTAATAATACTAGCAATTTAAAATTTTGTTAACTCACAGAAATATCTAATAAAAATAATTACTTTTAGAAAAATCTTTTTTTCTCGTTAATGAAGTTTTATTTCTGAATTTATATATATATTTTTTAAATTCGTAAAGCTAGTTTATTTATTTTGAATTTTTTTTCCAAAAAAAAAAAAATCTTAAAAAAATGATCGCTATCATTTTTATGGTTAATATAAAAATCTATTTATTAATGAAAAGTTCAAAAACCTCACAGAATAAATACATAATCGCTATCATCATCTATATTATATTCCAATTGAAACAAGTTGAAAACAATATATAATATTATAAAATTCAGTCGCTCACAATAGAATTCCGTGATTGATT
Organism: Neoneuromus ignobilis; assembly: GCA_029203775.1. Lineage (NCBI taxonomy): Eukaryota > Metazoa > Arthropoda > Insecta > Megaloptera > Corydalidae > Neoneuromus > Neoneuromus ignobilis. The sequence continues at coordinate 13,132,202 of CP092092.1, forward strand.
TTGAAAATGTACGTCCATCTTAAAGAATAGCTAATATTATTCATCTGTTGTTTTCAACTGCAAGAATCCATTTAGCAAAAAAGTCGTATATCAATGTAACGATAACATAAACACGCGCCCGTCCACATGTATCGCACGTCTCCACAGTGTCTACTGCGGAGCTTATCATTAATTTTCCACGAATTGACACTCTGCCAACATAACGATATTCGTTTTGTCGTGATAAATTCGTCTCTGTTGTATATTTCTTATTATCATATTTATTTCATTTGAAATTGAATGTACATCGACAAAATTGCATTTCGAAAAGCATTAATTTACTGTCTGGTCAAGTTTACAATTTATAAAAAGATTTTCTATACAACAGTATTTTTTATAAGATTATATATTTTCTAAAGTGTAAGCACTGCGTTTTATGTGAGTTGACGTTTGGTTTTGCTTGATAAAATCAGATCTATCAAGCGAATCGAAAAGTCGATTCAATCAAGTTCAGTGATATGACTGCACTAGAGAATATTGGAAAAGGAAGATGTTCTAGTTTCATAAAGAGGATACACTTGTATGTATATATTGAAATATAGCAGTTCTTGATACAACATACAAAAATATGCCTGATATATTCATAAAAGTAAATATTAATTATATATTTATTAAAAATATGTTAGTAATAAGGTATTAATAATATAGTTATGTGTAACATTAACAAAAAAAAAACAAAATTAAATACAAAATAATTATTAAAAATTTCTATAATATTTTGTGAAACTGCGAAAGTGATTTATTTGCAAAAATGTTTAGTAATCAATAATTGTATAGTGCCAATGTGATGCCTATATTTTTTTTTATTAAAAAGAAACGGAAGAAACTATACACATGTTTCTTTTTAATTAAACACAAATCTAAGCATCACATTTTGATGACCATATATATAAATAATAAAAACAGCATTGATTTTCTATTTATATAGATGGCTTAAATGAGATTGAAGGATTTAGACATACACTTGCTGTCTTAATATTACTTACATCATTCAGTTTCATTTGGACCACCTTATATAAATTTGTGTATATATATATATATATATATATATATATATATATATATTTATATGTGTATCTGTTTGTATTTAAATGAAAGGTTATTATATTTCTAAATGTTTTATACACAATCTATTAAGCTGTAGTAAAAATTCATATTTATAAAATACATATTTTTTAATTTCTTTCACTATGGAAAATATTTAATAATCTCTTAAAAATCAATTAAGAGTATTTTTAAAATAAATTTATTAAATAAAAGTTTGACAACTTTATTATTTTTATAAAAAAATATAACAATTATTTCAAAATGTATATGAATATGAAGTATCATATGTTAAATATAAAATGTTAGTTTAAGTTTAAAAATAAAAGTCTTTTTTGAAAAAATATTTATAAATGAAATAAAAATTGGTTCTCTCATTTATTTATTTGTTTTTCTTTTTCTTATATAGAGTATATTTGTTATCATCGCCATTTTTTTAAAAATCACAGTTGAATTAAGGTTTTTTCTAAATCCTTTAAATTCGAATAAATTATATATATATATATATATATATATATATATATAATTAAATTATAATATATATATATATATATATATATATATATATATTATATTTATTTTTAATTAGTAGCACCTCTTATATATATATATAGTTTATATATATATATATATACTATATGGAATCAAGGGTCATTCAAATGTGACGCCTAGATTTGTGTTTTATTAAAAAGAAACTATACACATGTTTCTTCTTAACAGAACACAAATAAAGGAGTCATATGATGACCCTAATGTATATATATATATATATATATATATATATATATATATATATATATACACAATATATATATAACATTGGTTTTTGATTTCGGTTATATATTTGTATTCAAAAGATATTTGCATTTTTATTTAATTTATAACTATCTATCTTCGTTCCCAGTGTAACTGTCTGTAAGTTTTAATAGGGTTTTACCAGCTAGTATCAATATTTGTGCACACAAAAGATGTCAGAGTTATAATCGATTGAGCTCTAAGGAATAATCTGTCAATTTATTAAAAATAATTAAATGTATAGTTTTGGACAGCGAACAACTTCATTAATCTATCTTTTTATTTAGATGAAAGTATATTTCTCGCATATATATATATATATATATATATATATATATATATATATATATATATATATATATATAGATAGCTGGATAGATAGATAGATAGATGGATATATTGAGAGAGAGAGAAGGAAATTCATCGGAATGGATTGAAAGAAAAAGCAGTGAATAAGTTGAAATAAAAAATGTTAGGAGAGTATCCAGCAGTGAATGGAGAGAAACTAATTATATATATATATATATATATATATATATATATATATATATATATATATATATATATACACGTCATAATCATCATCAACCTTCTATCCACTTGTTTTCTATCCACTGCTAGATGAAGATCTCTCCTAATATTTTTTTAATTTAACCGATTTAATTGCCTTCCTCTTCCAGTCTATTCCAATGATTTTTTTATATTTCTGTCCCATCTACCCACGACTTTTTTCCTGGGCGTTCTTATATATTTAGATTTCTAGTCAATAACTTTCCTTGTCCATCGGTAATTCCTTCTTCTTGCTATAGAAACAAAAGAATGAATGTTATAGTAAAAGTGAAAAGTTTGGAATATCAAACTCTTCACTTTTTCCATAACATCAATTACTTCTGTTTTCTCTCTAAAATTACCATTTCTTCTTATTTTTTTATGTAATTTCCAACATACATTTTTCCATACTTCTTCATGTTTCATTCTGGCGAATGAATCATTTTGGTATTCAAGACCCATGTTTCATATCCGTAGGTGAAAATAGGTAGGATGAATATATTAGGTTGGCAAATATCTCCCTTCCGCCTTCTGGTCTTTTGAATTTCGCAGCTATGTACAAAAAAAAAAGCGGAAGGGAGATGCTTGCCAACCTAATATATATATATATATATATATATATATATATATATATATATATATATAAATAAATAGATATATAGATAGATAGATTATTTTATAAGAAATGAAAAATAGTATTAATCTTGTTTTATTTAAATATTAAAATAGATATTTTTTAAAAAAATTATAAATCTATAACATTTATTATCTATAACAATTATATTATTTTATCAATATATGTATATTTTATATTTAAATTGAGAAATAATATGAATTAACAAAAATCTTATCATTTTCAAAGATTCTATTTTTTTTATTTTTCTTTAAAGAATTGTTAAAATACATATATAGTTTAATAAAATTGTATTAAACAGTTGATTATAAGGATTTATATGGTTTTGACGTTTATTTAAATATTTAATAACCTTTTTTAATTTGTTATTCACTAAAAATATAATAACTTATAAGTATTATCATTATATATATTAGGTTGGCAAGTATCTCCCTTCCGCTTTTTTTTTTGTACATAGCTGCGAAATTCAAAAGACCAGAAGGCGGAAGGGAGATATTTGCCAACCTAATATATATTGTATATATATATATATATTGATGGATTATTGATAAATTAATTTTATTTTTATTTCTTCTTTCTCTTTGATATTTGGTTATTTTTTCACTAAACAAAATGAATTGGAGCAAAATAATGGTATTAGTTTATATCGTTAACTATAATTTTGTTTGAAAATTATTTGCTTAGTCGAGTTTGTAGTAATTAAAAAAAATAACAAATCTATTATTAATAATGATATTGGTTACAATTAACGTTTACCGGATTCCGACTGTGAATCAATGTTCATTGTACCACTTCTATTGTTAACTAAAATTTGCTTTGTTCAGATAAATAGCAATTCATGTGAAAATGCTTTTAGTAAAATCGTAATATTTTTATTTCAGTATTTATAACAAGAATATATTTGTACATATTGTAATTTATACATATTTAAAGATCAATATATATTTTTAGTACATAGAAGGAATAAATATTTTTGTTTATTTGGAATTATAATTATAGTTATTATCATCTTTATTATAAAAAATAAGAAAATTTGTTACATTAGTTTCATACAATATCATAGGTATATTTTAGTCATTTGATTTTCATAATATATTGTATATAATCGGAAAATATGAAATTATGAAGCCAGATTCGATTGAAAAAAATCTTTATAATTTTAAATAAATTTTTAATTAATAATTTTTTTAATGAAATCATATTTGATACGTTTAAAAATAGTATATATATATATATATATATATATATATATATATATATAAAATATTTAAAAAAATAAAATATCCAACGAAATTCATTTAAAAAAAATAAATTTTTAATTTAATGAGTTGAAAAAAAGCTATTTTATAAAAGTGAATAAAATAATATTTCTGTATTTAATTTAATCACTTATATCTTATAATATTATTTGTAAATTAATAAACAAAATTTAATGTAAAATTTTAAGCAATGAATATTATATATTAATTTCAGGCGTTTTTTTAATTTGAAAATAATAAATTTTTACTATTTTTTTTTTATATATATATATATATATATATATATATATATATATATATATATTTTATATATATTTTTTAAGTTTTTATTTTTATATAAATACAATGCTATTTTTCTTATTAAATGACAGTAAATTTGATATTTCTATTTTTTTATTGAAAATATATTTAAAATGAATAATCAGGTATATTTACGTCTGAAAAGTTGTAATTTCAAATATTATTATATTATATATATATATATATATATATATATATATATATATATATATATATATGTGTATGTGTGTGTGTGTTTTTGTATTGTATATAATAAAAAGTTTCAAGTTCTTTTTGGAAAGGGTACAGATCGTAAAATTCAATTCATACATATATTAATCCCTTAGATTTCATCTTTTTGATGTGAGAAATCCAATTAGCTTTCTGCAAATACAGCAGTATTCAAAAGAAAGTAATGAAATTCTTCACATGAACTTACACATGTATATATATATATATATATATATATATATATATATATATATAGGGTGGTCTAATTGAGATCCAACTGTTTAGACATACATTTACTTACTTGTTATCATTTTCTATTTTTTACTATCATTCATTTTCATTTGAGACACCAAATGTATATAATTTATTTATGATTAATGCTTAGATATTATATGGATATTCTGTAGATTTCTGTTCTTTGATTAAACTTAAAATAAATTATACATAATTTGGAAACAGCTACTAATTTACTAATTCTACCGTAAAAAATATCTACATTCATACAAATCGAATTAAATATTCAAGTTGTTAATAAATACATATTTTCTCTGAAATATGAATTGACAAAAAGCTTTAAATAAATCAAAATATCTTATTAAGCAAATACGTATGAAACGAAACGAAAAATACATATCAATTCGTGGAAAAACACCGGTACACTAATTAAACAGGAAACACGAATCCGACAAACTAACGGCATCCAAAGAAATTTTCTCGTTCATAGCAGAGAGTGTTTCACAAAATATAATAAATTCACCGTGACCTAATTTAAAAGCTTCCCCCAAAAACGACTATTTCGACCGATGTGCGCGAATGAAGCTTATTAATAATCCGACCTTTTGTGAAGCACTACAAACGTAATGCAAAATAGACGGAGACGCGTCGAGAGTTATAAAAAAGGAGAGAGACGACGACACGTGGCGGGTGCTAAATCGATACTGGTCCACCGACGTTCTAGTGTATAGCCCTATTCACATGAAGCTCATATCATAAGATTCAGTTTGATGCGTTATAACTCGACATCTAAGTATCGAAATGAAAGTGTAACGTTGTTATTCATCTTTTTCATGTAACACAGAATGGTCATAAAACGGATGTCTTTTTCATTTTTTTAAAAAAAATATGTCAAGATTTTTTCAAAAAAGTATCTGATATTCTTTTATAAGGCTATTTTTAGGTTAGATAGAACTTTCGATAGGAGTTTAATTTAAAGTTCTATCATGCTTAAAAAACACTCTAAAAATTTAAATTAAATTTTTCTAGTAAGATAACATGATATTTTATTAATAACTGATTAATAAGATCTTCAAAAATTATCATCGATATACTTCATTTCGTGTTAAAATATTTTTGAATATAGATTTTTGTTATTTTAAAAATGTAAAATAAATATTATCTAAATGCATAAAAAGAACAAATTAACATTTTTTATAGAATACATTTTAATTTAGTTGGTTTATTCAAAAATACACAATTTTTCTTTTGTATTTATTTTTCTTCTTAAAAATATTTCCTATTGACTTTAACAACTGTGTGTTCGATTTTCTCATATTTAAAAATATTTTTGTTACATAAGATTGTAATTATTTTCAAGTTCTTCATTAATTTATTTTTATTATAACTTTTTTTGTACTACTTGTTTATTTGAATATTTCAAAAAATAAAAATTATATTTATATTATTTGATATTCATTACTTAATGCAAATATCTTATACTTATTGATTTATTTAATTTCGATATAATAAATTAAAGTTAATTTTTAAATAGCTTTATATTTCTATGTCTTTCTATTGTATTTTAATAATAATAGAAAAAACTATTTATATAAATTTATAAAATGTAATTATATATTCAAAACAGAGCTTTTAAAACTAATACACTATGACAAAACAATACAATTTTGAAATAAAAAGAAAATTCTGTAATAAATTAAAAAAAAATAATGTATACATATAATAAATATCCTCCTCTTAGGTAAACAATATTTGTACAGATTTATAATTTTAAAAATACTGAAAACAAAATAAAATAAGTTATTAATAATATTGTATATAGAAATTAATCCTTCAAGTTAAATTTAATTATGATGTCCAAAAACATAAATAACTGTATTCCGATGCTCAAATAATTGAAACTAATGAAATGATTGATCACATCTGTAATCATACTATTATATTTATTATAAATTAGGATAGATGTATTAGACATAATCAGAATTACAGATATTCAAGCATATCAAAGCAAACGTGTGTGTATAATTTATATCAAAATCTACTAATGATTAAACGTATAAATTATTACAGCCGTTAATAAATGCTTTAACGTAGAGTCCTGGAACTTGGTCGTTGCCGGATGATAACGATCCTTGAATATATGTGTATGTATATGTTATATACATATACATATATACATATATGCATATATATATATATATATATATATATATATATATATATATATATATATATATATCACCTGCTTTTATTTACTCAATGCTTCTTGCAGATATTAATTAATAATATAAATATGGTACTTGAATTTTATAAAGTTATATTAACTTACTTAAAACTAGATTTTTATAATTAAGCACTTTTTCTGTTATAATAAAGAAAGTATTGAATAACATATTCATCCATATGTATTTTAATATAGTAAATAATTAGATTCATATAGTAACTTTTGATTTTATCTTATAGTTTTTTACACGACTTTTTAAAATTGTTTTAATTTTTAAATATATATATATATATACATATATATATATATATATAAGAATCGATTGGTTATTAAAATTGCATCAAAAATATATTATATTAAATTATAGTAATGAATTTCAATGAATTTAGAGATTCAAAAAATATCAAATTAATAGTAATATAAATTTAAGAATTTATGAGCAATTTGTATTTATGATAAGTAATTAACATAAAATGAATATTTACAAATGCAGTGAATAGGAGAATTTAAATGGGTTTATATCAATTTAGAAGAAATTCCTAAATTATTTATTTGAATACAGTTTTATATTTGAATACAAAAGTCTTTGATCAATAAATCATACTTGTTCTTATTTATAGTAGTAAAACAAGAATCTTAAACGCTAGAATAATTCATAAATTCCAGACAACACACAGAAACATAAAAATATTTACGTTAGAAATAATATGGAAACATAAAAAAAATAATTCAAAGGATAACCGAAGTTGTGGACTTTATAACACGAGAAATTTTTTTAAAATGGAAATAGATTGGCCATATAATAAGAAGAGGAGATTATCGATGGATAATAGAAGTGGACAATTGATTAAGAAACTTAAAAATATTAACAAGATCAAAAAAGAGACTTATGAATAGATAGAATACAGACAAAAGGAAATCCATCGTGAAAATGTAACAGGAAAACAGTGAATTATTGGAAGTAGAAAATTTTTAAAACAGGAATTCAATCAACAGTAGATAGAAAAAAGGATCCTGTTGCTTTATATATATATATATATATATATATATATATATATATATATATATATATATATATATACATAGGTAGATAGTTAAATAGATAGATAGATAATAATAATAATATTAAATAGATAGATAGTTAAATAAAGGGTAGCACAAATGAGGCAAAAGGATAGCAATTAAGTAATTGCACATCTAAACCCTTTAATCTCATTTGAGTCACTATATATATATATATATATATTATCATCATCAGTCTCTTTCGGTCTACTGTTGGATGAAAATCTCTCCCAAAATTTTCCACTTTGACCGATCCAATGCCTTTCTTTTCCAGTCTATTCTGATGAATTTTCTCATATCTCTGTTCATCTATCTATGTACATCTTCCTGGTCCTTCTTATATATCCAGGTTTTCAATCAATAACTTTCTTTATTCATCAGTGGTATTCTCTGTTTGTTATATAATTGGCCAAATTCTATTAAATTTTCTTGTTTTTTCCATAATAATTGTTTACTTTCTGATTCATTCGGTTCTCCTTCTATATATATATATATATATATATATATATATATATATATATATATATATATATATATATATGTTATTCCTAGTATGCACTTTTCCATGCTTTTGTGGGTTGTCCGAAGCCGCTAAATTATTCTAGTATTTATAATTCATTTTTTTACACATTCCCCTCTCTCCATATATATATATATTACATAATCAATTCGTATATTATGAAGCCGAATATTCTTTTACGTATAAAAAGAAAAGTTTTCGATCAATGCATCTTTTCTGTTTTTACTTATAGCAGAAAACATGGGTCTTGAATACCAGAATAATTTACTCTCTAGAATGAAACACGGAGAAGTATAGAAAGCTGTGTGTTGGAAATTATACGCAAAGATAAGAAGAGAAATTATTGTATCAGAGAGAAAACAAAATTTAGGATATTATGACAAAAGTGAAAAGTTTAAAATATAAATGGGTCAGTTATGTAGCAAGAAAAGGAGATCACCGATCAATAAGGGAAGTTATTGATTGGGGAAACTAGATATATGAAAAGGAACAAGAAGAGACCTATGGATGGATGGGATAGAGAAATAAGAGATTTCGTTGAAATGGATTGAAGAGGAAAATATATGATCTATCAAAATGAAAGGTTTGGAAAGAAACTTTCATCCAGCAGTGGAATAAGAGGAACAGATGATGATAATAATGATGATTAGGTAACTAAGAAAGTTTTGTCGTTTTTACGTGTATCATAATTCTAAAAACTGTTTATCCATCGTACAACTCATTCTATATATGTATTCATTTTTTCACTGCATTTCAATGTGTTCATTTTTTTTAAAATATAATTTCAACCCTTCAAAATGTCTGTACAAAATAGTGTTATATGTGTATGCTTACTTTACGAATTTAAACATTGTTCTAACGCTGCTAAAGTTGCAAGAAAATTTTGTACCGCATTTAAAGAAAAAACAGTTACATTAACGTTGGTCAAGAGATAATTTTAAAATTTTGTTTATGGAATGAATCATTAAAAGACGAAACCAGATCATCCAGACTATCAAATGTAAATATCAACGAATTATAAACAATAACTGAAACAAATTCGAATTTAACATATCAACAGTTTGCAGAAGAATTCAAAGTAAATGACGAAACAATACAGAATCATTTACATGGAGTATGGAAGAGGTGGAAATTAAGTGAATGAGTACTATACTCTAACTCCCGATAACAAATAACAGCTTCTTAACATTTGTAAATCTCTTATTTTTTAACTAAAATCACAACATTTTTTAAATAAAATTTTGAACTATGACGAAAAATGGGTTCCTTATTCTAGCTATAAACATAGTTACAATTGGTTATCATCAAATTATCCTTTGAGATAAATACCTAAAACAAAATTGATGCAAAGAAAAATTCTTCTCTATGTTAAGTAAATTTTAAGAGGAATTTTTCATTATGAGTACCTATAAGTTAGTCAAATCTTCACAGTGAACATTTACATTAAACAGTTATAAAGGGTGATAATGCATTACAACAAAATCAACCAGCGTTGATAAATCAACACAGTTTAATTTTTGTAACATACTGCTTGGCCACATGTTGCGATAATGCCAAGAGAAAAGATAATTAATTTAGGATGGGAAATTCTCCCTTATTTTCCTTACTTACTAGATATATTACAATAGAATTTTCACTTATTTTTGTCGCTGGATAACCAAATGCATGGTAGAAATTTTAATACTTAACGTTAAAAACAAAAGTGTCTTAATTTTTTAATAATAAAAATTCTAAATATTATAAAAATAATTGTCTCTTCGTTGGGAAATGTAATTTAATGCGAAGATAAATATTTTGACGAATGAAATTACTTTAAATAAGAAATACAAAAGTTTTATTTTAATTTCAAAAGCAACAGAACTGTCTTTGTTCCCTAATATATATATATATATATATATATATATATATATATATATATATATATATATAATGTCATTTAATAACTTTATTTAACAGAGAAAAATATAGAGACTGAAATTTAAAGTATAGATTTGATAAAAAAAAAAATAAGACTTTAATTTTAATATTCATATTATTTTCAAAATATTTATTGAATAATTAATTTGTTCCTGAAATTTAAAGTATAGTTTTATATATATATATTCACATATATATATATATATATTCCATATATATATATTTATATATATATTATATATATATATATATATATATATATATATATATATATATATATATATATATATAGATATATATTCCATATATATATATATATATATATATATATAATTTTCGATATTGTAAAGTGATGTATCTTATTATTTCGTAAATATAACTTTCACATTTTATTGACACTTTATGAAATATTTTATTGATATATTTGATACATACGCATATGTGTAATTATACTATTTAGACATCTTTTAATACACACACACACGCACATATATATATATATATATATATAAATTATAGAAGACGCTTCAGATAAGAAATGTTACAAAGAAAAAAATAAAAGCAATAAATATAACAAGTAGAATCTGTAATAAAATAAAAACGTAAAGAAGTGAAATAAATTTTTTATTGCGCTATCTTTCTCCATATATTCCAGATACAGCCATTTTCTTCGATGATTATAGATGGGATAGATATGCAGGGAATGTAAGTTGACCCAAATTTATCAAAATGCTATATGAACTGCTATTTTTATGATATAACTGAAATATTCATTAGATTTCTATAAGCTGAAATCCATATGATTTTTATATATATTGTAGTATACATATATATGTGTATATATATATATATATATATATATATATATATATATATATATATATATATATATATATATATATATATATATATATATATATATATATATATATATATATATATATATATATATATATATATATATATATATATATATATACATGCATACAAACATGCATATGTAAATATAAGATTTTTATAAAGCCTTTAAACAAGGCAACAATTAATTCAAGTAATTTTTGAAATTGCTTTGATGTCTATTCTAATAAATAATTTAATTATTTCTTTCATTTCAATAAAAAAACAGTTTTTATATAATTTCTTAAAATGTTGTGTCATTAAATATTTTTTTATAGAAGTTAGTTTATTTCAAAACATGAACATTATAATTTAAGTAAAAATTTATATAAATCTAAAGTTATTCATTGATTTTAAGTTATATTAAATTAAGATATTGTAATTAAGCAATTTATTATGTTATTCAATTATAATATTTTTGTATGTAATTTTAATCTTAATAAAAAGTTTAAATATATAAGAATTCCATTTAATTTAATTATCTATCAAACTTTAAAACTAAAAAAACCGGTAATACTTAAAATATAATAAAAAATTATATTATTTTAGTTTTAAAACTCAAAATTTCAATGTACAAAATTGAATCGATTCTTCAAAATATTTTTCTTTCAAAAATAAATAAAGTCATTTTTCAAGACAATTATGCTCTGTTTCCATTATTGATATATGCAATGTCGCCATTTCCGAAAATAACTTTAGGAGTCTTTTCTTTCTATCGCCTTTAAAATCTTTTTTATTTTTCATTGCACGTTCTCAGTAAATAGAAAATGAGTTCATTTAAATCAGCCTTCTACTTGAGAAAAGAAGTAAAAACCGCATAATGCTAAATCAAACGAATAAAGTGGATATTTAAATATGGTTATTTGTATTGTTAATTTAATCTTATTACTGTAAGAAAATACATTGTTTTGGTGCATAAATCGTATAGAAACCACCAACCATTTATTTATAACTTCGATTATTTTTCCCATGCATATTTTTTAAATTTATTTTCAAATTTTTTTGCATACTTTTTATATTTTCATTCGTTTTTAAATTAAATTCGATAGTGAATTAAAGCATTTATCATTATCTTCTTAGACCTATTCTTATCATTTTTCATTTAAATATTTTTTAAGAGACAAACAAAAAAAAAATTTTTATAATAAACGAAAAATGTTTAATAAATTTTTAATTTTTAAAAAAAATTAAAGTTAAAAATCTGTTGAAATTCAATATTCTGTGTGTTTTGTAATGTTTAGAAAGATTGTTTATTTCTCATCATAACTTTTTACATATTTATTTAATACAAAAATTAAAACTTATATATATATATATATATATATATATATATATATAAATAAATAAAACCTAACATTTCAGTACTTTTAATCGACACCTTACATATTCAAAACGGCCTTTCAGATAATTACTCTAATATAAACCATTCTGTGATCAAATAGTATAGTTTATTGAATGCATTCGTTCCATAAAATAACGAGAACCTGAGTGCATGGCAGTGAAATTTTCATATAAAGCATATTAATGAGAATACTCCGGCTGTGAACTTTGACATTTGAGATATTTCTGTAACAGGAGTCTATTCAGAAAAGTATTATCTGTATTTTGCATATGTACAATAAGGGTTGTTAAATTGGTTACGCTCTAACTGTGACAAAGTTGAATTGAACTTGTTACGAGGTTACTGGAGCCAGGTTGAAATGCGAGTATTAAATAATGTTAATAAGAAAAGCTCTATGTTCCTATTTGAATTACTTAGAGATGACAAAAAGATTTTATTAATCTACTATTTTCAGATTATATTATTTAATATTTTGTATGGTACTTTTACAAATAATTAATTAATACCTTTATTAGTAGTAATTTATATTTATTTAATATTTTAAATATATGCATTATATGTTTTAATATAAATAACATCATATAATAACTTATAAAAAATTTATATATATTTCATTAGTAATATGATTCTTTAGAACCTTTATTTTTAATAATTTACTCTTATACTAAATAAATAATCACAAATGCATGTTTATATATACATATATATATATATATATATATATATATATATATATCTTATATATAGGGTGTTTTTTAAGTTAGATAAATTTTTGATAAGGATAGCTTCAAAATTCTATCACATTTGTCAACCTATATATATATATATATATATATATATGTATATATATATATATATATATATATATATATATATATATATATATATATATATATATATATATATATATATATATATATATATATATATATATATGTATATAATATATATATATATATATATATATATATACATATATATATATACATTAAACACGCAAAATAAATCTAGTATGAAAGTAATTATCGATCTCTAAGATTTTTTGAATAATAAATAAAAAAGTTTTGGTTTAATTTCATCAATCAAAGATAAATATCGTTATAATAATAGTTTATGAAAATATTTCATAATTAATATGTAATAATATTCAAATTAGAATAGTAGTTTTTTTTTTAAACAAAAAATAATTTTTCGATAATTTTGTCTCTGTGTACAGAGAAATTTGAAGTTCTATGTACCTAGAAAATCGAATTCGTTGAAATTGTAGCAATCGCTGCGAATCTTATTTTGTATTATTTTATGCTATTTAAATATAAATATATTTTTTGTCTAACGATGTAATTGTAGAATAAACAAAATTAGTTTGTACATTTATATTTTAGAATTAGAATAAAAAAATGGAATAATAAAATTTTATCTTAAGAAACATTTGTTGTTGAAACGCATATGAGTTCGGCTACAAAGATAAATTTCGCCAAATATATATATATATATATATATATATATATATATATATATATATATATATATAAAATAAAAGATTAATAAAAATTATTGTATTAACAATTTCATATTTTTCACTTACTATAAATATTTTTCTAAAGTAAAAGAATAAACAATTTAAGTTTTGGTGTACATAATTATTACGTCTTTAAAATGTTTAACCAATAATTATTTAATATGAATTATATTGATTAACAATTGTTTTAAGTGAAAAGTGAAAAAAAACAGGCTAGTGAACAAATTATATTGACCTAAAATTATTCAAAATATATGAATCATAATTAGTAATAATGTAAATAGATTAAGTAGTACTAATTCATTAAAATCCATATCAAAGATTTAAGTTTTTAGAATAAATCAAAACTGTTTTTACCAACTAAATATATATTAAGTGTGTAATAATTAACGTCCAGAAAACAAATTATCAGTATATATATATATATATATATATATATATATATATATATATATATATATATATATGTTGTATAATAAACAAAAATAAATTTCATTTATATAAAACAGTTTTGTAATCTTTTTGTACTGAAATATTTACAATCGAAAGTCCAATTCTCATCCATCAGTTAATACAAATTAATTTTTTTATCTGAATTGACGGGTAGAAATAATGCATCAATGGGCATTTTAAATTAAAGCCTTATAATAAAACCATGTTTGAGTATTGAGTTTGACAAATTAATTAAAAATTTCTATCAAGTGAATAAAATTTATCTGTAAATTTATTTTATATTCATAAAAATATTCCTTTTTGTAAAAAAAGTATTTATTTGAAAGTATTTTTTCAATACTTATATTTTTTTATTATATAGGGTCATCCAAATGTGACGCCTAGATTTGTGTTTTACTAAAAAGAAACTATACACATGTTTTTTTTAATAAAATACAAATCTAGGCATCACATTTAGATGACTCTATACTTATTAGTATAATAAAAATGTATAATAGATTATTTATTATAAAAAAATATTTTTTGCTAAAAAAAAAATTGAAAATATTTTTTAAAATATCTTTTAACATTGCATTTAGAAAAGATTTTTATTTGTCTGTATACACGAATATATAAATTATAAAACAATGTACTCGCCAGTCAAAACTTCAAAACCCATTTTTACTGGCTAAACAATTACAATTTAATCTACCCCAAAACCATGCATACAGAAAAAAGATTAATGGAGAGAAAAGAAAAATTGAACATGTTTGCTATTGTCGACGATGTAATTTATAACCAGCGTATGAATATAATAAAGCATCATTTAGAACCATTCATGATGTATATATTTCATTTTTTTACAGCTATCGGATTCAATAGATGAAATATTGATTATAATACAATATAGTTATCTATAATCCTAGACACGTTTAATGATATGAATCTCTGTGAATTATTGTTAATTTAATTTGAATCAATAAACAAAAGTTGTGTGTGTATATATATATACATATATATATATATATATATATATATATATATATATATATATATATATATATATATATATATACAATTTCATAAATAATTTCGTGAATGGAAAAATAATTTGATCACTTAACATTTCAGTATATCATAAATAAAAACATAGAAATGTTGCAAATTATGTAATATCCGGGAAAAAAGCATAAATATATATATTCACAAAATTATAAATAAATAACATTGCGGTTTTTAAATACTATGGAATAACCTAAGAAGTTAATAAATATTGATCAATTCTGAAATTATTAGAGCAAGGACATTAGTGATTCATGGAAATGTCATCGTCAAATGTTCATGAAGCGCGTTAATCAAGAATCTATTTTCGGATATAATCTATTATTTCGAGCTATTAAATCGCGTGCACCTCTTGAATCAATACAACCAGTAGGTGTATACACCCTAATTATATATCTTCTACTCAGTTCATCCCTTATTCCCACGCAAGTGTCTAATAATAAATTTACCCTGACTGGTACGGACGCTGTGTTCGATTTCATGAATAATTCGAAGAAATGGTCTATACTATATATCAGAAAATATATAACAACAAAAAAAAAATGAAACACATAAAACATCCGTTTCTTATGATACGTCTGTCAAGCGGAATGATTTTTTCCAGGCGACCAATATACATTGTGATAAAGAATGCTTTAGAATTGATTCTGGCAATTTGCCATATACTTTTTTTGTTTATTGTATAAAATCTGTTCAGATCTCGCAGAAGTTTTTGACATGAATTCTAAGATGATATAGATTAACGATTTGAAACGTTCCAACAAATAACTTAAGTACTACTTTCGTTAGATTATTTTTTTCTACTGGCGAGTTAGGGCTAATAGAACAAATATTTCTGTCATTTTTAAACATAAACGCAGAGATAAAAAGATAGCATTAATTCGTGATAAGTGAATGGAAAGTTTTTAAACAAATACTTGATTCTCTGTTAATTTTATAATTATAATTATAATTTATTTCAACAGAAATTCGTCGCCTGAATCTATCTGATAAGGTTGAAATACTAATAAAAAAATAAATTTATTAAAGTAATGGAGTAAACTTTTGTAAAATGAAATGCTTAAGATTATTAAAGTTTATATTAAAAATTAATATGATATTAAACAAAAACGTTTTTAAAACCTCAATAAATTAAAAATAGATATATGTAGTATAATACATTGATTGTTTTTATTTTTTTAAAAAATAAAGAACAAAAAAATTCAAACAAAAATTAAAAAGCAAAAATTATTTTGTATAAAATCTACTAATATGGATTAATAGTATTCTTGTAGAATAAAAGATATTCTTCTTTAGTATAAATTTTAAAAATATTTGGATAATATGACGAGAATATCAAAATATCAAGAGTTTATTTAAAAAAAAATATGTTTACTGATTTTGTTAATTCAGAATGCTTTTTTCATATTTCATTTAATATCTTTACTTAATTACAAATTATTTTAATGCACTAAAAGGTGATTGCTGAATATTAACTAAAACTACTTTAAAAGAATAACTAACTTTGAAAAACTGTTTTTTGTACATATAAATGATATGATTAAATTTTTTTAATATTTTGTATAATTAATTTATTTTTATATACGGATTTCCAATAGAAATATCAGAATTTTGACAGATGGTGGTAGCTATGTTTGAATTTTTTAAGCATATTTTAACATTTACAAACTCAATATAGTTTATTAAATTTTCTTGGAACATTTAACACTTCAACAACGTTTACAAATTGTAAAAACTTCAATAGATTTATTGAAACAAGAGTTTAATGAGTCCATTATTTTACGAAATGAACCCATCAATTGACCACCATGATCATGTGATTTAACTCCATTGGATTATTTTCTGTGAGGTTATATGAAATCATTGGTTTATGCTGATAAACCACAAAGAACAGAATCATTAAAAATAAACATTAAACGTGAAATTCATAAAATTGGACCACAATTATATGAAATAATGACTGAAATTAGACTAAAATAATGCACTATGTCAAGCGAAGTCATGGTGGTCATATAAGTGAAATTGTATTCCACCATTAATGCCATAGAAATGCTTAAAAATAAAATAACTAATTAACTAAATACTTTTTGTTTTATTTCCATTTAAACTTTCGAAGCGCTTTCTGGAAAATCATACACAATTAAATTTTATATGATTTTATATAAATATAATTAAATATTTTTTTGATATATTTTTCCTATATAATTAATTTACTAATTCATATTTGCTGTTTATATATACATATATAATCAATATATATATATATATATATATATATATGTATATATATATATACTTACCTAAACAATAATCGCCATTGAATAAACACTTTTTTATATATTTTTCCTTATTCTATCACTATTCTCTTTTAAATAATTTGACTTTAATGAAGTCTCGTTATTGGACGACTATATATATATATATATATATATATATATATATATATATATATATATATATATATATATACTCTTTTATTGCAATGAAATAAATGTACAGACTATATAATGTTGATTTATTGTCTCACCTTATACGCCAGTTGAACTTTACGGGAACCACCATTATTCAGGTTTAGGTCATACTATACTGCCCTGAATATGCAAAGTAGTATTTTATATATTTATATATATATATATATATCTATATATATATATATATATATATATATATATATATATATATAAATAGATAGATGGATAGATTTAAATGTATATAATTATAAATATAAAAAAATATTATATTATATAGGGTCATCCAAATGAGACGCCTAGATTTGTGTTTTATTAAAGAAAAACATGTTTATAGAGTGATGTATAGGGAAACATGTGTATAGTTTCTTTTTAATAAAACACAAATCTAGGCATCACATTTGGATGACCTTATATAGTAGGATTAATTGATTAGAAAAATTAATAATTGGTAAAGTAGACATGTAACAAATATTTAAAAGAATATAAACATGAGTTCATATTTACAGTTTAATTGTAACACTGTACGAAAACTGACTTTATTACTTCGCATAAAATGTTATGTTGCAGTATTTCAGTGTAGAATGGTTTAAATGAAATAAAGCTTTGTTGACATTTGACATTTTGTTCCATGTTATTAATGCTTTTGTAATTATTTTTAATATTGCTTTTTTTCTATGAACTATGTATATATATATATATATATATATATATATATTTATATATATATATATATATATATATATATATATATATATATATATATATATATATATATATATATATATATATATATATATAAAACAAAACAAAATTTCTCGGAACTCTTTTATTATAATATAAACGTACTAATAACGTTTTATATACGTTTTCAGTTCTCAAACATCATATTTTTCAATGAAATTTCAGTGAAATTTATTTATTTATATATATATATATATATATATATATATATATATATGTGTGTGTGTGTGTGTGTGTGTGTGTGTGTGTGTGTGTGTGTACGTATGTATATATGTAATTTATATCGTTATAAAAAAATATTTTCAGAACAGATAATTTTTTTCAAGTACTATAAAATTAATATCATTAAAATTATTTTTCTTTAAAAAAAAATAATGTTATTTAAAAATAATAAAAAGTGCAGTAAAAATATATAACTCACAAATTATAACCCACTTCTACAAAAGATGTACAACTAATACCAAATGAATTGAAAGGAAAGTGTTTCAAAAATAACTATATAATAAAATTATTGATTATTATAAAAAATATATATTTTTATTAATAATTAAATTGTATATTTTTTTATTGTTTATTACAATTATATATGTATTTTTGCAGTGTCTTTTACCAGAAATTAATAAATTTTTTTTGAATTTTTTAAAAATATATAATTTTTTAAAAAACTGATGAATCATGAAACTATTTAGAAAATCTATTTGAAAATTGTCTCTTTAAGTCTCAGGTTAAAAGTCATTCTTTTTTATAATTTTATAATACATAAATTTTGTAAGATTTAAATACATTCATTTTAATGTGAAAATTAATGCAGGGCATTTAAAATATTTGTTTCGTTTTTCTTCCATTTTTTTATTTTCATATTCACATAAACACACACACACACACACACATATATATATATATATATATATATTTATATATATATATATACAATATATATTAGGTTGGCAAGTATCTCCCTTCCGCTTTTTTTTTTGTACATAGCTGCGAAATTCAAAAGACCAGAAGGCGGAAGGGAGATATTTGCCAACCTAATAATATATATATATGTATATATATACAAGGTGATGTATTATAAAATGTCAGAGTTTTATTCGATTTCCTATATAATAATCCAATATTTCATATTACACAACCTAATATATATATATATATATATATATATATATATATATATATATATATATATATATATATATATATAAAATTAATATTGAAACTATAATTACTATTCTGCTAATATAATTCAATTTTTTTGTATATGCACATTAAATAATAAAGTAAGTAAATATACAAATAAAGAAATATGCAAATATTTTATTAATAATTTTTTCCCACAAATTCCGTCATATCGTATACCGAATTAAATAATTACAACTGAAAAATTATCAAAAAATGAAAATAATTATGTTAATCTATTAATTTAACAAAAACTAAATAGATCCAAGCCTATAAATATACATTCTTTTTTTAGAAAAATATTTCCATACTAGTGACTATAATCTTGTTAAAATGTTAAAAATACTGAATATTTAATGGAAGGCTTCATATTTTCTATACAAATTGTTGCATTTTCTAAATTATTAAGAATACAAATTATCAATTTTCACACACACACACACACTCACACACACACACACACACACACATATATATATATATATATATATATATATATATATATATATATATATATGAGAGAGAGATTTTATTTAATTTTATCAAAAATAAACTTAAATTTATAGAATGACTTAATAGTATATAATTAATTATTAATTAAAATACCACTCACGTGAAAATAAAATAAACAAATTAATAATATTTTTGAAAAATGTAATATTTAATACTGTTATATATTTTTCTACTACTATGATAGATAAAACAGAATTATTTAAATACAGAATTGTGGGTTAAATGTTTTAACATTAGAAGTAATTTAATTGAATGATAGAAATGAAATATGTTATATCGAATATGTGATCTGTTAGCATATTGAAATATTAAATGCAATTTTGATAATACATATTTGACTGACAAAAAGAATTATTTATCACTAATACGTATATAAGTTAAAAATAACTCATTAAACAAATATTTTTATTTCAAAATGAATCATATGATTCATATATTTTTTTTAACTCATGTGATTTTCTTAATAAATAAAGAAATTAAAATTTCATGTCAAATAGTAATACGGAAAAGAGAATATATAAGTACATATATACATACATACATATGCATATATATACATGCATAAACATAAATATATATATATATATATATATATATATATATATATCGATTTTAATATCTCCTATAAACATTAACTTGAAAAGTTTGCATTTCCATTGCTTTGAATGTTATAAAAACAGGTTATAACACAAACTGTACGCTACAGATAACAGTAAAGTTGTGCTATTCTATAAAGTGATTTCATCCCCAAAAACTCATAAAAATTGCACATGTCTCCTTGTTATAGTGGGTTGATAAATAATTTATTACAAAACTACAATGAACGTTGAAGTGAATACCTGAAGCGCATGTCTACAATTTTAATGAAGTAAATCTTCCTCTGTCAGAGTGCGTAACATTTTCATCTGCGGAAAAACGGTTGTTTTTCACGTTTTTCAATGCTTTTTAAAGTGGATTAAGGAAAAAGTGAAGTACATTTACGTGCAGCCGCATTTAATATTTATTTTATTACGAATTGCACAATTACCTATGGATATTCAAATGAGTTTTTTAAATATATATTTTTTTTATTGAATTATTAGAATATAATATATCATTTTAATTGATCAATTATTTTACTTTGATAGTACGTATATCACTGCTACAAAATAAAATGTACTAAAGGATATAATATTCTGGATAAAGGATATAATAGTCTGTTTTATTTGCCGTAACTTTATCAAAAATATTAATGAATAAAAAATTTAAGAAATAAATCCAATAATATGTTTAAAAAATATTAAATAACTTTATAATAAATAAATTATTACACTAATAAATTAACACCACAAGAGATTACTAGTGTTCAGTAATTATCTATTGTTTATTATTTTTTTTGAAACAATCTACAACTTGCGTGTAAATTTATTATTTTTTTAAAAAAATATACTAAAATATTAAATTAATACATTTTTAGTGTAACTTAGATATACAATCCAAAAAAAGTAAAGGAAAAATAATTATAAGAAGCTTTAATTGAGTTGTATGTTGTAAAGATAATTATTTTTTTCTGAAAATAGTTATCCTCAGTGCTAAATTTTGTTATATATATATATATATATATATATATATATATATATATATATATATATTTATATATATTACGTTGACAGAAAAATCATATCGGAATTTTTGCAATAAAAGTCGCTAGTCTATTTTTTTATAATAGAAGCATTATTCGCATCCATATAATGTTTATACCATTTCACAGATGACACTTCCCCTTCTTAAGTAATTTAGTTAAGTCTTATAGATTTTATAACAAGTTGAAGATGAAAGATTAAACTGTGCTTTTTCGCCATATTTTACTGTTTTATTTCTGTAAAGGGAAGAACGTACGGCAAGCTTGTGATAAGTTTCGTAAAGTTTATGGGATCATGCCCTACAAGAACGTTAGTGCCAACGATGGTTCGCAAAATTCCGTGCTGTTGATTTTGATGTTAACGACTCTCCTCGTTCATGAAGGACAATCGAGGTTGATGATGACATAATAAAGGCATTTATCGAGTCAAACCCGCGTTACACGACACATGAAATTGCAGAAACATTAAATATTCATCATTCCAGCGTTCACGATCATTTGACAAATCTGGGATACATAAGTAAGCTCAGCATTTGGGTTCCTTATGAACTCAAAGAAGTTCATTTGACTGCGCATATAAACATCTGCGATATGCTCATTAAACGTGAAAAAAGCGTTCGATCTTGGTCCAAATCCAATGATTCAGCTAAAACAGATATTTATCAAAGGAAAATGATGCTCTCAATTTGGTAAGATTATAAGAGTGTCGTGTATTTCGAGCTCTTGCTAACGAATGAAACAATCAATTCTGATGTACTGTCGTAAATTTGACAAGTTGAACGAATCCATCATCCAGAAGCGCCTATAAATCGTTAATCGTAGAGAAGTAGTGTTCCAACATGACAACACGAGACCACACACAAGTTTCGTTACCCGTCAAAAACTATTGGAACTTGGATGGGATGTATTGCCACACCCAGCGTACTTGCTTGACCTTGCGCCGTCAGACTTTCACATGTTCGGTCTTTGCAAAACTCCTTGCATGGTAAACCGTTCAATTCCGATGAGGCTATAAAACAGCACCTTATCCAGTTTTTTTGCTGATAAAGTCAGATTTTATCTACGAATGTGGAATTATGAAGCTCACCGAATGATGGCAAAAGGTCATCGAACAAAATGGCAATTATTGATTAAACTTTGTACCTTATATAAATAAATGACATTTGAAAAACATAGTTAAAATGCGTCATGTCTTTTCTAACCACTAATATTTATGTATATAATAAAAAATCATACTATAACTTATTAATACGTTTTTCAGTTATTAATAATTTAGATATGATTACAAACAGTTCATAAGACAATTTAAGTTCGAAATTATGTAGTTATATATATTAATTAAAATACTTTAGAAAGACTCTAAATCTTTTTTTCTAGCTTCAAAGATTGTATTGAATAAGACATGAAAATTAAAAAAAATCGTAATCAGTATTTATATATTTTTTCCAAAAATGTGATTATAAATTTATTATAAGCTAATATGGTATCAAAAGTAATATTAGGTTGGCAAGTATCTCCCTTCCGCTTTTTTTTTTGTACATAGCTGCGAAATTCAAAAGACCAGAAGGCGGAAGGGAGATATTTGCCAACCTAATATTTAATTTTGTAATATATTAAGAAAAATATTATTTTATTCTAATATTTCCTAAAATACTATTACAATTTTTTTGTGAACTCATAATTAAACTAGTAATATTTTCTGAAAAATTGAAAAATAATTCTAATTTCATGATTTAAAATATAAATAGATGAAAGCTATTATGTATGTATGTATGTATGTATATATATATATATATATATATATATATATATATATATATATATATATATATATATATATATATATATATATATATATATATATATATATATATATATATATATATATATATATACATATATATGTATGTGTGTGTGTGTGTTTATGTGTATAAGTATGTTTTCATTTTGATTAATTGCAATATCAATTATTGTACGTACGTCATTGACCCAAGTAAGTGATTTGTTTAAAACTGTATTATTTTATCGATTTGTTCTTTTTTAAGTTTGATGTTAGTAAATGTGCGTTTCTATTGAATGTGTAATTCCGAAGCTTCGTATGACCTTTTCTGAAATGCTAATAGTAATAATGGGGTCAAAAAGATAATACACACTCAATGATTAATGTACTGTTAACATGCAATCCACTCTTCGGTCCGTAATCAACAATTAATCTTAACTTGTGATTTTCAAGTCTAATATATATATATATATATATATATATATATATATATATATATATATATATATATATATCTTATTTTTTCATAAACTAGATATTTTTATGATTACGTGACTATTTTCATAGTTATTTTAATTAAACTGATGAAGAATTATTGTATATTATAATTAGAGTCAAAGAATTATTTTTTTATGATTTAATGATTTTATTTCGTAACAGATCAATATAAAATTTTACAGAAATTTGAAATTAACAAAAATACATTTCTATAAATTACTTTTTTCATAAATTTAAAATGCAACATTTAATTTTCTTTAGTATTATTTTTTATTTTATTTCTTAATATTATATATACATATATATATATATATATATATATATATATATATATATATATATAAAGAGAGAAAAAGGAAATAGATGTTTGTATAATTCACGTAAAACATTATAAAATAAATAATTAAATTTATTAGCTATATGCAAACTTCTAATTAAATGGAACTCTAATCCCAAGCTTTGTTAATTTTTATTGATATAAGATTAATGTGTGAAATTCTAAAATAAAACGTAAAACAAATATTCATACAGTATATTACAATATATAAAAACAAAAATTTGTAGAATTAAAACTGTTTGTATATAAATTAATTTGAATCTATTTTATTTTTTTTCTAAAATTTGGGAATTTTTTTTATAATAATTATTTATTATAAAAATATTAAATTAGTTAAAAAAAATCAAATTAATTTCTATCGACTTATTTTTTACTCTTTTCTGTTTTTGTTTTTTTATCAAAAATTATATTAAGTTTCAATTTTAATTTTTTAAAGAATAATAAATTGTCATTTAAATGTGACGCCTTGATTTGTGTTTTATTAAAAAGAAACTATATACATGTTTCCCTGTACATTAAACTATAAACGTGTTTCTTTTAATAAAATACAAATCTAGGCGTAACTTTCAGATGACCCTGTATAACTTACTAATAGTAAAAATACTCAGTTTTAGGAATATACTTTAATTTATAAAAATAAATTGAATAAATATCGATTTATTATATTTTATTTAAAAAATTGTGATTATTTAAGGCTGTTAAAAATTAGAGGAAATTATTATTTGATCATCATTAGATATTTAATTATAATGCTACCAATTTAAAAAGCTTAAAGACTAGAATATATTTTTTAAGCTCAAAATCGTAACCTATTAGTAAATCAGAATCACATATTTACTACATCATATGTAGAAATCATTATTATATATGTCTATTTTCTGTGATAAAAACGAATAAATATCTTGTGATATTTTGAAAAATTTCAATAAAGAAACATAATTTTTAACTAAATTCATTTTATATTTTTTTAATAACTTTTTAATTAAAATATTTTAAATTTCAATGATTATCATTGAATATTTTTGGAGAAATGGAAAATAATATAAATAGTAAAGACAATTACAATGTAATTATTAATTAAAATATTAATTAATTAATAATTAAAATTGAAGTATATTTTAAATTTCACAATTCTATATTATAATTTATATAAATTTTATTCTTATAACATTTTAATAAAAAAACTTTTAAATGCATGAACACAATAAGTTTAAACGTAATTTTATATTCTTTCATTTAGAAAATTTAGGAAATTTGCATGAGTGAATCAAGAATTCAGTTTGAAAAGTGAATGTTTTGATCTCTAACGCAAGTTGGTCTTAATATATATATATATATATATATATATATATATATATATATATATATATATATATATATATATATATATATATATATATATATATATATATATATATATATATATATATATATATATGTAATGTAGTTAACTCTATGTTTAAGTTTAGCAATTTATATTAATAAAACGTTTTAAGGATATTTTCTTATTACTATACAAGTAAGAGATTACACCTCTAACAACACCTTATATAAAATCTCGACAGTGTTAAAATAATCTTGTGTTCTGTAACGACACGTATCAACTTTACGGTACGCTGGAGAAGACATAACAGGGTGACAAATAGAGCAATTTCAACGTAAAACGCTTCCCAGTGCCAATCTGCTTGTGTATGCAAAAACAATATGTAGCATTTATTCGTTATACAAAAGCTTGATAGTCAATATATAAGTTGTATAATAGTGTCTAAACGTGATTATTTCTTTGTTACAATTATTAATATTGTTGTTAATGGCATATTTCATTCTCATCATTTTAAAGGTATAATAGGTAGATATTTTGTAAATTTTTTTTGAGTTTTAATTAAAATATTAATAACAATTTCTTAATTTATATATAAGGTTGTGATTAGTGAATTGACGAAGTGATTATCTAAACTGAATTCTTGGATTTATTACTAAATTGATTTTTTAAATACTAATAAATTTTCAATTATTACAAAAATTTATTAGTGGAATTAATTACTAGAGAAATATTTTTTAACTTAAAAATAATATTAAAAAAATCTTTTTAGCAATAGTTCATAAAAAAAATTATCATAAAATCTAATATTGTTCTCAAAGTTTCAAATTGTGAATAATATTCATTTCATACCAATAATATTTCATAAAGAAAAATCTAAAAAAGAAATACTAAGTTTTTTCCTTTTTAAATTCCTATAAATTTATTCTTGATTGTATTGTTTATTTAGTATATTAAACAAAAAATGTTAAACAGAAAAAATATTTTTAATAATTACTATTTTAAATTCGAAAAATAAATAATTAAACTATGCCAATTTCAATTCTACAAAATATCAATATTTTGGGGAAAAATCTTTACAATTGTTTAAGCAGAAAAATATATTTTGGATCTCTTATTTAATTTATAAATTTAACATTTTTTTTAATATTTATATTGAGAAAATTAACAAAAATATATTTGGTGCAGTATTTTTTAATTCTTTAAAAATATTTTCTTTTATTTTGTGAATTTTTTTAAATATTTTTCGTATTAAATCATATAATTTATTTTTGATGATTTATTTATTTTCAACTACGAGTAAAATAAATAATAATTGAAACTATACTAATTTAACATTTATACTCGTATCAACATTCTTATATGTATATTATGGAAAAAGCAGGAAAACGTGCAAAAAGTTAATATTTTTTCTATTAAGAGTTTTCATTTCGGAATTCGATAAATTCCTATACAAAAACAATTTAAAAAAAGTATTAATTTTCAATTCCTAATTAAAAACTATATGAAATTTTGATTTATGGTTTAGAACATAGTATAGTAATGAACATTTTTGTAGGACGCAGGTGTATGACAAGAATTAATTATTGAAACAATATTGGACATAGACGAGGTAACAGAAAACATCTGTTAATCAAACGGATGTTATACAAAGCGACCGTTTTATTCAAGACAACTATGCATCACGTTCCGTGAATTAGCTAAAACTGTAGTTATAAGAGTCGGAGGTGTTGAAACAATTCATGATAAATTGAAGTGCACATTTGGTTCCAAAGCTGCTAACCAATGAACAAAAGGAATCAGCTCTCAGACTATTACAAAAGAGAACGTAGTTTATTCCTACATCAATAGTCAGAGGTGATGAGACATGGGTATATTATTTTATGCTATAACTCGAAACAATAAAATATAAAATAACGATAGCGTATTTTTATTTGACTCGTAAATATTTTTAATCTTTATATAAATCTAAAGCAATAGAAAGTTTATCATATAAAATTATATTGGCTTCAAAAAAAATATAAAATATAGTTCTTATATCTATTTTATTACAAATATTTTTATTAAAGTATTTATTACTATATTGTTATATTTAAAATTATAATAGCAGTCAATAAGTGTTAATAACAATAATGTTCCAATTGATAAACATATATTGAATTAATTAAAAATATTACTATTTTTTAAGTGATAACCAAAATAATAACATTTATCATTGAAAATACGAAAAAGAATTAAAAAGAATAATTTATTAAAATAAACAACTACTGTCTAAACATAGAAATTAAATTTGTATATGTTTTTTACGATCTTATTTAACTTCGCTACATGCGTACTTGCTTAATGGGTTTTCAATGATTTTGCCAGAAAAAAAATATCGTAGCTTTAATTGATTTTACAACATTTCAATTACTTTTTCAAGCATCGATTTTTTACTACTGATGGATGTTTGAATGATTTTGTAAGTTGATTGAAATTAATTCGTTTACTTTTTATCGAACTTCTTTTGGTGATTTCCAAGTTATCTTTAATTTTTTCAATTTCTATCATCTATGAAAATACTTTTAATGAGTTTATTTATTTCTGTTTATTCATATCATTTTTTATATTTTTTAAAGTAAATAAATAAAATACATTTATTATTTTAAATAGATTTTAAAAGGACACAATAAATTGATATATAATTAATACATGTCAATTTATATTTTGGATTGATCTTGTAATTTGAATAGATGAAATAATTTATAATTTGAACTTTTGACCTATTCCTATTCAATAGTTTCATTTGTAACTATGCATTAGTGCTCAATGTAATACAATATAACATACAATCAGTTTTACATCTTCCGTAGCAACTCCTAATAAAGTTCGAAATTGTTAGTGTAGTTAAAGTTGTGAAATATACAATAGTTAATACTCTATAATTAATAGTTTGTAAATGAACAATGTAGACGAGATCAGTTTATTCGATATCTAAACATGTATTTGTAGAGTACTAACAAACAGTACTAGAATTTATTTGTTGTTTTGGAATTGTGGCTGATTCACTTTAACACAAATGAATTTTGATCCTAACATCACAATAGTTATAAAGTGTTCAATAATCACTTATTGTTCACTAATTATTTATGAATATGTTATTTATAAATATAATTTTAATAGAAAGGCTTTGATGATAATGGTGTCGCCATCGAAATGCATCAGCCGACATATTTATAAATAATAAGTGAGTAATAAGTGATTATTGAACACTTTATAATTATTGTGGTGTTGAGGTTAAAATTAATTTGTGTTAATCTGGAATTTATGTTTTATATTTTCATTAATATATGTGTTTATTTATATAAACAAATTTGATAAGAAGAATTTCATATTTTTACACAATAATAATGTATATTTCTCTTGAATGTTACAATTATTAGATTTTATTTATTTATTCTTTATTAATAATACCATCTTATAGTGTAAATATTTTTTTGTAGATTTATATAGGTGCGTGTAAATAGATAAAAACTATATAAAAATGCATTCATTTCAGTTGAAATGAAAACCAATCAATTATCATTATCTGTACACAATTTACATTCATAAGTAATGAAAAATAAATCAATTATAACCGTAAGATATGATTAATTGAAAATTAATTATAGAGTTCGGATTCATAAATCATGAGAAATGAAGTAATTACAACATCGAGAAAAAAAGTGTATATATTAAGTCAGCTTGGCAACAGGAGCATTCAGTTACTACCTGCTGTGCAGATAGAATTTTCAATTCAGTGGCAAACGGGGGCTTTTAAATAATGAAATGATTAAATTTACTGGGATTAGTTAAACAGACGAGTAGGTTGAATTTCATCGGTTCTCTTCTACAATACAAATTTAATTTGATTTCAATATGCTGAAAATTGTAGAATATTATAATTATAAGTACTATATATTGAAACATGTATACGAAGTTATTGTAGTATATTATTAAGTTTATAATAAATTAAATATCATAACAGCAATATATATATTCGTGTATGAGTTGAGAAAATATTGACAATGCACGAAAATGAGTTTACATTCATGTTAAACATTATATCAATAAGATTAGGTCTACATAGTGTTTATTTTATTAATCTACCGTTGAAAATTTACAATTATATGAAGATATAAGCTAAATCAAAAAACATCTAGCCTAAATCATTTTATCGTATTCTCACTTAAAAAATATTTTATTTTGTTAACAACTCAAATTTTATTATAACATATTTTTTCCATTTTTGAAAAGTTTGTTTCTTTATTATCTTTTATATATATATATATATATATATATATATATATATATATATATATGTATATATATATATATATATGTATGTGTGTATGTTTATATATGACATAGAAGAAACATATTGACATCTGTTTTAGTAGAAGTATTTAAGACATTAAGCTAGGAATCTGAAAAAATAAAAATAAATAGAGAGATACTTAGTTACTTAAAATTTGCTGTTAATACTACTATTTTCTCGACAAGCCTATATAAACTCGAAAAAATAATAGAATTCGGTAAACAAATTTTATAGGTAGGTGTTATGATAAATCTAGACAAGACAAAAGTGATGTTTAATGAATTTTTGAGCTAAATGATAATCGAATTAAAAGAAAAACAAATATAACAAGTTTGAAAGTATGTATATTTTGGATAACTTATTAACTCATTAACATTAAAGGCACATTTGTAGATGAAGTAAACAGAAGAATAAAAATGGGATGGCGTTACTTTCGACGAAATTCGCGTATTATGAAGTCGGATATTCTTCTATGTTTAAAGAGAAAAGTTTTTGATCAATGCATTCTACTTGTTTTCACTTAGAAAAATATGGATCTTGAATACCAGAATAAATCAGCGGCTTCGAATAACACCAAGAAACATGGAAAGATTAATGTTGAAAATAACAAAAAAAGAAAGGAAGAAAAAACACAAGTTATGGATGTTATATAAAAGTGAAAAGTTTGAAATGGAGATGAACTGATTACATAATAAGAAGAGAAGAACATGGATTGGACAAGGGAAGTTATTGATTATAATATCTAGATATATAAGAAGGCCCAGAAAGAGATACTCATGGATAGATGGGACAACAAAATAAGAAAATTCGTCGTAGTGGCCTTTAAGAAGAAAGCATTGAATTGGTTAAAGTGGAAAATTTTAGAAAAGACCTTCATCCAGAATTATATTAAAAGGATTTAAATATGTATATATATATATATATATATATATATATATATATATATATATGTATGTATGTATGTATAACTGTTACATAATAAAAATCGTGTTATTTTTTACGAAAAAATTGAATTTCTAAATTATATATATTTCATTTCAAAATATATTTATTTAGAAGAAATCAACTCACAACAATTTGAAGCATTTAAAAGAAATTGTTGCTAATGAAGATAATTAATTGATTTACTCGTACGCATTCATAGTTATGTTTAAAATATGTATTCTTATTTACTTTTGGTTTTCGATCCGAATTTTGAGATATTTAAAACGTTTGATTGTATATTTTAATATTGTCATAATTTAGAGTTTTTAATTATATAAACTAATTCCTTTTTATTTTTAAAGTAATTCTATTAATAATAACAATAACAGTACGCTTGTTATGATTTCAAGTTCAATGACAAAGGTTCTAATTTTAAAATTTACTAATTGTTACTGCTTTTTAATTTGGTTTTAAAAGTTTTTACTAACAAAGGTGATTTGATAGTATTGAAATAAAGAGAATTTCAGTTCAAGTAACTCTATGAAAGACTGAAATTTCACTATTTTTTTAAGTTTTCAGATTTAATTTCTTTATGTGTGTTAATTTCTGTCAGAGAAAGACAAAGAAACTAATTTGTAATTATAATCATTTTAGGATCAATTCTTCATAAAAGATTTTTTACTCGAGCTTATTTAAAATTTCATTATGACTATTTACATAATAAGTATAGTTTTTCTCTAAATTCATTTTATGTATCATGTTTTTAATATTTAACATAGATTTCGTACACTTCCTAAATACTTACCCAAGTCATATAGAATTTTTCTTAGACTATACTACTGCATCTTTATTTGATATTTTTATAAAGATTAGATTTTTATACAATTTTCTTAAAACATATGAAATATATTTATCTCATAAAAGGATGATTGTAATTTGATCTCGAAATAATTATATGAATCAGATGCTAAAATTTCTACTTCTTTGGCACAATTAGATGAATAGATAACATTTTCTCTCTTAGTAATCCAAGTAAAAGTTCTTTCAGAAAGACTCAAATCTATACTGATAAATTTTATTCAATTAATATTTTTTCTGTTTTTAATTGTATTAAGAATTATAATTGTTGACTCTTAAAAAATGTTTATAAATTATTATTATAATTTAACTGTTTTGAAATATAAATATTTTCTCTCATTTTATTTGTTTGTAGTTATATTTAAGATTTACTAAAATTACTTGTGATAAGTTACTACACCTAAAGGATATTAAAAAAAAACAAATAACATTATAAATAAATATATTCCATAGATGTTTTTTAATATAACTGTAAATGATACCAAATTCAAATTGTTGTAAATAAAAATAAGGTAATAGACTTAAAAAGATAAAATCCTTTTTCAACAAATTTCAGAAACGAAATTTTCATTTTAAGGTTTAGAAATATACAGATTGGTCGAATGTAGTTCGATAATGAACTAAAAGTACGGATAAAAGCTAATCCAAGAGCAATTACATCTCACAATATTACGTATCAAACTGAATATAAGCTAAAAGAATTTACAATTACTTTGAAAATCTTGGGTAGGTTGAAAAGAATAATGTTTACATTCCGAACGAGTTATTCTTAAAATACGAATAGAAAGTAATGTATAAAAATAATTTTAGTTATGTAATTTTTATAAACATATAAAAATATTTTTATTTTCTTATTTTTTTTATTTATTGGCTACACATTTTAATTTTTGTGCAGATGTATTTTTATATTATCGACTTTTATAATATAAAAACTAATAAAATATCAAAAAAATAAAATTTAACTAAACTAAATATAATACTTATTAATAAATAATATTTTGTTCATATATTACAAAACTTTTTTTTTTAAAAAAATATGAAAGAAAAAAATCGAATATTACTGCCTACGACTGTAACTTTGAAAATTTGACAAAAAATATAAAAGTAAAACTTTTCTTATAAACATCTGTTATAATATAATATGAAGAAATGATGTTTTGTTATTATGCACAAACACAATTGCTGACTATGACGATTTCAAAGTGTTAAGCTCTTTTCGAGTTTTATGTTCCTACAAAATACAAAAGATGTTCTATCGAGTTGAGTGGGCCTTTTTTAACAATACGTTCGAAAAATGTAACAATACATGTTTGTTATTGGACGATATGAGGGTTGTCGTGTTTGGAAAACAATATTTAATATCAGCTTTCGTTTTATATTGTGTTTACTTGAGATTTTCCCAAAACTTATTTTTCTTTCGTTCATCGTATGAATTTGTTATATATTTGATTTAACTTTTAGTCAATAATAGATTGATTTATTTACATTTTGTTAAAATTACTTACATTGCTCTAGATAAATATTTTTATTCACATTTTTAAGATGTTTCAACTAATACACAATTTTTTCAAAAAATAATTTTTGTTCATTAACTTTTTATTTTTAATCATATAGAGATTAATTAAAACTACTGTTTATATAGTATTGTATTTTTGTCTTCTGGTATTTACCATTGGGTTTCTGTCCATATATTAATTAATGTATTTCATAGTAATTAATTTTGATATTGCTGTCATTTTCAGGCTAGTCTTTCAATCAATTATAGTAAAATGTACAGCAGTACTCCAACGGTTAATTAACGATTAGGTAGTTAGTAACAAAGCAAAAATAATTAAATAAATTTATTTTAAAAATATTTAGCTTTTTTAAGATAACATAAAAATTATTTATAATATATTTTTATAAATAATTTCAACAAAATTACATTAATGGTTTATTATTAATGTAATAAAATTTTATAAGTGATGTAAAAAGCTGTATCTCAAAAAATTAAGATGAAGTAATTATTAAATTACAGATAAAAAAATAAGCTATATATTTGAAGATTTTATACATTTTATTGCTTAGGGTTGAATTTTTAAGTTTATTGGTTTAATTTCTAGATTTGTTTATATAATAACTAAAAATGATTATAAAATAAATATCGATTAAAAAACTCGAAGGTGAATGAACCAATATTTTTTTAATATACGAGGTGTGATCAAAAAATAAGGTGAATTTTTATTTTTTTCAAAGAATATTTATTTATTCATCAATTTTTATTTTGTCCCCTTCAAAGTAATCCCCCTCGGATATAATGCACTTGTGTCAACGCTTTTTCCAATCCTCAAAGCATTTCAAAAAATCATTTTTTGTGATCTTGTTCAGCTCCTTTTTCGATGCCGTCTTTATTTCCTCAATCGTTGCAAAACGCCGTCCTTTCATGGGCCTCTTCAGTTTCGGGAACAAGAAGAAGTCACAGGGGGCCAGGTCTGGGGAATACGGTGTCTGCGGCATCATTAGTGTGTTGGTTTTAGCCAAAAATTCGCGCACAAGCAACGATGTGTGAGCAGGGGCGTTATCATGGTGCAAAAGCCAATTTTTGTTCTTCCACAAATTCGGACGTTTCTGGCGGATTGCTTCGCGCAAATTGCGCATAACTTGCAGGTAATATTTCTTATTTACTGTTCTACCCTGTGGCAAGAATTTATGATGCACCACGCCCCTGCAATCAAAGAAAACTGTAAGCAAAACCTTCACATTTGATCGAACTTGGCGTGCTTTTTTTGGTCTTGGTAATCCGGAATGCCTCCACTGGGACGATTGAGTCTTAGTTTCGACGTCATAACCGTATACCCATGTTTCGTCACCTGTTATGACCCTGTCGAGTAAATCTGGATCGTCGTTGACGTCATTCAATAGCTCTTGGGCGATGCTCATGCGACGGTTCTTTTGGTCGAAATTGAGCAATTTCGGAACAAACTTCGCTGACACACGTCTCATGTCTAAAACACCGTTAAAATTGATTGGCACGAACAAAACGAGATGCCAATATCATCAGCAATTTCTCTAATGGTAATTCGACGATTCCCCAACACTATTTTCTTCACTTCTTCAACGTTCTCATCAGTTGTTGACGTGCTGGGGCGTCCAGAACGAGGTTCGTCGTTGGTGTCTTCTCGGCCTTCTTGGAAGAGTTTATACCACATGTAAACATTTTTTTTGCTTAAAGTAGACTCATCGTATGCCACTTTCAACATTTCAAGTGTTTTGGAGCACTTGATTCCATTTTTCACACAAAATTTAATGCAAACTCTTTGATCCATGATTTTTGACAGCGGAAAATCGTGGAGCCTGCAAAACACTTCTAACTTTTATGCCTCTCACCAACAAACTAAACATGCTACATAGCTGAAATTTGGAACATATATTCGAGACGAGTGTACCAACATAACCAAATAAAAAAATCGAAGATCGAACGGATGTAGCCCGCTAAATTTCAAAATTCACCTTACTTTTTGATCACCCTCGTATATATATATATATATACATATATATACGAGGGATGTTTGATAAGTCCGTGTAATTTCCGAAAGATGCATCACTGGTGCATATTGAGGTTATTTTTAATTAGCAGCACCTCTTGGAAGAACACACATCAAGTTTCAGCCATATCGGTTTATTCCTTTGTGTTTGACAATCATTGGAATCAAAGAAATCGAGTGATTGTCAAATAATGGACGAAAAAGAATTTCGCGTGTTGATTAAACACTACTTCATTAAAGGCAAAACGCCTCAGGAGACTAAACAGAAGCTTGATAAACATTATGGTGACTCTGCACCTTTGATTAGTGCGGTTTATAAGTGGTTTCAAAATTTTCGGAGTGGCCATATGAGCACAAGAGACGCTGAACGTTCTGGACGTCCTGTTGAGGTCACCACTTCAAAAATCATTGATAAAATCCATGATATGATGATGGATGACAGAAGAGTGAAAGTGCGTGAGATTACTAGTGCTGTAGGCATCTCGTGTGAACGGGTACATAATATTTTGCACCGACATTTGGACATGAAAAAGCTATCCGCCAGGTGGGTGCCGCGATCGACCAAAAACGAGGTCGTGTGAAGTGTTGCAAGAACGGTTTGCAGCTGTTTCAGCGAAATCCGCAGGACTTTAAGCGTCGTTTCATCACTGTAGATGAAACATGGATACATCACTACACTCCTGAGACCAAAGAGCAGTCTAAACAATGGGTTATCAAGGGGGAATCTGCTCCGAAAAAAGCGAAGACAATTCCTTCGGCCGGGAAGGTTATGGTGACTGTCTTTTGGGATTCGCAAGGAATAATCTTTATCGACTATTTGGAAAAGGGTAAAACCATTACAGGTGCATATTATTTATTGTTATTGGATCGTTTGAAAACCGAGTTGCAAGAAAAACGTCCCCGATTAGCCCTCAAAAAAGTCCTCTTTCATCACGACAACGCACCAGCTCACACCTCAGCAGTTGTGGCCGCAAAACTAATGGAAATAGGGTTCCAAATCGTTTCACATCCCCCCTATTCTCCAGACTTGGCTCCATCGGACTATTATTTGTTCCCTAATATGAAGAAATGGCTCGCGGGAAAAAGATTTTATTCGAACGAGAAGGTGATTGCAGGAACGAATGACTATTTTACAGACTTGGACAAATCCTATTATTCGGAAGGGATCAACAAACTAGAGCAGCGTTGGATGAAGTGTATAAGCCTAAAAGGAGACTATGTTGAAAAATAAAAACGATTTATTCAAAAAAATGAAGCAGTTTTTATTTTTACACGGACTTATCAAACAGCCTCGTATAAATAAATGAAATAATCTATTATATCATAACAGTTTAAAACGATTATTTAAAAAATAGGATATGATACTAAATATTAATTTTAGATTATTTATATATATATATATATATATATATATATATATATATATATATATTCTGTAATATATAGTATGATATATTTAAAAGTAGGAATATTTTATCGATTTTGTTTAGACGAAGTGTTGTACATTTTTTATTGATTATTTTATTAATGCAAAATAATTAATTTATTATATTGAAAAAATTAAATTAATTTTAGCTCAATTTTTTTATTTTAGTATAGATGAATGATAATAAATTAGTGTATTATAAAGTAAGTGCAGTATTGTAATTTAAAATTAATGATGAAAATACATTTACTCAGTAATATTTTAACTAAAGCTTTCTATACTGTTCATATACGAAAAGCTTTAAAATGTTCATTATGCTGTATGTTGTTATTTATTGAAGTTATTTAGCAAGACCATTGTCAGTTCGACGTTACCAATGAATATCGTGCCACTAATTTCGTACTAAAAACACGTGCCTACGAATAATTAGAAAACGTGGTTAAATTAAAAATTCAATTTTATTAATTCCAGTTGTCCACACTTAACGTGAAAATTACTTTCCGTGACAGTAATAGAAGAGCCACTTCTTGCTAAAGTCTATTAAATGAATCAGTATAAATACTTTTCGCACAAAAAAAACAAAACAATAAGATTAAAACAAAAAATGTAGATAAAGTAAGACTTATTCGTTGTACGTGCAAATAGAACACAATAGCTTTTTTCATTGTTCCAATTCCATTCATAGATGTGTCGTGCATGCAAGTCAGCATAAAACAAAACATAAAACTCATAATACGGTCATTGGTTTGTTTTCTATTCATTGACGTAGGTTTTGAATCTTAATATGTGATATATTTTAATGCCGGTATTATGGAAAAGTTAAAGTCTTAGACCTATTTTAATATAGCTTTATTATTGTGACATTTCGAAATGTCAGTGGAGCAATGAATTTTCAAAAGGTGTAAAAAAATTTATAACTATTGTAACACAAATGAATTTTCACCCCAACACCACAATAATTTAAAGTGTTCAATAATCACTTATTGTTCACTTGTTTTTTATAATTATATAATTTATAATTATATCGGCTGATGCATTTCGATGGCGATGCCATCATCGTCAGAGCCTTTCTGTTAAAATCTAGACTAACTTTTTAATATATACCTATACTAATTCGTGTTTTGTGTCCTTATTCAATCCATCTACAACTGGGGGTTGTATCTTTCTTTTCGTCATCTGGTCTGCAAGCATGAAGTGCTTTACTTTATTTATTGTCTGTGCAAAATGTTTTTTTTCTTAGATTTTGCGACCTTTTTTGATGACATGAATTGATTTATTTATTACTTGTGACGGTACTTGAAAATTTTAACCATTTGTAAGGTCTGTTCTAGATGAATCGAATATCTGCATGCGTTAGTTTTATGACTTTTTTTTTAATTTATTTTTTTAAAAAAACACCACATCTTTCAGAACAGTAATAGACAATAAGCAAATCAATGTAAAAATTTCATATTATCCAAAATACACAAGAGGGCTATCCAAAACATTAAAAAAGGTAGACTACAGAATAATCTACACAGCGAACAATAGCTTAAAGAATATACTAGGAAACCCAAAAGATCCTCTTGATATGGAAGGAAAATCTGGGATTTATAAAATAAATTGCGAAGATTGTGAAAAATATTATATAGGACAAACCAAAAGGGCGATCGGCATCAGATTTAAAGAACACAAAGCTGATGTACGATACCATAGAATAGAAAAATCTAGTGTGGCAACACACATGCTTGAAAACGGACACAGTTTAGGGAAATTAGAATTAATTAAACATATAACCGATAAAAGAGACCTAGACTGCCAAGAGAGCATGGAAATTTACAAAAACAAATCGCGTGTAATGAACTCGGATAATGGTCCAATAAACTCGAGCTTGTTTTCCCTTTTGCATTATCGTAAATAATATTTGATTTAAAAAAACGCAACTAGAATATATGCATGACACTAGTTTAATATAATAAATATAGATATAGAAAAAATACTAACATATTTTTAAAAAAAATAAATCACAAAACTAACGCATGCAGATATTCGATTCATCTAGAACAGACCTTACAAATGGTTAAAATTTTCAAGTACCGTCACAAGTAATAAATAAATCAATTCATGTCATCAAAAAAGGTCGCAAAATCTAAGAAAAAAAACATTTTGCAAAGACAATAAATAAAGTAAAGCACTTCATGCTTGCAGACCAGATGACGAAAAGAAAGATACAACCTCCAGTTGTAGATGGATTGAATAAGGACACAAAACACGAATTAGTATAGGTATATATTAAAAAGTTAGTCTAGATTTTAACAGAATGGCTCTGACGATGATGGCATCGCCATCGAAATGCATCAGCCGATATAATTATAAATTATATAATTATAAAAAACAAGTGAACAATAAGTGATTATTGAACACTTTAAATTATTGTGGTGTTGGGGTGAAAATTCATTTGTGTAAAGTGAATCAGCCACAGTTCCAAAACAATTAATATTGTAACACATTTATTTTATACGTCTAATTCAAATTTGCTTTATATTTTAATTATATATATATATATATATATATATATATATATATATATATATCATATTTTTGTTCATTTAAATAAAATGATAATAAAAAATCTTTCTGTTTTATCAATATATTTGATTTTATGTTTGAAATAGCATTTCAATTTATGATGAATAAAATCGTTTACATGCCAATAAAAATTTATTTACATCCAAAATATGTCTTTAATCTT
>CP092092.1:13177500-13190000 GCA_029203775.1 Neoneuromus ignobilis
CACTTTAGAATTAAAAAGCGATATGGAGTGTGTTATATGTTATGGAAGTGTGTAATGTGTTATATGTTATGGAAGTGTGAAACATGTTATTTGTGTGCATAGTTGCATAAATGCTATGACATCATTTTAATTTTGAATATTAAGTTCAATTCATTTCAGTTATAAGTAGATTATTACTTTAATAAAAATGTGTAATAATTTTATAATTTCAAAAATAATGAGAGTATTTTTCAACCATTTTTTGAATTAATTATATTTTGATACGCTCATTATTAAAAATCAAATACATTTGGAAGATGTTATTTATAATTATTTATAGTTTTAGTTTACAAAATTCTTAATAATTCAAACAGTAAATGAACTCTAGTATAAGAAAGACTTCTCTTTTAGTAGCTATCTTAGTAAATGTATTTGTATGCATAACCTCGAACGTACAAGAAAGAGAATTTTATTTAGTAAGATAAATGGTGGAAATTGCACCTCACTATAATCCAGGATATATGTCGTATATCAAACATAAAAATTTACTGTCGACAGTAGTAAGGCAAACATGGACTCGAGATGAAACCACTATTGCACAATGATTATCTGTCTAGGTAGTCGCGGAACCGGAACAACGCGAAACTATTACTATACATCCGTCTACTGTCTCGTATCGAACCGTTGGTGAGAGAATAAAGAATATAACAAAGAAATGAAATAAAGATATCTATGTTAGGTCACATATATGTAGTTTACGTCGGAACGACACACGATCTTTGGTGTTGGAATGATCAAATTTGTCACCTTCGTATGAATGTGTTTTATTAAATCAAACATATTACATAATATTACATATATATATATATATATATATATATATATATATAATGATTTCTATTTTGCATGATAACAAGATGTTTATCATTCAAAATAATGAGAAAGACATTGATAGCAAATTATATGAAAATGTAGTAAAACACGTTATTTTTCTTGTAAAGATAATTAATTTGTGATTTTTTTTAAATTTTTTAATTATATCTTTGTAGCTTTTTAAAAAAATATATTATTACTGAATACAATTTTATTGTAAGAACTATTAAATTATAAAGTTTTTTTGTATATTATTACCTATACATTTTTAATTTATTACCTATATACCCTTAAACAAGTTTTATTAAATATCAATTTAAAATATAGCACTGAAATAAATAATTTATTAATGTTTTAAAAAAATATAAATGTCTAAAAAATTAATATTCATTAAATGTACATATTTTACTCGATTTGAGAATTATTTATTTCATTTTTTAAAATTATTTATTCGATTAGAGAATTAACATATATTTAATTATGTTTGTATTGCATTTATATCATATATATATATATATATATATATATATATATATATATATATATATATATATATATATGTATGTATGTATGACATATTTATTTATGATTTCATTAAATTCTTTTACCTACATTTCAGTTATTTTTATATTCTTACATTACAAACACAAATATTAATATTTATCTGTTTAAGAAAGTCAGAAGAGAATACAGGACTTAATTTTTATAAATTCTCATCTTCATTTTTTCTTAATATCTTTCTCAAAAAAGAAGTGATTTACATTAATATTTCAGAATTTGATTATTTTGTTCGTAAATTGTTGACAATATGTGTACTTGTAACTTATTATTAAATAACAAGTTAATATTTTATTTAATTTTTAAATCTAAATCTTCTTCAAAAAATTATCATTTATCTAAATAAATCATTTATCAAGATCTTCATATTTTTATAAAAATATTCAAAAATTACTTACTCTTTAATTGATGATAGAATGGTTATTGAAATGGATATAAATAAACATGTAAACATTATTATATAATAATTAATTACTGAAATCTTTTATAAAATGACGTGATGTCGAAAAAAATATTTTTTTATAAACTAAATTAATAGCAGTCCTAAGTTAATAACAGTAAAGTTGTAACAGTTATATTTCTTGGTAGTAATCGTTATTTATAGTATTTTTTTATATTTAAACCAGATGTTAAAACATAAAAAAAATTGATTCTGAGTCATATTTCATTAATTTTAAAATACAAATTAACTATTTAGAGTAAAGTTTTATTTAAACTTATACTTATAGTAAATTGTTTTAATAATCTTGGACATTTTTTTTAATATCAATTTTCAACAAAAATTCCTAAAAATTGTTATTTTCCACTTATCATTACTGTGTTTATAATTCGTTTAAAAATAAAATATTTTCATAATTTTAGCTACTATATTTTTATCTAATTATTTTTTACTTTATCAAACATTTTTTTTAATGTAGTATACAGTTACTTATCAATTTTTCTTTAACCAACAAACCAGAATAAACAATAAAAATACAACAATTAATAAAAATTAATGAAGCTTATACAAAATGTTATAAAATATTTATAACATAATTGATAATTTGTAGATTAATATATTTTTTATTATTTCACGTTTTCTGTATTAAATTAATCTAATATTATTTTTCTTGCACTTTTATACTCATTTTATAACATTAAAAATGTCTGTGCAAAGAAAAACACAAAATATCTTTATGCATAGATATATGTACTTACAAGAATAATTTACTAACTAGTCACTTATTGTCTGCTTAATAAAAGTTAACTAATGAATTATTAATAATTATTATTATAGACACTTGTAATAATTAATCACGCAGTGTTCGAATAGAAATGCCTAATTTGAAAATTAATAATTTAAGTATTTTTTAATCTATATTACATATTTTTAATATATATATATATATATATATATATATATATATATATATATATATAATAGACATAAATTATTTTATTACTGAATTATTTTTTAAAAAATACCAATAATTAAAAAATATTTATATCTTACTTACTTAATACATCTATGGAAAGATAAAAGTGTATTTTTTAAAAAATATATACTGTCAAAATTATCTCTGTTGATTCAGTTGTTATTTGATAACAAACGGATGTTTTTCAACATTTGATAATAACTTTATGCGGCGACAATAAAAACTGAAAATCATACAAAATGGTTTAGATAAAATCAAAACTGAATAGTTGAAACTTTGAAGTGGATTTTCAAACAGTCAAACTTTTCAAGTGGGATTAAATAAATGACGAGAGAATTCATCGTTTATTTTAGCATCAATAAAGGCTTTCAAAGTACTTTTAATCGTTTTATTGAGATATATATCTGCTTAGAATACAATTATGATAATTATTGTTTGAGAAGTTTCAGTTTTCATCAAGATATCAAATTATCATATCCAACATTATTGATAACATTTTTTTCTAAGA
This sequence comes from Neoneuromus ignobilis, assembly GCA_029203775.1. NCBI lineage: Eukaryota > Metazoa > Arthropoda > Insecta > Megaloptera > Corydalidae > Neoneuromus > Neoneuromus ignobilis. The sequence continues at coordinate 13,180,834 of CP092092.1, forward strand.
TCATAATAAAAATCAAAAAAGTTTGGTCGAAAGAATGTTGTGAATTATTGAAAATAGTTTTATATACGAAAATTAATTTATAATAAATTAAATAATATTTTTTTCAAATATATACAGTAACTTTTCAAAATCAAGATATGTTTTCTAAAATAATTCGATCAGAAAAGAATATTCTAATTATTTTTAGAATTGTTTCTCTTTTAATTCTATTAAATACTCTTCCTTTATTCTTGTAATATTCAGTTAAAATATTGTAGTATATCATTTTCATTACATTATAAGATATAATGATATTTAATTTAACTTGATATTAAATTTTAAAACAATCAAAGCAAATTGAATTAAAATTTTAAAAAAATATTATTTCATGCAATAACATAACATATGATTATGAAGACAAAGATTTTTTCGAAACAGTTTAATTGAAAGAATATATTTAAAAAAAATATTTAATTTGAAATTTTATTTTAAATAATATTGAAATATTTTTAATTTTTTAATAACGTGAATCAAATTATAACATAAATACAAAATAATAAAAAATTTCATACATTGTTTAAACAATATGGTCTACGTAGTTTTTTTAAAAAAATCATGATTACAGTAATTTTTAAACTTCTAAATGATCATTTCAATAAGAAGACATGCTTAATAGTTACTAATTATGCGTTGTTACTTTCTTAAATTTACCTTGTTTTGAAAAAGTAATATTTTTATGTAATTATGTGTTTATATATATATATATATATATATATATATATATATATATATACACACACATATATACATACATATGTACATACGTATGTACATACATAAATATATCAGTAAACATTTTGGCTACATAGAGTAAATTTTTAATAAAAAATATATTAAAGTAAATGATAAACTGAAAAAATATATAAGAAAAGTTAAATTAATGAAATTAAGAAAAGTTTTAAAAGATCAACATACTTTATTTACTTAGTTTCGAGATACGCAGAGGCTTCATTCAAGTTATGTAATTAGTGAAATTCTTAGCAAGATGTTTGAACTCATTTTCGGATAGAGTTATAAAATATATATCCGTATTAATGCTTACTATTTTTTATTAAATAAAACATTTTAAAATACTTTGAATTTGATGAAATGAATAAAAAAATATTTATTTTTTAATTTGTATTTTTAATGTAAATGATTTTTTTTTTAAATATTTTTAACTGATATGATAATTTTCATACCGTATCTAAAAAAATATCTTAAAAGCAGATATTCAAAGGTAAATAGAGAAAAGTATACTTCTTATTTCGTCTCTTTTAATGCCGCCACTTACCCTAGATAAAATACTTTCTACCGCCATTCAATCTGCCACCCTCTCACTCAAGTAGTAAGTATTGAACGTTCAGAGCTCGTTCGTCGATTTTATTGTACACTTTTTCCAATCATGAAATCTACGCCCATAAAGATTCTCTTTATTTTTATGAAGTATACATCGAATATGTTTTTTCGTCTTTTTCTTGTTGATATTGTTTGCAATAATAGCTTCATTCCTGTACGAAAAATTGGCTCTATTGAGATGTAAATGTAATCAAAAAGTTGTTTAACAGATTGTGCCAGCTTTTTGTTTCGACGTTCGACGAAATAACTTTTAGAATAAGATGAAGTTTAAAAGCGGATAGTTTCGTATTGTTTTCTCATATTTTTTATGGACATAAATTATTCATACATGTTTAATAAACAATTTATGGAAAATTCAATGACTGAAATTATACAATAATAGATTTATATACAGTGTTAAATATTACATTGAGTTTACTAAAAGTATAAATATATAAAGGAAAAATGTATAAAGAGAAAAATAAATATAATATTTGTTTCATTATAAAATATCATATTTATCAAAATAATTAATTTATTAAACAGTAATTATTTTTCGTCATTATGTTAGTTTAATAAGAATGATTTCTTTAAAGCAAGAAATATTGTATCAAAAAATGTAAATGTATATATATATATATATATATATATATATATATATATATATACGAGTATATATATATATACACTATATATATATATATATATATATATATATATATATATATATATATGTGTGTGTGTGTGTGTTATTTTATAGGTGTTACTTTAAATTAACTCCCTATCGAAAGTTATATCAAACCTAAAAAAACACTCTTCATCATACTTTTATATATACTATATATATATATATATATATATATATATATATATATATATATATATATATATATATATACTATATATATATATATATTTCATATATATATATATATATATATATATATATATATATATATATATATATATATATATATATATATATATATATATATATATATATATATATATATATATATATATATATATATATATATATATATATTATATATGAGTGTGTATGTGTGTGCTTTATACGTCGTGTATTTTCTGTTCCAATTTAAAAAACATCAAACTTTATAAAAGATGTAAAGAATTTATTCAAGTATTTATGAATTTCTTTTTGCAACATCAAACGTTATCTAATTTTTCTGATTATACTTTTAAGTAGTTCATATTTTTTTTGAATACTTTCAAAGAAAAATAATAAAAATCTTAAATCAATAATAAAACTTTTTTCAGTTTCTATTAAAATGGTATCTACTCGCATTGGAGTACAAATTATCAACTGCGTTTAAAACTTATCTTTTCAACTAACATTTTTTTTATAATTGATTTCATATATCTGAAATCAAACGAAAATAAATGAGTTTTATATATGTAATATACATATATATATATATATATATATATATATATATATATATATATATATATAACTTTAATTAAAATACTAGCTTAGGTTTTTATCAACAAATAATTGTGACGTTTATTTTAGAATTAAAAATTACAATTAACTATTTCTTTGTCAATTCAATACTCATATGTACAAATAAAATTTTATAAATAAAAGAAAATATTTGATTATATTATAATGAAATTTGAAAATAATATATTTTCGAAAATAATCATACTGTCAATGACTTAATTTGACAATTTTTATTCAAATTATATTAAATAAAGATATTTTTATAAAAAAAGTTTTATATAATAGTTTATTTGTTTCGTTAAACTTTATGCTGTTCGTCAATGTTCCTTTTAAATCAAAACTTTAAAATTATTAAATTATTCACCTATTTATACGAATATATACTTATTCATGTAAACACATTGTATTAATTGAAAACAGTGTTGAATATTAACACCTTTAAGTATTGGAACACATACAACAATTCAGCATATGACAGTTTATGTTTAATTTTAGATTAGAATGTCAAATTTAGACGTGAATATTATTAACAGGAAAGGTCATCAAATAAGTGATACGCACGTTTGTATATATATACATATATATGTGTATGTGTGCGTATACATTTCTATGGTGCTTCCTGGTTAACATAGATTTACATATTTCATAGCTTTACTTATAAATAATATTAGATCAATTTATACGAAAGTTTAAATGTAATTCGATCTATATATAATTGTGGATCTTTCTATATGATTAACCTAATTAAATTAACCTGATCCACTTAAATAGAATATATATAACATTATATATATATATATATATATATATATATATATATATATATATATATATATATATATATATATATATATATATATATATATATATATATATATATATATATATATTTCATAATTTTAATAATACTCGATATGTATTGAAACATTTAATATTCATAGGAATATTAAAATATTGTACAGTATATTGTTAATTAAAAATTCATTTCATTTGCATACATGAAAATGTATAAAATAAACATACAAACTGTGATATACTAAAGGAGTCTATTTCTTAACAAATATTTAATTGAAGATAATAAATGCATTTGAATTGCTTCAAACAAGTTCAAAATGCATTTCTAGTTGTCATGCACTTATTTTCTCGTATTAAAATGTATATACATATATACATAAATACATATATATATATATATATATATATATATATATATATATATATATATATATATATATATGTATGTATATGAAATATGAGAAGTTATGTAAGAAGTACGTTAAATATTATACAATAATTATTTTATATTTACCTTTTATCTGTTGATATATAAATCAATTTATTTATTCAATACAAATACCTGTTATTTAAAATAATTTGTAATAAGAAAATAATCTGTTTATGTCATATTAATACACACTGCATTTAATTTAAATAGACACAGACACATACATACACACACACACACTTTTATATATATATATATATATATATATATATATATATATATATATATATATATATATATATATATATATACATGTATACATCATCATCATAATCATCAGTCTCTCTTTATCATTTGCTAGATGAAGGCATTTTCTAAAAAATTTCACTTTGATAGTTTTCCTTCGAACGCAATCCAATTTCTTCCTCTTCTAGTCCATTTCTCCAAATTTCCTTATACTCTTATATATATATATATATATATATATATATATATATATATATATATATATATATATATATATATATATATATATATATATATAATGCACATGTACAGAAATAATATTTTGTTTCTGAATTATCATCAAACTATGCTTCATTTGATTCATCACTGAGTCTACTACAAAATGAAAACCCACAACTTCCTGTTGCGTGATCTCATTATATTGTGAATCGCGTATAAGAGAAAAAATTCTAATAAACGAGCTCTTCGGTGAAATTAATTAGAGTAGAAAAAGTAATGTTGTTTTAAAAATTGTATATAGTATAGATATATTTCTGTAAATAATAAATATATGGTTTGATTTGTGAATTAAGTTTACTTTTAACAAATAAAAGATATTTTAAAGATATTACTTAATTATTCAAGAAAATAATTTTATATATATATATATATATATATATATATATATATATATATATATATACGCCTACATATATATATAATATAAAATAAAATAAACTATACACATAGGGTTTTTAATAAAACACAAATCTAGGCGTTACAGTTTGTGTTCTAATTAAAATATACTATACACATGTTTCTTTTTAATAAAACACAAATATATATATACCATATATATACATATATATATATATATATATATACATATATATATATATACATATATATACATATATATATATATATATATATATATATATATATACATATATATATATATATATATATATATATATATATATATATTTCTTCTAAATTCACGTAACTGGATTTTATAACATTCGGTTTTTCTTTAAAATGATTTTATATCGACACTAAATATAAATAAACACTGACAGTTTTCCAGTACAACTTGTATAATTATTTTACATAAGACTTGAACTTCTTAATGAAGCTTCTAGAAAAAAATAAAGTCCTTTGAAATCAATTAACTATATTAATATAGTTATATTTATATAGTTTTATTTATAACTATAAACTATATTATAAATAAATTATTAATATAGTTTTATTTATAACTATAAACTATATTAATATAGTTTATAGTTATAAATAAAAAAAACACAAATTTAAACAAATTTTTAAAAAATATTTTGTCACATATGATATAGAGAACATTGAAAAATGTGTATAAATTCAAACAAGAAAAAAATTACAGGAAAACATAGAGATAGATATAATAATAATTCTTGATAAATTACTGAATTTATTAAGAAATTATTAGTCTACTATATATTTAATTTAGTTGAGGTAAAACAAAACATATCACTAGTGAAAATAAAAGAAATTAAAACGAAAATTTAGTTACGAAAACGAATAAATGAGTTTATAGTTTTATTCTATGATCTTGTACTATATGTATATATATATATATATATATATATATACATATATACTTATATATATAGGATTTTCTAATAAGAATATTAGAACTTTGATAGCTGGTTGATAGCTTTGATATTGGCAGCCATGTTTGAATTTTTTTAAGCTCATTTAATTTTTCAACTCAGTATAGTTTGGTAAATTATCATGGTACGTTTAACACTTCCACAGCGCTTAGAAATTGTAAAAAATTCAATAGACTTATTGAAACAAAAGTTTAATTAGTCCTTTATTTCACGAAATAGACCAATCAATTGGCTTCCAAGATCATGTGACCTAACTCCATTGGATTATTTTCTATAGAGTTATGTAAAATAATTGGTTTATGTTAATAAATCATAAACAACAGAAGTATTAAAAATAAACATTGAATGTGTAATATATGAAATTAGACCAAATTATGTGAAGGAGTGAGAAAAATTGGAGTAAGCAAATGCACTATATCAAGCGTAGTCGTAGTGGTTATATGAGTGAAATTGTGTTCTACTATTAATGCCATAGAATATGCTAAAAAAAAATCTTATTTGGGCCACCTATATAAAACACACACACACACACACACACACACACACACATATATATATATATATATATATGTATGTATGTGTGTGCATGTGTGTGTGTGTGTATTTATACTGAAATAATAAAAATAAAACTGTCGAGATATTTTTTTAATGAAAAAGTTAATTTCAAATTCAAATGATGGAAATAAAATTAGTTTTCACTTTGAAGACGATGTCATTTTCGTAGAATTTTCATTATAAGGTTTTCTGTTTCATAGATAATTACTTTTGATATTATTTTCTCTAGTATTTTTTTATAAATTGGAATGTTTTATATTTTAAATTAATTTTATATTTTATCTACAATTATACGTTAATTTGTCGAAGGAAGTTTATAAAAAATGAAATATCGAATAATTTTATTTACAAAAATGCTTAATACGATATATATATATATATATATATATATATACATATATACACACACACTTAAAATTATATAAATATAACTCGTTTATAGTCATTAATTAATTTCATAAATGTAAATAGAAATTAATTTCATAAATTATTATATATTTTATTTCATTTATTATATATTTCGTTATATATATATATATATATATATATATATATATATATATATATATATATATATATATATATATATATATATATAGAAAGCTCTGTCTAATAAGGTCTTCTTAAGTTTCAAAGATGAGTTATTCTACAGAAATGAAATTCACAAATTAGCATCACACTGGGAAGAGGTCATTAATAACGAAGGAAAAATTATATTGTTTAGTAAATATTAATAAATATATTGAAAATGTATACATTTTTTTAATTCAAAAACGGACAGAACTTTCCGGTAGGCCTAATATATATATATATATATATTTCAATTCTTTTATTTCCATAATTTAATTTAAAAGTGTAAAATGGAAAATTTGTATTAATTTTTTTTCTTTAATAATAATAAAGTTAGGAAGAATAAAATTAAAGTATAAGTTGTTAAAACACTTTTAATTGATATACCTTAAATATTACTCGATAATTAAACTAGTGAATAACTATTGTAAAAGCAATTGTATTAGAACACACAAAGGTTGCAATGTTATATCAGAAATGTCGTTTGTATTCCGCAAGACAAGATTTGTGTGCCTCGATGCATTATAACATTGACAGTCAAGATCTACCATTCAAGATCTACCCTTCTTCTAATGAAAAGTGATAGAGTTCGGATAAGATTCAACACCTCGTTCTATTAGTCACTGTTAGTCACTAGTCTAATGAATAACTACCAGACAACGGACTTTGTTATTAGTCTGGACTATACATTAAATGCTCCAACAAATCAGTATTATTCAAATTATTGATTTAATTCTCTATGTACACACACACTTATATATATATATATACATATATAACAGATAAATAATAGAATTTATTGATTAGTTAAAATGGTTTTAAAATATATCAATATATTTGTAAAAAAAATACTTCAGAAAGAGAGCAATGATAATTTATCATTCTTAAATATAAAGATAAATGTGTATATTGAAAAGTATGTTATGTAATTAATTCTGAAATGTTATTGTTAATCTGAATTACACCATTTAGTTATGTATAGATGATACAATATATTACAGATACAACATATTTCTATTTTATGAATACGACATATTATAAAGAATGATATTAGAGAATATTTTGTAAATTTACATAAAAATTGAAAAATACAAAATGAATAAAATAAAAAAATTAAAAAATGATAATTACGAATATATAGGATTAAATTTTAATATTTAAAAATGTTTCAGGTTAGATAATTTATTATTCTATTACTTATTAACAATTCTTTTAACAATTAACAATTTCAAACTAGTTGAAATATTCGTTTTATGATAGAATTATGCTATTATTTGGAATTTTTAAATAATGTTAAAATATATGATTGAATAAAAAACAAATGTAAAAAGTAAGATATCTAATTGAATAAATATATATATTAAATGAAAATATAATACAAAACTTATAATTACATACAAATATATACATATCTAATAATTAAATTAGATATTAACTGCAAATTAAATCGCATTTTCATGAGTTTTTAGCGAAAAAACAGATAGTAAAACATTACGTTCTAATATCAAAAAATATTAAATTAAAAAAGTAAAGGTTCGATTAAGTAAATCGATTAAGCAAATATGTAGTAAAATATAATACAATAGCTTCTGGTGATTAGCATAAGCTAATTTTTCATATTGTAAAATATTTATTTCGAACAGGTTTTATCTAGAGATAGGGGGATAAATAATGAGCTGAACAAAATTAATCTGATCTAATTTATTGCATACTCATTGATCACTGTTGGCAGCTATAACGATCCAAAAATGTACTTATTGCAAATATAATTTAAAGTATTTACTGCAATACGTTTTGTATTCAATTATGTGTTGGTAAATTGGCGATATTTTGCATTTAATATGTGTATTTATGATATTTAATATTTATGTATACATAATTGATATTATTTCTATAATTTCAAATTCCCATATATAAATTTTATGAAATATAATATGTACATATTTGCTGGAAAACGATTTCTTTATATATATATATATATATATATATATATATATATATATATATATATATTCTATAACATTTATTTCATTGCACCGTATTTTAGTTTCTCCTACCATCGATCCATAGTAAACGGCCTTTTATTTCAGTGGAAAAATATGAAACGATATGAATTATG
>CP092092.1:13195000-13225000 GCA_029203775.1 Neoneuromus ignobilis
GGGTCTGAGCATGTTTTTTGTGTAAATACTGTGTCAAGTTGTATAATCAAAATGCACATTAGTAGCAGGTGTTTATGATACTCCTATTTCTCACCGTATCGTTATGTTCATGACCATCTGCACACCTTTTCTATCAGTTATGCGTATCTTCCATCAGCTCTACCACTTGCCATGAAAATCCTTTAATGACTTATACTTGAAATTTTTATATATTAACCACGTGGCTATTTATCGATTCCATTAATAGCAAGAAATGTGGGCGTTTTTATTATTCCGTGATCAATATATAAACGTTTTTATTTCCATGTATATGAACTATATAATTGCTTACAATGAACCTGTCTGCATACTTTGATAGAGTGCTTGAATAAAAACAGAACATCTATTCGTTGTTTGTTTTGACGGATTAAGTTTATTTTGATTCAATAGTTAGTCTATTTATTTTCTTAGCCGTATCGATGAAAGTTTTTAATAAATATTAAAGTTGCTATCTTGTAAAATCTAGTTCGTTAAAACAAAATTTTATTTACAGTTTAGAAGTTATTTTTCTTTAGATATTTTAAATATATTTTTATTCAACGTGATTACTTATAAATGTAAAGACTTATATTATAAAAGTTATTTTGAGTAAAAAATATAAAATGAATTTGTATTATTTATTTACTTACATTAAAAGTAATTTTAAAATTAAAATCATCTTTATCAACTTTAAAAAATGAAAAATAATATAAATTAAATGAGAATATTGAATTTTTAAATGACACCAAAATTGTTACTAATGATATTTTTTCATTGATATTTTTTTTTCATTACAAGAGAAAATATTTCATTTTAAACCTAATATTTTAGTTTAAAAATGTATAAAATCATCTTGGAGAAAATGGAATTAAATTTGTTTAAAATTAAAAAAAAAAAATTATCGATTACAACAAAAATTCAAAATATAATTTTTGAGCTCGAAAAAAAACCAACACAAAAAATCGTTAAATTAATTAGACTAAACATTACATTATTGTTACGAATTTTATTTAATGTATTAATAATTCTTATTTATCAATATTTTAATCTTAGATTTTTACATTTAAAAAATTTAAATGTATTAATATAAAATTATTTTCTTGGAGTTAAATCGGTAAATTGATGATTTGTATCTACATTTTTTTTATTCAAAATAATCCTCATAACAAATCTTCTATTGAGAATCATAATTTTGCAATTTTTGTTAATATTGCATCATATTTTATTACTCTTCATATTTAGAGTAAATTAAAAAAATATTTCTTTAACAATACTGTTTATAAATGTTAAAAATACCGAATATTTCCTTGTTACATTTTTTTTATAAAAAATATTGCTTTAAAAACATAAATATTCAATTAATCATAAGAGTTTACTTCAAAAGAACAATAAAACAGTTCTTTTCTTACAAATTGCCTGACAAAATTTTGATTACCTGTACTCACGACACCGATTCGAATATTTATAATAATATCTTCCAATAAAACAACAATCGATTCTTTTAGAACATTTTAAAATATAAAAACAATAAAGAAGATAAGTTATTTGTTTGTCTAATATTTATGTCATCTTTTTAGTCATCATTCATTTTAAGAACTGTGAAAATCAAGTGAAAGCGAGAACAATTTTTTTTGGCTGTTACTGAAGAGGTTACAGAACTTGATTGATGGGTTTTTATATAGAATTTGTACATTATTTGACAATATCTCGAAGAGAATAGATATAATCTATATATATATATATATATATATATATATATATATATATATATATATATATATATATATATATATATATATGTATGTATGTATGTATATATATATATATATATATATATATATATATATATATATATATATATATATATATATATAATATATTTTATATTAACAAACGTATGCGCATAATATTTTCTTCAGTTCTTTTAGGATGTAAACTGGGGTGGTTGTTTGTTCAATACGTAAACGTAGCTTTGACAAAAAATGTTTGTGTTCATAACACGCTTTTCAACGCGGGATGATAAAATGTATTTTAGCAAGTAAAAATATACAAGAAAATATTACGTGCAGTGAATGATGATTTTTGTACGCTTTATCAATGGATGGTCTTGAAGATAATTCAAATAAAATATATTTATAAGTTATTTCACTATTGAATTTTTAGCCTTTTATATATATATATATATATATATATATATATATATATATATATATATATAGACTGTAGAATAATATTGAAAATTCAATATCCTAAACAAATACGCGTATAGAAAAATACATTATTATTATATTTTTCACATATTTCTGAAATAAAATTTTTTAAAAATAGGAAAAAAGTGTAATAAAAATATAATTTTTCATATCTCTGAATAAATAAGAAATAAATTCATGTTTACACATTTTACAGTAAATCATTAAAAATTTAAATTTTGTTAATTCAACCATTGCAAACATATAGTATGTTATATCTATTCGTAATATTAAATATAACTTTGATTTTTCCATGTATAGAATTTGTATTTTTACTACTCCAGCAACGTACCAAATTTACTTACTTTAATTTGTAATACTTTTTTGACTTCAAAAATAATATTTATTACATTTTATTCAAATATATGTTCCATAAATTTAATTATATTTTTTGCATGATAGTATGTCCAATTAACAAATAGTAGAACATTTTGTTTTAACACAAATGAATTATAACCTCTAATACCACAATATGTTAGAAAGTGTTTAATAATATAACTTATTGCTCACCTTGTTGTTTATAACAAAAATGGGCTAATGTACATTTTTATGGCAATGCTATTATCATCAGAGCCTTTTGTTTTAAAATCTAGATTATAACTATAGGGTGTTTCAATAACAATGTCAGAACTTTGACAACTGGTGGCAGCCATGTTTGAATTTATTTTTAAGTTTATTTTGACATTAAACTAAGTATAGTTCAGCAAATTATCGTGGAACGTTTAACACTTCAACAACGCTTAGAAATTATAAAAACTTATTATAAAAATCAATATTCGGTTCGTAAAACTTATCATGCGTTACGTGAAACACTAAATGAAGAAAATTGCAGAATTCGGAGTGAAAGCAATTCACAAGTCATTGAACAAAGACCACTGTATCCAAAAAAAGTGATTGTCGGTGTGTATTACATGTTGGTGGTATCATTAAACCATATTTTTTTCAAAATGAAGCTGAAAAGCACATTATAGTAAATAAAGTGCGTTACCGAACCATGATTAATGATTTTTGTTCAAAAATAATTGAAAATGATTTGCACGACATGTGGTTTCAGCAAGATAGTGTTACGAGCCATACATCTACGAAAACATTAGACTTATTAAAACAAAAGTTAAATGAGTCCATTATTTCACGAAATGGACCCATCAAATGGCCACCAAAATTATGTGATCTAACTTCATTGAATAATTTTTTGTGGGGTTATGTAAAATCATTGGTTTATGCTGATAAACTACAAATAATAGAAGCATTAAAAATAAACATTGCACGTGTAATTCATGAAATTGTACCACAATTATGTGAAAGAGTGACTAAAAATTATGACAAGCGAAATAGTGGTGGTCATATAAATGAAATTGTGTTCCTTTATTAATGCCATAGAATATTCTTAAAAATAAAATAAATAAATAACTAATTAATTAAATAATTTTTGTTTTATTTCCATTCAAACTTCTGATGCGTTTATTGGAAAACTTAATGTAATATAGTTTAGATTTTATAACAAAAAGGCTCAGATGATGATGGCATCGACATAGAACTGCACATTAGCCCACTGTTGTTATAAATAATAAAGAGGAACAAGTGATTATTATGTGTTGTTGGGGTATAATTCATTTGTGTTAAAGTGAATTTTCCACAGTTTCAAAATAAAAAAAATGTTTTGTTATAATATTAAATATTTAAGATGATATTTTAAATATAAACATCACATTATACAAGTAAATATTTTTAAATAGATGAAAATATTTTATAACACTTTAAAAAATTAGTAGCGTTACAATTTTCTCTTTAAAATAAAACTGTATATACGAGTACAATATTACACAAGTATTGAATTACCACTTTATTTTAAACAGTGCTATAAAAATATTGATTTAAAAACATCCATTTTGAGCTATTTGTTATTGATTTGTAACACTCTGATCTTTTTATATTAAGAAAATCAACAAAAATAACAATGTATGTATTATTTTTAATAACTAAATAACTGAAAAATTTGTGTTGTTTTAATTTATAAATAAATATGTAAAAAGCTGTATTTAAACATAAGTTTATTCTCTAAAAAAAATAAAGTTCAATAATTAATTGAATTTCCCTTCTTCTTAATGACTTAAATTATCTTTTTAATCACTATTAACTAAAGGCAATAATGTGTTATTTTTAATAGAATTCTATGAACACAATATTATTCCAATAAATTCGGCAGTGATTCTTATTTCAGTTTTTTGTATCAAAAATTCCACACAAATTCTCAATTGGATTTAAATCAGGGCTTTGATTCCAAAATCATAAAACCATTTTTTTTGTAGATTTTGTATCGTGAGTGGGGAAATTATCTTCCTGAAGAATAATTTTATCGTCTTCCAAAAATATAACAAATGGTAAAAGAAAGTCGTAAAATATGTTCTGGTGTTAATTTGCTTTTATCATTTTCTGAGGTAAATCGAGGTCATCCAAATTATTTTTTTATCGTCACTAAAAATAACATGTGACCAAAATTCACTTTTCCACATAAATTTTTTGATAAACTTAAATCTTGTCTTTAAATAAAATTTTACTAGATCTGGGTTTCTAAGAATCCTTTGATATTTGAATCTCTCACTCAGAAATACATAAATTATCTGTGAAGAAGAAGTTTCACTATCTGGAATAAATTTCTAGTAATATCATTCTGTTCATAGCATTTGAAAATCTCTTTGGTCGACTTTGTCTGTTTTTCGTTTATAGTATTAACGCCCAAATCTAAAATAAATTCTTATCACATTTTGAAATCAGTTAAGTTCCCGGGTTATTATTTTTCTCTAGATTATTTCTCCTCAAGTTAGAAGTAATAAATAACAGGTATTAATTATTCATAATAGCATTAGTTGTTTACATAAAAACCTGAGGATTAGTATAATTCTTACTATATCATAATAAAACTATGAGAGATTATTATTCAAAGAATTCATCTGATATTTGAAATATAGTTGCAAAATGAAAATAAAATATTCATTTGAATTGACAATTTTTTACAGTTCTGTATATATATATATTATATATATATATATATATATATATATATATATATATAAAATAATTGATAATTAATAGATTTAAAATTATTTAATATTATATTTTTAAAAATAATACAACAAAAACATTTACAAATATGTAAAATTTCTTTTTGTTAATTTAAAAATAAGATATATATATATATATATTTACATTGTTTATAAAAATATATATCCTATCGATTATCGTTTAATAACTTTAATAGTGTTCTTTTAAAAAATCCATTTAGTTTATTAGAATTTATTCACTGAATGCTATAGAAAAGCAATCTAAATTAAGCTTTACATGCATTGTATTGAACATTGTATTTAACCTATTTCATAAATCATTGAGGATACACAGAAACAAAACCTTTCCAGTCTCTCTTTCACTATACATTGGCGCAGGTGGTAACCTAAACGAGTTTAAAATATGGTTAGTTATATTAGATACACGTAATGTTTTTCTATCCGCTTATCTCACCAAAATGTTTTAAAATCATGAATTTTATAATCATTACCCGGATCCGTTTATTAATATGATAATTATGTATATAAGCATATACATGAGCAAAAGATATCTATAATATAAAAATAAATTTATATAAATAAATGAGTATATTCGAAAAACCTCTACTAGAATAATATTTATATGTTTATTTCTTGTAAAAAATTTAATCAGTTTGTAATCTTACGTCTATTGATAATTCATTGTTGTGAAAAAGTTTTTGTTATTTTTTCATAACAAAAAAATATTTTTCTGATAGAACTATAAATGTAAAAAAGTATCTCATATATTTGTTTGTGCAATATAATACAAAATCAATGTTTTGGAGT
The DNA here is from genome assembly GCA_029203775.1 of Neoneuromus ignobilis. Classification (NCBI taxonomy): domain Eukaryota; kingdom Metazoa; phylum Arthropoda; class Insecta; order Megaloptera; family Corydalidae; genus Neoneuromus; species Neoneuromus ignobilis. The sequence continues at coordinate 13,201,137 of CP092092.1, forward strand.
TAATCACCATTTACTATTTTATCTTCTTGTCTCTTGATCGTTTCTGGAGCAATTCTCTTTAATCGATATTTGTCTTCTTTGATGTTTTTTGTTCTAGTTATTCTATTTTGTTTGTTTACTTTTATGTTTGTTAACCTAAAAGAAGTATCAAAACACTTAAACGCCTTTTTTAATATATATATATATATATATATATATATATATATATATATATATATATATATATATATATAGGGTCATCTGAATATGCCGCTTAGATGTCAGAACTGTACAAAGTTTACAAGTCATGTTTTTTTCAAACGACATAATAAGCCTTTTTGTTTTAGTAGAAGGTTACAATTTTAACCAAGGTTAGCTATATTTTGCTGCATTGCATTTAAATTATTCAAAATGACTATGAAAATGAGCGTTTTTTGAAAAATACCTATCGAAAAATATGTATTTTTTATGCAAATAATCGGCTAAATTAATTTTCAATTCAAAGATTAGTGAAAGAATTCGAAGGAACTAGTTGTGTTATTGATAAACCAAAAAGTGGAAGACCAAAAACTATACACACAAATGAAAACATTGTTGCTATAAGTGAAAGTGTTGAAAATGTACCGACAACATCAATTGCACGTTATTTGCAAGAATTGGGCATAGGTTATGGTCCTTTATAGAGATTTCTTTATGGATTTTTTATAAAGGTTTGCATTTACATGGATAAAAAAATCAACTGACCCAGGAATTGGAAAAAAGATTATTTAAAACGTCGTAATTTTGCTAGTTGTATTATTGAACAACGAACAACAAATTCATTGTTTTCAAGCAAAATTATATTTAGTGATGAAGCTCATTTCACAATGGATGGATTCATTAATAAGTAAAATTGTTGTATCTGGGATGATGAAAATTCTTGTGTTATTCATAAAAAATCTCTACACACACAAAAAATCATTCTTTGGTATGAATTTTAGGCAAATGGAATCATTGGACCATTTTTCTTCGAAGATAATGCTGAAAATTCTGTTACTGTGAATTCTGAGTGATACCAATCAATGTTGAGTGACTTTTTATGGCCAGAATTAAATAATAGTGATGTGTCTGAAGTCTATTTCCAGAAAAACGGTGCTACATGCCACACAACTCAAGGAAAAATTCAGTTTTTGCGATTTAAATTTCGTCAACGTGTAATTTCACGGAATGCAGATTTCAATTGGCCTCCAAGATCATGCGATTTAATACCATTTTTGTGTGATTTTTTAAAAAATCGAGTCTTTGTTAAGAAACCACAAACAGTTAGTGACGTAACGAAAAGAATTCGAGTTGCAATTCGTGAAATAAATCCAGCAACATGTCAAAAAGTCACTGAAAATTTCGATATTTGAATTGATGCCTGCAGACGCCATCGAGGTGAACATTTAAACGATATTCTGTTCCACGTATAATTATAATGAATCATACTTTCAATAAAAAAACTGCCTAAAAAAATTCAAATAGTTTGTATTTTATTAAAATGAAACGTTTTTTTGGTGATCATATATATATATATATATATATATATATATATATATATATATATATATATATATATATATATCAAAATGTGACGTTTGTGTTTCTTTTAATAAAACACAAATCTAGGCGTTGCATTTGAATGTATATATATATATATATATATATATATATTAGTTGGCAAATATCTCCCTTCCGCCTTCTGGTCTTTTGTGTTTCATATATATATATATATATATATATATATATATATATATATATATATATATATATATATATAATATAATATATATATTATATAATGCTTATGTAACATAATTATTAATTTAATATATAAAGTTAAAAACGTATTCAATATAAATATATACTTAGTAAAATTTATATTTTTCTATTTTTAACATGTTATTCAATTATTTTAGGAGTTGAACCATTTATTAAAATCGATCAAAAGTATTTAAAAAAATCTAATTCTGAATGAAGATTATATACTACTTTTTAAAAATGTTATTTAAAAAAACATTTTTTTAAATTGTCTTGATACCTATTTTATTTAATTATTTATTAATTCCAAATTAAATATTTATTGTAATATTTTAATTTGTGTACATGCTATTTTAAAAATAATATATTCTAGAAATGATTTTTAAAACAATTAAAATATTATGAAAAAATTTGGATATTTTTTTTATAAAATTATTCTATACGAGATTTGCTGTTTATTTATCCTGCAATAACTAAATATGAAAATGTATATTTTTACACATTTAATTTTGTTATTCAGATGAAAACTCATTCAGCCGACTGACATAAAGTTAATAGGTAACATATATCAGTATTCGTTGACATCAGTCAATCCGATTTTACTATATCTCGGCATTTTCAGTGACCCTTGTAATTAAGCATATATAAATAAAAGCCTCTAAAACATACACAGTATATCAATTTGGGGTGATTATCCTTTCGGATGCTTCATAAACTAATAAGTACGATACAATGTGCTAAAAACGTCGACAATTTTGATACCACGAACCTGTTCCACCTACAAAATATTATATAACTGAACGATATGAGTCACAGTTAGAATGAATCGCTGTCAGATAAAAAGGGAGTAAAATACAGTAGTCGCCGAATAGGGTAGATAGTGCACGCACCGTTTTCACCCTCTTTAATTCAACCACCCGTTCTTTTCCACCCACCTAGTACATAGTACACATACCACCCATAAATAAGTACAAATACCATTACACTAATCTACGTATACGTATTCGGTTCTCTGTCGTATCCATTAAATTTTATCTCGTATCTCAACGACTTACATCTCTACTACATATTTCTTTTTCCAACGCAGTCACTGAAGTTAATTTATGCAACAGCATAAAGAAATTTCCATGTATTATTTTTTAGGGTAAATTAAAAATGCTACTTTTTTTAAGTATACGTATGAGTACATTAATTTTTTTATTTGTACGTTAAAGCATAAATACATGCGTGAGTTTACTTAATTTCGATACGTGAAAATTTCTCCCATATAAAAATTCTCTTTAACGGAAATTAATTAAGAAAGAAAGGGAACATTGCTTCTATTGAATTTTAAGGGAACGTTTAGAAAGAAGGGTGCTTTACTTTTATAGCCTTTTTAGATTAATAAACGATATAGTTTCATTAGCACATTTTGAAAATATTTTAAAAGCCACAAAGTCCGATGTACTACGGAATTATATTTGTCTATTCATTTAAAGTAAAACCTAATTAAAATTTTGTAATATAATTTAATCAATATATTTTTTCATGTTAAAAATTATTAGTGAAACAATTTATTCCTAGTTTCAAACGAATTCCATTTAATTTGAAAACAATATAATATCAAAATATTAAAATATAAATCAAAGCATTTCATTGTAAAGGGATTTTAATAATTTATTTAAATTTAAATCATTGTTCATGAGTTTTGATTCCTTAGATTTTATATATTGAAAGTTAACAATGTATTTTAAAAAAATAACATAATTTATCTAAAATGTTAGTGAAAATTTTATAAATCTCTTATGCATTTTTTTAGACATATTCTGACCTTTAAATAAGTATTTTTATATATACTACATATGTACATTTAAAATTAAAAATTAAAATTAATTAAAAATATATGACAAAAATTAAACTTTACTTTCTAATTTTTCGATAAATACAGTACATTTCTTTTTATAAATAATAAAAAATTATATTGATTAAAAGTTAACATTTACTAGAATATCAGCATATTCACACACATATACCATATATATATATACTATATGTTTATATTTTATATATATATATATGAAAAATAGGAATTTTTAATTTTATATTAAGAGATCTTATTTTAAATGTCAGCTTAATAAAAAAATACAAAAAATCAATGTTAAACAGACAAGTGATATTTAAATCAAAAATGTTAATATAAAATGAAATGTTACTATGCATAAATGCAAACATATACATATATAATCACCACAAGATTTGAACTTAATACCAACAAATTTCTGGCCGATGTTTTAGTATGAATTAATTTTTGAAATATGTCACATTTCTTTAAAAATAGTTTCAATTCAAATTACAAATCAATCAGAAAATATCATGATTTTTTAATGATCTCAAATTAAATACAGTTATAAAATTAAAATTATTTTGTTAACTTTGTTATACTTCAACCTTTTACTTTTCTATTACATTAATTTAGAATAATTTTTATTTTAATGAAAATATTTAATCAAGGTTATTGAAACGAATGAGCTGATAAAGATGCAGCTTCAAGAATTCTTTTCTAAATAAATCAAGTATCAAATAGAATAACTACGGAGATATAAAAAATGCCAAAGATAAGAAATTATCTGATGAATTTAATTTATATTATTAGTACTAAAGAGATATTATATTTCTACTGTTTTAGTTATAGTCATGCAAATCATTAAGTAAAATTATATTTTTTAATCTGTTATAAAATATTATGAAAATCTAAGATTACTATGTATAGTATTTTTGCAATAACAGTTGTTTGTTATTTTTAAATTTTCGAGTAAATTATTAAAAAAATAATTTCAAGATGAGATAATTTTATATAAAAAATATGAATTCCAAATCTAATAATTCAGTCTTTTAAATAAAAACATGCAATTATAAAATGTAAAAAATTAGTTTATATATATATATTACACTGATATATTGTACATAATGTAAATGATTCTGTCTATATAATGGATTAACATTTTTTTTATTTCGTAATCCTATAAATAAGCTATGAGTAATGGATAATATTAAGAACGATGTATTCTTTTCGCAGGTACACTTTTTAAATAGCATCGAATTAAATGAAGAGTAAAAAAAATATTTAAATGAAAAAACACGTTGTTATTTCCATATACCATTAAATGATTGCACATAGCGTTCGATTTTTATTCATGTATTTTTAAATCTGGCCTTAATTAATTAAGCTAAAAGAATCCTTTTTTTCATCTCGTATATTTCAGTTCAAATAAACATACATACAATTTAATAACATCCGGGTAGAATAAACGATAAACAAACAGTGAAAATACATCGCGTCTGTTTATTCATCGGTAACTATACATTAGGATTACGTGTTTCAAAACATCAAAATCCTGCTCGAGATATAATTCTGACCTGAAATGAACGACGGTTGACCTCGCTCTTTCTTATCCGACACATGCCCGTTCGTATTTCGACGTTGGCGTATATTAATATATATATATATATATATATATATATATATATATATATATATATATATATATATATATTATCGTTTTATCGATTGTGATCGGTCCCCGCAGTAAATATCGTCAAAACCGATAAAGTTGTCATCGTATGTACTCTAAAAAACACAAGATAGCGGATATTGAGAAGTAGAACGGTTTTTAATGAATAATTGAGATAAGATATTTGTGTCCATGATAACATTATAACATTAAATGGATTATATTTGATATGAAAATGTTTACTTTCGTTTGAATCAGACGTATCTTTGTTCGAGAAATATTCGGAAAATATATACCATTGAGTTTTTATCAGAAACTTCATAATAACGATAATGCAATTATTTTGATTATATTTTATCTTTTAATTATACTTTTTGAAATATATAATGACAAATAAAAACTACCTGTAAATGAATTTGATTTATGTACTTATTAATAAATTACTAATTACAATAATAATTATTGTATTAGGGTTTTAAAAATAAATCTATACATTTATTATATTGACATACATACACATTTATATATATATATATATATATATATATATATATATATATATATATATAAGTTTTATTTTAAATTATTGAAGACACAATTTTTAAAATAATACGTATTTTATTTATCAACCAGTTACAGCCTTTAACAAAAAATTTGTTAATTATCAATTAATCAATCAAAACAATGACTTGAGGAGCTCTAATTGTCGTTGTTACAATTTCAATTTTGGTGTTGTTCTTACAACATCCATTTTAGAACTAATGTTGCAGAGTGTTTTACTTAACAAAGAACCCTCCGGTTCGCATTATTAAGATATTTTGTCTACATACAAAACTAATAATTGATTATGTTGCATTTTTGTAGTTTGATATACTTCTTTATACTCACAATAGAAGTAGTATTTAATAAGCGACGCGTGGGTGACAATATATGCTGTGTTTGTGTGATTTGTTTTGAGAACGTTATATGTGGTATATATGAATCACATAACTTATATATATATATATATATATATATATATATATATATATATATATATATATATATATATATATATATATATATGTGACTGAAAGTAGAGAATTTTATTAAAACTGTAAAATTACTATTATATTGATAATTGCTAAAAATTCAGTATCTTAAAGTTTTCTTTGATACTTCAGATATTTTTTTTAATTCAATTAATAATATTGAAACTATGAAATTATTTCTCAGCCACTTGTGAAAAGTGAAAATAATCTAATAACATTTTGTTAAAATATTTATTTATAAATAATATACATATATATATATATATATATATAATAATAATAATGTCATAATAATTTTAACAACTGGTGGCAACCATATTTGAATTTTTTTAATTCATTTTGACATTTCAATTTAGTATAATTTGGAAAATTATTGTGGAACGTTTAACACTTCAACAATGCTTAGAAAATGTAAAAATTTTTATAGAATTATTGAAACAAAAGTATAATAAGTCCATTATTTCACGTAATAGGCCCATCAACTGGCCACCAAGATCATGTTATCTAACTCTATTGGATTATTTTCTGTAGAGTTATGTGAAATCATTGGTTTATGTTGATAAAACACAAACAAGAGAAGCATTAAAAATAAACATTAAACTTGTAATTCATGAAATTGGACCTCAATTATGCGAAAGAGTGACTAAAAATTGGACTAAACGAATGCACTATGTCAAGCGAAGTCGTGGTGATTATATAAGTGAAATTATATTCCATCATTAATGCCATAAAATATGCTTAAAATTTTAAAAAATAAATAAATAACTAATTAAAAAACTTGTTTTATTTCCATTTAAACTTCTGAAACGCTCATTGAAAAACTATATATATATATATATATATATATATATATAAAAATATATATATATATATATATTATGTTGCCAAATATATCCCTTACGCCTTATGGTGTTTTGTATTTCGCCGCTATGTACAAAAGACCAAAAGCGGAAGGGAGATATTTGCCAACCTAATATATATATATATATATATATATATATATATATATATATAATTTATGTAGGTAAAGATATAGATAAAAGTTGAATATTCCTTTTCGTTAAAAGAAAAATGTTTTTGATCATTGTAGTCCACCTACTCTCACTTATGGCAATAAAACATGGATATAAATATCACAATAATTTAACAGTTTCAAGAAAGATAAATAAGCATGGAAACATACAAATTAGAAATAACATTTAGAAATAAGAAAAGAAAAGAATGAATTCAAAATAAAATCAAAGTTTCTAACAAATAAAAAAATTATTGATTTGGAACTTAGAACTATAATTTTTTTTAAAAAACAATTATTGATAAATGTGATAGAGACGTAAGAAAAGTCGTTGATATAGAATAAAAAAGAAAGGCATGCGATCACTAAAAGTGAAAAGTTTTGAGAAAGGAGTGCATCTGTAGAGAATAGAAAAGGCTGATAATATTAATATAATACAGGTGGCCCAAATGAAACTAAAAGATTGTAAAGAGTAGTAAAAATGGAATAGTAAGCAAGTAAATGTATATCTAAACCATTCAATCTCATATATATATATATATATATATATATATATATATATATATATATATATATATCCATGAATGTATGTAATATGTATGTAATACATATTAACTGTCACGAATTTCCCCTCTTGATTACTGACAACGTTTCAAAATAGATTTGTGTAACATAAAAAAATATAGATAACCCTCTTTCTGCAGCTACCCTCACTTATGGTTAAGTGATGCTGAATATGAATACTGTTAACTTATCCAACAGATTTTTATGTTGTATTAAAATGTTCTTAATTAAACATTCATTTAAAAAAGCAGTTTTTACAAAATATTACTTATGTTTATATCACATAATATGTCGATTTTAACTGAGATATATTATATTCACTATGTAAAAGTATAATAGATAAGTATTTAATATATCAACCTAGTTAATATGATTTTATTTTGAAACATTTTAATATTTATACAAAAATCATTTTCTTATTTTGATTATAAATTAAAAATTGTGAAATTTCAATTCATGTAGTATGTCATTTTATTTTTTTTTTAATTTTATTATCTATAATTCTTAAAAGAATGAATAACAATTTTTAATAAAATAAAATTTTGACTTACTATACTTGAATAATATTTTGTTGTACGTTGAATCAATAAATTATGTTGAATTGCGGGATTTAAGAAAAAAAATATTTATTAGAAATAAAACAAAACTGTTATCTACAAATTGTGGTTTAAATATTGTTATCTAAAATATTGTAGTATTAAAAATTGTATATATATTATATTTATATAAAATATTAGAATTCTACTACGATGACTAAATTCTTATCAAAAAGTAAATCCCTCTATATAAAAAATCTGAGAATACTTTAGGACTGCATATCAAAACGTTTTTAAATTGAAATTTAAGAGAGGTGTTTTATTAGCTTGAATGATTTTATGAAACTGAATGTATACAACAGACGATAATGGTTTCGTGAAACTGGGCAATATGATTTCGCATAACTTCTCGTATCAACGTGATTGAAACTTAATGTTGCATGATGACGCGCAAATGTAGTTGCATGGAACTATTCTTCGTAGTCACATTAGTGTCAAATCGTGCGGTTCTATGCAGTGTGACGAATTATAATATCGAAGAGTTCGAAACTTGTACAGAACAAGGAACAATTTTTAATAGTATATCTTTATTTTTTATGCAATATTAGATTCTAAAATCAATTTTTCGATTATTTAAGTTAGTAAATGTATTGTTAGAATTCTGTCTAGCAAGAATTTCAATATTTAATCCACTAAATAGTCATTTTTTAATACTCGTATATAAATATATATGTGTATATATATATATATATATATATATATATATATATATATGTATATATAATATTAAAATATACAAAAAATATGCTGATAAATAATTATCAATCATTGTTATTAAAATATGATATATTAAATAGATTTCATATTTTAGTAATGTCTACATCAACACTGATAATACAATATTACTAATATTATATATTAAAAAAATAGACATTTGATTTTTATTTCCTAGACAAAATAGAAGTAATTTTTAGCAACAAATTTATTTATAGTAAACTGAATCGTTTTATTTATGCTAAAATGCAAATATACTATTCATAATTGTATTTTTTATAACGATTCTTTGTAATTGATAAGGAAATCAGATAAATGGACCGTTTCACTTTTCTGTTTTCAATTCAATTTGCTCAGAACGATGTTTATTAAGAAACCATTTTATAAATTGTAATGTTGTCGAGACTATATGTCCTAAAATGAAGACGGTCTCGATAAAACTCATCGATAATTTCCAATCCTATTGTCATTTTGACAAGGGTACAAAAATATATACTGTGCGATACTGGAAAGTGAGATGATTTATATCTAATTTCAATTATTTTACAAAATATGAAAATCGAGAATTTGTTATATGTTTTTATACAGCATAAAATAAATAATAAGACCAGGTGTACAGTTTAAGAATAAATGTAATATATATTTTTTTATAAATTATTTTCACGAGTAAAATATTTCGACATGAAATAAAAGTATTTAAACATTTTGTTGTCTCACAATTTTTTTATATACGATTTGTTTGATACAATTTTTTGTATTATAAATGAAATCAAAATAATTATATTTATATGGTAGATATGTCATAAATTCTCATTCAAATTGCTTTAGTTTTTAGAGCGTTTCTCGTACCGTGTGAAACTGAGCATTATTATGGTGAAAAATTACGCCTTTTCTGTTAGCTAGTACTGTTTTTTTCGTCGATATACCTGCTTCAGTTAATCTAGTTGTTCTTAATACAATGATTTTGTAATGAATTGATTGTTTAATAGTAGTTCATAATTGATAATTCCATCCATATCCCACCAAACTAATAGCATAATCTTTCTTGGATGGAGTCTTTGCTTCGGTTGTAGAGAAGGCATCTCGTTGCGTTTAATCCATTGTCTTCAACGTTTAATATTGTTATAAACAATCTATTTTTTAAAACCGGCAACAATTCGATTTAGAAATAGCTTTTTCCTATCTACAGAGATGAGAAATATAAATGTCCGTTCTTTGTTTCAGATAAAGCTCCGATAATTCGTAATGAACTCGCTGATGTAGCTTAGAAACTTCAACAATCATTTTTAGATGCTGATGTATGTTTGAATGAGTTGATTGAGCTGTTCGGCTAATTCTTCCATTGTTGTTTTTAAATTTACATATTGCATTATTTATTCTTACACGAAAAAATACCGTTTTACTTATGGAATGGATGTATATATATAAATATATATATATATATATATATATATATATATATATATATTAAAACAACATTTAATTTTTTTTTTAATCAGATTTTTTAATTAAACAATATGCGGTTTTTATTAACTCAGTCAATTTATTTAAATTAACAATAAGAAAACCTCATACCTTTCCATTTTTATTTTGTGGATATACATATCTATATTTTGACAAAAGTCGAACATATTTAACAATACGTAAATAAATATGTGGCAATTGACATTTATTGTCTGTTTTGGATAGTATAAGTAATTCGTTCGATTCTGAGTTCAATATCCACCCTACTCTATCAATAGATAACGAATGTAGATTCATTTTAGCTTAAAAACTTCAACAATCATTTTTAGATGCTGATGTATGTTTGAATGAGTTGATTGAGCTGTTCGGCTAATTCTTCCATTGTTGTTTTTAAATTTACATATTGCATTATTTATTCTTACACGAAAAAATACCGTTTTACTTATGGAATGGATGTATATATATAAATATATATATATATATATATATATATATATATATATATTAAAACAACATTTATAATTTTTTTTTAATCAGATTTTTTAATTAAACAATATGCGGTTTTTATTAACTCAGTCAATTTATTTAAATTAACAATAAGAAAACCTCATACCTTTCCATTTTTATTTTGTGGATATACATATCTATATTTCGACAAAAGTCGAACATACTTAACAATACGTAAATAAATATGTGGCAATTGACATTTATTGTCTGTTTTGGATAGTATAAGTAATTCGTTCGATTCTGAGTTCAATATCCACCCTACTCTATCAATAGATAACGAATGTAGATTCATTCCAATGATTAATGATTTATTTTCATGCTAAAAGTGTTTCATTTCGGACTATGAATTATTATATATTTCATTGTGCCGATCATTAAATATTTATAATTTGTTTTCATTATTAGTAAACAAGATTATTGATTACTGATATAAAATATATTTGTTACATTTTTATTCTCTCTGTTTTTTTTTGTTACTCGATGTATTATCTACTTAAATTTTTACTCTTGTAAAAGTACTTAATTTATTGTTCTTCATAATTTTTTTATTAAAAGTTATATAAAATATAAAAAAAATGTTTTTTTATTATTAATTACGCTTTTAAAATATAATTTTGATGATAAATTTACTAAATAAAATTACCCAACTTCTGTACTCCTAATAATTACACCTACATATTAATATTTTTTTAAATTTGTTTATGATACGTTATCGTTTCAAAAGTATGCATCATTTTTCCAAGAAATAAATATCATTCATTTTACAGTAGAGAAAATTATTATTATACTTGATAATCTTTTAATTAAAATCAGACATTTCTGACAAACAAACACGAAGTGTCTATTTAATATCACTCTGAATTCATAAATCAGAACAAAGATGTGTAATTGTAAATTATTTCGTATAATACGTTTTTATTTATATTAATATTCTCTTTAATTAATATTGGCTTAGTAACATGGAAATCCAGAACTAACCACACAAAATAATTAATAGACATTAGCTTTGATGTTTAACATAACATATGTTACTGCAATTTAAACCGGCTTTAAAACCAAACTGTTAATAAAATTAAAGTGTTTATGTTCCGGAAAATAAAATAAACAATGTTTTTTTTTATATTTGAAATTACGTAGGTATTAATTTACGAGGGCGATTTTTACATCTATGAAACAGTATATATTTTCAACTTGTACTTTATTTTATAGTTTATAATTTTTTAAAAAAATATACGTTGATTGAAATTTATCTTCTTGTTTTTATGTCAGTAATTTTGTATTCAATTTTATGAACATTGAAATAATAAATACTTATTTTAATCTATTTATTTTTAAAAGAATTCCATTGAGATCTAATGTATAACAACATTTTATTTATTACTTACTGTAATTTCCGCGAATGATAAAAAAATAGTTTATTAAGTTCAATCATGTTTCTATAATAGTAATTTTTCCAAAACATGTAATATAAAATTATTTTTAAAAGCATGTGAAGAGTAATAACACGTTAAAGAAGCATGTTGTAGTAGTATCACGCAAAAAGTTGGAATATTACAAAAAAAGTAGATAAAGATGTTTGTGTTTGTTACCTAAGGGAGCGTGTTATGATGTTAGTAACAACAATATAAAAACGAATATCAGATATTATTAAAGTTTTATACAGACGGTGAATCATATAAGGGAGTGGTTAAATTTAAATCATAATAGTAAATTCCACCCCTAATAATATATCTATGTAATAACTATCTAAAATTCTCTATGCGGAAATGACTGACGAGTTTTAATAAATAATAAAAGATTTTTTTAATCGCAAATTTCGTATATTAAATTTGTTAACATATTTTCATAATAAGAAATAAAATCAAATAAATTTCCATGTAAGCGTTTATCTCGAAAAATAGATTTATTAAGAACATTTTTATTTTATTATTTTCTATATTAATTAATGTTTTTATGGACAATGATAGTTATTTATAAAAAAAGGTTATTTCAGTTTATTTTAAAAATTTAAAATATTTATATCTAACGAAATGAAGATAAATTTTATATATATATATATATATATATATATATATAGATAGATAGATAGATAGATAGATAGATAGATAGATAGAGAGAGAGAGAGAGAGAGATTTAAATTGTTAAATGACTAATCAGATTAGTAGCATTTTTAAAACGGAAAATTTACTTTTCTTTATATAGATAATAGTTAAAAAAATTAAATCAGAAATTAAAGAAAAATCTTTAATAATTGGTCTATTTTTAACAAAAGCATAAAGTCTATGATGAATTACAGCAAATATTTATTAAAATGGTTTTATTCCAGCAGTAGGTTGAGAGAAGCGCTGCTGCTGTTGATAATGATGATGATAATATATGTAAGTTCATATATATATATATATATATAAGAGTATATATATATATATATATATATATATATATAGAGAGAGAGAGAGAGAGAGAGAGAAAATCGAGTCTCTTTTTATGCGATAGATACGTTCCACAGAAAACCGCATATAAAACTATCGCATAAAAAAGTTTGTAAAATTTCAAGAAAATAGAAATTCCTAACAAATTCCTTCGAAAATCTGAAATAAATTGATATGAAACTTAAAATAAATTTGTTTTCAAATTTTATTCATTTGATTTTATTGAGAAGTAACAATTTTTTTTTACATTTTTTTCACAAGAATTATTGTTGCTATCTGATAATATTCGGCACCGTTTGCGAATTGGTACCAAATCACTTTAATCACTAAAAGAGAGTCTTCGTATCAAACCTACACGATAAAGACAATGGATTTTCACAAACAAAATTAGAATTAACTTCATTCTCGTTCTGTGTTGTTTTTTTCTCTGACAATGATGATTTTACTAATTTTTTATACAATTCGCGATATCCAAACATACAATTGTTCAGCTCACGTTGGAATTTGAAGACTCGTTTAGAATTGGTGCCATTAATAAGAAAATGATTTTTCAATTTATTGTAAAGTTAAAGACCTTCTTGAATTATATTTAAAATGATGGGGATTGGTTTTTCTCCCATATCGTTAAAGATTTTTAGATCTTCGACGATATCTGAAGTTATACTAATAATATCATTGTCACTTAAGACATTATCCACAAGCAATTCGTCGACATCATCTTAGCTAAAGGTATCAAAACCTTCTCCACAAATTTCACTTGCCAAAGTAATGACTTCATCTGATAATGACGATGTTTGAATATTTGCACTGTATGCAACACATCCGATTTTGCAAAAAATATGCACCACATATCTTTAAAATCGCATAAAAAAGACCCAACTATATATATATGTATGTATATATATATATATATATATATATATATAGATATATATATATGTATATATATATAAAAAGCGGAAGGATATATATATATGTATATATATATATATATTATTAAAAATTAATTGTTAATGATAAATTTTTTATTCGAGTTATTTTTTAATAATTTATTATTTGTACATTTTTAAATTAATAATCATTTTCAGAAAAACCTCTTTAAGTAATTCTTCATTACGTATAATTATACTATAAAGATAAAAACAAGGATGTCCTTTCCATAAAAATCTGTTTGTTTCATTGAATTATTTTTTCTATTCGCCTATCCATTAATCATTTATTCTATTAACTTCTCTCTCTCTCTCTCTCTCTATATATATATATATATATATATATATATATATATATATATATATATATATATATATATATATATATATATAATTGGGTACTGAGAATCATTCCTTGAAATTCAAACACTTTAATCATCCCCACGTATAAAACAGTAATGTAAGTTTTTCGAACTGAAAAATAAACCTTCCATATAGACTTACCAGATTAAGTGGACCGTGAATAGAAATGCGCCTGGTACAACCAGATCGTCTGAACCGACGGACCATCGTCTTCTGAATACGACAATTCCTGGCATTGCAGTAACGATTCAGCGTCGCGATCTACTTGAATGATATGTCGAATATCAAACTATTTGTCACTGACCACAACACAGAAATGTTTCTACTTGTTCATCACATTGATGCGCGATCCGACGTTTCTTAAAATCGTTTGCCATTTTGTTATAAATTCGGACATAAATCGAAAATGCTCATTTATAATGTTAATTTTACTGACACAAAATTTAAAGATTTTATTTAGTATAGAAATCTCAGTTCTCAACAATATCTTTTATATAAGTATATTATATGTAAAAAGTATTTTTTATTTCTTTTAATAAATACATTAATTTCGATTTATATTTAAAATAATATGCTAGTTTACATCACGTTTCAACTGAAAACTTTTAATTCAAAAATTACTTTTATTAACTTATATATATATATATATATATATATATATATATATATATATATATATATATATATGAATTATTTTTTAATAAATAATATAACTATTAATAATTTTCTTATTCTAACAGACGCCTTAAAACTATAATGAATACGAGTTTATAATGAAAATAATATTTCAGTTATGATTTTTATCAAATAAAAAGTTATTGAATATTGATATTAGAAATTAAAAATGTTTTAATCAGTACCAATTGTGTGCTATTATTTATAAATTGAAATTTTTAAAAAAGATTTGAACTTTTTTTGAAAATATTCCGTCGTTTGAAAGATCTATATTTTAGTATTTAATTTACAAATTGCACGTAAGTAATGAAAAAAATATATTAAAATATTTTAAGAGAACTTATAATTATAATTAAGGAATAATTTTAAGTATTTGTAAATAGTTTTGTATTTTTAAATTTTAATGTAAAAACAATGTATATTTTTGTATTACAAAAGTAAAAGACAATAATTTGTACCATTAAAAAAATATTTTTTATTGTGTCAAGAATTTATAATAATATTTCAATGTCCAAAATATTGTACAAATATACTTTTATTTTCTCACCTTAATTAGAACAATTATACTGCATTATTTATTCTCAGTTAATATGATAAATTTAAAAATAAAACTTCAATAATTTTAATATTTATTTAGAATTACTAGATTAGTAAAATTATATGAATTTATAGATAAAAAATAACTAATTTTCTGAGAAACTTTCTGACATAAATTCATTTCTCAAGAATTATATATTTAGGTTTAATGTAAATATAAATATGAAAGAGTGAAATTTGGTTTCATTAAAAAAAAATATCATTATTTTCTTCATTAGTTCTTTCATTATTCTTTGTTCGTTTATTTTTTTGTATAAAACTTCACAAATGAGTATGTAATTTAATCGAAACAAATAATTCAATAAATGCCTCTTCATTTATCTTCCAAATTTAAGACTTGCAAATAACACCAAAAATCAGTTTTATACTAGACGTTAACAGTTCATGAAAATTTTAGAGATTTTTCTCGGCTAATTTCAAGACCTGTTAAGTGTCTAAATGAAAATAAATGTGCGTCGATAAGCTTTAAATTCTCTTAAAGTTCACCTCTTAATTATATACGTGAAGATTTCACTTTACAGAAATTACTTCACAAATAATTGATTCAACAATTAACATTACGCTAATGTAGATATACTAAGATATAATTAATTAATTTTATTTGACTCATAGAATACAATAATTTAATATTTTATTTATTATTAAAACTATTAGAAGTAAATAGAATTAAACTATACTTTTGTCATTTTCTGTTTTATTTTATTAAAAATATAATAGGATATATATATATATATATATATATATATATATATATATATATATATATATATATATATATATATATATATATATATATATATATACTTAATAGATAGTAATATGTACATTAATATATATTTACAATTTATTTCATATCTCAAATAATCAGCTTATTATTTATTTTATAAATATTGTATTTAATATTGCACGTGCCTACATAAAATTTAAATATTTTTTACTTATATATATATATAAACAAAATATGAAACACGTTTTTTTTATTATCATATTACACACATACATACATACGACGATTTTTGCTGTTCACAAGTTATTTATATTACACATCTTAGTAAATACATGTGTCAAATTTCTGTTACGCAATGCTTATCATCTTTCTGCAGGTTGAAATTTAACCTCTATGAATAATATTAGATGATTCGTAATTCCAAGTTCTGATAAAAACGGAATTCTCATAATCAATATCAAATAGCATTTTAAATAACATCAGCTGACTCATAAACCATAATCACAGAATACAATTTTTAATATATAATTTCTTGTATCACGGAACAATTTTTCATAACAATTGGCAATTGAAATAAAAAAAAGATTTTTTTCAATTTATTATTTTCGAATCAATATTATTTTTTAAAAATGGATAATTGATAATAAGAAATAAAATATTTTAATACAGAATTTTTTTTCACAGATATTAGTTATATTATATATATATATATATATATATATATATATATATATATATATATATATATATATATATATATAGTCATATTTGATATATATGACAAAAAAATGAATAATTTGCTACTTTAGAACTTTATTAAAAAAATTACTACAATCTCTAATGTGGAAATTTTGATGAAAAACCATAATTTTCTGAAATCTATATTTATAATCGAATGTTTACATTTAAGTAAATAATAACAAATTAGTACTAAGAAATTATATTAATTAGAATTGAATAATAATTTATGTCAGAAATATGACTAATATTAATTTTATTTATATATATTTAAATAAACATTTTGATACTTTTGTTGAAAATATTTTTCGAAAAAATTCAAAAATATTTTATAAAAAAACTTATAACTTAAAACTTACAAAATTATTTTATCAAAAATTTATGTTCATCATGAAATTTATTATTTTAATATCAAAATATTTCTTTATATTTGAATCTTAAAGTACAAACATATTTTTTAACTTTGAAAATTGATAATAAAAAATAAAATCTTTAAATGTAGAATATATTTGTTTATAAATATTAATTAAGTTTATAAAATTTATCAAATTTTGATGAAAAAATGAACAATTTTGAATTTTCAATTAATAATGAAAACATTACCTCGATCAGACATTTTGATAAAACAAGTCGGGATTTTTGAAAATCGACAATATGCTAAAAAATGTTATACTAAAGTAAATTATAACAAATCGATGTTAAAAAAATGATGAAATAAAATTAAATAATCATTTTAAGCTAAAAATATAACGGATTCCTAGTATCACTTTTTATACAAAAATTAAAATTACCGCACAAGAATTATTTCAAAAAAAGTAAAAAATTTTTGCAGAATTCTTTTCTAATATCATAAAATATAATTTTTCTGTATTATATACCAATTTCGATTAAGAAATAGATTTTTTTATTTTTAGTCTTAACAAAAAAATAAGTTTATACATATATATATATATATATATATATATATATATATATATATATATATATATAAACTTGTCACAGTAGTATTAATAATTTATAACTTTTAAGTTTTGTTGAAAAGAACAAAACGAATAACGAATAGTATATAACTTTTATAAAAAATAATGATGTTTGCAAATCCATGTATCATTTAAATTGGAAACATATTTTATAAATGTTCCATTATTACATCGTATAAAAACAATATTTTAATATTCAAGTTGGACATGAAAATATGTATTTAAGGATTAACTATTACGAGTTTTATTCCTAATTGGATTATATCAACATTCATTCATTCCTATGTGTATGTGTATATATATATATATATATATATATATATATATATATATATATATATATATATATATATATATAGGTATAATATGAAATTTATTATTTATGTACACACATACTTTATATACGTACATACATATATCATACATATATATATATATATATATATATAGAGAGAGAGAGAGAGAGAGAGAGAGAGAGAGAGAGAGAGGGTTTTTCAATAAGAATATCAAAACTTTGACAGCTGTTGGTACCCATGGTTGATTTTTTAAAGCTAATTTTGACATTTCCACTTAGTAAGTTTGGCAAATTATCATAGAACGTTTTACACTTCAACAACGCTTAGAAATTGTAAAAACTTCAATGGATTTATCGAAACAAGAATTTAATGAATCTATTATTTCACGAAATGAACCCATCAATTGGCCACCAAGATCATGTAATCTAACTCAATTAGATTATTTTCTGTGGAGTTATGTGAAATAATTGGTTTATGCTGATAAACCACAAACAACAGAAGTATTGAAACAAACACTTAAAGTATAATTTATTAAATTAAACTACAATTATATGAAAATGACAAAAAATTGTACTAAAAAAATGCACTATGTCAAGTGAAGTCGTAGTGGTCATATGAACCAAATTGTTTTCTATCATTAATGCCATAAAATATACTTAAAAATAAAAATAATTAAATCCTTTTTGTTTTATTTCCATTTAAACTTCTGAAGCGCTTGTTGGAAAATCGTACATATATATATATTTATTTATATATATATATATAGTATATATACACATTTAGTCACATTTAGATGACCCCTTATATATATATATATATATATATATATATATATATATATATATATATACGTACATAATAAAAAGATTTAGTTCACAGAAAAGAAAACCTTTTTAAATATTCTATATTTAATTAAAATAAATCATATGTAAAAATATATTGTTTCATTTTAATATTAGGTTGGCAAGTATCTCCCTTCCGCTTTTTTTTTTTTTTTTTGTACATAGCTGCGAAATTCAAAAGACCAGAAGGCGGAAGGGAGATATTTGCCAACCTAATATTACAAATTATTATTTAATTTAATTTAATTCTTACAATTATTAATACAAGTATTTTTGTTAATAATTTGAATTTGTCTATTCATCTAAAAACTAGTTATAATTGAAAAATTATTTAAGCTTTTTATATTTTTAAATAATTATGTGATTATTTTCGTAAACATTTTTAATTATCTCAAATAATATTATTATATTTCAAAATAATTTTAACTGATATAGTGTTAATTTACTATTAATAAATATCTGAACTCTATAAATATATACAGCACATGATCAGTTTTTTTAATTAGTAAATTTATATCATTGTCAAACACAGATGTGACAGTTTTGAAACTGTGTATAAAAAAATATCTTGAACTGTTTTTATAGTGAAATTCCCATGCATGCCTTCAAAATATAGAATGTAATGGTACTGAAATTAATACGAACAAAAAACATTTTAATAGTAATATAGTCTTGTTTTGCGACACGTTAATAAGTCAACGTATAATTTCCGCTTTAGAAAGATTAACAAAAAGATACGATAGATTTTATATAGCATCATTTCGAAAAAAAATATTTACCTTTTCGCGATTTTGAAAGTAAATTAATGTCTTCAATGTAATATTTAAAAAATAAATAATCCCTATATAATTTTAATCAGCCGTCAAAAATTGTTCTGACTTAAAATTTTAAATGTAAAAATCATAAATAAATAAAATATTAATGTATCGATAACATAAAAATTGATTATTGTTATAATTATCTGAATTATGACTTATCATAAATTCAAGGAAATTTAAAAATATATTTTTATAATACCATTTTTTTATAATTAATTTAATATATTTATATGTTATGTTATCTATAGAATAACTACAAAGTCAAACATACAAATATGTATATGTATATGTATATATATATATATATATATATATATATATATATATATATATATATATATATACATGTATATGTTTGTGGTATGTATATGCACCTAAATTAAAAATTATAAAAAATATCGATTTGTCAGTGTTTAAAAAATTAATGTTTCATAAAAGCTTACAAATGTTCTCTGTAAAACATTTTAGTTATTGAATCGTTTGATGAGATCAATTTAAATTACATGCAGAATTTTCTGACAAATTCACGGCAACAAACATAATTCGATGGGAACATAATTTCATATTGTATGCAAATTAACACCGAATATTTCGTGTTTCGTGTTTCTACCTATATAAATAATATATAATTTTGAATACGTTGAGTTAATGAAGTTTTTAATATTTATTTCAGTATTACTGTTATAACTTTATAACTGTATTGTGTTATATAAAATCAATAAATGATTGATAATTAAATTAGGAATACTCAAAATTCTATACAAGTATAGAGTTTTTGTTTATTAAAATTGAATAAGATTCTTTTTCAGTGCTAGTATTTAAATATTTATTAATATTTAATGAAAAATATTTTGGATATTTTTTACGTTAGATTCAATAAAAAAATACCATTTTAAAATCCAATTTATATTTTAAATGTTATATAATAATTACTTTTCATATTGAAATTCATTACTTTTTTAATAGCATTTTTAATAGAGAACCAAATTACATGTATAATGCTTATAAAAAATATAGGGTAGCCCAAATGACACTACAGGATATTAAATGATATTAAGTAAATATATGTCTAAACAGTTCGATCTCGTTTGGGTCACCCTATAATAACATTTTAATTAAAAAATTCTAAAGGAAAAAACCGTACTAATATTTGAGTACACGTAGAGATTTTCGTTCAATTACATTAAATATAACAAGTAAATTGACTGATTTTACCTTTTAAAATAAATGTTTGATTTTCCCTGTGAAATACTTATCTCTCTTTCTCTCTCTCTCTCTCTCTCTCTCTATATATATATATATATATACACATTTATGTATATAACAATAAAACGTATAATACTATTACATCATGTGATATGAAATGTCGGATTTTTATTTTATTTCCGATATAATAATCCGACAATTTATATAACACGACTTAATATTTTAAAATAGAATCATCAGTAGTACATATAAAAAATAAAAAAAATATTTCGAAATACATGATACACTTAGGATTTCACTCTAAATATTTTATTATCTCTAGGCAGATCTAAAACACTGAATTTCTGGTTGTTGCAAATTTATGTACTTATTCTACATAGTTGAGCAAATTTGAGAAAACATTCAATATATCTTTCTTAGATTATGTGATTAAATTTTGAATATGTGTAGATTTTCTTTATATGCATACACACATCCACACACACACACACACATATACATATATATATATATATATATATATATATATATATATATATATATATATATATAACATTTGTTAAAAATAAAATATATTTGATAAAAATATATTAATACTTGTTCAATAAAATCATGAATAAAATAAAATTATTTTGATAATTTTAATTATTTTTTATTAAAATGAATATGGAATATGTAATATACAAATAGCTTATTTTATAGAATAAATATTAATTACAGGTTAAATTATATCTCTATAAAAATTAAATTAGGTAACTATTATTTTTTGTGATCAAAACAATAAATATATATATATATATATATATATATATATATATATATATATATATATACGAGAATATATATATATATATATATATATATATATATATATATATATACATATATAGAATATATATATATATATATATACGAGTACATACGTAAGATAGTATAAAAAGAAAGTTTAAAAGAATTACATTTTAATTACACAGAATGGTATAATTAAGATTTTTTTATTGTTTACTTTTTTAATTAACTGTAATTAATTTGTAAAAGTTAATAACTCGTAATTAATATTCAAAAACTGGCGATAAACATTAATATATTATTTATTACTAATTATTAATATATGCATAAGTATAAATAAGATTATTTATATTTATGTTAAGAACGAAATTTATATTATGTTCTTATATAATTTACATTACATTATTATAATATATATATATATATATATATATATATATATATATAATCAATTCTTTCAGATAATTATTATAAATAAAAAACTGACTCATTTAATAATGACATAAAAAAGTGATATTTATTCTTAGTGCACATTTTTATATTATGTATTGAAAAATTAAAAAGTAGATCAAACAAAACGCCTTCATTTTATAATTTGTATATACTTAAATTTTAGCATATTTTCTGAAACAATAGAAGTTCTATGTGATTATTTTTATAGTTTTTTATGTTTATGTATGTATTTTAATTGAAAATTGATATTTGCTTTTACGTCCTTGTATTTGTATTGTACAAAAAGAAGTGATATATATATATATATATATTATATATATATATATATATATATATATATATATATATATTTGCGTATTTCATTCAAATTTTAATATTACAATTAATTAGGAATCCTCTCGTTCAATCTGAAAATTATTTTTAATTTATTTTTAATAAATATAATTTAAATATGAAAAAAATTAATATGATTATTTGAAACTTATTAGTATTTAATATATTTATTGAAAATTAAATAACACTATATATGTATATATATTATTTAAATATTTTCCATTAAATATGAAAAAAAGATTTAAAACAGTATTGTTTGTTGAATTACTGTTCAGTGTTACAATATTATTTTTTTGTTAAAAAATGTACATGTTTTTAGATAAAGTATAATATATTTACATTTTCCTTTGAATTTTTACAGTTGAATTTGTTTTATAAAAAAAAATTTAACATTTTAATTACATACAGAAGATTATTACTATTTATCGTTATCAAATAAGATATATTTTTTATTTTGTAAAAAAAATCTATGCAAAAATAATTTTTCGGCACACCAATGCTATAAATTTGTAAATTACCTTCTGAATATTATAAATATTAATAATAAATTAA
>CP092092.1:13227500-13365000 GCA_029203775.1 Neoneuromus ignobilis
TTTATATACAAAAAAATATTTGACTTCACAAGATGCGAATTTCTTTACTATCCTATTTTACTCTCCTGTTTATTCTATTTATAAATGTTTTTTAGTGTCAATGTTGTCCCCCAGATATGCATAGTTTTCAGTTTTTTATTTTTTTTCCTGTAGTACGATTTTTCTTTGACCTCAAAATTCATTGTACATTACTTTTTGAGATTTACCATATAACCTTTTCAATGTTTATCTGCTATTGTCGAGAAAATAATAATGTCATTCGCTAATCTTAAATAACTAATCATTTTTTTATTTATTTTTACTCCTTCAGATTCCCTAGTTTAGTCTCTTAAACACTTCTTATAACACAAATGTCTCACCCATGTCATAATTTAGAACGAAATGTTTTCCATGTATTTATACGGAAAATATAGTATTTCCATAAATATTTCCTAAAAACTCAACATATACCTCTTTAATTTCTTGATTTTTCAATACATTTAATACCGCTAACGTATTGACTAAATCAAAGGCATTTTCATAATGTATAAATTCAATGAAAAGTAGTATTAGATACTTATTCCATCAACTAATAATTTCCCTTATTACTTGAATATGTATTTGTATGTATGTATGTACATATTTTTAATATAATTCATATATTTACATTCTTTATTAAAAAATATATCCCTTTATATATATTTCAATAGAACTTACTAAATCAACATTACTTTTCGTAGTTAAAGAACAAAATACAAGTGACTTTAGAAAATATCGAGTGTATAAAAAAGTTTTGTTGTGAAAAACATATAAGCCATTTTTATCAAAACATTTCTTTTCTGTTTTCATAAATATGTGACGGTTCTTTACTGAAAATATTTTTAACTCCATTAAAAATTTCTGTTTTTAAAAAATATGAAAATAGGTTTCTTTGAATTTAATTTTTATTTTCGAAGGTAAACAAAATTATTTATTTTCTTTATAATAGAAATAAAATTTGACTAGCTGCAGGTATGTGTAATTTTTTATTTCAAAATTTGTTGAAATAAAAAATCTTTATTTTTAATACTGAATTTTTTAGGCCATTCAAATACTGTTATAAAAGATACACAAAAAAATATTAATGGCCTTTTAATAATAAATATAGTTTTATTCACGAGTTTCTTTCACTTTTATGCAAATATTAAAATTAAATTTATGTTTGATTTTAAAATTCTACATATTTTCACTTGTACACTTAAAAACATAACTAATTTAAATCTACATTTTTCTTCTAATTATTTACTAAACATATTTAAACTTGTATACAACTCTAATTATGCCAATATGAAATTTCTAACAAAAATATAAAATTAAATAAAATTATTATCTCACGCTGACGTTGAGATTTTTTAAAGTAAAAAATTATTTCAAAAATTTTTGCAAAATTTAAAAAGTAAAAATATAGTTATCTTTTTACATATAAAATATCTTAAATTATTTTATATACATAAATATGATTTAGAAAATAATATATTCGAATTTATGAATTATATTATATATATATACAATCTGTTCAAAAAGTGGCAGGAATTGTTTATTTAAAAGACGCGCATTAAAGGAATCCTAATTTTTTGTGGGTAAGTTGGAAACGTTGCAATTGAATTTTATATCAAGTTTGAGCGCGATCTGTTATTTAGTTTGTTTATATCAGCTGTTTATATTAGTTGATCACAGGAACCAAACCTGATTTTTACAATGGATAAAATTGTTGAACAAAGAGTTTGCCTTAAATTTTGTGTTTAAAATGAAATTTATTACACCGAAGTTCTTAAAATGTTGAAAAAAGCCTATGATGACTTGTATGTTAAAAACACGGGCATATAATTGGTATGACACATTAAAAAAAGGTCGTAAAGTCGTGAAAGACTTGTAGAGTTCTGGGCGTCAATCAACATCAACCACTGAAGAAAACATTGAAAAAGTTAAGGAATTAGTACTTGAAAATCGTCGTGTGACTAAAAGACAGATTGCTGAACATCTTAAAATATCTTTCGTCTCCTTTCGTACAATTTTAGTAGAAAAAAACACATAGATTTTGCATCATGGTAATGCAATGTCGCACATATTGACTCTTGCACGCGACTTTTTGGCCAAACACTCAACAAATGTCTTCGCTCAAGCACCGTATTCACCAGATATGGCAGCGTGTGACTTTTTTCTCTTTTCGAGACTAAAATTACCACTGTGGAGAAAAATTATGAAACGATAAAGGTCATAAAAGAAAATTCGGTGAAGGAACTAAAGGCCATCCCTAAATCGGCTTATGAAGATTATTTCCAGAACTGGATTAAACGTTACCATATGTGTATTGCAACCGATAGGGAATATTTTGAAGGGAACGAAATAAATTTACTTGAATAAATATACAAGGGTCGTTTGATAAGTGTGGTAAATTTATTTATTGTTTAATTTAATTAATTAATTAATTTAATTAAATTTTTCAATTTAGTTTTTCTTACTTTTTCACCATACTTATCCAACGACCCTCGTATATTTTATGTTTCATTTAACAAATTCCGGTCCTTTTTCAACATAGTGTGTGTATGTGTATATATATATATATATATTAGGTTGGCAAATATCTCCCTTCCGCCTTCTGGTCTTTTGAATTTCGCAGCTATGTACAAAAAAAAAAATAAAAAAGCGGAAGGGAGATACTTGCCAACCTAATATATGCAAAATAAATATGTTTATGCATATATGTATGTATAAACATATGTATATAAGGTAGTTTGTATAAGAACTTTCATTAAGTAAGAAATAATACTTTCTTCTTTAACAATTTAATTTTAATTAGCAATTTACGTGAAATCATATCGTTGTTGATATTTTACTATTACTTACTTTCTATTTAATCAATCGTGAATGGAAGCAGATATTTAAAAGTAGCAATTCAGTAAAAACAAACAATGAAATTTCATTCAAATAAAAACTCTATGAAGATAATTAAAATATATGATACTTTAAATTCTTATTTTTTGTAAATAACAAAAATATTTACTTTGTGTATTTTAATGTATGCATATACGAGGGTGGTCCCAGAAGTACCCGACCCAACAAAGAAAACACAAACATTTTGGAAAAAAATATATTTATTTTTCAACATAATCTCCTTTCAGCTCTATACACTTTTCCCTGCGATGTTCAATAAGTTCGATACCCTTTTTATAATAAGAACTGTCTTGCTCCTCAAAATACCCATTAACTGCCGACATCACTTCTTCATCGTTGGGAAATCTTTGACCACTGAGCCATTTTTTCAAGTTTGGGAACAGAAAATAATCCGAGGGAGCTAAATCTAGCGAATAGGGTGCATGAGGTAGCAATTCAAACTTTAATTCATTAATTTTGGCCATTGCAATAACGGATTTGTGAGCTGGTGCATTGTCTTGATGAAACAACACTTTCTTCTTAGCCAAATGCGGCCGTTTTTGCTTGATTTCTTCGCTCAAACGTTGCAATAAGTTCGCATAATACTCGCCGTTGATAGTTTTTCCTTTTTCAAGATAGTCAATGAAAATTATCCCACGCGCATCCCAAAAAACCGACACCATGACCTTGCCTGCAGATGAAACGGTCTTCACCTTCTTTGGAACCGGTTCTCCCTTTTCAGTCCATTGTTTTGATTGTTCTTTTGTCTCGGGTGTGAAGTGATGGACCCATGTTTCATCCATGGTTATGAAACGGCGCAAAAATTCTGCTTTGTTGCTGTGAAACTTCGTTAAACACTCAATTGAAACATCTTCACGACACTGTTTTTGCTCGAGTGTGAACAAACGCGGCACCCATTTTGCACACAGCTTTCTCATGTCCAAATTTTCAGATAATATGCGATGTATCGCACTTTTTGAAATGCCTACTATGTCTGCTAGCTCGCGCACTTTCAGTCGACGATCATCCAGTACCGCTTTGTGGATTTTCTTCACCATTTCTGGAGTCGTCACCTCATTTGGTCGACCACTGCTATGCTCGTCTTGGCAGCTCGTACGGCGTCGTTTAAACTTTGCTACTCAATATTTCACTGTTGTAAACAAAGGAGCAGACTCACCCAGAGTAGAATCCAGTTTAGCTTTTATATTGGTTGGGCTGAGGCCTTTCAAATAAAAGTATTGTATCACGTAACGATGACCAATTTTCTCCATTTTCACAAATTCACTGAAAACGTTCACTATTGATGGCTGCCAAACAAATACTAAACAACGTGGCGTCCTAAAACTTGAAACATATGCTTTATAGATTGTGTATTTTCTAATACAGTGATATTTTTCAAACAACTACCGCCATCTCTAGGTCAGGCCGGATACTTATGGGACTACCCTCGTATAACATAATATCTTAAGTGTTTTTTTAAAAAATGTGAATTTAATTTTTAACATATGAAAATCTTTTTCAGCACGATTCAACAAAAAATATGACTACATAAAAAGCACAATAAATCGTAAAAACATAAATTTCTATAATTTAAAATCTCGATTGCCCATATGAACCTCTATATTTTTTAATCGCGTTTATATTGTATACAAATCTAATATGAGATAAGTATAAAATCTGCCATGAGATCTAGAATTTCTTTCTAAAAAAAATTTAAAAAAAGAAGTGAATAAAACAGTTACATAAATATATTATTAAACTAACTAGCACAGCCAACAAAAATAATTAATATTTTTTGATCTATTTCATTCCTCACAAGAAATTTCTATGCATTTAATAAAATTCAAACATTCGTTAATATACGTATAACTATATATATATATATATATATATATATATATATACATCACTTTCTCCCATCTACTCTATCCTAATTCTTTCACTTTTTCAAAATATCAAAATAAATTTAATATAAAATTCACTATATGTTTTTCTTCATTTCCGTATTGCTAGCAGCATAACTATATTCGGTCCCTCGTCCGTTCAAATTGCCACGACGTTGAAATAGTGAATATGAAAGATCTCTTCCGGAGGGAGAATTCGTACGACAGGATACGCGTTGATTCAACATGAGAATAAAAAAGAAAACTTTTTGTACTTATGTTATTATTGAAATTAGTTTTATATAATTTCCTTATTTCATTTTTGAAATATGAAGTCAGTTATTTTTTTTAAAAAAAATGGAAACCACATCATTACAATATGCTTAGAATTTATATTAAATTCATATATATATATATATATATATATATATATATATATATATATATATATATATAGATAGATATGTGTGTGTGTGTGTGTGTGAATATGTTTCAATTGACATTTAATCTAAAATATAATATTATTTAAAAAAATTAGTATGACTTTGATAATTATTTGTGCAAATTTTTATTATTCTATGTTTTTTTACTTATTGCATTCATATATGATATTAGTTTTTTCTTGATATATAAATTCATATTTTTAAGAAATTCATTATTTTTATTTTTTTGGAAAAATTATTTTTTTGAAAGTGGAAGTTGATTTCTTTGTTGAATAAATTAACTTTAAACATGAATTAACTCCAAAATGACATATTTTAATATTTTCATAAAATTTTCAACAACTTTTTAAGAAAATATCTTCTTCATTTTTAAAAAGTTAGGTTAAACGTAATTGATACCACAGTTAATTTATATAATATTATATTTTCACTTCTTTTTTAACCTTATATTGATCAAAATCTTAATACAAATATTTATTTATAGATAATTTTTTGTTAGGTTTTTAAAAAATATGCTACTTTTATATATTTAAACATAAAAATTAACATCTTATTCCTTATGAAAACTTTGAAATTAGACTTTCTGATTTATTATTATTATAATACTATTATAATTATTGGATTATGAATATTATATTGAAAAATTAAATATTCATACATATACACACAGAGATACACACACACACACACACACACATATATATATATATATATATATATATATATATATATATATTTATATAAATATAAAAACTAAAAAATGAATATAGGTAATCTCTTACTCCAGTTCCACAAAATTTTATAAAATGATATGAAATCTTGTGGTGTTGTAATGATTCATTATTTATAATTAATTACAGCTCACTTTATTTGCTGATACACACTTCTATGGCTATACTATCATCGACATAATGCTTTATTACAAAGAGTGAATGAGCATTAAAATTTGTTTAAGCAAATAAAGTTGATTATTGAATATTTTTATAAAATGTCTTATTTTGGACCGACTGATTCATTTGTGTTGGCATAACTAATAATCGTTCAAATAATTTAATTCACTATTTTTGTCGTTTATTTTTTATATAAC
Source organism: Neoneuromus ignobilis (assembly GCA_029203775.1). Classification (NCBI taxonomy): domain Eukaryota; kingdom Metazoa; phylum Arthropoda; class Insecta; order Megaloptera; family Corydalidae; genus Neoneuromus; species Neoneuromus ignobilis. The sequence goes on from CP092092.1 coordinate 13,233,806, forward strand.
AATAAATTGTTACTGTTCAAAATGTAGAAATTTTTATATTTATGTGAAAAAAATTGATTATACTAAAAAATATATTTTTAACACGTTGGCGTAAATGACGTCTATAATCGTCCAATGCTCGTGATTGTAGGTGCAAATGACGGCAATGACCGTCCTATATTCTTAGTATTATAAATAAATGATTAAAAAATATATCAGTGTTAAATCCATTTCCTTCTAAATTCTTCAATCTTCCTTCAAGCATGAATGATGAAATATTTCTTATTAGGTAATACAGTCATTTTATTTCAATTATTCCCAAAATTGGAAACTGGTTACGACAAGCGTGCTTATAGAATTTAACGACGTTCATAGCCGCAAACATTTTATACATTTTGTCTCAGTCTCTTTTCAAGTATGATTTTGGAAGCTTCAAAATTTTTTTTGAAATTATTACTGGAAAATTTTTATAAAATTTGCTATTCTGCTTTTTTCGTTACAAATGTTTTTGAAAATTGAATTTTGTATCTCTAAATGGATTTTTGTTATGCTATTGGGATGGCACAAAAGTCATTGCGTTTTTTTTCAGCTAGATGGTTGTAGTCATTCTAAGTAGTTCTTCTCCATTGCAAACTTCAGACCGTATATGATATTTGACAGCTGACATTTCATAGATTATTCAGTAAAAACAGTTTTAAGTTTTGTTGTTTATTTAGTGTTTTACATTGATTTGAAATGGATATTCCAGACGGTCATTTTCGGCATATTTTACTTTATTACTTCCGGAAAGGTAAAAACGCAGTGCAAGCTCAGAAAAAATATGTGCGGTTTATGGTGAAGACTCACTAAGAGAACGCCAATGTCAGAATCGGTTTGCTCGTTTTCGTTCCGGAGATTTTAATCTCGAAGATGCACCACGGTCTAGACGCCCAACTGAAGTTGACGACGACAAAATAAAGGCAATGATCGAAAATAACCGGCGTAGTACGACACGAGAGATCGCAGAGAAGCTTCACATATCACATACAAGCGTTGAAACACATTTAAAACAACTTGGTTATGTTGATAAGCTCGATATTTGGGTTCCTCGCAAGTTGAAAGAAATTCATCTCGCCAAACGAATTTCCATCTGCGATTCATTACTGAAACGTAACGTTACCGATCCATTTTTAAAGCGAATCATAACGGGCGATGAAAAATGGGTTGTTTACGATAACGTCGTGCGAAAAAGATCATGGAGCAAGCAAGATGAGCCTGCGCAATCGACATCAACAGCCGATATTCATCAAAAGAAGGTTTTGTTGAGTGTTTGGTGGGATTTCAAAGGTATTGTTTATTTTGGTCTGCTACCAAGGAACCAAACCATCAATTCGGATGTCTACTGTCGCCAGTTAATGGAATTGGACAAAGAAATTAGGGAAAAGTGTCCAGAACTGGCAAATCGTAAAGGCGTCATCTTCCATCACGACAACGCCAGACCACACACACCTTTGGTCACTCTCCAAAAATTATTGGCGCTAGGCTGGGAAGTTATGCCTCATCCACCGTATAGCCCTGACCTTGCACCATCGGATTATCATTTATTCCGTTTACTTCAAAACCATTTGAATGGAAAAACATTCGATTCCAATGAGGCTGTCAAAAATGAGTTGGTTCAGTTTTTTCCTCTAAAAACCAAACTTTCTACGAAAGCGGAATTATGAAGTTGACTGAAAGATGGCAAAAGGTCATCGAACAAAACAGCCAATATATAATTGATTAATGTTTGCTATTTATATTAATAAAATTGCTTTGAAAATTATAATAAAAAACGCAATGACTTTTGTGTCAACCCAATATTATAAATGTTTGTTCTTGAATTTTTTAATTTTGTATTAAAGAAAAATCTAGTTATATGTTTATACAAATATATTTTTTCCTTTTTACTGAATTATTCTCAAAAAATATCGTTATAGTCTGTACAGCTACCAAAACTTCTATAGTTGTCATTTTTGTATCAAAGAAATCGAGCTATTAAAAACAAATGACGGCTATAGACGTCCACTATTTTTTTAAAAAAATTGTTAGAAAATATAATACTTTTATTCTGTAAGTATGAAATCTTAATCGAACTCCCCAAGAATCAATTAATTAACAAAAAAAAAATTGTTTTTGTCGTCCATCACCGATTTCAAAGTGAGCGTCAACGTGTTAAAAAATACAATCTCTTAAAGCAGATTTTTGACGGAAAGAAAATTGTACAGTATTATAAAACTAAGTAATATTATATGATACTATGTAATATGGCCCAAATGAGAGTGAAGGATGTAATGTTTAGTCTCGTGTAATCTTTACACCTTTCAGTCTTATTTGGGTTACCCTATATAAATACATATCGTTAGAAAAACAAAAAGGGTATAAAATTAAAATGGGTATAAATAAAAATTGTCCTTTTTAATTTTTTTTTATTTCTTGTGTATGATGTACAACGTTCATTAAATCATTCATTGTTATAAAATTTTAAAAATAAAAAAATGATACAATATGCAAAACAGATACAAAAAAAAACGAAAACGAAAAGCAGTAAAAAAATAATTTCTAATACTGAAATGATTATATTACACACCAACTCGTTTCATTTTTTCTACAGTAATATGATATTACATTTTTACAATGGGATAATAATACGATACAAAAATAAATATTCAAACTATACCCGATACACAAAAAAATATATATTTGTTTTCGATGAGAAATATATTTACATTGGAAAAGATTTAAAAAGGAAATAAAAAATAACTGATAAATTTCTCAATAAGAAATTTTTAAATATTGAAAAAATCCAGTATGTTAATACCAATCTAAGTTGTGAAAATATTAAATTTGTGCCATTACATTATTAAACTATTAATAAATAATTCGAAATTGTTTTATAAATCATGCAAAAAAAATTTTACTTTTTCTATAAATTATTTTTTTTGTTTATATGAAACAGTAAACTCCAAAGTACCACTGAATTATAAAAAATATTCATTTATTATGAAAAAAATCACAAGATGTCACTAGCTTTACTATGTTTTTCCACCACGTTTTGATACGAAGTGAGATTGGTGGTATGATTTCTTGGTGTTATTGTTTATATTAATTTATTTCGGTTTAGGTTTTGGAGTTGCGCCATCTTCGGGTACTGGAGCTACAGTTGGAATTTCTGGGTATTCAAGAACGGCACCATCTTCACATTTGAATTCAGGACAGCAATGGGGGAATGGAGCGGTTTTATTGGTCTTATCTGTTGAATATAAATTATCAATTAATGATCATAAATCGATTTTTGAAATATTAGCCTATAAAAAATCTGTCTAATATATTTTAAAACGTCTATTTTTAAAATTATTATTTTAAAAAATAATTCCTTTCAAAATATGACATATAAAAATAAATAAATAATAATAATATATAAAAATATAACAATTTCCACAAATATAATATTTCACGAAATTGTTAATAAAAATATTAAACAGAAAATATAGAAAATGTATCTAAAATTAGAATGAAATTTTATATTTGAATTTTAAGCAATCGGTTATAAATTAACATATTTAAGATTCTTTCATATAAAAAATTGCTTACCTTCATCAAGTTTGCATTTTGGATTTTCTTTTGGCAAAGGTCCACAATCTTCGACCAATTCAAGAAGTCTATTTTCTGAAAGTACACATGTGGAACGTCCGCAGAATGGAGTCAATTCCCACGACTTGTTTGGTTCAATAGTAGCGCATTGAGTACTGGCGAAACATAATCCAGGGAAATCTATAATATTAGAATTTAACATTTTAACTTAAAATATTTTTTCAAATATCTATCTAAATTAATTTATTACATTGCACTTAACCGTTTTTTCGATTAACTATCTTTCACTATAACTATTTATCAAATAATATTTACAATTTACTTAATAATCAATACTAGATTTACATATAATGTCATCAAAGCTTATTAAATGAAAAGTACTTCTGATATATCGTGTATATATATATATATATGCTTTTTTAATCTTTCTAATGTAAATTTTATTACAGCAACAAATTTAATGCCATTTCTAATCCAGTTTCCTTAAAAGCAAATGATTTAATTAAATTAAAAAATATTTGTCTTTCATTTATTTTTAAATTTTAGTAATTGGTTTTAACATTTAATACAGAATTAGCTTCATGAAAAAAATATAATATTTAAAAGTACATTTAATTTTAATCAATCAATTAGCTTAAAAGGAACGAAAATACATTTGAATATATTTTTCTCATTAAAAAAAGTATATAAGGAAATATTTCCATTTAAAACTATATAAATAATTATGCACATTTAAATCATTTTACAAAACATGCAAGTTGTTTGTTTGAAATTCATTTGCGTTTCTATAAATGTCTTCAGATTTCTTCTTTTAATTTCACTAAAATTATAGATTAGTACTTTCTCTTGATATCTACGTAGGAGATAAATATAATATATTTTATTTTATTTTATTAAATTGTAATTTTTATATTGGAAATTTAAAAATAGAATTATTTTAAAATACATTTTATATGTTTTAAAAAATAGGTATGTATGTACGTTTAAAAAATAGTAATATCATTTAATGATATTCGAAAATCAATTTAAATGCAAAGTAAATGAAATAAACAACCGTGACTGTAAACAGCATGAATATAAAAAGTGTTCCCAGAAGAGCTATTATGTAACCTGCAGTTCATCAGAACATAAAATGTTGAATTATTTAGTATGTTTAGCACGTTGTAGATAATAAGAAACATCTGATTAATTCGAAAGTGAAACATTTGACTCACGGATATAAGTTACTAAATAATGAATACAACTTCTTGTTCCAGTATAAAAAATGATGTAACCAGGCACGTCTGAGTAGTTTTAAAAAAATAAAATAAATTAAAAAAATGCATACATACATACATACTCATAAAACCGGTATTACAGTAAAAGTCTAGTCTAGAAAGGCAATATAAGTGACACCGAGAACTGGGTCAATCGCTTCTCTAAATCGATTCGTTTTATATACTCTTTTTGTAATTTATCAGCTCATTTGATGTTTAAATTAGATTATATTCATTTCTAATTGAAATTGAAAACTGATCAACAGGTTTACGAAATGTTTGAGGATTTCCTTTTTCAACGAATTTGAATATCACACTTCTGCCAAACAGTTATATTTTTCTCATATATATATATATATATATATATATATATATATATATATATATATATATATATATATATATATATATATAATAGAATAAAGATTATGTTGCTTTCGTGTTCTAAAAAATCTATCTTTACATTCATTTTGTAAAATTCCATAAACATTTTTTGATCATAATTTTTTTATAAACATTAAATTTATTTCATCTAACATCAGTTTATTTATTTATATTTATATAAAACCAATGATTTAAATAAAACAAGGATTGATTTATTTTAAATCAATTTAATACTTTCACTGCGAAAAATAAAAAAAATATAATATAAACTTTATTTAAAAAACGTATTTAATAACGTTTCATTCGTAACAATTTATTCAAGTTTTCATTTAAGAATATATTTTTGTTAAAAATTAAATTTTGTCTCTTGTAATGTCAGTCTAAGAGATAATTAGTATGTATAATATACAATATATATATATATATATATATATATATATATATATATATATATATATAGGGTCATCCAAATGTAACACCAAGATTTGTGGTTTATTAAACAGAAACATGTACATAGAATGTGGTTTATTAAACAGAAACATGTACATGTACATAGAGATAGGGTGGTGTATAGGGAAATATGTGTATAGTTTCTTTTCAATAAAACATAAATCTAGGCGTCACATTTGGATGACCCTATATGATAATTTAATAGTAAGATATATTACATGATTGTCATAATAACGGTAAAAGAGTTTAACAAGGCCGTTATAAAAATATGTCATTGACAAAAAATCATCAAAGTTATATATGCAAATTATTTAATTCACTAAGAAAAAAAAGTACTTAGTAAATTGCACATTTCCGTAATTTATTTTTAATTTACTCAAAGTATACTATGTAAACAAGGTTATGAATGATGAAAAGCTATTAAGAAAGATAAATCTAAAATTATTTAGTTTTATATAAAATGATTATTTCTAAAATTGCGAAAATTGTACAAAATTAAACATTAATTTAATAAATACTTAAGAATTTTTCTTGAAATAATTTTTAATTTTATTCCTTATATTATTATTTTATCAAACTGAATCATGTATTGTTCAAGTATTTAATTATAAGTTTCTTTGAATATATTAAAATTGATAAAATATCGATCAGTCATTTTAAGAATTATGATAATAATATATTTATGGAATTAGATTAAATTTGTTATTTATTTCATGATTTCAATACAAGGATAGACAATCAACTAGTAAAAAATCAAAAAGTAGTTTAAATCTAGTAAACGCAGATATAAATAACATACACGTAGGATTAATAGTTTATTTTTAAATGTTTCCCTCTTAACAACAAGAAATGTAGCAATACGATCATTTAAAAGTTAATAACATTAATTTTCAAGGATTTATATACCTTTCAATTGCTTTCAAGAATATGTTGATTGGAGATATAAAACAAAAACGGTTTAATTATGATCACATGAAATATATTTCATTTTATTTTTATTTAAAATGATCAATATTGTGCAACCGTTTTATAGAAAACAACTCCTTTTATGTAATTTAATATACATATAAAATAATAAATGTATGCATATCGTTAATTATATTCAAAAACTTTTATTACAAATTAGAAAAATGGATATGCATTTTTGAATACAAACCCGTATTGTGATTATTTACGGTACACAAATTAATACACTCATATATACAGATATTTTCATAATATAAGTAATGTATTTTTAATTACATTAATTATTTACAACTGACTGTATGTAAATATTGTAACGGTATATATTTTTATATACCAACATATGTACACATGTATACAAATAATTATTTATATACAGGTTATTTACAATTCATTTATATGATTAGAAATATATTACCATTTTAATAACAATTCTTATATATAAAATTATAAAAATAATGTTATCAAAAAAATATTTTCATTAAACATATCATATATTTCTTGTCAAATTAATAAATAATACTTGTTGTTTACATTAATAGTAATTTCAAATTAATTTCCAATCGAAGTATTGATATTTTTACGTCATTTAGAATTATATAATAAATATATATTTAAGAGACCAGTTTCGATATTAGTGCCATCATTAGAGATATTGTTTTGTATATTTAAGATTTTTCATTAATTTAAGATGAGAATAAATATAATAAAATCCTTTTTAATATGAATGTAAACGAATGAGAACAACAAATTATAAAAAAAATAAATTATGTATTTAACGTTTTTATATATAATTAATTTATTGTCTATTTATCAAATTACATAAATTATGTTATAAATTATTTATTTTCATAATTTCAAAAAAAATGTTAGTTATTTTCTATTTTACTTAAAAACAAATGTATTTATTTTCAAAGATTGTAGTTAAATGACTCAATTTAATTGTATTACAACAACAATTTAATTGTAAAAATAATTGAACTTACAAGTAAAATTCAATAAGTGAGTTTATCTTTTAAAACTAATAAAAATATACATTGACTTCAGTGCTTGGTCATTGAACTGAATTTATTACATAAAGCATCAATAACATATACATATATATATATATATATATATATATATATATATATATATATATATATATATATATACTGTAATTGATTTATTTATATTTTTTTAATATTCATACAATTAAAATTATGACAAAATGATATTACAAATCAAAACGTTACTTTTCAAGGATATCATATATTCATTTCAATAGTGAGTGCATTTCATAAAAATGATAATAATGCAATTACAACGATGGTTATCTGTCTCGAAATCGTTATACCACGTCTCAATGCTATGACATATTAAAAGTTTTAATTAAACTTCAGGAAATTGTTAACAAATCAAAGTTCACAGAACGGTATCGATTGATATATACAGTTATGATTAAAAAAAGCTGAAATAAAAAAATAAATCAACATGTAACTTTCATATACCAGTATCTACCAGTCTTTAATCAATAAATGCCAATAGTGGAATTATTACAAACATATTGGCGGTGATTTGACATTTATAAAGGTATTGAGAACGAATTGCATTCTATGAAAAAGGTGTTATGTAGTCGCGTTTATGTTCTAACACGTATGTATGTCTTTGTTCCGTGAATGTCTTATATACATAAGTGAAAAACACGGTAGACATAGCGACAACATGTTGGAGGTTTCCATTGCAACTCTGGCCCAGATTTCAAGTCTGGGTGAAAGTAGTCTGATTGGTTGACCCTTCAACCAACGCATTTACAAAAACACAGCTGGCGATCGGTAACAACTGGAGATAAGCGACTTGTTCATCCGGTACTACATGATCTTCATATTTCTCCACTGTTTTGTATTATTTTTCACTTTTTAATTTCCATTCGATCGAAGGTGAAACTTTTCATATCGATATATTTTTATTACGTATATTTTTTTTAAGGAGGGGATCAAACGTTAAAAGATTTCATAGACATTTACAGACATGTTGGTTTAATAATATATATTGTTGAAACTTATTAACACCTACAGGAAGTCATTTATGAACACACACACACACACACACACACATATATATATATATATATATGTATATAAGGGATTACATAAAATAAAAGTTGAATTGAAATAAATAAACGTAATTAATTGAAAGCATGTTCAATTGAAAGCAATTTTCTATTAAAAAAAATATCTTTTTTAATAGAAACAATTTATATACTTGGAAGTCAAGTAACAGTATTTTATATTATACATCAACTTATATTTAAAAACAAATATTGTGAAATTTAATAATTCTTCCATAATAATATACGAGACAATAAGGAGGACGTTTATGTTATTTCCTATACAAGTTTTAAAAATAAGTGTTTTTTACATTTCTAACAATCTACCATTATATAAATTAAGGATTTTGATTTTATTTACTAGTTATATAATTTTTTAGTACGTAAATGTATAACATTTTTAATAATAAAATTTTTTTGAATTAAAAAAACTGAAAAAATTACAGAAGATTTTTTAAACACTTATCTTAACATCTCATATATAAAATAAATATGAAATTAAAACATATGGTAAACACACACATACATACACATTATGTGAAACTCACACATACATACATACACACAAACAAACATATATATATATATATATATATATATATATATATATATAAAATATAAAATATTGTGTATTTGAAATTAAAAAAATATTCTAGATAAAATGTAAATACTTTATATATTATATAATGTCAATAATAACTCTAAACGAAATTAAAATAAAAAATTTCAAGGAATCTAGGCAATAAAAATCTTTTATGTCCACTTTGAAGTGACTAAAAATATATTTGATTTAATAAAAACCTTTATAAAAACTTTTTCAATATCAATTGTGAACTTTTATTTTTTAATTATTAATTTAATTAATTATTAATTATTTGTTGTTTTGAAATTTTTTCAATTATTAATACTATCCTTTTTTCATTTTAATTTTTTAAAATTATTAATAATTTTTTTCAATCTGATTTATCTTTTTTACAAACAAAACTTAACAAAATGTTATTCAATTAGTCTCTGTGTTATAGACATATAGAGATTTAAATAAATTTTGATCTTATTTCATACAAAAGGTGACACCTTATTACCATAACAAGTCACGATTACAAAAGCATATGCAGATTTTGAAAAAAATACATAGTTTCAACATAACATAACCTTGTGCCTAAATCATGATTCACTCGACCTGGTATTACTCTATTTTTCCCCCTAAAATATACATACGTTTATATTGCGAAACTTTTCGACAATTAGTGATTCGTCATAAACAAATAGTTCATTTTACAACAATATGTTTTTACAATTGACGATACGGTGGTAATTACATCCTGTTTACCCAAAACAATGTCCTTTTCATCTACAGAACAATCGTCGAGATTCAATTCAGGTGTGATACGTCAATCGATAAGCTTAATTTATATATAGGATTTTCCAAATAGTTTTCAATGTCATTGTTAAAATGTCATATAAATGAAAAATCTTGTTCATGTTATAAGATCGAACATTATAAATTTCTTAATCGCTCAGTTTACTATTATATATCAAATTTTTTATTAAACAATTTTGAATTAATAATTGTGTATTTATATAAAAATAATAAAGTATTTTTTGTATTTAAATCTATATAAGTATATAAATCCACTACAGCCTTTATTTTGAACCTGTTAATCTTGAATAAATAAAATATTAATGTAAATAATTATATAGCGTTAGTTAATTGTTTACTTTTCGTTCATTTTTTAACATTTTTGAATTAAATTTAATTTCAATAAATTGAAAAAGCTCTTAGAAACAAATACTAAATGTAGATACATTGTTCAATCTCAAATTAAATATTATTTATTTCTCTTATTTAGAGTTTGTTAATCAAATAAATCTAGTACTAAATTTATCAATATGGATTATAATTTAGTAAAACTAAGTTATAATCCTGATTGATAAATGATTCGACCTGGTTTAATATATTAAATGAACATTCATTAATATAGGGTATTAGTCGTGAATAAATCATTCAGATTTTATTTATATTATTATATTAAAATATTTTATTTTATACAGTATTAATTATATATATATATATATATATACATATATATATATATTATATATATATATATATATATATATATATATATATATATTATGATTACAAAATAAAATGCATAGCTACTCTTCATGTATCAAAACACGAACATTAAAAAAAAAATGTATATATCAAATATTATATATATATATATATATATATTTTATATATATATATATACATATATATATATATATATATATATATATATATATATATATATATATATATGTATTCAATGATTACAAAATAAAATGCATAGCTACTCTTCATGTACTCAAAACACGAACATTAAAAAAAATGTATATAAAAAAACCAAAGATTGTTCAATAATAGAAAAATCGTACGCAGTGGAATGTAAACTAAAAGTGAAATACTTTTGAGATGAAAGCAAATAATTTATATAGTATTATCCAAATGTGACGCTTAGATTTGTATTTTATTAAAAAGAAACATGTGTACGTCTTTTTAATAAAGCACAAATCTAGGCGTCACATTTGGATGACCCTATATATTGCTTAAAACAATTTTAAAAACTCATCCCTATTTTTTATAACTACGACATATATATATATATATATATATATATATAGAAAGAGAGAGAGAGAGAAAGAGAGTCACAATTTTAAAACAACTGTAAAAAATATAATTAGTTTTTTTTAGAGATAATTTAATTTATCTAAATTAAAATAATGAGTAATGAAATATTTTCTACAGTTTAATTTTTATTACTAAATTAATTTTATTTTAAAGACAATAATCATTTTATGCTTTATTTTTTTAATACTAATTTGGTCTTTTAGTTTTTAATAGTTAAATTATTGTAATCGATAACCTTATTCTGTTTCAAAAATAAGCTCACATTTCCGATAAAAAAATAGACTAAAAATAGATTTAAAATAGTAGTAAATAATTAGGCACAAATTATATTGTTTTTTTTTAAAAAAAGCAATTGAGTATATTTAAAGCTGTAATATTTTCTATTGAATGACAAAATAATATATAAAAGGGAACTAATTTTTATTAAATAAACTAATTAATGAAATTTTAAATAAGAGAGAAGTAAAATAAATATTATATATATATATACATATATATCTCTAATTTGTTTAAGAATGTTACAATAATGTAGAAATTGAGTACGATAATTATTTATAGTATTGTATATTTTGAATGAACTTTAATTTATTTTTAAAAATGTTTTATTTCAGAATAGAAATTATTTTTTTTAAATAAACATTATATACTATTTATTGCTATATTGAATTTAAAAAATTACCTTTGTCAAATTCAAACTGTTCACAATATAACCAGTTAATGTTAACAGATATACATGTTAATCTTTTTTTAAAAAAGCAATACTAAAACTCTTCACTTTACAATTTAACAATTTGTTATTGGTAAAAGTTTTGTATAAAAAATATATTCATATCTAATTATACCACTCCTATATAACCCGGCAACAATAACATAAAATCAATTCAACAAGAACAAAACATGCGTATTTATGAAACTCTCTACTTTTGATCTCACTTGAGCGTTACTGCAAAAAAGATAAAACATCACTTAATATGTATATAGAAAAGAGTGTACGGCTGATACAATACAAATAAGCAGAGAGTTGTGAAGAGATGCTTTTTTCGACATGTACTTTTACAAAAGGTTGAACAATTGGTCGCATCTGGTATCGAACACAACGCTTCCCGGAAACAAGGCTCTTTGATTTTTTTCGTTTTAGATTTCGTTTGTATGATAGTTTAGTCGGAGTTTCAGAACGGTAGTGATAGTGACAAGGTGAATGAAACAGCAACGAAAATATAGCGTGAATAGTTTTAGATGTCAGTCATATACATGATGATTGCATGATGAGGTCGATGAATGTAGGAATTATAATCATTATGATTTTGTTGTTGTAGCTTTTTTATAGTAATGAAGTTTTTATGTCAAGCTTACATAAGATTTGAATTGGAACTGTTCTATTTTATGTGTATAAAAAAATTGTAATGTAGGTAGTTATTTTCATTCAATATGTGGGTGAACTCTTAAGAATATTTTTCATATCAATTTAATTTCAAAAAACATCAGTCAACTTAAAAATGTATTTATATTAAAATGAAATTCTTTTTTAAAAAATCCTCATTAATTTATTAATACTTTTGATTTTTTAATTTTTTAGAATATTTTTTATTAAAGTTTGTTGCACATTTCCACAACAAATAATGTTATGTATTTATGTAAGAATATTAAAAAAGAAACTCTGAATTTTTATATTTTAATCCTACGTTGTCTTTTGTCTAACTAAACATAATATTCAAATGAGATACTACAATGTACTTTTACAGAATACGCTGTTCTGCTTTAATCCTCTGTTCTATAGCAACACCCATTCTAACGATACAGAATAAAGTTTGTTGACCAAGTAGATATCACAATTATTTCATTTATTTGTTTACTTGTAAATCTTTAAATATGGAGAAATATTTTGTGGAAGATTATTATTATTGTGAATATATATCATTTTTGTAATTGTTTATTCAAATATTATTAACTGATTAAGTTTTTTTTAATTCAACAAGTGATTATTATTTTTCAGTTAATTGAAATTAAATTTGAGGAAAAAATGAATTTCAAACATTTCATATACCTAATGGTCTTGTTTTTCAAAACAAGCTGACTTTTTAAATTTATTTCAAAATATTCTTCTTTATAAAATCTTTTATTACATTTTCTAATTACATTACTCATTGTTTAATATTTTGTCGTTCCTTGTACATATTTTTTATAAAAAAATATGAACAATGAACGACTATATTATAACTGTATTAATATAATATATTTATTTTACTAAAGAAAATATTTTTAATGCTTTATAATTATTAATTCTAATTTTATATTTTTAAAAATTATAGATTTTTATAAATTTTTCACAATAAAATTATTTTTTTGAATAATATTTCTGAAGAATTTTACTTATTTGAATATTAGTTGGTATTAAAAACATGAAAAATATAACATCATATATAGATTTCATTATAATTATTTTAGCAAATATGAGTTTATTTTTAAAATGTTTATTTGAAATAGTTTTACATTAGTTCTGTAATACGTTGTACATTCAATATTTACAAATAAAATAATATAAATATAACAGATATGAAAAAAATGGAAAATTATTTTACACCTTTCTTGTTATTTCAGTAATTTCATATGGTATATGTAATAATTCTGTAATTGTGTTTTATTCATATGGTATATGTAATAATTCTGTATATAATTTTTCATAGATTTTTCTCTAATATTTTTTCAGGTCATTGAAATTAATAATTTCATTTCTATACCCGATTTTTTTGTATTTTTTTCGAAAAAGTAATAAAAATATATACTTATTGTTTGTTATTTACATTATTATTAGTTTTTACTAAATTTTATAGTTACTAGTATTTAAATATATAAATGATAAAAAATTAAAAATATATTCCTTGCAAAATTAAAAATAATTGAAATTTAGTTATTATGAAAATAATAATTCCTTCAGTATTGCACTGTTAAATGAAATTAGTAAGTATTATTTTCGGCGTATTTACATACATATACATATATATACATATATATATATATATATATATATATATATATATATATATATATATATATATATATATATGTATGTATGTATTGAATTGAGATGGTTATAAAAAAAATAATTCGGACGAAATTATTTTTACTCAGACAATATTTTTTATTGCTTTCAGTTGATTAATAAAAACATTTTTGGAGAACATTTATTTTAAATTTTTTTCGAATAAAATAATATATTATTGAATATTTCTTACAGAAAATATTCATCAAATTAAAATTCTTATGATAGACTTTAATAAATCAATTATAAAATGAAAATACAGTGTTTATATATATATATATATATATATATATATATATATATATATATATATATATATTCTTAAATCATGTAGGATATGTTATAGAAAACTCCTTTATTTTATTAATTATAAAATAAATAACTTTGGTACCTGCTGTAAAAATCATATACATTATATTAACTACAATTCATGCTTTAATAAATAAAAACCTAAAATATTTTAGTGTTGAAAAACATTTATTTAAATAATGTATTTTAAAAAAATATTTATTTAAGAAAAAAAGATTGCAATTTTCTTTCTATGTGTAATAAAATGAAATAAGTTTATTATATAAAATTTCATATGTTAATGAATTTTATTTCTTTCTTTTTATTTTCGAAATTAAAAAATAATTCTATTTTTTCCATATATAAAGATTGAATTTATTAAATCTTTCAGTAATGTATAATAATTTTTCAAAAATAATTACAAAAAAAAAAATACTGGAATACATACCTCTAAGTACATCGGCAGGAATCAATCTCTTGAAGACCTTACGTCCACCTTCTTCAGTTTTAGCGTTTTCCGCGCAGAAAACGTACGCGATGAGGAAAGCGCAAACCACGAACAATTTCATTTTTTTAAATAATTTAGAACTTCTTCGGTTACGTTCGCAACAATCCTTTGTGATGCCTTTCGAATAACTTCGAACAACGAGACCCGGTTATATGCGGCCTACAATTTCTCACAACTGTATGTCCTACTGAGGTGTTTTGGCATCGTAATCCGCTTTTATAGTTTCACTAAGTGGACAGTACAATTGTGTTCGTGTACCCACAATACACAATATATCGTTTTAGTGGGGAGTACGATCAGTACCATGGTTGTTGCCTTGCTCCCTGTTCTGTTTCAGGTATTGTCGGTAAAAAGAATTCGATTCAGTTTTACTTCACTTCATATGCATTATAATTAAATGCAGGGTTGTCTTAGAAATATTATTATTTACATAATATTACAAATTCGTGTTTTCAATGTTTCGTACAGCGTTAATTATGAAGGTTATTACGTAAATTTAGCAATGCACTTCTTTATTTTACATCATTAAACAAGAAACCTATTGAAAATTTCTTTACACTATAATTTATCGTTCAACAAAATACTTTTTGGTGAAATTCGTAAAGTGTTTAACATTTTTTTATTCAAAATTGTAAAAAAAAACCTTAATTCAAAAAATACAATTTAAAATAAATTAAAAATTTCTATTTAAATTTAACTTTTTAAACAGTGTAATAGTGACACTTATAATAAATCTTTGTAGTGTTAAGAAATGTATTTCGAAATATTTAAAATAGAATTTGTGTAAAGTAGGTTGGACAAAATTCTATTCTTATTGATTGCATGTTTTTTTACAAAAATAATACCGTAATTTATTTGAACTTTGGTAGAAGATGTATTATTAATTATTAGATTTTTATTTAAGTACCTTTTTACAAATTTATTAATCTTTATTAATTAATAAAATATATTTCTACATAGTAAAAGTTTATATTCATTATATATATATATATATATATATATATATATATATATATATATAATTATTGATGTTGACAGAATTTATCATATAATTAATATTTTTTGTGGACAAATTTCAATATAAATATCAATTTCACTTTTAAAAAATGAGAACATTAAAACTATTCATATTATTTTTATTATTTGCATTATTCATATTAACTTTGAAAAAATATTATTGGAAATTAATTTTATTTATGAATGTAAATATTAATATTCTCTTTCTTTTTTAATTTATTACACAAATAATATTTACAAATAAAAATATTTTTGAATAAAGCATAAAATGAATTTTAATTTGAAAACAAGTTATTTTTTAAAATCTACAAACATATTTTAGAAATAAAAATTTCTTAATTAATTTTTTTATTCATTTCAATACTAAGTTATATGAAGTTATTTTCAATGAGTTGACGTTATTTCTTAATTAAAAATTATAATATATATTAATAGATACAATTAGTGTGAGGAATATATAAATTTCATTTTAACTTCATATTTTTTAAAATATTTTTTTGAAGAAAATATTGTAATTTTATGAGTAAACTTTGTAGAATTTGTATACTACGTTTTAAATAATAACTTAATATTTTTAATTACTCATGAGTTTTAACATTTTTAACTAATTTTAAATGTTTAAACAGATTTCATTACGTATTTCTCAAATAATTTCAACTTTTTATTACAAAATATTAAATTAAACATGTAGTTAGGAGAAAATGATGTGAAATAATTCTTTAAGTGCACATTTATTTTCTTATTCATATATATATATATATATATATATATATATATATATATATATATATATGTATGTATAGGTATATTTATTTATACATAACTAGGAAAATAATATTTATTAAAACTATTATTAATTATATGTTAATAAAAGTTTAAAAAAAATTTAAATTTAGTTGAAAAAAAATAAAAACGAATTTTCAAAGCTTTAGTGCATAAAAGAATATATTGAATTTATCTAAAAATACATTTTTTAATTTTACTGAAGAATATATTACAAATTATATATATATAATATTTTGTTGTCTATTTGTTTCCTTTTGAAATGTGGAAACGAATATACAAAATAAAAAATCTTCTTACTATTTGGCAAACTTCGTAAATAAATACCTATAAGGAAAATTATTAAAACAATCACATCAATACTGTGTTAAAATAGTTTCATCTAACGGATCGTCACTGTTAAATGTAACTTACATTAATATTCTATGATGTCCTGAATATATATGATGATCAAAATGCTGTATAAAATATCAATACATTTAAACATGAACTTTAAAATAATACAGTTATATATATATATATATATATATATATATATATATATATATATATATTTAGGGTTTTCCAATAAGCGCTTCATAAGTTTAAATGGAAATAAAACAAAAAGTATTTAATTAATTAGTTATTTATTTTTAACCATATTCTATAGCATTATTGATGAAACACAATTTCACTCATATGATTATGACTTCGCTTGGCATAGTGCATTCGTAAAGCCCACTTTTTAGTAACTCTTTCACATAATTGTGGTCCAATTCATGAATGACACGTTCAATGCTTATTTTTAATGATTCTTATATTTGTGGTTGATTAGCATAAACCAATGATTTCACATAATCTGATAGAAAATAATCGAATGGAGTTAGATCACATGATCTTAGTAGCCAATTTATGGGTCCATTTCATGAAATAATGGAATTATTAAACTTTTGTTTCAAAAAGTCTATTTTTTTTGTAGATTTATGGCACATGGCACCGTTCTGTTAATACCACATATCATTTAAACCATTTCCAAATATTTTTGGAAAAAATCATTAATCACTGTTGGGTAACGCACCCCATTTGCTGTAACGTGATCCCTAGCTTCATTTTGAAAATTTCACTAACAAAAGCAGTATTGGCCTCACTTCTTGCATTTCTTAGTCTTGCACTGCTGTTTTATGTAGAGTAAAATTGTTTTAAAATTACGATTGTGCTAAGTTTCACGAAACGCACAATAAGTTTTACGAACCGAACATTAAATTTATAATTTTTTACAAGTTCTAAGCGTTGATGAAGTGTTAAACGTTCCATGATAATTTGTCAAACTATACTGAGTTGAAATGCCAAAATGAGATTAAAAAAATTCAAACATGTCGGCCACCAGCTGACATTGTTTTTGAATTCTTATTAGAAAATCTTTTATATATGTATATCATTTATAATTTTATATATATATATATATATATATATATATATATATATATATATATATATATATATATATATATATAAGAAAAATATTTTCATATTTAAATGAATTTTTAACTTATTTTATAAAATATGCGAGTTAATTGAGTTATTTTTAAAAAAATAATTAAATTAAATTTTATTTTATTGTTTAATTGACAAAATAGTTAATAATTTGTAAGAAGATAATTAATAATCTAATTATTATATAATAAACAATCATAAAAACTTTCAATTCACATATTAAAAGAATTGTATATTATAATGCAATAATGTTTTTGCACACTTATATTTTTTTAAATTGTTTAATATTTATCAATAGATTTTTAAAAAGGAATATCTCTGTTGTGTTTTTAAAAAAATATGTGTATAATATTAGAAAATATGTGTTGCCACACAATTAATGAAACAATGAATATAATTAATAAAGCAAATTACTATAACCATTATTGAGATGAAATGATACTATTGAGAAATAAATAAGAAATCATTCTATTTTTTTAAATTTAAACTATCGACTGCTTTTTGTATTATATTTCTTATTATCTTATATCAATTGGCCTCTTTCTAAAAAATGTTATATTATATATTAATATTATATATGAATTGATTTTTTTCTAAAATTATTAAAATATTTAATTTCAATTCAATAATTTTTGTTATTATATTTCTTTTTTAATACATTCTTTTTTTCTATTTTTTACTTCTTTTCTCTTGTTGTTTTAACTCATATATATATATATATATATATATATATATATATATATATATATATATATATATATATATATATATATATATATATATATATATATATATATATATATATATATATATATATATATATATATATATATATGTGTTTTACAAATGTAAAATATACTATATATTTTTCTATAAAAATATAATTTTTCATTTTACTTTCTCATATATATATCATATATATATATATATATATATATATATATATATTCAAATTAATATTTATATATTAATATTAATAGTTTTTAATAAACAATTTTTGAATCCAATACTTATTAAGATATCATTAAACATGCAACTGCTACTGTCCCACATTCTTAAGTGTTTGTGTTTTTGTATTGCTAAAAAAATGTACACGCAGATGCTTTCTCCTTTCATTTGATATTTTGAACAAAAAATAAGTCTTTTAATAAAATACACACACACACACACACACACACATATATATATATATATATATAATGTTATATTTTTATGCATTTATGCACTAAGTGTTTTATATGTTAAGTTACATGCACATCTATAATTATATATTATTTTATGTAAAAGTAGAATAACAAAAGCGGTTAACTGCAGTTTAATATGTAGTTCAAATGATTGTCATTCATAACCTGCATAATGTACAAGAAAAAAGTCACGGATCAGACAAAAACATATACCACAATTTTATTTACATCTATGCAAACACACATTTTGTGCTAAATTATGAAAAAAAATCCACTGAAAAAAACTAAAATTACGAAGATGAATTTTTAACTCTTGGGTTTTACCATATTATGAGATTATTATATTATTGTGTGGGTATAATTTATTTTTCTCTTTATATTTTTTTGTGACTACCAAGACATAATTTTATTTTTTCTGCTTAATCATGTATTTTGTTGTTGGTTATTTCTAAGAAGAATTATAGTTTTACTAACATATATATGTGTATATATATATATATATATATATATATATATATATATGTGTATATATATATATATATATATATGTGTGTGTGTGTGTGTGTGTGTGTCTGTGTGTTGTGTAGTAAAAAATCTTTTTAATCTTTAAATTTTAAATTAGTTACGTCCTTTGATTTTTGAATGCTTTAACATTTTTATTTCACAACAATAGAGATTATTTTCCATGACATGGTTTAACACTAAGAATAATTATCATTTCCTCATAGAATCAACATTTTTCTCTACGAGGTTAATGTTAAATCAGAAACATTACATAAATTGCATATTTTTTAAGTATTCTCAATCAAAACCAAATTATTACATATTAATAGGGAAAAAATAATATTACATTTTTTATTTAAGATTATTTTTAATTTGAACCTTACTTATTTTAATTTAAACCTAAATTAGTTTTAAAAGCATATTTTTAAAGAACTCGTTGTTAATTTTAGTAGCAAATGATATTAAGTTCGGTCACATATATTTAGATATTACAGATCAGTTTCTGTTTTCTATTTCGTTATGTAAGTAGATAAAAATTGTTGCAAAAATTTATTTATATAGTACATTGATGAGATCTTACAAAACCAGTTATGGTAAGCTGAATAATATATTACTTTCGGACAATCGATCTCTGAAAATAACCTTTTTAATTTAGGTTTAATTTTTGTTTTGTCTAAAAGGGAATTTTTTATATTTACACCAAACTGTTTTTTTTTTAAAAAAATTAGAGGTGACTTTTAATTTTTATTAAAAAAATATATCAGTCAAGATAAGTGCTTGATGTAATTTATTTAAAAATAAATTAATGACATGAAATTTTTTTCATGAAAAATAAACTGATCGTACATCAACTCATTAACAAATTTTATGATGGATACCAATTTTATTTTTGTCTCAAAAACTGTATTGATTTTTTATATATAATGAGTTTGAAATATTCTTCTATTTTATATGAATATATTTAAATGACATGTAAGTTAAATTAAGTAAAGTAAAAAATAATTAATGGACTGATCGAATCTTCTATTAAATCAACTTTTCTTCTTTCTATCAATCAAACAATGAAATATATCTGAAGATTATTAATTTGCAATCAGGTTTATTTTGATTACATGCAGATTTTATACAGAAAACAAATAATTATTTGAATATCCATCTTATTATTTAAATTTTACATCTTATTATTGATGAAAATCTTTTTTAAAAATAAATATTAAATAATATAATGAAAACGAAACTTCTGTACAAAGATTCTTCTGATTAAATTAAATATAAAAATGTACATATATATATATATACATATATATATATATATATATATATATATAAATATACATTTATATATACGAGGTGTATTCAAAAAGTAAGGTGAATTTTGAAATTTAGCTGGCTACATCCGTTCGATCTTCGATTTTTTTATTTGGTTATGTTGGTACACTCGTCTCGAATATATGTTCCAAATTTCAGCTATGTAGCATGTTTAGTTTGTTGGTGAGAGGCATAAAAGTTAGAAATGTTTTGCAGGCTCCACGATTTTCCGCTGTCGAAAAAGTTTGCATTAAATTTTGTGTGAAAAATGGAATCAAGTGCTCCAAAACACTTGAAATGTTGAAAGTGGCATACGATGAGTCTACTTTAAGCCAAAAAAATGTTTATAAGTGGTATAAACTCTTCCAAGAAGGCCGAGAAGACACCAACGACGAACCTCGTTCTGGACGCCCCAGCACGTCAACAACTGATGAGAACGTTGAAGAAGTGAAGAAAATAGTGTTGGGGAATCGTCGAATTACCATTAGAGAAATTGCTGATGATATTGGCATCTCGTTTGGTTCGTGCCAATCAATTTTAACGGGTGTTTTAGACATGAGACGTGTGTCAGCGAAGTTTGTTCCGAAATTGCTCAATTTCGACCAAAAGAACCGTCGCATGAGCATCGCCCAAGAGCTATTGAATGACGTCAACGACGACCCAGATTTACTCGACAGGGTCATAACAGGTGACGAAACATGGGTATACGGTTATGACGTCGAAACTAAGGCTTAATCGTCCCAGTGGAGGCTTTCCGGATCACCAAGACCAAAAAAAGCACGCCAAGTTCGATCAAATGTGAAGGTTTTGCTTACAGTTTTCTTTGATTGCAGGGGCGTGGTGCATCATGAGTTCTTGCCACAGGGTAGAACAGTAAATAAGGAATATTACCTGCAAGTTATGCGCAATTTGCGCGAAGCAATCCGCCAGAAACGTCCGAATTTGTGGAAGAACAAAAATTGGCTTTTGCACTATGATAACGCCCCTGCTCACACATCGTTGCTTGTGCGCGAATTTTTGGCTAAAACCAACACACTAATGATGCCGCAGACACCGTATTCCCCAGACCTGGCCCCCTGTGACTTCTTCTTGTTCCCGAAACTGAAGAGGCCCATGAAAGGACGGCATTTTGCAACGATTGAGGAAATAAAGACGGCATCGAAAGAGGAGCTGAACAAGATCACAAAAAATGATTTTTTGAAATGCTTTGAGGATTGGAAAAAGCGTTGGCACAAGTGCATTATATCCGAGGGGGATTACTTTGAAGGGGACAAAATAAAAATTGATGAATAAATAAATATTCTTTGAAAAAATAAAAATTCACCTTATTTTTTGATCACACCTCGTATATATATATATATATATATATATATATATATATATATATATATATATATATATATATAAGTTATTTCTAATAATATAAATAACCAAAATACTTTCAACAATCAATCTATAAAATCTGAGGATATATAGATAATTGAGTAACATGACGATAAAGTTATATATTTTCAAAATTAATTATTTTAGAAAATTATTTTTCTTTGATATATATATATATATATATATATATATATATATATAAATATATGTGCAATGCAATATTATGATTGTGTGTGTGTGTGTTTGTGCGTCTGGTACACAAAATCATATTACCAGAAATTTTGCGTTAAGTGAATTGTTTTTAAATCTATTTCGCAGAATTTATGAACACTGACGTTTATTTATGAAAGTTTATTTTTTTCGATTTTTCTTAACATTGAACATCATTTGCGATTATTTATCTACACTTAATTTACTTAATTTATATTTACAAAATTACGTAATAAATTAATTTAAGAAATAAAATTTATTTTATTTCTTAAATTCCAGTAGAAAATTACAGTTTTCAATTTATTTCCAATTTTAAAGGACCGTTAATTTATATTTACATATTTTTAATTTTATTCCACTGCATTTAAAAACTACTATTAAATTAATTATTGATTATGATAAAATTTTGTTGAATATTGAGTTTAGCTGTGTAAAATGAGGTAAAAAAAAATTAAATTATAAACGACTATCAAAAATTGTACATTTTTCGGCATGTGTAGTTTTATTTTTGAATAAAAAAAACTTCTTTCGAATGAAACAATTAAGAGAAAAAAACAGGACGTTTAAAATCAATTATATCTGTTTTAATAATTTCACGTCTATATTTTTTTAATTAAGTCCGTTGCGTGTAAAACTGTATTTATTTTTTATTCAGAACATGATTCATGAAAGCACATTTTAATCGTGTTAATACACGTAAATATTACGACTATTCTAATTATTTTAACTAGTTAACGTAAAGTTGCTTATAATTAATATTATAATGACTCGGTTCACTCACTTCCTGAAACCATACAGTAATGTTTAAAATTTTAAAATTGAACAAATGACGTAATGTGAAACTTCTTCTATTAAGAATATAAAAATTTCATAATCTAGTATTTATCCAAAATGTATTATAACAGTTTTTTTATTAATTTTAAAATTTTATACGATAAAAATATATAATATATTTATTTTATTTTCATATTTAAAAAAGAAATGTGAAATAAATATTCTGATACATCTGTAAATTATAAATTATATATATATATATATACTCGTATATATATATATATATATATATATATATATATATATATATATATATATATATATATATATATATGTTATAGTGATCATCATTTACAATTATGAAATTTTAAAAAAAGTTTCTCTTTTCATTATCTAACTTATCTGATAAATCTATTGATATTTAAAAATGTTTATAAAGACGATTTATATATATATATATATATATATATATATATAAATAGTTATATTTATTATTAACAAAGAATAAAAAAATTGAATTTATATAACAGCTTTTGAAGTTGCAGACAAGAAGTTTCAGAGTTATTTATTCCGATTCTATTCAAAGAGAGGATGATGATGATATTGATATGAACAAGACCATATCAAAAGATATGTCCTTGTGTCAATTATATAATACGAACGTTCAGTATATAATCATATTTTAGTAAGAGATAAAATCTGTATTTTCTGAGCTAGTGGTGCGCAGATTTCTCTAGGTCGTAAACATGAGTCATTTCAAATATATATAATCGCACTTAAAAATCAACGTTCTGATGTTTTAGTCAGTTTTGCCATCGAGGAAATAACTTAATGGATGTCTTTAGTTTAATGAAGCATAAACTGAAATAATTGTTCAATGAAAAATATTAGTTATTGTTATTACAAATTATTTGCTCCTTTAAACTCGTTTATTTTAAATTTAGTAATAATAGTGATTTTAAACTATTTAAGTATTGTTCTTTATATTTTTTTATATATTATTCTAAACAGTATGGAACAAAATTTCTGCAATATTATGATTGTTGAATCATTTCAAAATGAAAATAGTTGTTCTTATTTTTTATATAAAAGAAATACAATACATGAATATTTATTTATTATTATCAGTAATTCTTAAAATGCTTGTTCATTGTTTAATATTATTTCATTCTTTATTGTATACATGCAATATAATAGTTAGATGTAATAAAAAAAATGTTTCTTTATAAAATATTTATATAAATTTCATTACTTTTAACTGAAATATTATATTTCTTTACAGGTAATTTTATTCCTGTTTTCAATTCTTTATTGTTAATTTTTAATATATTTTCTATAGATTAAATATATTTCATTTAATCTTTAATATATTTTCTGTAAAATTAAATATTCAAAAAATTTGATTTAAGAATAATCACAATAAAAATAACCAAAAAATCTATAAGTCAATTATAAAAATTATATAATTATTCTTAATAGTTTTAAATATTTGATTATCCATAGCGTATTATTATATAGTACTACAATATTATGAATAATTGTTAAGTTTTGAATAATAATGAGACTCACAAATTCATTTCAGTCAAAAAATTCTATTCAAACCAGTGATTAAAAGCATAAAGAACAATTATTCTTGACAGCAAGTCTTAATCTTGAATATTATCATTAACCTCATTTGATTAATTGCTGGTTGAATGCATCTCTGTAACTTTCCCACACGTCTCTATTGAAGTTTGACCTGATGTAAATTCATTATTTTAACTGCATTTATAGATTCTTGTCAAGTTTTACTTGAAAGACGAATATATACTTGAAAATATATAATTAATCGTTACATTTTCTCTCGCCCTTCACACACCACAGACACACACACACACACACACACACACACACACATATATATATATATATATATATATAAATGAAAATAATTTATTTATGAAACTCGTTAGCTATGAACTATTTTTTATAAAATTTATTCGTTACAAATGAAACTAAAATTTACAAATTATTTTTTTATGAATCATACAATAAGTTCAAAAAAATATAATTTGTACGTTAATATCATATAGGGTCATCCAAATGTGACACCTAGATTTGTGTTTTATTAAAGAGAAACATGTGTATAGTTTCTTCCTAATAAAACACAAATCTGGGCGTCACATTTGGATGACCTATATTTTCTTCTTAAAAAAATATTTAGTAAAATCTTTAAACCACCTTATTATTACTCAATATCATTTAAGCAATATGTTCAACAAATTAACGTTTCCATAACACAATTCTATATAAATTCACGAATAGCACTTAATAGAGTAAATAAATGAATAAAAATTACATATTATTTCAGTTCTTGGAACAGTGATATTAAATGTATTTAATTGGAGGTTATTTTTTCTCTAGAAATTCAAAATAAATTATTAGTCATAATAAAAAAATAAAGAAATGTAATAAAAAATATTTAATAAAATTAATATTTTTATTTCAAATCCAAATGTTTTATTTCTTTCGAGTAATAACATATTTATAAATATGTATAAATTTTATTTGTGATATTAAAGTAAACTACAATATATCTAAAAATCAGAATTATATATTAGATTGATTTATTAAAAATGTTTTTCAAATAATATTACAGCATTGAAACACTTACATACACACACACACACACACACACACATATATATATATATATATATATATATATATATAATATGAATATGAATTATTTTGTATATTTATAAATAAAAATTCATCGCCAAGTATAAAATAAATTCTTAAATGTGCTACTTTAAATGTTAAAAAATAAAAAAATATTAACTACAATATTATTAACACACTTTTTAGAGGAAATGTTTATTTTTTTCGATAAGTTAATATAACACTTTTTTGAATAAATTTCGTGTTTAATAGAAAATTTAAATTTATACTTTCTTTAAGTCAAAATAATATTCATGATATTACTTTTAGATAATAAATTTATAAACTTTTATTGATAATCATGTATAGTCATATAAAAGTGTAAGAATTATATACGAGCTAAATGATCAAAAAAAAATTTCGTTGTACGTTAAAGAAACACAGAATTAAATTTAGCATATATCCACTTTCATAAAATAAATGACGATATGTCAAGACTATATGCATCCATTTTACATGGTTGTAAGTTTACCTAATTTACTTTTCCTCACTTGACATTTTTTCATGTTCTGATTCTTACATTAACTACATGTCTACAAATCCATTGTATGTATAATGGAACTACCTCCATGAAAAACCATAATTATAAAACGTACTTATAGTTCATAATTACATCGAAGTAAGTGATATTACTTGGAGTACTATAAACAGTTTGACATACCGTTTCGTGACTATTCTACAATAAGTTTTGTTATAATAATAGATATTTCAAATGAAATTAATTAATATACATTTAACTGTTTATTTATTATATGTAATTTATTTTATAATTGTAGTTTTCCGCCCATAAGTTATTTTACATATATATTTTACATATACCATCGTTGCAATAATCAATCTTTTTCTATCCACTAGTGAATGAAGATCTTTTGCAACATTATCTACTTCGACCAATCATTCCAACAGGTTTTTTATATCTCTATCCCATATATTTATGTTTTTTTTGGCATTCTTAAATATCTAGATTCTCAATCAATAACTTTTTTTCTATTGGTAGTCCTCCCTTTTTTCTATATGACGGGCCCGTTTCTATTTCAAACTTCTCATATTTTCCATAAAATCAATACTTTTTGCTTTCTTTCTGATTCATTCAGTTCTCTTTTATCTTTTCGTATTATTCTTAATATGCATCTATCCTAATATTGCTTTTTATATGTTTGGAGCTGCTGAATTATTCTGGCATTCAAAGACCCATATTATTTATATATATATATATATATATATATATATATATATATATTTATATATATATATATATATATATATATATATATATATATATATATATATATATATATATATATATTATATATATATATATATATATATATATATATATATATATATATATATTTTCCAGTCGGAGAGTCCTTCATTTTTGAGGGTTGAGCATGAAGACCGACAACCTCATCTTGTAAAAAATAACTGTCGAAAGTTAAGGGAGTAAACCCCGAATAAAAAATCTTCACTAATCCGCCTGGTCAACGTGGTGAATATGACCAAATACCAGTGAATGTTAGCATTCATTGAGGGTTTCATCCAGTAGTGGATTGATATGGGATTTATGATGATGATGATGATGATGATGATATATATATATATATATATATATATATATATATATTATAATTCATTATTTAATAACAACACCCCAAAAATTACAATTCAAAGCAAAAATATACCTTTTTTATCGAATATCACATTTAAAACAATATTTTTATAACAATGAAAATGATAAAAAAATAATCGTAATATTGATATAAAAATTATTTCCAAAAATAAATATGAGTAGTTAAAAAAAGGAATAAAATATAAAGTATATAAAAAAATTAATTCATTAAAAATATCATATATTATCTTGCAGAAATATTTGAGTATTAAATTGGAATAAATTTAATATGTAACTTTTAAATTCATATTTATATATATACATAATGGAGAAAAATAATATTTTGAATAATAATCCAATTACACATATTTTATGGTCAATTATCAAACAACAATGTATCAGCAATATAATTAACATGTATATAAAATAAAATGTTTGGTATTTTTCTCACATTAATAATAACTTTGTATTTTTAAATAATATATTGTACTTTAATAATTCACTCAAATAATTCATATATTTTTTTGCAACATTTCACGGTCAAGATCATGTTGTTTATTCATATATATATATATATATATATATATATATATATATATATATATATATATCACATTTACTAGTACTATTTATATTTGTGTTTTGTTAAAAAGAAACTATACACATGTTTTTTTTTCAATAAAACGCATATCTTGAAGTCACATTTGGATGACGCTATATTTTCTTTGTATAAGCTGATAGACATTTCAATAGCAATGCCATTGTCATCAAAGTGGTGTGATATAGAGAGATTATAAAGCAAATTTAGAACTATGATAATGATAGTATTGGCATTTTCTTATATAAATGCGCATTTGCTTATATAAAGAAAGTGACAATAAATTATTATTGAACACCTTTTTAATTGTTTGTGGTGTTGATGTTATAATTCGTATTAAAGATGTTTGCTGAGTTCGCTTATGCGTTAAAATGAATTTAAATTATAAATATATGTAAATAGAAATAGCAGTTCAATTTCCTTTCTTAAGTACACTATATACTTTTTTTAAAAAAAATAAAACTACACCAGCTTAAATTATTTTTTTATATTATTTAAGATATTTATTTTTTCATTTGACAACATTACTCTCGAAACGCAAATGAACAAGTAAAAAAAATTAAAAAAATGTTTCAATAAAAATTTGTAAAATGTGGGTAGTTAGTATTTTAAACCAATTTAATTAACTAAAATTATTTACTTTATTATGATATAATATTTTATTATTATTTTTATAATAAATCTTCTATTTATTTACTTTAAATTATATTTTTTATTTAATAGTTGAAATAGTTTATTTGAATTTATTTGTAAAATATATATTTTTTATAATATATACGAGTACTTTTTAATATAACAAAAATGAGAATACTAAAATTATTCGGTTTGTTAATAGAAAAATGTTTTATTATTAATCTTTTATTTTAATTTTAATTGAATTTAAATTAAAAATGTGGTAGAAACTCAGCATATAACTGTAAGCTTTATTTGTAATTATACTTTCTACATATAAAGTGTTTTTCTAAGCGCGATAGAACTTTAAACTGAAATAAAACACATACTGTTTGATTGGATAACCATTTATTGAGTATTATTTGAAAGATAATTTTATGGCATTAATATTTTAAAATGATTTTGGACATATATGTATCACAGTTACCTCTCACATGCTGTCAGTTTAATTTCGTGTCACTTTGTCAAGCAATTGAGGCCTTATGTCTGCAATAACACGAGTTATGTTGGCTTATAATACCTCAATCGTCGCTGGTTTATCAGTATAAACCAGACTTCACATATCCCCAAAGAAAATAATCTAGTGGCGTCAAATTACACGATCGTGGAGGCAAATTCACAGAACCATTTCTGGAGATAACGTTATCGCTGAATTTATGATTCAATAACTCGATTGTTTCGATCGAAGTTATGGCACGTGGCATCATCTTGTTAAAACCATATCTCTTCCAGATCGATGTCATGCAAATTTGGAAATAAACAATTATTGGTCATCGTTTTGTAGCGTACACCATTGACGACAACTCGCTTTTCGGCATCATTTCGAAAGAAATAAGGTCCGACCAGCGTGCAATCCGCACCATACGATGCATTTTTCTGGATTTAACAGGCTCTCGTGAATCACTTTAGGATTGATCTTTGCTTATTAACGTACCTATTAAGACAAAAATGAGCCTCATCACTAAACAAAATTTTGCGATAGAACAGAGGGTCAGTTTGCAGTTGATTGTGAGCCCATTCAGTAAATATTCGATCCAAACAATGATTACATTTTAATGATTTGCCAAAGTATACTGAATCCAAAAGTCACTTATAGCGCGCAAACTTTCAACTGACTTAACAGCTATCCCTATCGAAAGTTCTATCTAACTTAAATAAACAATCTTTATATATATATATATATATATATATATATACAGGTGTTGGAACGTCTAGACCAATGATAAAAATGTGTTTTCTTTTTAAGAGAAAAATAATATTAACTATAGATAAAAGATAGCAAATAAAGTCCTAATTTTTAGAAAACATTTAGATGAATATATAGATAAATAAATTTAGGTAAATAAAATGAATGGATCTATAAGTTAATACACAGACAAATAATAGATATAGTTATTTACGTTCCTAGTTATTTTTTAATCAATTACCAATTAAATATGTAATAAATATATCATAATATAAACAATATTGACTAAAAAAAACAAGGTCATTAAATTTCGTAAAAGTTACGCTTCTCAATTTATGTAACAACTAATTGTTTTTATTAAAAACCACTGATGAATATGTTTGGTTGAACCTGAAGGTAACATTCTATTATTGAAATTAAGTTATTGCAGAAATTTCTTTATTTTATATCAATAACGACGTAATAATATAAAATAAATAGGAAAAAAATTCTTTTAAACAGTTATTTTGAGTTACATTGTGGTTTTGGTCCAACGATTATTAACACACGCATTTACTTTCCATGCGTACGTTTATATAGATAACCCAAATAAGACTGAAGGATAATAAAGAATAGTAAAAGATAATGAGCAAGTAAATATATGTCGAAACTTTTTAGTCTCATTTAGGTTATTTTATATATCTATGTAATTGTAGAAAATCTTTTTATTTTATATATATATATATATATATATATATATATATATATATATATATATATATTAATTGACATATATTTTTATGCTACAAATTTTTTTTAAACCTTTAAAACTATGTCTATGAAATCTTAATAATTAATCTTTAATAGTTATTTACTTTTATACGTAGTATTGTAATTTGATAATTTATTATTACATTATATTTTAAATAGACTGGTGGTTTTAAAGATTATTGATAAATATAAATATATACAATCACACTTTTATCCAAATATCGTTTAGTTTGAATAAAATTGGCAAAAAATAAATTTCGCAAATATTAAAATACAGAATCCGGTTTAAAATCAGAAGGAAACGAAATTATTGAAACGACGTACATATTTATGCATGGTTCTATGTAATAAATACGATTTTCGCCAATGTAAACAGTTCGAATGACCAAATTTTACCATCGGTTTTACTTTCAAATCGATGACTCGTACATAACCTCAATCCCTTCCCGCATTCTGTTTTTATTATTCATTCTCGTACGCTTGTCGGTGACATCTGCTAGCATATCTACAAACAATGGAAATCGTGCACTTTTTATAAATACTTTATTTGTTTACATTATTTCATATGATACAATATGTTTAATGTATCATGACTTCACACAAATTAAATACATCGGTACAATGTTAATATCACAGTGAAATTACTGCAGTATAAAATGTAACGTAGGTGTGTCTTATTGATAATTGATGGATTTCTGTGATTGAATTTATATTGTCTTATTTAAAATAAGTAAATCACACGTGTTTACGAAGATTTATACCAGGAAATATATGATCATACATACAAACGTACACAGCACACACACACACTCACACACACACACACACACACACACACACACACATATATATATATATATATATATATATATATATAAATATATATATATAAAGATGTTTTTATTGAAATTATGGATTTTATAGTAGAGTTAAAACTATATTTTCAAAAAAAAATAAATAAATTAAAATATCCTTCAATAAATTTAAAAAAATTCCCTCCACAATAGTCATAGAAAATTACGTTTTTTAATGACAAGAAAATTTTATAATTAAGTTATGAATTCTCCATATATTATCAATTCAATAAAATAACAATTTTGATACAGTTCAAAGATTTGAAACAAATTGAAAAATACTAAAAATTATAAATTTTACAAAGGCATTTAACACTAAACCTACCAGTACCGGTCAAATTGACCGTTTTCAAACTTTTGTAAAACTTACACATTTTTAAACGTTATAATACCGTTATTAAACTGTATGACAATTCTTAAAATATGCATATAATATTTTCTTCATTCTTTACTTCTAGTTATTTTTTCTATTTTCCAAGAAAATTTTGTCTTGTGGCCTAGCTACCGCGGTCGGTCAATATGACCGGTGGGAAAAAATATTATACAGTTGTCTCAGAGTAAAATGTTTTACAGTTATCTCAACGTCGGTTTCAATTGAAAAGAGTAGACAACAATAGTATTGATTAGTCTCAAGTAGTGCACTTCTAAAGAGTTTCTTATGCAATTTTTTTACAATTGTTTATTTGAAGGAGATAAGGTAAAGTATCAATACTTGGATGTAAATTTTTTTATTCCTTACATAGTGTAATAATCTGTTGTAGATATTTACCCTAAAAATGGCAAACCATTTGAAAATTACAAATTACCTAAGAAATATAACGGAAATAGAAGAAGAGTTTTCAGAATATGATGAACAAAAAAACTTCTCGAATTGAAAAAAACATGGAAACAGAGAAAGAGCTATTTACAACAAGTGAATTGGAATCAGAAAGCGATAGTGAAGAGGAGAATATTATAAATAAGCGTCCAGGACAGAAAAGAAAGAGAGTTTTATTGACATCCGAAAGTGAGACAGATTTAGAGGATCGACGCATCGAAACAGCTGCTGATAAAACAGTCTGGGAAGAAATAAAGGAAGTCCCAAACCTGGCAGGTTACCAGTGCATAATATTTTTAGGGATATGTCAGGTCCAACAGGATATGCTAAACGACATATAATGAAAGGACAAATGAAGACGGCATTTACTCTTATCGTTGATCAGGGTATAATGCATCATATTATAAAATGTACAGAAGAAGAAGCATTTAGGGTATTGGGGACTAAGTGGGAGCTAAATGCAACAAAACTAGACGCATTTATTTCTTTGCTATATGCTCGTGGCGCATATGAGGCAAAAAATTTGGATATCTCATAAATGTGGAATAAAAATTGGGGATCTGCTTTTTTTCGAAAACAATGAGCCGAAACGACTTTACTGAAATTATGAAGTTTATACGATTTGATAAGAAGAGCGAAAGAAGTCAGCGTTTACAAACCAACAAATTTGCTATGATATCTACAATATGGGATCGATTTATTGAAAATTCACAAAATTGTTATAAACCTGGTGCATATATTGCTGTTGATGAGCAGTTGTTTCCGTCGAAAACTAGGTGTAGATTTACACAATATATGCCAAACAAACCAGACAAATTTGGAATACCGGAAACTGTTAGATTTTATAATAGTACAAAATTTGGTGTAGATGTGGCAGACCAGATGGCAAGGAAATACAGCGTGAAGTCGAAAAGTTGTAGGTGGCCACTTCAGGTATTTTTCAACATTTTGGACCTAGCTGGAATAAATGCCTGGATTTTGTATAAAGAAACAACGGATGAAAACATTTCGAGGCAGGAATTTTTGTTCCAGTTAGTTTCAGAACTCGGCGATGCATATAAAAAATCTCAAGAAAAAAAGCTTTTACCAACACCGTCCACAAGTTCCGATTTGTCCGTACGAAAAACTTGTCAAATAAAATTTTGTAAAGGTTATAAAACAACAAAAATCTGTTCGAAGTGCGAAAAATATGTTTGCGGCAAATGCACATTTCAGACTAAAGTAATTTGTAAACAATGTGAGGAAGCCGAATAAAGTATATTATGTATGCATAACATTCTGTATAAAAATTTAGTTTTATTTGTTTTTTTATAAAGAATTTTAGAAATTATATAAAAATAAATTTGGACGAAACTTCATGAAAATTCTTTATTTTATATACATTTAGCAACAAATCAACAATTATCTGCATTGAATAATAAAATCGATAACTTTTAATTACCGGTCAATTTGACCGCACGCGGTAGGAATAGGTATACAAAATTGTCGGTAGGTTTAGTGTTAAAGTACAAGATTTCGACATTTTTTTAACTAGATGCAATTAGAAAATTTAGAAACACAGATGGTCGACCATTGTACACAAAAAATTATAAATATGTAAAAAACATAACAAAAAAAAATAAGTTAGTACAAGATAAAGGAACATATCAAAAAAACGATTTTTACAAGATGGATCCGAATAGCACATTGAAAACATAATTCTAAAAAAATAGAATAACATGTCAAATGCCTTTCTTTCTGTCAAAAAATAGAACTTTCTTTGTGAACAATTTATTCTTCCATATATTTTTACAAAAAAAATGTTTTTGTATTATATCATATACGAGGTGTGATCAAAAAATAAGGTGAATTTTTATTTTTTTCAAAGAATATTTATTTATTCATCAATTTTTATTTTGTCCCCTTCAAAGTAATCCCCCTCGGATATAATGCACTTGTGCCAACGCTTTTTCCAATCCTCAAAGCATTTCAAAAATCATTTTGATCTTGTTCAGCTCCTCTTTCGATGCCGTCTTTATGTCCTCAATCGTTGCAAAATGCCGTCCTTTCATGGGCCTCTTCAGTTTCGGGAACAAGAAGAAGTCACAGGGGGCCAGGTCTGGGGAATACTGTGCCTGCGGCATCATTAGTGTATTGGTTTTAGCCAAAAAAACGATGTGTGAGCAGGGGCGTTATCATGGTGCAAAAGCCAATTTTTGTTCTTCCACAAATTCGGACGTTTCTGGCGGAAAAATTGCGCATAACTTGCAGGTAATATTCCTTATTTACTGTTCTACCCTGTGGCAAGAACTCATATACACCACGCCCCTGCAATCAAAGAAAACTGTAAGCAAAACCTTCACATTTGAAACTTGGCGTGCTTTTTTGGTCTTGGTGATCCGGAAATATCACTGGGACGATTGAGTCTTAGTTTCGACGTATAACCGTATACCCATGTTTCGTCACCTGTTATGACCCTGTCGAGTAAATCTGGGTCGTCGTTGACGTCCCAGCTCTTGGGCGATGCTCATGCG
Source organism: Neoneuromus ignobilis (assembly GCA_029203775.1). Classification (NCBI taxonomy): domain Eukaryota; kingdom Metazoa; phylum Arthropoda; class Insecta; order Megaloptera; family Corydalidae; genus Neoneuromus; species Neoneuromus ignobilis. Next base: position 13,269,384 of record CP092092.1, read on the forward strand.
ACGGTTCTTTTGGTCGAAATTGAGCAATTTTGGAACAAACTTCGCTGACACACGTCTCATGTCTAAAACACCCGTTAAAATTGATTGGAACCAACCAAACGAGATGCCAATATCATCAGAAATTTCTCTAATGGTAATTCGACAATTCCCCAACACTATTTTCTTCACTTCTTCAACGTTCTCATCAGTTGTTGACATGCTGGGGCGTCCAGAACGAGGTTCGTCGTTGGTGTCTTCTCGGCCTTCTTGGAAGAGTTTATACCACTTGTAAACATTTTTTTGGCTTAAAGTAAAATATGCCACTTTCAACATTTCAAGTGTTTTGGAGCACTTGATTCCATTTTTCACACAAAATTTAATGCAAACTCTTTGATCCATGATTTTCGACAGCGGAAAATCGTGGAGCCTGCAAAACACTTCTAACTTTTATGCCTCTCACCAACAAACTAAACATGCTACATAGCTGAAATTTGGAACATATATTCGAGACGAGTGTACCAACATAACCAAATAAAAAAATCGAAGATCGAACGGATGTAGCCCGCTAAATTTCAAAATTCACCTTACTTTTTGATCATACCTCGTATATTCAAAGTTTAAAAACATATGTTACCTTGCAATTGGCAAAACACCTACCTAATATACAATATCTTGCATTTAACAAAAAATTTAAAAAGTTGTATTAAGAATAGTATTAGTACTTTTATTTTACAATAATATACCACAATTTTTGTTAATTTCAATTTTTAGAATATTTTTACATTTAATACATTTTAATATAAGTACATAGATACTAGCAATAAAAAATAAAAATAATTTTTAATTTTGTTTTGACATATTGTTAAAATTTTATTTGCTATTTCTATTATAAAGTTTTGTGGAATAAAAAAGTACTTGAATACTATATAGCATAGATATATATATATATATATATATATATATATATAGAGAGAGAGAGAGAGAGAGAGAGAGAGAGAAAGAGATCAAATTTGGTAATTAAATATTGTAATACTTTAATTTCCATTCGATCTTTTATTTTTATAATTTTTATATTTTACGCTGAATTGTTGATTTGTAGTAAATGTAAATTGAACTTTAAAACTCATTTTATTAAATGTCAATAGGTATAACTAATATAACATTGTTCATTGCTGTAATTAGTTTTGTAATTACAAACATTAAATTATTTTAATCGTATCATAGCAAAATCATTACCAAAAAACTCAAAACTTTATTCCTAGTAGAAAGTTATGAACACTGATATTATTGTAACATTCTTTTAATTTATAATAATATACATCGTGGAGAATTATTGTGAATAATATAGAAAATTACACTTTTTGAAAGTTTTTTTTAAAAAAGAAATATTTCTCCTAGTAAAGTGATTATTATTCAAGTATTTATTTACAAAAACTATATTTTATAATTCTTAATTTAAATCTAACATACAAATAGAATTAATTTTCAACAACTACAAATAAAAAAGATGAAATACTTCAAGTGCATGCAATTAAACATTACATTGTACATTTCGTTACATTATATTATAAAGTAAAATAATACCATTTTAATGTGAATATAACTCACATATATTTAACCTAAAAACAATTTTGTAATTTTATTCATGCATACATACATATACCTACACACACACACACACATACATATATATATATATATATATATATATATATATATATATATATATATACATATAGTTGCTATGTTTATTACTTTGTAATTTAACGTTTCGTTACAAAATATTTTTTGCTGAAAGTTATTCATCTAATTTTATTTCAAGTATATACAAATTATTCTCTTTGCATTCTTCATAGTACCTTAACCTGCAGTGAAAAAAAAAAATTTTGAAAAAAATACGTAAATATTAAATAAATTAAATATAAAAAATTTATATTATTTAAAAACAAAATAGTTCTGCTTAAAAAGAATTTATATTCAGTAATGTACATATACTGAATAATAGTAATTGTATGCATAAAATCATCCTTTAAATTTGTTTTTTTTTTTATTTTATTTTTGGATATTATATAATATATATATATATATATATATATATATATATATATATATATATATATATATAATGTACGTGTGTAAGTAATATATTATGAAGTATTTTTTAATGGACATATATATATAAGATGAATTAGTCATTACTTAAAACGAATTCTCTTACACGATATTTATTTAAATTAATAACTTCAATGACTCTGTTATTAAGAGCTAAAGTGACGTTGTAAATTTGTTTAAAAATCATTAACACCTCTGTAGTATGTTTAGCATATTTGCTCTGTTGATAGGTTGAATAAAATAAACATACCTTCAGAAATGATAACAATCTTTATTGACATAATAAATAAACAACAAACAATAGTATGTAAACGTGCATGAATTTTTAAAAGTAACAAATACTACAACTTTCCGAATATAATTTCAAGCAAACTCTTGATTCATTCGATACCTTATTTATGTGAAAATTTATCTTAGAGAGATATATGAATTTCTTTGTTCATTACTTATTGGAAACTTTGTTCTTAGAAACAACTCTTACTACTGACGTAGAATTTGGATAGGCGTTACTTTGAATAACAGCACTGTTGTTGACTTTGAATGTAAATTATGAACATAAATGCATATATATGCAGACATGTATATTATTACATTTATATAGAGAGGGAAGAAAGGAAGTAAATATATATATATATATATATATATATATATATATATATATATATATATATATATATATATAATCATCTAACTTTAATAGTTTAATCAAATCGTAGACAGTACTTATTAATTATTTAAAAGAATATATTCCAGAAATTACCCACTATTATTAATTTAGTAATAAATAAAAATGATCAGAGAATTTTAAAAATGTATTTTCTATTTCGTATCATAAAAAAAATGCTTATTCCATCCATCGTACAATTACATAAATAAAAAAAATGAATATATTAAAAATAATAATAATTGTTAAGTATAAACTTATTTCAAATAATATTTTTTTATCGGAAATATACTTATTAATTACCATAAATTACCATTTTAAATGAATTATTGAAGTAATATTTTTTGAAATTGAAGATAAAAAGATTGTATTAAAATCTTCGATCAATAAACGTTCACATGTATATATTTATATTATTAAAATAAAAATCGTACGCTAATGAAATTAGAAAGAGTGACTGATTGCTAATGGAAAAATACTGAAGAAATTTTAAATAATATTTTAAGGTTAACATTGAAAGGATTTATTTGAAATTCACAAGCTGTTTAGTTTTTTACGTCATTAAAACTCTATCATTGTTTTTTAATTTTAATAATAGATTCATCGAATAAAAATTAAATGACGTTTAACCACAGAATACAAATTATAAATATAAACATACTCTCTATAAATTAAAAATATTAAATTAATTTTTATAATGATGTACCTTGAAAACTTTCGTTTTATTAATACGTGCTTGTTTATACGTGTTGTCCTACGGAAATCATTGAACCAAAATTCCTAGTTCCAAATATAACTTCAGTTACTAATTAAAAAATATAATAAAATCGTGCTATTAAAATACTAATTCTTAAGTTCGAAAAACATGTAAAACAAATTAAAAATATATAACTAGAGAAGAAATTTTTTATTCCATTTTATTTTACTATTTTTTTAAAAGAAATCAATATATACATCTATTTTTTAAATCGGGTTAATGTTTTTAAATTAGTATACTATTAGATCATAAATATAATATTTGATATGATATATATATATATATATATATATATATATATATATATAAGCCAAAATTTCTGGCTTGTAATTAATAATAAACAAATAACAATAAATAAACGAAAGAGAATCAACTAATACACTCATGTACAGAAACATGATTTGTATCTTTCAATACCATCGAACAGGTTTGGTAGGTCAATATACAATTCACTTTCTAGCCAACAAAACAATATTGATGGCGAAGAATCGAGAGGTATACGTCATTAAAAGGAGGACATAGAATAAAGCACGAAATCGTTATGAGTTTTTGTTGATTTTATTCGTTCTTCTTGGATAGTGCTAGTTTCATCTTACACGTTTATTGACTCTAGAATTTACTTTTGTATGCAATGAAATTTGTTTTATGTAATAATCCTTATATACATATACATATATTTATATATATATATATATATATATATATATATATATATATATAAAATTATCAATGATTAAAAATTTACGGATTAATTAATTAAGTAATTAAGTAAACAATTTCCATATTACCTTTAATTATAATTATTTACCTACACGATATGTTGACTTTCATAAGTACAACCGATTTTATCATAATCATATGTTGTTATAATTTTTAATTTATATAAACCTTAAATTACAGATTTCATATTGAATTTTTGTATTTACTAACAGTAGAAAATCATTTTTTATATCATTAAAATATCATAGTTTCAAAGATAATTAATACATATTTGAAATAAATTCATTTAAACATATGTAAATTTAAAACCAAGGTCAATAAGATTGTTTCTATAAGAATAAAAGTTAATATTATATTTTGACACGAAATTTATTGACATATATTATTAACAAGTTACAGAAAAAACTGATCTATTATAACTATCGGTTATAAAGTAAAATCATGATATAAAACATGATTAAATTAATTAGCAATTAGAATTCCTCTACTACGTTTCTATTTTCTGTAAAAGGAAAATTTTATGCTCTATATTTTATTATTTTTTTATCAATTTTATGCTAAAAAAATAATATTATTAAATCTAATTTTATAGAAAACAATATTGATTATTTTTGTAAATTTCGATATATTTATAGATCAGATATTGAAATTGAAGATAAACTAAACAAATAATGTAAATATATCAACAAGCAATAAGTAAATAAATATGAAATTGAATTTCTAATTAATTTAGAATATTAAAAGTAGGTACAAATATTTTTAATAAAAAATTAAAATAATATAATATTTACAATTAGAAATAAATAATACCTGTCTTTATTATAAAAACAAATATGAAATATATAATGCTGGAGTAAAAACAATTTAATATATTATTAAAAAAAATTATAAATTATTTTTACGACCTCTTTAACTTTCCACTCGAGGCAAGTGACTCATTCACCACACCCTAGTCCTAATGCACTTATTTATTTCTTTGTATTTCAAAAAGTTATTACATTTCTTTATTCTTGTTTTAATTTATTTCTTCTTTATTGAAGTATATATAGGTATTTTAATTAAATATATAAATATATATATATATATATATATATATATATATATATATATACATACATACATACATACATACACTCACACATATAAATGCAGTATTCAGTTTTAATGAACACTAGCTTAAATTAATTTATTAAAAAATAAAAATACAAGTGTTAAATCAAATACGAAAACCTTTTATTATTTTTTTTGCAATCAATAAATGTTTTTAAGTGATTATTTCAATATTAATTTTAAAAACAAAATCTATACGTGGACTGAAATACTAAGAACTATTTGCAAATATTAACAAAATTTATATTTCAATACATTTAGAAAATTATTAGATTACATTTATTTTCAAGTATAATAGTAAAATACTGTGTAAAATCGTATCACTTTTAATTCTTGCTTCAGTGTTAAATGATTTCCTAAATCAGGGCCTTTGAAGTGGAGACTTTAATTTAATTTTTTCGTCAGCTATCTTTTTATATGGATAATATTTCATTTTAAATTAAAATATTATTCATCTATATAATATAAATATTTATTTATAAATTATTAAAAAAATAATTTTCATTGAAAAACATATCTCTGAACTCTAAATAATTACGAATATATTTAAAATTACAATACAAATAATTAAACAGTTTATAATGTTAAATGATAAATTGGTACTAAGGGATTCTTTTATCAATTCATAAAAAGATCTTGAATTTACTTTAATAATATATTTAATAATCATTTTTGTAAAACATTGATTTATTTCAAATAATACACGCTATATTACTTTTGAAAATGGATTTATAATTATATTTTTTTCTCATAGTTGTTTTAATTATATTAAATGTATAGATCGTATTTGATTAGAGAAAGTAATATTGAAAATAAATGTTTAGACCAGTACTAAACGTTTACTATCAAAATTTACCTCATAAAATTTAAGTAGTACATAAAACATTCGTCTTCACTAAATACTTACTTTTAACGTATATGTAATAAATATTTTTTTTTATTTTCAAAGAATAAATCAATTCTATCTTAATTTACAAACACTTATTTAAAACGATGTAACTATAGTTGAAAGCAGTTTTAATATACTTCATTTTAGAAAGGTGATCCTTATTTTATCGTCTTAAAATAATTAGAATATTTAATTACGCAATACTTCATATACTTATTAATATTTCATGAAAAAAAAATGATAATATTTAATTTGATGTGTGATATATAAACAAAAAAGTTGTCTTCAAAAATGTCAACTCTTTTTTTTAAAAAAACTAGAACATGAATGTCTTAATTTTTTTTGTTCAGTGAACCAGTTTTCAATAAATTAGATGTTCTGACATACACACAATTGTATGTATATATATATATATATATATATATATATATATATATATATATATATACATCAGTAGCGTGCAATAACTTATACATACGTAAACAATAATTTTAACTCCATTTATGTTGTAAAATTATTATAAAAATAAACCAAGCTACATTTTGATGATTATATAAAAACAAAGAAAAACGACAAACAGGTAAATGAGCAACCTAGACAAACGTCATTAACTTCATTTTACCTAACAATTTTGTTTTTCAATTTATGAGGTTTTTTTCTAAAAATATCTTTAAAAGTATGTTTCATAAAACGTTTTACAAAATAATAAATTGAATCACAGATTTTATAGAATATAATTATTTTTTTCAATTTTTTAAGGTTTTTTTATTATAGAAAAATTTTAAAAATATCAACATTTCAGTTAAGTACATTATTTAATAGTTTGCTAAATTTGAAAAATGACCAATTTAGTATGTATATATATATATATATATATATATATATATATATATACATATATATATATTAGGTTGGCAAATATCTCCCTTCCGCCTTCTGGTCTTTTGAATTTCGCAGCTATGTAAAAAAAAAAAAAGCAGTGAAAATCACATATTGATTTTATTAATTCATTTTACATTTACGATATTCTTATAAAATTAATACAAATAAAAATAATAATAATTTTATTAAATTCTTCTATTTTGTACTAAGCGTCATATAGGGTAATCTAAATGTGACACCTAGATTTGTGTTTTATTAACCCATTGAGCGCTATGAACGCATATATGGGTTCCCACACAGAAATTCAATTTGGGCCATGAACGCATATATGGGTTCTCACACAGCCATTCAATTTGGGCCATGAACGCAGATATGTGTTTTCAGACTCAGTAAAAAATTATTAAATTTTCAATTTAAAAGATATATTTTTTTTATATTGTTCATGTTATTATTGCTTAATGAAATAAATGGTTCTGTTAAAGTTTTTGCGGTCACTGTTTAAATTATTTTAGCTATAATCAACATATTTTGCAATGAAATTTTAATCAGCCCAGCATGCGCTTCGTCGTAAAAATTAGGCAGCCCAGCGAGTGAATCGTCGTAAAAAGTAGGCGGTCCACAGCACACGCTTAACTTCGCACAACTCAGCGCTCAAAGGGTTAAAAAGAAACTATACACATGTTTCTCTATACACCACCGTATACACATGTTTATTTTTAATAAAACATAAATCTAGGCATCACATTTGGATGACCCTATATTTATTTATAACGACTACCATAATTATTATCGTAAATCTTTCTGAATTCCGAAGCCATTTTACGAACTAGAAGTACATAATTTTTTATGATAGCTGGTTACTAACATCTGCTTAATCTTCAATCTTGGAAAATTGGGATTTTTCTTTCAGGCTTGTTTCCCTTAGCTAAGATGTTTCCGTTTTGATACGATAAGAATTCGCTTTTAAACCTCTTTCATTAGCGTTATTCACAGATCAGCATGTAGAGGTAGAAGTAGGAATTGCTAACAGAACTTCTACAAAAATGAACATTTCCCTAAATTTTATTGCTTTATATTCCTTGGTAAGTATGTAGCCTTCACTATATATTACTACCTTTTATTACCTATTTTAGTAAGTTATAAATATATTTACTATAATTACTTTTGTTTCTAAAATTTAATTGTGTTATTATCTTAACTTTTACCAATATAAAATCACTTTTTAATAAAATGGTAGTAAAACATTCTCTCACTACTTTTTCTTAGTTCTTATGATAATTAATAACACTACAGAACACTATAATTCATTGAAGAAATTTTGCTTGAGTATTTTTCAAGAAGTTAAGAGAAACGTCTAATTCAATTGATATTTAATATCTACTAGAGATCTCTTATTTTATTTTAATTAATTTTATTTTTAATATATATTTGCGTTAAACTATCCATAAATTATATTAATAATTACTTTTAGTTTTTATTTTAATAATGAAATGAAAACAGTCTTTATAGAAAAATTAAAAATAGTTTTCTACAATAAATCTCGTTAATGTTAATTAGTGTATATAATACATTTGAATAGTACGCTCATGAATTTATATTTATTATAATTAATATGCAAATATGTGGTTTTTTAATAAATGCATAAAATAAAATAGTTCACTTTTCTATTTTAATGTCAAGTTGAAAAAAACGTCTTTGTTATACACTGTAACATTCATCATTATGTAGTTTAATAGGAGTATTTTTTTTAATTACATCATATGAATGTTAGTTAAATTTATTTAATATGTATATAATACAGTTAAATATAGAATATACGTATACATGTATATATATATATATATATATATATATATATATATATATGGTTTTATTCTTTTTGAAAATCTCTAAAGTCATTTACATATTTGAATAAACAATTAGATCGTCAAAGATTGATTAAATCCAGGAACTAAAAATATGAATAAAATATTCATTTAAAAAAAGAAAACAACGAGTTATGACACATATAATTCATAGTATCAAACTGAATATATACATAAGTTAACTTATTGTTAATATAATACTTTGTCTTCAAATCATTTATCTCACATGAACCACAATATAATAAATTATATATGCAATACTGAATTTTACTTGCAAAATAATTGTTAAACACACGGGTTTCTGTATTCATGACCACGCCTTCAATAATCAAACTAGTTGTAGGTTTAAAAACGATTTAATTGCATGCACAATAATATCAGCCGGTCAGTTAGTTGTCCTTGATTTTGTAAAAGTCAACAACTGCCAGTTTGTCTTATATGTATGATTTTTATTCCAGATTAATTTCTTAGAATATTCGAGACGTGATATTTATCAGTCGTCATTACCTTTTATGTCATTTGAACACCTTTTTTTATAAATCGGATATTTTATGTCCAGTGTAGATTTTTATTTCCTATTTATAGGTGTCTGAACAATCTTTGTAATTCTATTCTTCAATTATTTACAAACGATATTATACAAGTTAATTCGACCGGAACAAGATTCAAAGATTCATTGTGTTATTATAAAAAAATATTGTAAATAAAAATAAAAATAGAATTAATAATGAACACAATTGTATAAAAAATTAAATAAACCAGAAAATAAAATTAAAAGATCTCTCATAAAATTATAAATTTTTTTGTAGGAAACCAAAAAAGTTATGAAATAATATACAGAAAGTAAAACTTATATATATATATATAGCAAACAGAAAAAAAAAATCAACATTTCATAAATTTTACTCATATTAACACGATCTTAAAATTCTTTTGTGTAAATTTTGTTGAAAAAGTAAATTATTTATCAAAATAAAAGTTATTTTTCATCTTTTGTATATAAGCTATTTTTTGTTTCAATGCACATATTAGAAGTATTTAATAACACGATAGATATTTTTCTTTTTACACACGTGTATATATATATATATATATATATATATATATATATATATATATATATATATATATAACTATATAATATGTGTGTGTGTGTGCGTGTGAACAGAAAAAGATGCAGAGAAAAATAAGAAGAAAAAAATCGTTAATACCAACACTTCAAGATTTTATTAGTTCAATAATAATTTGTGGAGAAATTTTATAATACAACAGCTGGCATGGCCATAGAAACGTATATCAGACAATAAATGAACACTAAATAATTATTGAATTTTTTTTTAAAAAAAATGTATTATTGGTGTGATTGATTCGTTTGTGATAGAGTAGATTTGTAACACTATCAAAAAAAGTAGAATTGCTTATAAAGATAAGATACAACATCAAATATTCTTTGTAACTTAAATGTATAAAAGAAAATTAAAATAACTGAAAATAGTGTGAATATTAAATAGCAATAATATTTTAACGAATATATATATATATATATATATATATATATATATATATATATATATATATATATATATATATATATAATTCGAATTAATGTTTGTTTAACCTGTTTAAATAATCGTTTTAAAAATTTAAAAAACTGTAATTACTTTAAAACCTCTAATTTTTCATATAACGACTTATATAAAGACTTAGAAAAAACTTGGAAAAAAATTATAAAGTAAGAAATTATTATTAAGTTTCATTAATTAGTAGTATTTATATAATATAAAAATCAAAACGAAGCCTATAAACAAAATTTCACTAGAATCGATATTATATACAAACACCCACATAAGTCATGGCACACAGTTTAATTGAAAATAAATATAATGAATATAATATTTATTTTCAATTAAATATTTTTTTTAATTTAATGACTTCATTGAATTATATCAATAAATTGCTTATGTTACCCACTGTGCCATGATTATATCAATAAAGTGTGTGTATATATATATATATATATATATATATATATATATATATATATATATATATATATATATATATATATATATATATATATATATATATATATATATATATATATATATATATATATATATATATATATATATATATATATATATATATATATATATATATATATATACAGTAATTGACAGTGAAAGTTTAAATATGATTCATGCTCATTAGCATTTCTACTTGCTGTGAAGGACAAACGAACGAATAAGACAGACAAGTCAGGTAAGCAGCATTTCCTTTAATATGTATATATATATATATATATATATATATATATATATATATATATATATATATAAAAGTGTACACATATGTACTTAAATATTATTCACATTGCGTGCTAGTTGAAAGGTAATTAAAGTCAAATAAATAATTGTTGTTAGTTATTACTAAATGCGACAATGCATTAGTTGTATATCTATTGTTTGAACTGTTGCCAATATTGTACAGGTTTTGTGGATGCATACGACCATGAGAGGGGATTGAGGTGTGTGTCACGCAGGGAAACACGCTTTCTAGTTTTGACGATTTTGAAACAATGCCTGTATAGTAATCAACGATAATACATATTTATATATTTAAAAAAATGTATATTTCAATTTTTGTTCCAATATAACATAGTACTATGTATTAATTTTTATAATTATTTCGTATTGAGTAAAGGGTTGAGGTTGTAGCCTTATGATGGTCAACTTTTTGTATTATTTGTTATTGATGTCAATGCTACATATTGTTTTATTTATTTAATTAAAAACTTATAGAAAAACGCCATTGACAATCATATATACTGTTATATATATATATATATATATATATATATATATATATATATATATATATATATATATATATCATTAATTTTATTACGTATTCGATTTAATTTTAATACTGTTTTTTTAAAAAAAAATATTTAAATACATAAAAGTAAACATATATTTTCTAAAAGACAAAAAATATTTGAATATTTGAAATGAATGAATATTAAAAATTATTTTTTTTACAAATTTCTTATAAAGTTAGCATTAGAGAGATTTCTTTATCACAGATTTCAATATTTTTTATTGTTAATTTTTATTTACTAATATCTAATACTTGATTTAAGTGAACAATCTTTTTCAGACGTGTCTATTTTATAATTATCTGACATTTTTAATGCTTCATTAAATACCAATTTGAAAAAGTTGATTGACCATCAAATAATTTCATGTAATAAACTCAAATATCATATAAGGTCTTTACTAAATATCAAAACCAAATAAACCAAATAAGTCTTAAAATAAATCTTACGTTAGAAGAAACATGTATATACCTGAAAAGTTTATATTTATTAATCTTCTTTATATATATATATATATATATATATATATATATATATATATATATATATTATATATATATATATATATATATATATATATATATATATTGTATATAATTTCTAACAGTGAACGTTTTAGCTAGTTTGAATTTACCAGTTTATTAACGCATCGTGACAGCTTGAAGTGGATTTGACCCTTCGTTACATTTCCTGTCTGTATTTCTCAGTTAATTGCTCTTCACTATAAATAAATTGGAAGAGACATTGATTACATATATCAGATATTCTTATACCAGTCATCATTCTATATGTACTAATACTCTAAATACTAATACTCTAATACTAATACACTAATACTCTCTATTACAACCTTCGAATTTTTTTTATCATGAATAAGAATCATTTTTAAAGCGATTTTACAGCATAACATTTAATAACACTGATATTTTTTATTTCAATATATATATATATATATATATATATATATATATATATATATATATATATATATATTACGAGGGTGGTCCCAGAAGTACCCGACTCAACAAAGAAAACACAAAAATTTTGGAAAAAATATATTTATTTTTCAACATAATCTCCTTTCAGCTCTATACACTTTTCCCAGCGATGTTCAATAAGTTCGATACCTTTTTTATAATAAGAACTGTCTTGCTCCTCAAAATACCCATTAACTGCTGACATCACTTCTTCATCGCTGGGAAATATTTGACCACTGAGCCATTTTTTCAAGTTTGGGAACAGAAAATAATCCGAGGGAGCTAAATCTGGCGAATAGGGTGCATGAGGTAGCAATTCAAACTATAATTCATTAATTTTGGCCATTGCAATAACGAATTTGTGAGCTGGTGTATTGTCATGATGAAACAACAATTTCTTCTTAGCCAAATGCGGCTATTTTTGCTTGATTTCTTCGCTCAAACGTTGCAATAAGTTCGCATAATACTCGCCGTTGATAGTTTTTCCTTTTTCAAGATAGTCAATGAAAATTATCCCACGCGCATTCCAAAAAACCGACGCCATGACATTGCCTGCAGATGAAACGGTCTTCGTCTTCTTTGGAGCCGGTTCTTCCTTTTCAGTCCATTGTTTTGATTGCTAGCTCGCGCACTTTCAGTCGACGATCATCCAGTACCGCTTTGTGGATTTTCTTCACCATTTCTGGAGTCGTCACCTCGTTTGGTCGACCGCTGCGATGCTCATCTTGGCAGCTCGTACGGCCTCGTTTAAACTCTACTACCCAATATTTCACTGTTGTAAACGAAGGAGCAGACTCACCCAGAGTAGAATCCAGTTCAGCTTTTATATCGGTTGGGCTGAGGCCTTTCAAATAAAAGTATTGTATCACGTAACGATGACCAATTTTCTTCATTTTCACAAATTCACTGAAAACGTTCATTATTGATGGCTGCCAAACAAATACTAAACAACGTGGCGTCCTCAAACTTGAAACATATGCTTTATAGATTGTATACTTTCTAATACAGTGATATTTTTCAAACAACTACCGCCATCTCTAGGTCAGGCCGGGTACTTATGGGACTACTCTCGTATATATATCATCATCATCATACGAGACTACTACTGTACAGAAACGTCAATTAATGTTACCCCATTTACTAGTATTTGGTCATACTAAACCATGCTGATCAGGCAAGTTAGTGTAGATTGAGACTTTGATCACTTAAATAAGTTTCCTTTACTAATGCTAAATCCTTCTACTCTATATTCCAACTGGGATTATAACGCACTTTCCTGCATGACAAGCGATGATGTTAACTACTACACTTTTATCGATTATATGTATGTATATGTATATATATATATATATATATATATATATATATATATTGTATGTGTGTGTGAGAGAGAGAGAGAGTATAAATCAGAACGATATTTAAAATAAACTTCAGAATATAATAAAATAACATATGATAATATAGATAATACAATTGATGTAGTTGTTTTGCATTTAGACATTTAATTATAAATAATAAATATATGAACTTAAAAAATTCCATTATTGATATGAAATATTCGTTATTACTTAAAATTCCACTTCAAAAATTTCTTCCTGTCTCTAAAAATATTTCTAAAACATTTTAATAGACTTAAGTTTAAGTTTGATTATAATTTGTTTATATTTTTTATTTACAGGTAGATCAATAATAATAAAATTATATCCTTAACACCACAATGATTATGAAGTGTTCAATAATTACTTATTCTTCACTTTTTGTTTGTAATAATGTCGGCCGATGCGTATTTCGATGGCGATGCCATCATCGTCATCGCAATTTTAACAAAAAGGCTCTGACGATGACGGCATCGCCATCGAAATGCGCAGCAGCCGACATTATTATAAATAAAAAGTGAACAATAAGTGATGAACACTTCATAACCATTGTGGTATTGGGGATAAAAATGCATTTGTGTTATTGGGAATCCGCCACAGTTCCTAAACAAACGATAAATAAAATTATATCTTTATAAAAAAATAAAAATATCAATATTTGCAATTATATTATTATTATTGCATATTATTAATATTTTTATAGACATTTATTTACGGTAAATATTTTTTTCATATATTTACAGCAATACTTTTCTTCCCTCTTTATATATAAAAATGTATTTTTTATTACTACTAATATCGATGAATATTTTTGTATAAATATTTTATTTTATTTATAATATGCATTTATTATACTCAATTTCTTTATATATATATATATATATATATATATATATATATATATATATATATATATAAAATTCACTCTCTATCCACTGCTGGATGAAGACCTCTTTCAAAATTTTCCACTTCAATTGACCCATTGCCTTTATCTTCCACTCTATTCTGACGAATTTCATTATATCTCTATCCCATCTATCCATAGGTATCTTATCAGGTTTTCTTATATATCTAGGATACCAATCAATAACTTCCTTTGTCCATCGATGGTTCCCTCTTCTTATTACATAATTGTCCTATTTCTATTTCAAACTTCATTCATTTTTATAACATTATTTCACTTTTGTTTTCTTTCTTATCCATTAATTTCTCTTCTTATGTTTTTGTGTTAATCCCAACATACATTTTTCTATGCTTCTTTGTGTTGTCTGGAGTCTCTAAATTATTTTGGCATTCAAGATTGTTATTTTATAATCATAGATGAAAAAAGGTTAGATGCATTGATCAAAAAATTTTCTTTTTAAATGTAGAAGAATATCTGATTTTTTCCAAATTGACACCATTCTATTTTATTCACCTCTCTCTTTACTTCATCTATGAACGTTACTTTAATATTATTGAGTTATCCCAGCTCTATGAACATAGTTTTTACTTCTTACATTTTTTCCTTATATAAGGTCGTGTGATATAAAATGTCGGATTTTTATTTTATTTCCGATATAATAATCAGACAGTTCATATTACACAACCTAATAGTTTGATTTTTTTAAACTGAAAAGCCATTGAACATTACTTTTATCTTGTCGAGGTTTATACTTTTTTTATATAATTTTTCTATTATTTGTTCAAGATCATTTAGATCTGTCAAAAAATTATAATACTCGTATCATCAGCAAATATTCAATGATTAAGCATCTCCCCATTTATTTTTATTTCTTCAAATTCCTAACTTAGTCTCTTACAAATTTTAAATGTAGATGTAAACAGTTTTACTGATATCACATCACCCCGTTTCACTCTTTTCATAATTTTAAATTTCACTGTTTGTTCATGTACTTGTGAGGGGATGTAACATTTCTATAAATATTTCCTAAAAGTACAGTATTTGCCACTTCAATTCCATAATTATTCAATTCATTTAATATAGCTACTTACTGATTAAATCAAAGACTTTTTCATAATCGATAAATCCAAAGCAAAGTAGTATTTGATAATCGATGCATTGACTAATAACTTCCTTTATATATATATATATATATATATATATATATATATATATATATATATATATATATATATAGAAAAATGAAGAAGTGAATTATAAAATAGAAATAAATAATGACAATTATTATAAAAAATCCTAATTATTGCACCTGTTACATTAGCTTTCATTGGATCTACCATTGTTGAAACTAGTTCCTTCATATGCTTTCAGCAATAAATTGAAATAAAAAATATACAACTAGTTTTAAATTTGTTCTAAAGGAAATTTCTACAATTATGTTTTCGTTATCAATTATTATTATTATTACTATTGTAAGAAAAATGTTATTTATATTCAGAAGTCTATTATATTTTCAAACGTGTTTAATATGATTATATATATATATATATATATATATATATATATATATATATATATATATATTAGGTTGGCAAGTATCTCCCTTCCGCTTTTTTTTTTTTTTTATATACATAGCTGCGAAATTATATATATATATATATATATATATATATATATATATAATATATATATATATATATTGGTTTTATATATTAAAACTTTTGTTAGTTGGATAAAAATAATAAACATTTTTTTTATATTAGATAATATTTTTTCAGTAATTTTTAATTTGCATTTTAATTTAGTATTCTAAGAAATATAGTCATAAGTATATTATGTATTCACAACGTTAATGATTATTTTCTTCGTACAAAATTACGTAATAAAAAATCCCGACCAAAACACTGAAATGATTTTAAACATTATTTTTGTACCTTAGAACATGTCTAAACTATTAAATTTAATATATGAATAATTAATTACCTTAGGTACTTCATAATATATACTTTAACTATGTTCTACAGTAATAACGTATTAGTTTACTTTTTCTTATTTTTATAATTTTCAAAAACAATACCTTTAAAGTAACATCTATGGTTAAAGTTTACTTATTCGGTTTAAAATATATATTCTAATTTTTATTGAACACTATATATAAAATTCCTAAGAAAATGTGAATTTGATAAACATTATTTGTGCCAAAAATCAAAATCGTTAAAATCTTATATTTTTTTCATATATTGATATCATTTTTTTATATAATATTTAATTAATTATATTAAAATATGTAATAAAATTTTATCATAACATTATTTTATGATTACATAACATACATATTACTTACAAATAATAACGAAAAATACATATTTTTTATCAGTATATGAACAAGTTGATTTTTAGATTATATACACAAGTTAATAGTATTTTCCTTGATGATCTAATGATAAATACTACATTAATATTTGAAAATATCAAAATTAATAACTGTCAATGACCGGGGTCAAAATTAAATCTTTCGATGTTTCTGTACACTTTCACTCTTTGTAAACATATTTCACTTTTATTCATGAAGTATGAGTTGTTCCATTTAATGATGATATTTACATTTATAAAAAGATATGTTACCATAAAGAGATACTTAAATAGTTCATTTGCAATTTAGCAAGGTTTGCAATACGGAAGAGATGAAATCACGATGAAAAGAAAGTAAAACCTTTTTTTTAATCCGCGTAATCCTTACATGATTTATTAACTTAGTTCATATAAATAATATTTGGTTGGATTTTAAACTAATTACTAAAAACATGTATTAAATTAGAATGACACTTAAATGTCATTTAAAATATGTTTTGTAATGAAAAAAAATATTTTTTTTAAAAAATTAATATCTTTTACATGTTTTTCTAAATAACCTAATTATGCAAATATATATATATATATATATATATATATATATATGAAATAATTAAGTAATTTGTAATTAAAATTCATTAAGAAATATTATAAAATCTTTTAAGTAGAAATTTAAGTAATATAAAATTCAATATTGACAAATAAATAATTTAAAAATTATATAAATATAATACATAATTTTACTTTATTTTATTATAAAACGTTTTACATATATATATATATATATATATATATATATATATATATATATATATATATATATATATATATATATATATATATATATATATATATATATATATATATATATATATATATGTCCTACTTATATGTTTGGATCAACTGCAATTCTTTGAATTATTTTTCTTTTGCTTAATGAATTCTAGGAAATTATTTTCTTGTAATTAGTTTTTCTATTCGAATGTCTTCAGTTCATGTTCTTACAGATTTTGTGAAATAATTTTAGTTACAGAGAGTTAAACGAAATGTGTACGTATTTTAATGAAGTGTTCAGAAAGTTATTTTTGATTTCGAAGTTTTAGTAGGAGTATTTAGTTATTCTAATAAATATGAGTGACATAAATAGACTGTTGAGTGAAAAAAAGCGTGAGTAAATTGTGATTTTAAATAGTGAAGGGTGAAGCCAAATTAAAATAATAAAACATGTAAAGTGTTCTAGAAAATCAGTTCAAACTGCACTTAAACGAAACTTGTTGAAACTGGTTTTCATCGAGACAAGCCAAAATCTAAAAAGGCAAAACTACTCCTCGTGATGTCAGAAAATTGGTTCGACTTTTCCTTCCAAACAGGAGAAAGATTTCTTCAGAACTGGTTTCATATTTCGCTTAGAATTTCACTCAAATCGGTTACAAGAAGGCTTGCGCAAGCAGATTTAAGAAGATATAAGGCACGTAAAAAGTTTTAGCTTAGTGAGACGAATAAAAAGAAGCGTCTTGATTGGGCTAAAAATCACCAAAATTTGACGACTGATGATTGGGCTAAAGTACTTTATTCAGATGAAACCAATATACAGGTAAGGCTTTATTCTTTTAACTACTATTTTATTCAACACATTTTAGAAAACAAAGTGTTTTTGAAAAATATTTTAGAAAACAAAAAAACAACCAAATTTATTTCGATTTTCCTAGATTTTCGATACACTTGTGGCTGTGTACGTAAGACGTTGACTTGAAGAAGCTTTCCATTTGGACTATGTAATCTCAACTGTAAAATTTGGAAGAGAATCCGTAATACTTGGGGCTATATATATATATATATATATATATATATATATATATATATATATATATATATAAGGATGTGTGATAAGTCCGTGCAAAAATAAAAACTGCTTCATTTTTTTTAATAAATCATTTTTATTTTTCAACATAGTCTTCTTTTAGGCTTATACACTTCATCCAACGCTGCTCTAGTTTGTTGATCCCTTCCGAATAATAGGATTTGTCCAAGTCTGTAAAATAGTCATTCGTTCCTGCAATCACCTCCTCGTTCGAATAAAATCTTTTTCCCGCGAGCCATTTCTTCATATTAGGGAACAAATAATAGTCCGATGGAGCCAAGTCTGGAGAATAGGGGGGGATGTGAAACGATTTGGAACCCTATTTCCATTAGTTTTGCGGCCACAACTGCTGAGGTGTGAGCTGGTGCGTTGTCGTGATGAAAGAGGACTTTTTTGTGGGCTAATCGGGGACGTTTTTCTTACAACTCGGTTTTCAAACGATATAATAACAATGAATAATATGCACCTGTAATGGTTTTACCCTTTTCCAAATAGTCGATAAAGATTATTCCTTGCGAATCCCAAAAGACAGTCGCCATAACCTTCCCGGCCGAAGGAATTGTCTTCGCCTTTTTCGGAGCAGATTCCCCCTTGATAACCCATTGTTTAGACTGCTCTTTGGTCTCAGGAGTGTAGTGATGTATCCATGTTTCATTTACAGTGATACGGATTTCGCTGAAAAAGCTGCAAACCGTTCTTGCAACACTTCACACAATCTCGTTTTTGGTCGATTGTGAGCAATCGCGGCACCCGCCTGGCGGATAGCTTTTTCATGTCCAAATGTTGGTGCAAAATATTATGTACCCGTTCACACGAGATGCCTACAGCACTAGTAATCTCACGCACTTTCACTTTTCTGTCATCCATCACCATATCATGGATTTTATCAATGATTTCTGGAGTGGTGACCTCAACAGGGCGTCCAGAACGTTCAGCGTCTCTTGTGCTCATATGGCCACTCCGAAAATTTTGAAACCACTTATAAACCGCACTAATCGAAGGTGCAGAGTCACCATAATGTTTATCAAGCTTCTGTTTAGTCTCCTGAGGCGTTTTACCTTTAATGAAGTAGTGTTTAATCAACACGCGAAATTCTTTTTCGTCCATTATTTGACAATCACTCGATTTCCTTGATTCCAACGATTGTCAAACACAAAGGAATAGACCGATATGGCTGAAACTTGATGTGTGTTCTTCCAAGAGGTGCTACTAATTAAAAATAACCTCGATATGCACCAGTGGTGCCATCTTTCGGAAATTACACGGACTTATTAAACGGCCCTCGTATATATATATATATACACATATATATGTGGCATCAGTCGGAGAAATGTTTGTAAAAAGGCGGTTGAATTCTTTTATCTATATTTCCATGTTATCGACAGTGTTACGACCATCTGCCGATAAATTATTCAATGGTAGAGGTAACTATCTTTCTGTTCCAACAGGATACTGCTCTTTACCACACTTCAAAAACTTTGATCACCTGTTTGAAAAGTCAGGGAATTATCATTTAAGAATAGCCACCCCAATCTCTGGATTTAAATCGGATTGAGCATTTATGGTCAATATTAAAGAAAAATGTTGTAAAAAATAATGTGAGAACGAAAGAAGAGCTGCAACGAAAAATAAAAGAGAAATTGGAAAAATAGGCCTCGATATTTGCATAAATTTGATTCCAAATATGCTAAAAAGGGTAGCTGCAGTCTTAAATGCCAAAGGCAACATTAAAAAATATTAAAAACTTAATAAGAAATAGAAAACAATAAAACAATCCATCTGTTGAAAAAATTGTATTTTATTTATTTTTTATGAAAAAAATTAAGAGTGATCCATACATATTAGCAAAAAAACACAATTTTTTCGCTAAAATCATATTCATTTTTCTACAGAGCCTCCTTTAAGCTCAATACATTTAGTCCAACCCTTTTCGAGAACTTTCATTTTTTCAGTATTATCAGTTTTGTATAAACTCCTAAAATATCCGTTTGTAGTTTCTATAACTTCAGTATTTGATAAAAAAAATTCCATCTAGCCATTTCTTAATGTGCGTAAACAGAAAAAGAACAAAGGAGCCAAATCTGACGAATAATTTTCAATCATAATTCAAACAGTTTTATTATCTAAATTGCGGACTTGTGCGATAGTCCACTGTCTGGTAAAACAGATGGGTTTCTTTTTTCCAAATGAGTTCATTTGGCTTTTATTTCTTCGTTCAAACGATCTAATAACGATGAATGATACTGGCGTATTATTATTTTATCTTTTTGAAGTGAAACTTCTTTAGCGGCGTTGGGGTAAAATTTTTACTTGGCACGGAAACTACGTATATCTACATTATGGAACTTGCTCACATTTTTTAGCGCTTCATTTGAATTTCCATAAATGCTTAGACGATAGAGTGAGAAAAAATAGTAGATAGAGTGAGAAAAAGCCCATCATGCATGCGCACTCTTTTAACATGTGATTAGATAGCAACAGCTATTCTATGCAGGCAGCATGTATGTTTACTATTTGAATAATTTCATTATTCTGTTTAGTAATTTTTATATACAATCAGTTGTTGTTAATTGTGCTTAAATAAGAGTGTTATTCAGTGCGATAAAATTGATATTTTTGGTAAGTATATTAATATTTATAACCTCATCATAATATTAACCTCAATAATCATAAAAATAACAGTCAATTAAATCCATGCGGTATTTAAAAATTTAGCAAACAACACGAAATTGAGGGAATTGGCATGTATACCAATATATACAGTATATAGTATTTTATAACATTATGTACATACATTTAGTCTATTTATCAAATAAAAGAAATACTATTAAAAACACGTGGTATTTAAAAATTATCGAAACCTATAACAGTTTTGAGGTTATCTGTTGTTTTATTTGTAACAAATTCTCACAATAATTATGAATTCTTTGTTCTCAGGTGTCATTTTGAAGATTTATTGAAATTTATGTGGTGTTATAAAATTATCAATTATCTATAAATAGTATCTAAATAGATGCTATTTATTGCAGTTACATATTATTTGTAAGTATTTCCTTTGATTGTTTAATTTTCAAAACATTGATCTAATTGTATATTATATATTATACAATAGTAATATAATATAATAGTAGTTAAAAAATGTTTTTACAGGCTTTAAGATGGTAAAGTCTATTGCGCAAAAATTTTACTTATCAAAAACCAATTGTATCGTTTATACCTACTCAGTCACTACCGGAGGAAGCAATAGAAATCGAAGAAATTCCAAACGAAAACGAATAAATTTTCATAATTCATAATTTTATAAAAGTTTTAATTTGAAAATAAATATTAATCTTACTTAACACATTGTATGCGGACAACATCTTTGCATACTATTACTAGAGCCCGAAAGATCATCGAGACGCATTTGTCCGCATACAATGTGTTAATATGAAATAATTGTAAAAATTCAATTTATTTAAAACATTGATCATTTTCTACTTAAATTTTTATCCCGTGTATTTGCCGCTTCTCTGCCTACTACATTTCTTCATTTTGTTACTTGATTTATTCTGAAGAATTTGTTCATCTACGAGTTTTAGGCATACGCTTCTCTGTGTACCTTTTGATTACTTTATTGAAAAGAAGTTTCACTTCTGGCATGTGTATATGAATACACATACCTTTTTTTAAAAATAATCAACGAGAATTATTCCACGAAAATTACAAAAAATAGTAGCTATTATCTTACCGAGCGATTGAACTATCTTTGTTTTTTCGAAGCTGGTTTACCGTGTACTGTTCACTCTTTTGACTGTCATTTTGTCTCTAGTGTATAATAAAGGATCCATGTTTCATCGGAAGTTACGAAATATGTATTTTGCCTTTAAACCTTTTAACAAAAATGTTTTATCATTGCACAATATTCGAATTTTCCCATAATAATAACTGAAAATAACTAAAGTTGTTGATTCTGATTGACTGACTCTGATATACTATTTACACAATCTGTCTGAAAATTATATAATAATCGTTTGAAAGATGAATTTATCTCAAAATGTCAGAGCGGTTCCTTCTAGCAATGTCATCTTTTGGATCGTTCTAAATACTTTCCGCTCTTCCCTCTTGTATGTGTATGTTTATGTGTGTATGCGTGTGTGTGTATGAATAAGTGTGTGTACATGTATATTATATATATATAAATATATATATATATATATATATATATATATATATATATATATATATATATATATATATATATATATATATATATATATATATATATATATATATATATATATATATATATATATATATATAATATATATATATATATAATATATGTATATATAACAAAAAAATAAAAATATTAATGTTTTTTTCTATACATTTGAATAAATTTGAAATGTTATAATTTTTTCACCATATATTTCAAATTTCATTTTTATCTCAAAATATATTTTATAATTAAAATTTGTAATTCATATTTCTTGATTTTATTTTGTAAATTGATATTAAAATTGAAATATTAAGAAAATAAACCACCTTTTTTAAATAATAACGTCTGTATTTATATTAGATACTAGAAATGAATCAATTTTATTTTCAAATTAAATTTCAATTTTAATTTAAAAAAATAAAAATTTATGTTTTCTAAATTATAATATATATATATATATATATATATATATTGTAAAAAAATAATATTTAATACAGTAAGTATTAAATGTTATTTTTTTATGAAAAATTTATCATTAGAAAATATTTTGAACAAATAAATTTGTCTTTAAATTCCACGAATGAAATAATAAGATATCATTTTTCTATTATGTTAATTTGATAATTAAGTATAAACGACTTTTCAATAACATTTAAAAATCAAATATAGACAGTTTACAAATAGAAATTATCTAGAGTAACAATTATATTTTGTAAGTTTTCATAAAATTCGACTCAACATTTATTTTGAAATTAAGCTCATAATCAAATTAATTAATTATATATTCTTACATCTTAATATGTTTTCACATATCTCATATCGTATATTCGTGTATATATATATAAAACATGTACACTATTTTTAAAAAAATGAAAAACGTTAAATAAAATAAAATTGAAATAAACGATCCTCTAAAATATGTCCTTAATCATTCAAAAATGTGTCATTTAGGACGATTGCTAATAAAACAAATTACATAACTGGTTTATCTTGTACAAGAATAATAAATGATTGCGCGAAGAACTCTTTATGATTTTTGTTAAGTTGTTGAAAAAAAAACTAGACCCACTTTCCTGAATATCCATTTATGTAAACTTGACAGATAATACATATTTTTTGTATTAGTGTATAAGTTGTAGGCGAGTTAACATTTCTATTTGAGAAATAAATGAGTTTCATCAGATGTATACGTACATACGTACATATACATAAATACACACACACAATATATATATATATATATATATATATATATATATATATATATATATCACGTCTTAAACCCACTGATGTAATAAAAGGTACATCTTCGAAAGTTGTGAAGATAGCTAAAAAAAATTAATAGATATAAAAACGTATAGATTGACATATTGAACTTCTTTTAGAACGTATTGTTTTTTGGAAACTAGAGCACAAATAATACGGTTAACTTATTTAACTGTTATTTTGTTTTTCTAGAATTACAACTTTCACGAAATATACTTTATACAGAAGCGATCTATTTTTTAAGTAAAACTTTCCTATTTTTTATACTTATTTTTAACCTCTTAAATTATTGTAACTTAAACATGTTTTTTTTAATTTAATCAATATTAGAAAAAGTAATTCAGTTTAATTACA
Source organism: Neoneuromus ignobilis (assembly GCA_029203775.1). Classification (NCBI taxonomy): domain Eukaryota; kingdom Metazoa; phylum Arthropoda; class Insecta; order Megaloptera; family Corydalidae; genus Neoneuromus; species Neoneuromus ignobilis. The sequence goes on from CP092092.1 coordinate 13,294,531, forward strand.
TTTTAGCATTATTAAATTCATGTATGATTAAATTTATGTTTTTTATATTAATTAAGTACAAACTTGCACAAAAAAATATTATTAATATATAAAAATGAATAGAATAATTAAATAACTTTATTTACTCCATCAAATAATTAAAATGAAATCAATTACTACTTATATGGTTACATGCCTGTTTATAATTATGTAAAAAACAACATATTAAAAATAATAATAATAAAGTAATGATCTCGTTATTCAAAGTAAATTAATAATAACAACAAACTATATTATAAAGTAATTTTTAAATTATTTATTCTGTTTAGTATCAATTAAAAAAGATTTTTACAAACTGTATTATAATTGTTACTGAATGTAATTATAAATTCTTCTCATAAATACATCTATGATTTTCAAATGCCTTAATTATATTTTATTTCAATGACTACAATTTTGATATTGAAATTATTATTAAATTAAGCTATTATTTTTATATTTAAAAAATATAAATTATTATATCTTTTTTTAAGAAAAGTTGAACTTTGAAATCATATTCACTAAAAATAGCATAAAATAAATATAAAATGTTAACGAAATAAAAAGTTTAAGAGCTGCTAGACAAATAAAAAAGACGTATTAAAATAAACAATCTACTAAATATATAACGTAGAAAACATATATTTGCTTTTTTCCTTAATGAGTTTAAGTAATAATAAAAATACATAGTTTACTTTAAAACCTAATTTCTAAATATGAGAACATATGAGTAATAAAAAGTTGTGTAATTCACATGACGATCTATTGTTACTTGAGTTGTTCAGTTAATGTTATTTCACATAGATACGTATATATATATATATATATATATATATGGATGGATGGATTAATATGTATATTATATAAATAAATTCTTTAACAAAAAACAGTAAAGACTTTGTGCACTGCAATATTATTATTAATATATTATTTTATGATGTATCATTTTTAATGAATTATTTAAATTATAATCCACATTAATAAATTATTCGTCTGATAATAAATAGCTTTTATTCGTTGTTTTATATAAGAGAGTAAATACTGTGAAAGAATTTCTTTATATGCATATTTATTATTACTAAATAAAAATTAATTAGGAGCTGGTATACAATAGAAAATAAATATACATTAAAATTGCAATTCAAATAATTAAATAATTATACCATTTGTCTTATATATTATAATTAGTTATTATATCATTAAGTAAATTAATAATAATGTTAAACATTTTAACGATGTACATTTACTTGCTTTGTAGAAACTTAACAAATTCTAACAAATTTGTGATTTGTTTAGTTCAGAAACTGTCAAGAACAAGATAGAGGTAACAAGTACTCGTATGTGTTTTACATATTTCCCTTCTCTGCATTTGACATGATCTTTTATGTAAGGAAATATTTATAGATACACATAGACATACACACACACATTAATATATATATATATATATATATATATATATACATTTAGTCCGTAAATTAACGGAACATTTGAAATAAAACACATAAGAAGTTATTTATTCATCAATATTTATTTAATCACCCTCAAAGTACTACCCACTGGAAGCAATACACGTATGCCAATGTTTCTTTCAGTCCTCGAATTCACCCGTGAACGCGTTTTATGGTATAGCCTTCAGTTCACTTAGAAAATTTTCTTTTATTGCTTTAATCGACTGAAAATGATGCCCTCGGAGAGACAACTTGAATTTTTAGAATAGAAAAAAATGCACGAAGCCATCAGGCGAATACAGAGCTGCAAAACGATTTTAGTTGAGTTTTTGGTCAAAAATTCACGAATAAATTCAGTGTTATTGGCACCATGAGAGAATCAACGCGTTTCATATCCAACATTTCAGCCAAAATGCCATGAAATTGTGTTTTTAAGATTCCCACCTCAACTAATAACTCTTTGAAGTACATACGATGGTTTTTGAGCACCAATGCCTTGACTTGAACGACGTGTTTGTCGTCAATTGATGACTATGGGCGTTCAGATCGTAGTTCATCATCGACGGCTTCACGGTCCTCTTTGAATGCTTTATGTCACTCAAAAACTTTTGTTTCCTCAAAGTATGACCTTCTTAACATTTTCAAAGTTTGTGTGAAGTTTATTTGGTTCGCAACACAAAATTTAATCCAAATTCTTTGATCAAATGATTTCGACATCGTAAAAATTGCCATGAACAACAATCAACGTCTAACAAAAACCACTGTAAATTATTTCCTAATGAGTGTAATGTCATTAAATTTGACACAGATGTCACTGACAGATGTACCAACTTAAAAAAATTGCAATATGACATTCCATAAACGCGCGCAGTTTAAATGAGAAGGTTCATTAGTTTTTGTATAGAAGATACATGAATTATGTTCATTACTTTTTAGCCTCATCTTATATGTTTTTATTTTTTGGCTGTTATTTTGAATGAAAAATTAATGTTAACAAATTAAAATTTTATTTTCACAATGAATTTACGATAATATTTTTTAAAATATCGGTTTTATACATACTTAACATATAAATACACACATACACACACACACACACACACACACACACATATATATATATATATATATATATATATATATATTTATATATAATCATATTCTGTGATTTTTTTAAATATCTATTAAACATACAATACACTTTTCTACAACCTATAAATGAAATTTATATTTTCGTGTATGTCGAATTATCCATTTAGCCGCGAGTTCAAAATCGATGAAATATGACAGCCGGTAGGCGGGCAGATTGCCAAAAAGAAAAAATAAGGTCAACAAATATATTGTATTGTTCAGAGAAAGGTGTTCGCGTAAAAAACTAGAGAGAAGATACAAATACGATGAGAAAGATGATAATTTAACATGCATAATTCATAATTCGTTGACACCCAATACAAATAACACATAATGTACTAGATTGAATCCGGTGTCAATGTTCGTAATTAAATGTATATTTATGGAAATGCATGATAATGAAGCTGTGGGAAAATAAGAACAATATAAACAGTAGTTGTAATTTAGCATGTACGATTTTTATCGATGCATTTTGATAAATAATAAGTCATTTAAATGCTTTTAAATTATTTACATTAAAGGTCTATGACATGTTTAATCATTTCACTATGATGATTTAAATGGATTTATGCAGCAGTCGTTCTTAATAGGTTGTTTTTATTATTTTATAATTTATTTAAGAGATATAGTTCTGCACAAAATGAATCATTTTTAATATGTTAATAAATTTTAAATAAAACAAAAAAAAATGTAAAAATAATTTTCAAGTAATTATTAATATTTAACAATAACTAATGATATAGGTTTATTAAAAAAAATATTAACGAAGTTTTTTTAATGTCATTTATTACATCCACTACATTTTAAAAGACATTCATTTTTCATTTAAAAATTATTCATTCAGAATTCGTCTAAGTCTAGAGTTCGTTGCCTATTTATCGTTACTTTGACCTTGACGATTTCTGAATTATTATCTTGAACATATTGAACACTCTTAAATTCTATTTTTAACTATTATCAAATAGTATCGTTTTAAATTCAAGACTTATTTTAATGTAAATAAGTAAATAAATAAAATAAAGTAATTACACTGATTAATATGAAGACCTTATTTTTTATAATTTGTATACTCAAATTAAAAATTAAATTCGAATTTTTATTCGACTTGGCAATAATTAATTGTATATTAAAATGTATTAAGAATATGTTAGTTTCTAAAACAATGTATGTTCTAATAATAAATTAAATTAAAATTAAGTCATTTTATTAAATAATGTTACATATCTCTAATATTTATAAAATGAACTGCTATTGTAATATAAATTATAACTATATTAATAAACACAATTTAAGTAGCAAAACTTTAATTTTTCTTAATTTTTTCTTTTAATCTGTTTTTGAATATTTTAATTAAACAAAAATAATTTTAATATGAACAAGTATCTTATAAAATATAACGATAAAATATGAGTCATATAACTTTCATTAAAACACTTTCTACGTGCTTAAAATAATTGTGCACTAAGCGACAGAACTTTTCAGTAGATCTATATATAAAGTATTTTTTTAAGAGCGATAGAACTTTAAATTATATCCCTGTCAACAATTTTATCTATCTTAAAAAAACACTGTTTATATATATATATATATATATATATATATATATATATATATATATATATATATATACAGTGAGTCAAAGTGAAACTCATACAGCTTATGTTTCCAATAATTTTACACATATATTTTAATATAATAACAATTTTCTTTATTTTTTTTACTTAATTTCTTTATTAAGGTTATTTTTATTATATTTGAACATTTCAATCGTAAATTAATACTTTTACTCCAGAAAAAGTAACAATTTCTGAAAAATTAACAAAAAATACATTAAAATGAAACTCATACAACTAACAAATTATTTATTATATTAAAATTTACAATGGATTGAATTATTTTAGTACTTAGTAGAGTAGCCTTTATGAATTTTTATAGCCTTTAAATTCGGGATGGATTTAACTAATTTTTCACAATAAGCTAGATTAATTTTTCCCCATTCTTCTCATAACGCTTTTTTAAATCATTGTTATTAATAATAATGCGTGTTCTAACGGCAACTTCTAAGTGATTCTATAGATTTTCAATCACACTTATATCAGGTGATTATGGTGGTGTTTCTAGTACTTTGGGGTAGTTATATAACAACCAACTACGTGTTTTATAAGCTTTGTGCTTGGGGTCGTTGTCCTGATAAAAATTAAATGTTTGTAAAATCACAAGTTTTTTAGCATTGGCTTTCAAATTTTTTCTTAATAGATCAATATAAACATTTTGATTCATAATGCCATCTATAAAATTAAATTTTCAACCCCTCTCGTAGACATACATCCCCATACCATAACATGACCGCTCTCATGTTTGACTGTAAGACGTAAGTGTTTTAAAGACATTTCTGTATTTGGTTTCTGCCATACATTATTTCTCCCATTGGATCCAAATAAATTATATTTACTTTCGTCCGTAAATAAAACATCTTTCCAATAATTAAAACTCTTATTAACATGTTACTGAACGAAGATTAACCTTTTGTTGCGATTAGCTAGAATTATGAAAGGTTTCTTCCTGGCAATATGAGCATGAAACCCATTTTTATTTAGTATATTGCGTATTGTTTGGGGAATTTATACTGCTTCTTTATTTAGATACTTTTTAACTTCTAAAGTCAATTTGGGCGCGCTAATTTTCGAATTTTCTTTAATTTTTCGTAGAATCCAACGCTCGTTATGTTCATTAATAATCTTGCGGAGAGTCTTTTTGACTTTATTGTCAACACTTTGACCATTTTTAAATCTTTTTATTACAAATTACATTGTAGCGTGGTTTTTATTAACTATTTTCCCAATTTTCCGTAGAATTTTTCCATTTTTGTAATGAAAAATCATTAGCTTTCGCTTGTCCGTCCGTGATTGTCCCCTTTGTCTACTCAAAGTGAAAATCCAACCTATATTTTTTATAAAATGATTATAAACGACTTAACAATAGGTTTTTTTTATAACCAAAGTGACCAAACACATACTTTTTTTCTTAACACTATACTTTCTTAACACAGCAGTTTTTAAGCGAGAATAATTCGTTGTATGAGTTTCATTTTGATGTATTTTTTGTTAATTTTTCAGAAATTGTTACTTTTTCTGGAGTAAAAATATTAATTTACGATTGAAATTTTCAAATATAATAAAAATAACCTTAATAAAGAAATTAAGCAAAGAAAAAATAAAGAAAATTGTTATTATATTAAAATATATGTGTAAAGTTATTGGAAACATAAGTCTGTATGAGTTTCACTTTGACCCAGCTGTATATATATATATATATCATCATCATAACGCCCACATCAGTCCACTACTGGACGAAAGCCACAATGAATGCTAACATTTATTGGTATTTGGTCATATTCACCACGCTGACCAGGCGGATTGGTGAAGATTTTTTTTATTCGGGGTTTACTCCCTTCTCGACAGTTATTTTTTACAAGATGAGGTTGTCGGCCTTCATGCTCAACCCTCGACTTGAAAACGAGGGACTCTCCGACTGGGAATCGAACGCAATCTCCCGCATGACACGCGGTGATGCTAACCACTGTACTACCCAGTCGGTATATATATATATATATATATATATATATATATATATATATATATATATATATATATATATATACGAGTATATATATATATATATATATATATATATATATATATATATATATATATATATATATATATATATATATATATATATGTATATAGAGAGAGAGAGAGAGAGAGAATGTTTGTGTAATAAATTAATTTTAGATCTGATTTTACTGAAATATATATATATATATATATATATATACAGCTGGGTCTCTTTAGTGCGGACTTTTTTAATGCGATTTTGAAGTTATATGATTCATATTTCTTCTTAATATTTTGTATGTGAAGTTTTTTAATGGGATTTTGAAATTATGCGATTCATATTTCTTCTTAGTATTTTTTGAGAATTTTTTAAGAATTCCTTTAAGCAGTTATTTAATTCAACGAAATGATCTTCAGTTTTATGAACAAATGAAGGAATCAGAGCCATTTAATTCCGCTTCTTAAACTGATGACCATCCGCTCTAAAAGGCAAAGATAAAAAACAATTGCAGGTACATTGGACGACTAATACAAAGGCTTCTGTGACAACTGCAATATTTACTGACTGGTTTGATAATTACTTTTTACCAGAAGTGGAAACGTATATGAAGCAACTTTTTAATCAATTGGAAAATCAATTTCTTGTTGACACGAATTCTGAACGAGCTTTTAAAGTACAAGCTTAGAAAGATAAATAATTGTATATCTGAATATCACGAGCTTCATAAACAATTTGTAAAATCATCGTCTCAAAGTTTAATCACCGATTACATACATTGTCTCCAGAAAACCATTAACACAAAACGAGACAGAAGTTGGCGCTAATTCTATTGTTTGTTTTTCCTCTAGTGACGAATCTGATTTCACACTAGCTCACAATTAAACCCGCATATTTTCAAATAGCGATGATGATTAAAATATGTATGAAAAAATGTAAAATAAATTACACATATGTACATATTTCTTTGAATAAAATTAAATAGTTAAAAAAAAATAAATTAAAAAAGTTTTGTTTTCTATTTCTTTTCAGATATTTGAAATTTTTTAGGCATTCTTTATTTCCTGATTTTTTTATGCAAATTTTAAAGTCATTTCATCTTGTTGCCTTGGTTTTATGCGGTTTTTGAAAATTACGGAACGTATCCCTAATTATTCAATGTAAGTTAAGTCCTCTTTTAGAAGTGAAACTTATTTTGCGGCGTTTTTCGGAAACGGAAAGCTGCATTGCATCAGATCATTGCCGCGTCTTTTGAAAATGTTTCCTTGGTCTATGTCAAAACACAAACACCTACATTCACTGGATACTGGTAAAATATCTTAACAGATAACAGACCACATCGACTCATTATCTCATTTACTGTAAAATTTATGTATATATATATATATATATATATATATATATATATATATATATAATTTAGATTAAAAAATGTATTTGAATTTAAATTTGTATTGAATGCTTACAGTAGAGTGAGAAAAAAATGTAGTTGATGCCCATCACGCATGCGCACTCTTTTAACATTTGATTAGATAGCTAAGCTATTTAATGCAGGCAATACATTGTATTTTTACTATTTGAATGATTTCATTATTCTGTTTAGTAATTTTTATATACAATTATTCTGTTTAGTAATTTTTATATACAATTTATTGTTAATTGTGTTTAAATAAGATTGTTATTCAATGTGATAATATTGATATTTTTGGTAAGTATATTAGTTTTTATAACCTCATTATAATATTAACCTCAATCATAAAAATAAGTCAATTAAATCCACACGGTATTAAAAAATTTAGCAAACAACACGAAATTGAGGGAATTGGCACGTATACCAATATATACAGTATATAGTTTTTTATAAAATTACGTACATACATTTAATCTATTTATCAAATAAAAGAAATACTATTAAAAACACGTGGTATTTAAAAATTATCGAAACCTATACAATTTTGAGGTTACTTGTTGTTTTATTTTTTGTAGCAATTTCTTATAATAACTTTAATAATTATAATTATGATTCAATTATTGTACACTTTTATCAAAAAATTTTATATTAAATTTATTATGAATTCTTTCTTCTTAGGTGTCATTGTAAAGATTTATTGAATTTTACATGGTGCTGGAATATTATCAATTATCAATAAAATAACATCCAAATAGAGGTAATTTATTTAAGATATATATTATTTTTCAGTGATATATTATCTGTGAGTATTTGCTTTAATTATTATATTTTATATTTAATTTATTTATTTATATTATCTGTGAGTATTTCCTTTCTTTTATTTTAAAAACATTGATCTAATTGTATAGTACATAATATATAATAGTAATTAAGGCTTAAAGATGCCAAAGTCTAATGAGCAATTATTTAGAGAATATTAGTTACGAAAGAAGGCTTTGAAGGCAGCTAAAAATAAAACACCACCAAAAAAAAAACAAATACAGAGCGAAGTCGAGAATATAGAGCCCGAAAAAAGGCTAGAAAAACTGTTGATACCCTATTGTGGAATGACGAACAGTATTTACGTATAGCACCTGCTGAACAAAATATGCCTCAAAGTTTACTGTTCGATGAACATGCCGAGGAACTATCTTCTTCTTCAATTTATTTGGGCCAGTTCCGAAATTTTAGAGAAGGCGTTAATGTAATACCATTCATGATGGCGTCGAGTGAGCTGCGAAGATCTGATCGGCATGTAGTTACGCCACACCATTTGTTATATATGGCGATGAAAACCATGAGGATACGAGTTCGAGATTCTCTTACGGTGGCATTCAAGCACGTCGGTAAAGATACAAAAATCACTCGACACCAAATTGAAGACGAATAGTACATTAACAACTGCATCGAAACCAATCTTGCTTTCCTACGATCGATTCCAAATTCAACTTGGTATTGGGCTGATCGCAAAAGAGATCTTTTCGCCATGATCAGACAGTTTGGTAAATCTACTGTATTTTTGACTGTCAGTGCTAATGAAATTGGATGGAATGATTTACTGCAAACGTTATACAAATTTAAGCATAGCGGTAAAACTATTTCCAAAGAAGCAGCTGAACTATTACATTACCTCGAAAAAACAACGCTTGTTAACGAGGATGCTGTTACCTGTGCTGTACATTTCAATAAATTGGTCAACCTATTAATGAACATCTTGAAATCACAGAAATTCAGTCCATTTGGACGGTATTACGTTATTCATTATTTCAAACGTATCGAGTTCCAGCATCGTGGTAGTCCGCATGTCCATATACTATTGTGGTTGGAAAATGCTCCCTGCGATCCACTTGTTAAAGACAAATTGGATGCTATCACATTAATTGATCACTTGATTTCTGTTTCATTTCAGGAAGCTTCTGGTAATATTAAATTACAAACACATAAACACACTTTTACATGCTATAAAAAAATTGTTCCTCATAAACCTCAGCAGTGCAGATTTGAGGCACCTTTTATGCCTTGCCCATCTACAACTATATTATCACCCATGCAAAAAGACGATTCTAATTTCCAAAATTATGCTCAGTGTTATAAAAATATTAGGGTTAATCTTGAAAACAATGATTACTCTGATATTGATTCTTTTTACAAAAATAACAATATTACCTCATATGAAGATTATTTTTAAAACATTGATCTAATTGTATATTATATATTATACAATAGTAATATAATAGTAATTAAAAAAAATATTTTTTACAGGCTTTAAGATGGTAATGTCTATTGCGCAAAAATTTTTCTTATCAAAAACCAATTGTATTGTTTATACCTACTCAGTCACCACCAGAGGAAGCAATGAGAATCGAAGAAATTCCAAACGAAAACGAACAAATTTTCATAATTCATAATTTTATAAAAGTTTTAATTTGAAAATAAATATTAATCTTACTTAACACATTGTATGCGGGCAACATCTCGACGACATCTTCGCATACTATTACTCGAGACGCGTTGTCCGCATATGATGTGTTAATATGAAATAATTGTAAAAATATAATTTATTTAAAATATTGATCAATTTTTACTTAAATTTTTATTCCGTGTATTTACCGCTTCTCTTCCTACTACATTTCTTCATTTTGTTACTTGCTTTATCCTGAAGAATTTGTTCATCTACGAGTTTTAGGAATACGTTTGTCCGTGTACCTTTTTATTACTTTATTGAAAAGAAGTTTCACTTCTGGCATGTGTATATGAGTACACATATCCTTTTTTTAATGCTATTTTCTGCAGAACGTATCTACCGCATAACAAGAGACCCAGGTGTATATATATATATATATATATATATATATATATATATATATGGGCGTTATGATATGATATGATGATATATATATATATATATATATAAATGTATGTGTGTATGGATATATATAAATGTATGATAAAAAGTGTGGTTTAGGTTAGATAGAATTTTCAATAGGGATTCAATTTAAAGTTCTTTCATGCTTAAAAAAACATCCTCTCTCTCTCTCTCTCTCTCTATATATATATATATATATATATATATATATATATATATATATACATATGTGAATATATATAAAGTGTAGCAAAGTATTTATTTCATTATCTCCAATAAAAAATATTTGGCGGTTATCGCATTCTTATAAATTTATTTTAATGAATATTATATTCATCTCTTTTGTACTCAAAAAATATTAATTATTTTATTTCATCTACCTTAGCAAGATAAATATACTAAGTTCGTAATTAATACAATGAAATTAAATCTAGTTTTGTGGTATTTATCATTTTTCAATAAAAGACCAACTTCCTGATTAGATATATTTAATGAATTTTGATCTTGATAATAATACAAAGTAAATGATATAAAAATATCGCGATAACTATTTCTGTGTACTAAATATTATCATATGATGTTTTAACCTTCGACGCCCGGTGTTCACAGGTCCAACGTGGGGTATTTTTGTATCCCAACTTTTCATTTAATATTAAAATTCAAAATATAATAATGGAATATTTTAATATATTATTAATATTATGAGAATAAAAATGCCCAACGTTGGGCAGTCTGGGTTAAATATTGATTGAAATTATATACTTATTTAAATATCAGTTCTAGAATATTTATCATCTATTTTATATTTAATAGCAATTAAAATTAATTTCTGACTATCAAACTAATAAATTAAATATAATAATTTCGTTAAAAATTAATTTTAATTTTATATTTTTATAAAATAATTATTTTTATTTTATACATTTCAAAATACTAAAGACTGAAGATAATCGTATTTTTACATTAACATAAATCTTGCTCATTACTCATAAATCTTATTTGAAACGTAAAACTTGTTGATCATCGATTTATTATGATATCAACTCATTTTTATAGCCTCTTTAATACAAAAAAAGAAAATTAATATTACAATTATTCTATTGTTCATACATTAATTATATCGAATTTTTATCATATATAAATTAGATTTTGAATTCAATCAAACTTATTTCCTCCGGACAAAATTGATTAATGTTTCGTGATCCTTTGTTACAATTCGTTACTAATAATAAACCAAAACCAGTTTAATTATTCAATTATGTATTTATGTGTTCGTAAATTTATCTAAGTATATAATTTATTTATTGTACATTTTAAATATGATGTTTTTATACATAAAAATTCTTTGCTGTACACAAATATTAAAAAAATATTAATAAATTTTAAATAATTATCTTTTAAGAAGATATAGATTAGTATTTAAATTTTATATAATTAAACGAGTAAAATGTACATATTTTTAAATAATATAATATATGAATAATTAAATAAATGTACATTTTTGTGAACAAAAAATTAATATAGATTTATCATTATGATTATAGTATTAAATTTCCTGCGATCTCAAAATAGTTCGTCACCTTTTCTTAATTAACTTTTTAATCTAATAAATTAACATATCAACCGGTAATTTGTTTCCATTACCGGATTTAGAAATCTACTTTACTAACTTAAAAAACTAATATGAATTTCGCAATCTGTTAATAAACTTATATGAATAAATCGATGTTTAAAAAAAGTATTTATGACTCACGTGCAGTTTTGATATTTATTACTTTAACCATGAAATTCTAAATTGATTTCACAATTATATTTATACTTGTTGTCGTAATCAGATGCTATTTCATGTGTAACAGAAAGAAACAACAACAAAAATGAACAATTAAATTTCATCTATCTCTTGTTAATTGACTATAAAAATCGGTCAAAATGGCATTGTTTTTGTTCATTGACATTTTCGTTCCCTTCACGTCCGTAAGAGATATCGACACTTCCTCTGTCGAAAATGAAAAAATTACTTTTACATAGAATTATTCACAACACATTCAAGATTATAAAATATGTTTATATGCATTGAAGTCAAATAATTTTTAGTTTTTTTTAAAAAAAAAATCAATGAAAATAATAATAATAATATGAAATATATATTATTATATTAGGTTGGCAAATATCTCCCTTCCGCCTTCTGGTCTTTTGAATTTCGCAGCTATGTACAAAAAAAAAGCGGAAGGGAGATACTTGCCAACCTAATATTATATTTTTAATTTTTAAAATTATACCAACTTAGTTTTTTATAATTTATATCATCAGTACATTTCATTAAATCTGAATTATTTAAAGAAAGACAAATAAATTAACTTCTATTTTGTCTATATTATATTATTGTGACTAAGTAATTTCTATTTTTTAAAAAATATAGATTTGATTTAAATATTTTTTAACATTTCATTGTCTAGTTTTATATATATATATATATATATATATATATATATATATATATATATATAAAACTATATATTTTTTATTAATTATGTATATATAATTTAATTTTTAGAATTATTTCTATATTTTTTTTTGTAAAAATAATAAAATGTAATATGAATATACATAACTTTTAAATTAAATCGTTTTATGTACGATTACGTCAAAATTGTGCCACAGTTTAACGTTCTGAGAAAAAAATCTCTAATCTAGACGAGAAATCGTCATTAAGACGGAAATATCAGTTTTCACTTTTTATGACTAAACAAATTTATTTAATTTTCATGGATTATTCAAACAACTCAATTTGACATTTCCACAAGAAGATACTAAAAATAAATTATTGCAACAGTAATTTATCGCCGTTATATAATATTAAACAAATATATTCAGCAGGAAAATACATATAAATTATTTCTTATATCTTACTTTAGATAATAGTTGTGATAAACGTAGAATAAATTATTTCTTTAATAATGTTGATATCATTGTGATTTATTACCATTTTTTTATTTCCTACTAGTAACTTACAAATATTTAATAGCAATTAATGTAAGAAACATTTAAGTCGTCTTAACGTAATATCATATTTTTATTAGTAAGAACGTAGTGAAAATATTTTTTTTATTATTTACAATGAAGCATAAATTATTTTTTTATAACGTTAGAAAATCGTAGTAAATTAAAGTAATTTTGTAAAGAAAAAAAAATTGTATAAACGTTTGCCTGAAGAAAATAGTAAATACTATATATTTTTTACCTGAGAATTCTAGAAATTTGATCTCGTGATCTTAAATTTAAACGAAGACTCATCTAATTGACGTAAACAAAATCTTCTTAAAGTATCATTATATACTCGTATATATATATATATATATATATATATATATATATATATATATATAAACTAATAGGAATTGAAAAAAAACATTGCGTGTAAGATTTCATTTTTTATAAGAAATGAATAAAAAATGTTTATTTAAATTATTTATCTATCAATATCAATTATTTTGAATTATAGCAATTTGCAGAAAAAAATTATTAAAATTGTTTATATTTTATACTTATACACACTCACACACATACACACACTCAACACACACACACACACACACACACACACATATATATATATATATATATATATATATATATATACGAGGGTCGTTTGATAAATATGGTAAAAAAGTAAGAAAAACTATATTGAAAAATTGAAATAAATTAATTATTTGTTGTTTGTTGTTTTGGAACTGTGGCTGATTCACTTTACACAAATGAATTTTAACTCTAATACCACAATGGTTTAAAGTGTTCAAATAATCCATTATTGTTCACTTATAATTATATCGGCTATAATTATATGGTTTAATGTATTTCGATGGCGACGCCATCATCGTCAGAGCCTTTCTGTTGAAAGTTTTTACTTTCTATATATATATATATATATATATATATATATATATATATATATATATATATATATATATATATACTAATTTGTGTTTTTATCCTTATTTAATCCATCTACAACTGGAGGTTGAATCTTTCTTTTCATTTCATCATCTGGTCTGCAAGTATGAAGTGTTTGCTATTATTTATTGTCTTTTACAAAATGTTCTTTTTCATAGATTTGTAACTTTTTTTAGTGACCTAAATTAACTTATTTATTACTTGTAACAGTATTAGATTTATGAGGTCTGTTCTAGATGAATTAAATATCTGCATGTGTTAGTTTTGTGATTTAGTTTTTTAAGAATTAAATTTTCTAAAAAATTGAAAAATACGAGGGTAGTCCCATAAGTACCCGGCCTGACCTAGAGATGGCGGTAGTTGTTTGAAAAATATCACTGTATTAGAAAGTACACAATCTATAAGCATATGTTTTAAGTTTGAGGACGCCACGTTGTTTAGTATTTGTTTGGCAGCAATCAATAGTGAACGTTTTCAGTGAATTTGTGAAAATGGAGAAAATTGGTCATCGTTACGTGATACAATACTTTTATTTGAAAGGCCTTAGCCCAACCAATATAAAAGCTGAACTGGATTCTACTTTGGGTGAGTCTGGTCCTTCGTTTGCAACAGTGAAATATTGGGTAGCAGAATTTAAACGAGGCCGTATGAGCTGCCAAGACGAGCATCGCAGTGGTCGACCAAATGAGGTGACGACTCCAGAAATGGTGAAGAAAATCCACAAAGCGGTACTGGATGATCGTCGACTGAAAGTGCGCGAGCTAGCAGACATAGTAGGCATTTCAAAAAGTGCGATACATCGCATATTATCTGAAAATTTGGTCATGAGAAAGCTGTGTGGAAGATGGGTGTCGCGTTTGCTCACACTCGAGCAAAAACAGTGTCGTGAAGATGTTTCAATTGAGTGTTTAGCGAAGTTTCACAGCAACAAAGCAGAATTTTTGCACTGTTTCATAACCATAGATGAAACATGAGTCCATCACTTCACACCCGAGACAAAAGAACAATCAAAACAATGGACTGAAAAGGGAGAACCGGCTCCAAAGAAGGGAAACACCGTTTCATCTGCAGGCAAAGTCATGGCGTCGGTTTTTTGGGATGCGCATGGGATAATTTTCATTGACTATCTTGAAAAAGGAAAAACTATCAACGGCGAGTATTACGTTCGAGCAAAGAAATCAAGCAAAAACGGCCGCATTTGGCTAAGAAGAAAGTGTTGTTTCATCAAGACAATGCACCAGCTCACAAATTCGTTATTGCAATGGGCAAAATTAATGAATTAAAGTTTGAATTGCTACCTCATGCACCCTATTTGCCAGATTTAGCTCCCTCGGATTATTTTCTGTTCCCAAACTTGAAAAAATGGCTCAGTGGCCAAAGATTTCCCAACGATGAAGAAGTGATGTCGGCAGTTAATGGGTATTTTGAGGAGCAAAGCAGTTCTTAGTATAAAAAGGGTATCGAACTTATTGAACATCGCTGGGAAAAGTGTATAGAGCTGAAAGGAGATTATGTTGAAAAATAAATATATTTTTTTCCAAAATTTTTGTGTTTTCTTTGTTGAGTCGGGTACTTCTGGGACCATCCTCGTAAGTAAATTGTTTAAAAATTAAATTTTTTAAAAAATTAAATCACAAAATTAACGCATGCAGATATTCAATCCATTTAGAACAGACTTCACAAATTGTTAAAAATTTTCGAATACTGTCATAAGTAATAAATAAGTCAATTTAGGTCACCAAAAAAGGTCACAAATCTATGAATATATATATATATATATATATATATATATATATATATATATATATGTATATATATATATGTATATATATATATATATATATATATATATGTGTGTGTGTGTGTGTATGTGTGTGTGTATGTGTATATGCGTGTATGATAAATACGTTAAGTTCAATAACTTCCAGAATGCAATCGTGTAAAAATACAAAAATGTTCATTCGTTGTGCAAGATTGATTTTTAATAACTCGTGCGGAACTCAAACATTTAGTTTTTGAACTTCTCTATGTTTTTTTAGGCAATTATGAATACTCCTGTGATTCATTTCCAGTTTCATACTTATTTTTTAATTATTATTCAAATCAAATTTATAGTTGATTATAATTCGACATTTTTTTTAAATTTATTTTTAACGCTGGTAATATACATGATTTATTTATTTTTATTATACAATCAATTTATTTTTTTCATAAAAAGTATGTAACACAATTCTCAATGCTAAATTATAATAATATAAAAATTTCAATATGGTAACTTTTTCATTTCAATTTTTCTAAATTAATTTAATTTACATGTATTCACAGAATACACATAATTTTTCTTTCTTAATATTGAAGTTATTCATTGAACCAAAAATATTAAATATTTCTAATTAAAAAGTAAATCATATTTAGATTTTTATAAAATATTCTCTTATTTTGATTGACAAACTATTCACATTTAATGAATGAATATTTTAATAACATATTCAACTTTTAAATAAAACAACTAATTGTATAAAAAATAAATAATATTTATTTATTTATCTTAATTACTATCATTAATCATTTTTTTTCTTCTGTTAGCAACTACTGTTCTTAAATTAAATACGACACAATATTCAAGATACAGTGATATGATTACTTGAAACGTTATTTTTAATCTGTGACTCAGAAACCACCACACCTTATATTTCATAATTTTTTTTAATAATTCATATTATGAAAGTTACCATTGTGTATTATACTTATTTTTCTTAATCATGAAATGATACTGTTAATCTTAAATATAAGTTTATCAGTAAAAAATCTTTTTAACAGCATTAATATATTGTATAAGTTGTTTTTTTAGGTTAAATAGAACTTTCGATAGGGATTCAATTTAAAGTTCTATCAGGCATAAAAAAACACCTATATATATATAATGTGTGTGTGTGTGTGTGTGTATGCGAGTATGTAAATTTTGTAAAAATATTAATAAATATCTAAAATGTTATTTACGGTTATACACTTATTTTTGGGAGTAACCTAAATACATTAATATTAATTAACAACTCATTAACTATATATTATGTCACTTTGACCTTCTCTGTAATTTAATATGGTCAGAAGCTGATTAAAAACCAGGGAATTACTTTTTATCAAATTTCCCATAAAAATAATAACAGAACATTTATTATAACATCATATGGATTATTTTATTGTATTCAATGGAGTGAATATAGCTTTTGTTGTTTACAAAACAAGGAATAATTATTAATTTCAATAACAGTTAGGAAAAACCATATAATTGCATTTATTCATATATTTTTTATACACGCAATATATCTAACTATTATTAAAATAAATATATTTAGATCATTGAAATTAAAATTGTGTTCATACATTGTCTACTAAATTTGTATTGTTCTCTTTTTGGTTTGAATTAATGCTAAAGTTCTTGGTATCAGTGGTTTAGTACTTTTTAATTTTCAAATAAATTGTTATTTAGAAATAAAAAAACTATTTTAAAATTACATAAATGCTTAAATAAATGTTGTTACATGCATCAAAACTAACC
Organism: Neoneuromus ignobilis; assembly: GCA_029203775.1. Classification (NCBI taxonomy): domain Eukaryota; kingdom Metazoa; phylum Arthropoda; class Insecta; order Megaloptera; family Corydalidae; genus Neoneuromus; species Neoneuromus ignobilis. The sequence continues at coordinate 13,312,572 of CP092092.1, forward strand.
TATCAATGAATACCAAAATAATAAAATACTTGGAGCAAACTCAAACAATCATAAAAAAAATTATCTTATACTCTTAAAAAGAGAATTGAACGTTACTAATCAGAAACGAATTTATACTCAATTTGTTAATATTTTTAACTCCGAATGAAAATAAATATTTAATGATTATTTAAGATATTAATTAATTTGAGAAAGTTCATTAAAACACACATTCAATAACTAGATTTTTGTTTATGATTATTTGATTCATTCTTGTATAGATTTTCAAACTATTTTGATTTTATGATTTTTATAAAATGTTTCGAAACAATAATTTAATCACATAAACAGCTATAGTACAAATAATGAGCGTAGTGTTTTTTTTAAAAAAAACGAGATAGTTTAATTCATTTCATTTTTATAATTATATTTTTAAGGTATAATCAATTTTATTTTAATCCTAATTCAAAAAAGAAATTAAATTCTTATTTGTTTAAAAAAAACTAATTTTAATTACAGTAAAATAATTCAGAATAATAGCTAAAATATTTTTGACAATAAATTAATAGTAAATTAATTTATAAAAATATAAAAAAAATTGTAAATTATTTACATATTTTTAATCCATAAAAAATATTTTTACTTTTAATATATTTATTGGAAATTTTACATATTACTAATATAAGTTACGTTAATTCTTTTAATAATCTATGTTCTTGAGTATATTGTATAACTTTGTGTGAAAAACTATAAAAAAGTTTTTATTATTCATAAAAATAAAACAAATATTTTTTTGCTTAACTTTTTACCTCATATATTCCAAGAAATTTTAAGTTCAAAGTAATTACATGAAGAGAGTAAAATAAAAAATAGGAAGTTAACAATTATACTGAGATATATCTGTGTAGACTATTTTTTCCATGTTACGTACAAATTTGCATATAATGATACATACTTATTGTTTATATTTTATTACATAAACACATTTTTATTGTCTTGCTGTTATTAGCAAAATTCTAATAATACACATTGTGTAATAAGTAAACAGACCAGCTGTATACAGTTCAATGTGTAAAGTTTAAGTATTTTTTTTTAAAAAAAATGTATTTTTGAATGTTCTATTTGAATATTTCACATGCAATATGTTTTTCATAACAGAGAATAATAAAGTGAACAAAATAGAAGAGAAAAATACAGATGATTTATAAAAGTCAATGTCACGTTTATTTTTTTAATAATTTACAGATAAATAAAATTATGTAATTTAAATTGTTCAATAACCTAGATATGCTTAACAAGTTTAAATAATAATTGTATCAATTACAATATCTTCGAATTAGTTTTACGTCATCCTTATGTACATTAGGCGTGGTTTCAAGGTTGAAATAAAAAAAAACTTAAATTAAAAAAAACACATACATAAATATACATTACTTAGAAAATCTATTCATGCGAAAACATTTATTCAAGTAAAACACTAAAAAATGTATGTACCTTGATTCCAATTATGTCAAAAATTGTGTAAAATGTATTAGTGATGATATTAGCATTGAAACATTTATAAAAAACATTATACAAGTTTCTAAGTTATGAGAATGATTGGAAATTAGGTTCTTTTTTACAATTATACACAAAAAATGTATGTAAATAATTTCATTAAAAGGATAATATCTTTGAAGTTTTAGTTTTAAGAAATGATTATTGTCAATATTTTTAAAGAAATATATTATATATTAGTGAAACTTAGACCAGCTGGAATTTGAATATTAATTGCAAGATTTTTGACTCGTTTGATTTAATTTTTATAAAAAATTTACAAGTAAATAATTATCATATTTCCACAATTAAGAAAAAAATAACATATTGTGTCATCCAATAAAAAATGCAGTTTTCAAAAAAGATATGAAATGAAATAAAAAATTGGCATTTTAATTTTAATTCAAAATATATTTTTCTATTATTATTCACAATTGCTTTCCATCTCAAATATAAATTTTCAATGGTGATAAAACTCTTTTAGTTTTGTGCTAAAAATAAATCAAGCTTCCTTTGTACATCAATTTCTATATTAATATGGTTTAGACATTTCAGAAAAGACGATAATTTGATACTGCCAAGTGAGGACAATATGACAGATAGTAACATCCTATTCAAACTGTCTCAGTTTTTGATCCGTTCTTGTGCCATGTGAAATCAGACATTGTCATGGTGAAAAATTATGCCTTTTCTGTTGACTAGTAGTTTTTTTTTCATTGATATATTGCTTTAGTCGATCTACTTGTTCACAATTTAATTGTTTAGTAGCAACTCATAATTGATAATTTCATCCAAATCCCATTAAACCGATAGCATAATTTTCCTTGAATGGAGTCTTTCTTTCAGTTGTGGAGATGACGTCTCGTTGCGACTAACTTATTATCTTCGATGTTTAATATTGTTATAAATAATCCATTTTTCGTCGCCAGTAACAATTCAATTTAGGAATTTTCTAATCTACAGAGATGAGAAGTGCAGACGTCCATTCATTATTTTATATTAAGCTCTAAAATTCGTAACGAACCCACTGATCCAGCTTAAACACTTTACTAAACCTACCAGTACCGGTCAAATTGACCGTTTTCAAACTTTTGTAAAACTTACACATTTTTAAACGTTATAATACCGTTATCAAACTAATTCTTAAAATATGCATATAATATTTTCTTCATTGTTTACTTCTAAGTTATTTTTTAACATTTTCCAAGAAAATTTTGTCTTGTGGCCTAGCTATCGCGGTCGATTTTCAATATGACCGGTGGGAAAAAATATTATACAGTTGTCTCAGAGTAAAAGAATTTTATGTTATCTCAGCGTCGGTTTCAATTGAAATAGACAACAATAGCATTGATATACAGTCTCCAAGTAGCTGCACTTCTAATTAGTATTATGCATACCTTTTTTACAATTGTTTATTCGAAGGAGATAAGATAAATTATCAATACTTGGATGTAAATTGTTTATTCCTCATAGTGTAATAATCTGCTGTAGATATTTATTGATGTAAAAATGCATACATATAAAATTAGAAATTACCTAAGAAATATAACGGTTTTAGAAGAAGATTTTCAGAATATGATAAACAAAATGTATTATTGAATTGAAAAAACATGGAAACGTTAGAAAGAGCTATTTAAAACAAGTGAATTGGAATAGTACTAAAGCGATAGTGAAGAGGAGAATATTATAAATAAGCGTCCAGGACAGAAAAGAAAGAGAGTTTTATTGACATCCGAAAGTGAGACAGATTTAGTAAGGATCAACGCATCGAAACAGCTGCTGATGGAACAGTCTGGGAAGAAATAAACGGAAGTCCCAAACCTGACAGGTTACCAGTGCATAATATTTTTAGGGATATGGATGGGCCAACAGGATTGCTAAACGACATATAATGAAAGGACAAATGAAGACGGCATTTACTCTTATCGTTGATCAGCGTATAATGCATCATATTATAAAATGTACAGAAGAAGTGCATTTAGGCTTGTTGGGGACTAATGGGAGCTAAATGCAACAAAACTAGACGCATTTGGTGTAGATGTGGCAGACCAGATGATGGCAATTTTACAGCGTGAAGTCGAAAAGTTGTAGGTGGCCCCACTTCAGGTATTTTATAACATTTTGGACCTAGCTGGAATAAATGCCTGGATTTTGTATAAAGAAACAACAAGTGAAAACATTTGAGGCAGGAATTTTTGTTCCAGTTAGCTTCGAAACTCGGCGATGCATACAAAAAATCTCAAGAAAAAAAGATTTTACCATCACCGTCCTCAAGTTCCGATTTGTCGCGTACGAACTGATCAAATAAAATTTTGTAAAGGTTATTCAAAACAACAAAAATATGTGCGAATTTGTATAAAAATTTAGTTCTATATTTATTTTTTTATAAAGAATTTTAGAAATTATATAAAAATAAATTTGGACGAAACTTGATGAAAATTCTTTATTTTATATACATTAGGAACAAATCAACAATTATCTGCATTGAATAAGAAAATCGATAACTTTTTAATTACCGGTCAATTTGACCGTGCACGGTAGGAATAGGTATACAAAATTGTCGGTAGGTTTAGTGTTAAACATTTTACTAAAACTATATACATTTCAACACCATATACACCACCCTCCTTTGTGCCACAATTGTGAAATATTACATCATTCACTCAAACTAACTCGAAAATACCGAGTTATATATGGCTGTTCTAATATTTATTAATATTTTATTAACTAGAAATATTTTATTAACTTTTTTATTTTATGTTCGTATATGTATTTTCTATATAATAGATAAAAATTATCAACAGTTGTAATTTAATAAATTAAAAATCAGCCATTATTAAAAAATCTTACATAGTTCATAGCTGACATAATTCAGATCAAAAAATATAAAGCAACTATCAAAATTAATAATAAATTATTAATCGTTTTAAATACTTTTTTCATTTAGATTAGTATTAATGAATATTTTTTCTGTCATTTTCGACTGTTTTCTCATTCATATACAAACACTTCTTTTAATTTAACTCTATTGATAATGTAGTTATTTTTAAAATCTCGTTAGGATTTGAATCAAATAATTTCGAGTTGAGTCTTTGAGATATATAAAATACTTTGTAATATTCATTGCGATATATTTATTATCATTGTCTTGTTAAAAATCGATATCTGCAAAATCTAAATTATTAGTCATTTTTGATCTTATCTTTCAAAATATTCATGAAAACCATTTTATCCATACATTTTTTTATAAATACTAAGTTCCTAATATCATATAATGCCGTACAACTGCACATCATGGTTAGTTTTTTTCCATCAAATTCTAACATTACAATTTACAAATAACATTTTTGTGAAATCTTCTTTTATTTGTGTCACTTCATCTAATAAAATTATTTATGTATTTTTGTTTGTGAGAAAATTTCAGTTTGTAAGTAATTTTAATTTTCTGTAAGACAATAATGACAAAGCATTATATATATATATATATATATATATATATATATATATATATATATATAAGATCATTAAATCATTAAAAAGAAACATGTCTATATGGTGGTGTATAGGGAAACATGTGTATAGTTTTTTTTTTAATAAAACACAAATCCAGGCGTCGCATTTGGATGACCCTATATAGTTCAAAGGTTAAATAATACAACTCGAATTACACCAAAAGTACTTAGTAATAAATTTGTGATATCAATAATACATTATACATTCAATAAAAAGATTAAAACCAGTCATATTATCAATAAATTTAAACTAAATTAAGTAACTACTGAATAAAAAAACTAGAATCGATCATAGAAAAAAATAGTTTTATCGATTTCAAACAGAGTGAAAAAGTAATTAAAGGAAATAATTTTCAAATCATTATTAATTTTAATATTTTACTTATTAATTAGAATTAGAAATATGTTGTTTGTGAAATATGTTTAATTGATTGAATTGTAATTTTCGATATATTTGTGTCATTAAACAAAGAATATATGCACAAATCTAAAATAAAAAATATCTAGTAATATTTAGTTATGAAAAATATAATTGTGCTAACATTTTTTTCAGTCCATATTTATATAATAAGTTTAATAAACTGTAATTAATATAGAATAAATAAATATAAAATGTATTGTTAAGTGAATGATATAATGTATTTAGTATATATAATAATTTGTTATTTTCCAAGAAACCTTTGCACGTCAATATATTTCTTTTATTACTTTGACATGCTCACTTTTTTGTAAATGACGATTTTTCACGAATTTTAATTAAATTATTAAACTTATGACGGTGCAACATTTTCATAAACTTTTAGTTTTTTACAATCATACGTCTGTATAATTTTTATGAACACAATAAATGATTCACTGAGTGCTGTTGCACAAATAAAATTCAGTAATTACGTATACGTTTATACTAAACATTGTAAGATAATTTTCTCGTACTTCCCACAGACACGAGAAGAATGACCTGCATTAACCTGCTAGTTACAACAATGCATAATTAATTTCACACCAATTTAAAATTTTTCAAGGACAAGACGTTGTTGCCATTCTACAACAGAAGCACTGTTTTTAAATGTAGCGTCTGTTACTGCAAACACTTTGTCATTGTTGGATATAAAATTCGCGAGGTCACGATTAATCATTACTGTGACAACCAATGTAATAAGCATAAAGATGTCGATTATATATATATATATATATATATATATATATATATATATATATAAGAAGCAGGTGATCTCAAAAAAATATTTAAAACAGCTAAAATCGTATTTACCAAAATAATCATCTTTTATTATCAAGTATTTTAAAAATAGATTTAAATAATATCAAAAATAAATTCCTTGTTGTCTCAGCTTTTTTATTTTATTTTATTTTCATAGAAGTCAACAGTTACTTTTTAATTTAATAAATAATCAACATTATTTATAAAGACCTGTTGTTATTTATCAGATTGTATTATTTACATAATTGATTGATTTTTAATAAAGAATTTCTATGGTTTTTTAATTTAAAAAAATACGGTCGTTGAAACTTTGTTATTAAAAAAATTCTAATTAAATGATTTTAAAACAGTTTAAAAATTTGTAAACAGAACAATTTTAGATGAATATAATAGCCACAAGATAGAGAAGATAAATTAGAAAATCGTCTTGTCTTTTTAAATATATATTATTATTTGTTTCATATTATTTTGTATTTTCATAAAATAAAATAATTTTATTAACGAATGTAAAACACTGAAAAATATTTCAAAGATATTTTACAACATTTTTGTATATAATTTATAATTATAAATATTTCATTTTACAAAATTGCTTTAAAAATAAACTTTTCATTTTCTAACATTATAAAAAATAAAATCCACTAAATCTAAAACAAATAAATAATTAATATTAATCTAAAATATTATATGTAACACATAATTGTATCTAAATATATTAAATATCAAACACAAGTAAGTGAGAAACTATAATATATTTTCTGATTTTTAATCTGAATTTGAATATTTTATAAAATGTGTTCTTAATGAAAAGTTAATATTTTTTACGTTAAATATTTTTGCTAGATTTAGAATTATGACATCTTATTTTTATGAAAAACATAATTTTTTTCATTTTAAAAATAGCATTTAGATTTTTAAAAAATCTAAACTTTTAGAACATTTATAATATTTATGATATAATTATTAATTCATTATAAAAAAAATATTAGTTTTTCAGTTTTTTAATCTGAAAAAACAAATTTTGATTTATTTTCTTAATAATTATAATAATTCGTATAAACAAATTATCAATAGATGTGTTAAATCATTCCTCGTTCATATGTACGAGGACGTTTGATAAGTCCGTGTAAATTCCGAAAGATGGCACCACTGGTGCATATCGAGGTTATTTTTAATTAGTAGCACCTCTTGGAAGAACACACATCAAGTTTCAGCCATATCGGTCTATTCCTTTGTGTTTGACATTCGTTGGAATCAAGGAAATCGAGTGATTGTCAAATAATGGACGAAAAAGAATTTCGCGTGTTGATTAAACAGTACTTCATTAAAGGCAAAACGCCTCAGAAGATTAAACAGAAGCTTGATAAACATTATGGTGACTCTGTACCTTCGATTAGTGCGGTTTATAAGTGGTTTCAAAATTTGCGGAGTGGCCATATGAGCACAAGAGACGCTGAACGTTCTGGACGCCCTGTTGAGGTCACCACTCGAGAAATCATTGATAAAATCCATGATATGGTGATGGATAACAGAAGAGTGAAAGTGCGTGAGATTACTAGTGCTATAGGCATCTCGTGTGAACGGGTACATAATATTTTGCACCAACATTTGGACATGAAAAAGCTATCCGCCAGGTGGGTGCCGCGATTGCTCACGATCGACCAAAAACGAGGTCGTGTGAAATGTTGCAAGAACGGTTTGCAGCTGTTTCAGCGAAATCCGCAGGACTTTAAGCGTCGTTTCATCACTGTAGATGAAATATGGATACATCACTACACTCCTGAGACCAAAGAGCAGTCTAAACAATGGGTTATCAAGGGGGAATCTGCTCCGAAAAAAGCGAAGACAATTTCTTCGGCCGGGAAGGTTATGGCGACTGTCTTTTGGGATTCGTAAGGAATAATCTTTATCGACTATTTTGGAAAAGGGTAAAACCATTACAGGTGCATATTATTCATTGTTATTATATCGTTTGAAAACCGAGTTGCAAGAAAAACGTCCCCGATTAGCCCACAAAAAAGTCCTCTTTCATCACGACAACGCACCAGCTCACACCTCAGCAGTTGTGGCCGCAAAACTAATGGAAATAGGATTCCAAATCGTTTCACATCCCCCCTATTCTCTAGACTTGGCTCCATCGGACTATTATTTGTTCCCTAATATGAAGAAATGGCTCGCGGGAAAAAGATTTTATTCGAACGAGGAGGTGATTGTAGGAACGAATGACTATTTTACAGACTTGGACAAATCCTATTATTCGGAAGGGATCAACAAACTAGAGCAGCGTTGGATGAAGTGTATAAGCCTAAAAGGAGACTATGTTGAAAAATAAAAACGATTTATTCAAAAAAATTAAGCAGTTTTTATTTTTACACGGACTTATCAAACAACTCGTATACATAAGAATATATTTTGATTTGTATTTTTGAACATACGATTAATTAAAAAATGAACTTGTGTCAATATTTTTTTCATGTTCAATTGATAAAAAACATATTTTTATAAATAAGATAACTTATGGAATATTAATAACAAATTTTTATTTAGAATATATACTTATTAAGTACATTACACGTATATCTGAAGAATATAATTGCACGATATACAAAAGGTGAACATTTCCCATATCACGATTATGACTTTTTATCATGTACAAGGTATCAGATTTTTATAATTCTTTTCAGATAACAATCAAGAAAAACACCTTTCTCTTCGTTATATCAAAACGCATTGTATTTTTTTAAATTGAAACCTCATCAAAACAATATTGACGTATGAATAGTAATTTTTCAATATGATGTCCTTATTATACCATCCTAAAATTATATATATATATATATATATATATATATATATATATATATATATATATATATATATATAGATGTTTATTAAGGGTAATAGAACTTTAAATTGAAATAAAATACATACTAATTGACCGGATGACTATTTATTTGGTATTATTCGAAAGATGGCATTAACATTTAAATTATTTCGGGAATATGTGCACTACGACTACCTTTGACATACCGTATTTTGTCAGTCCAATTTCGGGCCACATTTTCAAGCAATTAGGGACGTAGCACTATCCTACTGAACCCACGTCTCCTTCAAATCGATGACATGCAAATTTGGAAACAAATAATCATTGATCATTTTTCTGTAATGTGCACCATTAACGATAACGTGGTCTCCGGCTTCATTTCGAAAGAAATAAGGTTCTATGATGTTCCAGCGTGCAATCCGCACCATACGGTGCATTTTTCTTGATGTAGCAGGCTCTCGTGAATAACTTCAGGATTGGTCTCACTACAAATGCGGAAATTTTGCACATTAACGCACCCGTTAAGCCAAAAATGAGCTTTATCACTAAACAAAATTTTGTGTTCTATAAGTTTGGCGAACAGAACACTAATTTTTGAAATAAATTTCCACAATTTGGACACGTTACTCAAATCTAAAACGTTCCATAATGATTTTGATATGTTTTTTTGAGAATTAAATTTTTTTCGAAGTCGATTTTTTGATAATTAAATTTTAATAACCCATTTGAAAATGAATTTAAAATGAATGTATAAACCCCTGATTTTTTGTTGATACATACAAATATTTGAATATATTACCCTCGTTTTACTTACTAAAAAACAGGAAAAAAAATTTGTTTGGAACCAATTAACGTTTTTGTATTTAGTTAATGTTTCAATTAGTCCGGTTTCAAATAGTCTGGCAAATCAGAGACACCGATTGAGGGTATTTACACTAGTCAACATTCATACAGTATTCACGCTCATTACCGCTCGTCTCACACCCTCTTATCAACAAATTCCCCTACCTAAAAAAAATAGTTTTCGGGTAAGAGCGTGTGAGACAAGTGGTAATGGGCCGTGAATACTGTATGAATGTTGACTAGTGTAAATACCCCCATTAGCCGCACTATGCGAGGTATTCCTGTATGTATATGTATATTATTTATTTAATGTTATATATATATATATATATATATATATATATATATAATGGGAAATTCCACTTTTAGAATTTTTGATTGCTGCTGATGTCAACTAGAAAGTCATATTCAACATAATAAGTCAACATTTAAGGGCATTAACTGAAAACTAATTATTTTCCTGGAAATGAGGATCCTTATAAAAGTAACCTTTGGATTATTAATCCTTGGAAGATATAAAATCATTTGCACTTAATCTTCATGAAAAAAAAGCTGATCGAGTTGTCTTCTATCATTCTGGTTTCCAGACATAAAATGCAATAGTCTCAATTTTGGATATCATTTGAAAAATAATATCTATCTCTGAATTATGAAGCTATCACATTTTTTTGACTTTCTATTTGTGTGAAAAAACCTTTTCAGCCATGTCAGTAATGAAAAACAGAGAAATCGAATGGATGCTATTGCAGCGCTCAAGCCACGTATATCAAATTTTCTAACTTCTAAGTAGCTGCAGATGTAGCACTAGCTAAACATTGTAATCTTATAACATTGGATTTAATAAATAAAATACTATCCATATTTTTTTTTGTCTTTGCTGTAATCCAGTCTACGAAACATTTCTCCTATTTTCCTTGATACGCAGGTGTAAAAAGGTTAAAGAATACTGATTTAAAGTACATCTCATCTTTTGAAAATACGTAAGAAATATAAATTATATTTAATTTATCTATTATTTTACAGTTCAATTAAAAATAATATATAGGAAAAATATGTAATCAAATATATTTCTATATTCTTTCTTATCAAATTATTTATTTAATATTATATTTATACACTATATAAATTTTAGTAATGTACATATAATTACAATATACATATATAACAAATATATGAACACGCAAATTTAATGTATTTACATGAACATACAATAAAATTAACTTTAAAAGTACTTTACAGCAATTAATTTATAAATATAAAATTAAAGTAAATTCAATGTTTTAATTAGCCCAAAAAACTAATAAATAAATAATTCAACCAAAACAACTAAGCGTCATCTATGAAAATAATGTAAATTCTCTAAAATTACTTCGGTTAGTTGAACATCATTTTTCATCAGTCTTTCAGTACGGTACCAATTATTATATGGAGACAATGTCTCCCAAACAAAAACATACTCATAGCTGTTTCGGTTGTAATAACAATATGCATTTTTTTTTAATAAGACTGCAAATTAAATATATATTTTTAATAGACATTATATAATAACAATTCAATTTTTACCCTATTTACCAATTAAAACAAAATTCATATTTAAACGTGTTATTCTATACATACATTACAATCATATAAAGAAATTACTATGTGAAAAAGTAGTAATTTAAAAAAAAAATAAAAAACTACATAATTTATATTTATTTCATTTACAATATAGCTTTATTGAATATGTCAACAATTTTAAAAATCTCAAAAATTTTTATGTACATGGTCATTATTCATAAATTGCACACGTAAAAAGTTGAATATCATTTTAATTTATAAATACATAATTAACAAATGAATTACACAATACAATGAAATATATTTTGATGTACTGTGTAATTTATTTTTTTATATTTCCTTTTTATCGACAAAATATTTGAAAAAAATATCTTTAAATATAAAATTTGTAATTTCACCCGTATATTCAATTTGTAGTTGGTAATATTAGAATATTTTTAAATAATTACATTAAATGAATATAAATATGTATATATACACTCACACACACGAGGGTCGTTTGATAAGTATGGTAAAAAAGTAAGAAAAACTAAATTGAAAAATTTAATCAATTAATTAAATTAAACAATAAATAAATTTACCATATTTACCAAACGACCTTAGTATATATATATATATATATAAATGATTATTTCATCACATGAACTAAAATAGATATTTCACTGATAAAGTTTCAAATTATCTCAATTTTTATCCGATGAAAATCTACGATTCAAAACAAAGAAAACCAATGTGTTTTTTTATGCAATTTCTTAATGTTCTAATCTTAACAGATTGTATGCGGCCAATGTCTTCGCGCTCTTGTAATAGTATGTGAAAGACGTCATACAATGCGTTAATATAACAATCAGTATTCATTTTACCTGCCAAAATTTCTATACAAAGTTTTCAATACTATTTATAAAATATTTTTTTCTGTATTTTGGCACTTTTTTATTTTATGTCATTAATATGTTATAAAAAATTAAACTGAAAGAATTAAAGTATTCATTTAATGCATTTATAGAAATATTTTTAAAACATATGTATAAATAAATTCAGATCTCAAGTAATAATTTAAGCTATATTTAGTAATATTACCAACTACAAAGATACTTTTAAAAAGTTATATTCTATAATTCTGTACATTTATATGAAAATAAGCATTTAATAAATAATTATATTTTTATAAGGTCAACTTTTCAAAAACTAATATTTAAAAATAACTAAAATTTCGCGATAATACCATAAATTAGTTTTAAAAAATAATTTAATTTTTAAACCCCATAAAGATTGACCATGAGCATTGCTTTGCATTGTTAATCATTGCAATTTATTTTCTTTGTACATATTTATCTAACTATCCATAAAAAATAGATTAACTTTTTACATAAATTTTAATAAAAGATAGCTGTCTTTAACACGTTATATATACGCACACATGCACGCACTCACATACACAGATTTAGATACAAATTGAATAACTGTATCAAATACAAATTGTTACAAAAAGAAAAAATATTCACTTCCATTTAAATTTATATTGGAAACATATATATTTTTTATTTTGAATTAAGACTAGTTCATATTTCTTCTGCATTGAATAAAATAAAAGCTTCAATATATTTTAAAGTATATTTAATTTATGTTTTTAGTGCAAGCCTTCAAAATTAAGCACATTTACAAAGCTATATATCTGCAAGCACAATAATATTAGTTCTTTTTTATATTTTAACTGATTTTTTCAAAATATTTTATACTGAATTCCAAGAAGTTGACTTAGTTAAACTAAATACAAACAAAAGAAATATGTAAAACCAATTTTATAAAAAACAAAATCAATAAGACCTAATTTCTATCTTGAAACACAAAAATCCAACAAACAGTATAAATAAAAATAAAACATAATCCCAAATTAATTATTAGTTGTTTTGGAACTGTGGCTGATTCACTTTACACAAATGAATTTTTACCCCAACACCATAATAATTTAAAGTGTTCAATAATCACTTATTGTTCACTTGTTTTTTATAATTATATAATTTATAATTATATCGACTGATGCATTTCGATGGCGATGCCATCATCGTCAGAGCCTTTCTGTTAAAATCTAGACTAATTTTTTAATATATACCTATACTAGTTTGTGTTTTGTGTCCTTATTCAATCCATCTACAACTGGGGGTTGTAACTTTCATTTCGTCATCTGGTCTGCAAGCATGAAATGTTTTCGGTTATTTATTGTTTTTTGCAACATGTTCTATTTTACAGATTTGTGATCTTTTTTGATGACAAGGATTGATTTATTTATTACTTGTGACGGTACTCGAAAATTTTAACATTTTGTGAGGTCTGTTCTAGATGAATTGAATATCTTGCATGCGTTAGTTTTGTGATTTAATTTTTTAAAAAATATGTTAGTATTTTTCTATATCTATATTTATTATATTAAACTAGTGTCATGCATATATTCTAGTTGCGTTTTTTTTATATCAAATATTATTTACAATAATGCAAAAGGGAAAACAAGCTCGTCCAATAAATTCGAGCTTGTTTTCCCTTTTGCATTATCGTAAATAATATTTGATATAAAAAAACGCAACTAGAATATATGCATGACACTAGTTTAATATAATAAATATAGATATAGAAAAATACTAACATATTTTTTAAAAAATTAAATTACAAAACTAACGCTTGCAGATATTCAATTTATCTAGAACAGACCTCACAAAATGTTAAAATTTTCGAGTACCGTCACAAGTAATAAATAAATCAATCCATGTCATCAAAAAAGGTCACAAATCTGTAAAATAGAACATGTTGCAAAAAACAATAAATAACCGAAAACACTTCATGCTTGCAGACTAGATGACGAAATGAAATATACAACCCCCAGTTGTAGATGGATTGAATAAGGACACAAAACACAAACTAGTATAGGTATATATTAAAAAAATTAGTCTAGATTTTAACAGAAAGGCTCTGACGATGATGGCATCGCTATCGAAATGCATCAGCCGATATAATTATAAAAAACAAGTGAACAATAAGTGATTATTGAACACTTTAAATTATTGTGGTGTTGGGGTAAAAATTCATTTGTGTAAATAATCCCAAATATTAACAATACGTTAGAACTTGGCATTTCTTTTTCTTGTATTGTATTTATTTAAAAAATAAATAAATGAAAATATGTGCTATTTGATTTGAAACTGTGACAATTTCACTTTTACACAAATGAATTATTACCCCAACATCCCAAAATATTATAAAATGTTAAATAATTACTTATGGTTTACTTCATTTATAATTACAGTAAACTAATGCACATTTCAATGGTGATGATATCGTCAGAGCTTACATCGTACAATTAAGACAATTTTAATTAAAACTACTTATGTATAATATTTCTTCTGTATTTTATTATTTTTATTCAAAATATCTTCAACTAGTGGTTGATTTTTTTTGTTTTATTACATATTTGTAATACATATCTTTATATGTTTATCTACCTGTATCTAAGAATTCTATCACTTTAAAGCAAAGAGATATTATTTGTTTTTTTATCACGTAGTTCAGGTATTAAATTTCTTTAAAAAAAAAATTCACACTGAACAAAACTATTGTCACTGAATGACAATATGTTAATTTAATAAAAACATGCCAAATTATAAAACAATAAATATTTCTTCACCTAAAGGTAATTGAATTCTTAGATACAGATAGATAAATACATGAAGATATATATTGGAAAAAAAATGACTAATTAGATGCCCTGAATAAAGATAAAAAAATACACGAGTATATATATATATATAGTTTTAAACAAAGATTTAGTTTAGATTTTATAACATAAGATCTGATAATGATAGGATCATCAGTCAGATAAGTAATTCATTTGTGAAAAAATATAAATATGTGCTCATAGAAGATTTACACAAATATACCTTAAAAAATATTAATTTAGATAACTAATTCAATTTAGTAATTTATTAGATAGTGTTTTCAAATCTTTCTTGAAAAATTTTTTTCCTATGTTTATTTGAAATAACTGGGTCAATTATATCTTTCAGTTTACTTATTTCTCTCTTAAAACGTTCACGGTCACGTGCAGCTTCTTCCCATTCACCTTTTCTTGCTTTTTGATATGCATGACTCCATTGGACCATTGGATAAATTATACAAAGTTGTGAATTTGATTTAAATTGTACCTGTAAAAACATATTTAATAATATAATGTGTATATGTGAGTGTGTGTGCACATGCATGTAAATATATATGCATGCGTACATACACACACATATATATATATATATATATATATTTCTATGTGAAATATTGCACAACGTTATAACATAAAAATATAAAGTTTATGTAATGTTTGTAATTATTTCATATATATTTCACAATATTATCACTTTTCTTAATCAATAATTCATTTTCAAAAAATTAAATACCTTTTTTTTTGGTGTATTTTTTTTAATAGTTTTAATCCAAGATTCTGAACTAACAGAACAACAATCTGCTTGATCACAGCCTTCTGAATCACAATCTTCATCATCAGATTCATCTATTGATACATCATCATCATTCCAATCAAATTGATCATCATCAATATCATCATTTTCATTGTAGTTTTCATTTTCTCCAAATACTATGTAGCTGTCTTCACTTTCGCAATCAGAAATAGCACGAATTCGCCCTTTCTGCTCTAAATTTAACTTTTCCAACATTTTTGTAGATAATTCTTGACTTTCAGTGCTTTTTACAGAATCAGAATCATCAAAAAATAATGAACTATCATCACTTTCTTGTTCTAATGGCGAACGATTACATAATTTGGAAAGTGTTAAATTTAAAAACAGATTTTTTGAACAATTCAAAGTTCCTTTTAATTTTCGTGATATATTTCTAAATTTTAAAGGTGACACCTTTGGTAATAATGGTGTTTCATTGAAAACTACAAAACTATCATCACTTTCACAATCTGAAGTACTTATATTGTTATTTTGCATTCGATTTTCTAAAGGATCATTTTCAAAAAATACAAAACTATCTTCATTATCACATTCAGAAGTTCTATCATGTTTTTTTGTATTTTGAAACACTTTAGTGTGTACTTCTTTATTTATATTTTTATATGGTGTTTCTAATCTAGACTTTTGATTATCGTATGGCAGTATACGTTTAGAAATGGTACTTTTTAATAAGTTTTGTTCAGGATTTTTATTTGTATAGTTTCTAAATATTTCTCTGTTTGGTTTTAAACATTTTGCTTCAGAGAAAATTATATCATATGTAAACATTTTACTATGATTTGGAATAATATTATAATGTTCATTATTTTCTTCTTCGTCATTATTGAAGGTCGATGTTTCGTTTTTACAAATATCATTTGTATAATTTTTATATTCACTTCGTTTCAAACCTATATTAGTACAACAGCACTTCGTATGCTTATTCGAATAATTTTTCGTTAGCTCCTCGATAAGATTACGATAAAAATTTGTATTTGGCGATTTATTAGGTATGTACATTTTGGATTTTTTTAACGAGCAATTAGAAACCGGAGATGTTCTTAATTTTTTACTTCCTGTAGAGTCGTTTGAATTTTCACACACTGAATTTTTTTCTGAATATTCTTTTACATTTTCAATATAGATATTTTCAAAATCTGAATCACCTGTAAAATATTCATCAGTTGATGAATCTTCATCTATATTTGTAAAAGAATCATCACTTAAATCCATAGCTATATCCATTTCAATATCATGTAATATATTTTGTTTATTAGCAAACTTAGAATTTTTTACTTTTAAATCAGTATTATACCTGCGAGAATTGTTTTTATTATTTGTATTGCAATGTAACAGATCACATAAACGATCTCTTACATTCTTGAGTTTTTTTATCTTTATTTTTTTATTATGATTATTTCGATTATGCTTTATTTCAAATTCTGATTCCATAACTGAATTGCTGTCATCTCTATAAATTGAATTTTCACAATCATAAAATGTATCTAAAATTTCATTATTCTTATTAATAGTCTGCTTAGTTTCAGTTGAATTTTGATTCTGGGTTTCTGGTATTGAATTTTTAATTGTGTTAATAACATATGTTGCTAATGTATTTACAGGAGGTAAGATATCAACGTTACTTTGATTAATATTTAAGAAGTTTGGATTCGAAAATTTTTTACTGGACAATGTTTCGTCCGAATTTAAATCGCCTATAAAAGTTCCTGTATTATTTTGAAATATTTTTTCAACTTGACAATGAACCATATTTACAGTTTGTACTCCTGATGGAAATTGATATAATTTTGCTGTTGGTACGGGTCGAAAATGGCGTTGTGAGATTAGCTTTAAGTAATCCATTTCAAATGGTTGTTCAATTTTTTCCTTTATAATTTTCTTATTCAAACAAGCCCATGAACTTGTTTGATACGAAAATTTTTCACGTGTGTACACTTTTTCGAACAGCACTTATTCCCTGTGAAATGATAATAGCCTTGTTTCCCTCGCAAAATATGTCTGCAGCAACGATTTAGTATCAAATATTTATTAATTTCAATAAAATGGATTGATGAATTGTTTGCTGAATGACACTTAATGCACTTTACAATTTTGTTTAATTCGCTTAATTCACTTGTTTCCTTAATATTTCCCATTGTAACGATAATTATTTTCTTCGCAGTATAAAACACTTCACTCTTTGGCCATTTTGAGAACAACTGTGTGTACGTGAGCGTCATTGCGTTATTTCTTTATTTTAAATTGATTTATCTCACTT
The DNA here is from genome assembly GCA_029203775.1 of Neoneuromus ignobilis. Taxonomy (NCBI): domain Eukaryota; kingdom Metazoa; phylum Arthropoda; class Insecta; order Megaloptera; family Corydalidae; genus Neoneuromus; species Neoneuromus ignobilis. Next base: position 13,330,822 of record CP092092.1, read on the forward strand.
CAACACACATAGTGTAATTTTACTTCTTTGTTTTCATTATTTTACAAATCATGCGCATGTGACGTCATATCTTTTACGAAATATCATGAGTAATCTTTAAAATATAACTACTAGGAATTTTTTTAATTTTCACTATAAATTAATTTCAAAATAAAAATATACATACAAATCTAACTTAAACAGAAGTAACTAAAGTATACATAAATATAGCAAATAAAACATTGCCTAATGGTAAATTTTATAATGGAAAATTCCAAAACAATAATTATCACCTTGACGTACTTATCATATCAAATCGTTTATTTCAAATGTAAACATACGTAAATAAATGTACATATAAATCGTGCAATAATTTAATAATTGTGAATAAAAATACTGAATAATATTTTTAATAATTTCATATAATAATTATTACTATAAAAATTCAGCTATAAACCATTTTTATATATAACTATTCTACAGTAGATGGCAGAACTTATATTAGTTATTAGTTATAATTCATTATTTTTATTTTGTAATTTTTGAAGATCTTTTAATGTTAAAATATTTTATATATATATATATATATATATATATATATATATATATATATATATGTATGTATGTATATATATGTATATATACATACATGTATACATACATACAATTATCTTATCAAAAAACGTTGATATTTAATTCATTTATTGATAAAAATGAAAGAAAAATATAATTTTATTTTACAACAATTAAAAAAAGTTTCGTCTTTAATAGACATATACTAGCTATACTTTATTAACTGAATAAATATACATAACTTTTTAAAAAAATAGAAATTTATAATATATATATATATATATATATATATATATATATATATATATTATGTCTACCGAAAAGTTCTGTCTGTTTTTGAATTAAAAAAATATTACCCTTTTATTATATTTATTAATATTTAACTGAACAATATAATTTTTCTTTCGTTACTAATGACCTCTTCCTAGCGTGATGCTAATTTGTGAATTCCATTTCTGTAGAATGACTCATCTTTAAAACTTAAGATGACATATCGGACAGAACTTTACGGTAGACCTAATATATATACTTTATAGATATATATATATATATATATATATATATATATATATATATATATATATATATATATATATATATATATGACTCAAATGGAACTGAAGGATTTAGACATACATTTACTTGATTACTATTCTTTACTATACTTAAATGTTATTTGGATTATTTATATATACAAAAATATTATATTCAAATCGAAATATATTATAATTTCGTTTCGTGATTTTATTTTACGATTTTAAATTGAGTTGAATAATATATTATTATAATTGATTTTTGTAAAGAATATTTATTGATTGTTATAATTTTACTTTAATGTAAATGAATCATTTACGCCAATAACTTTAGAATTTATAGAATTGTTCAGCAGTTACTATAATGTTCTAACAATGATGACACAACCGCCGAAATGGGTATTCATGAATAAAGTGAACAATAAATTATTATTAAATATATATAAACAATATCAAGTTAAGATGAATAATTTATTTGTATTCATTTTTTTTCCTTACAACTACACATTATATTTTAAGTGGATACGTGTTTTGAAATAAATTATATATATATATATATATATATATATATATATATATATATATATACAGGATACCTCGCATAGTGCGGTTCGATTAGTACGATTTCACTAAAGTTCGGTTTGAAATTGAAAAATAATAATTATGCGCATGCGCATATTATACGCATCGCATGCGCAGTTCTAGTTTTCTGGTCTTTTTCTATTAGTTTTTGATTCGTAACTCTAGAGTAAAGTCGATTTTTTGATAATTAAATTTTAAGTGGAAATGAATTTAAATACGAATGTATAAACTCCTGATTTTGTAATATATATTACCCAAACATTTGAATATATTACCCTCATTTTATTTACTGAAATACAGAGAAAAAAATGTTTGGAACTAATTAACGTTTTTTGTATTTAGTGTAAATCAGTGGAACCGATTAGCCTCACTATGCGAACTATTTCGGTGTATATATATATATATATATATATATATATATATATATATATATATATATATACGTATATATATATATATATATATATATATATATATATATATATATATATATATATATATATATATATATATATATATATATATATATATATATATATATATATATATATATGTTTGTGTGTGTGTGTCCATATATCTGTTAAAATATTGAACATATTGATAAAATATAGGTTTTCGTGTAGCAGTAAATATGTTCAAGTGCGTTAAAAGATAAAAAAGTTGGTTATATATACATATTAAATTTTTTTGATAACATTATTATTATCATAATGGGTCATCCAAATATGACGCTCAGTGTTTTATTAAAAAGAAGCATGTGTATAGGGAAACAAGTGAATAGTATCTTTTGTTTCTTTTTAATAAAACACAAATCTATGCGTCACATTTGGATGACCCTATATATTATTTTTATGTTATATATATATATATATATATATATATATATATATATATATATATATATATGTACACGTTATTAATGTAAAAATTAGAATAATGAAGCATATGTTTTTGCTTTATAAATATAACACAGCTATGTAGATAATGTGTATATATGTACATTCTTTTCCCAAGTTTTATTTTTTAATGCTTTTTACATATATAAAATTAAAGTGTATATTGTTTTATAAAAAATGTTTAATGTTGCTATATAAATATTTAAATTCTTTATAAAAAAAATATAGATTATTACTTCATTAAAATTATGTTTCAGTCTAATAATTTACAAAATATATTAGGGGATCAAAAATTCTAATTTATTTTTCTACTATGTATTTTGATACTTATTGTTATTAGTAGATTTAATAATAATTCTTTATCGGAAATAAATAGGCGAATTGAATGTTAAAACGTTTTTATAACAAACATTGATCTACTATTTCTCGTTTAATAATTTTTAGGTTAATAAGAGAAATGAAATAAGTGTTCTATGGCGACATAATGGTTTTTGTCGGCTTGGTGACCCAATTGTGAATAAAAGTTTATATATATATATATATATATATATATATATATATATATATATATATATAACAATAGTAATTATGTCTACTCTGTGTATATAATACCTATATTTATAGTCAGTTATGGTTAATTGTTATCTGATATATCTCATGTTGGACATTATTCAGATATATCTAGCATATGTGTATGTTAATTGACAAATCGGTGATATAAATGTGTTTTTGTTAAACAAATATGGTTGTGAAAGCGAAATTCATGACACGAAACGATAAAATAAAATCTTGAGTGATTTGTGGGATGAAAATTATAAATCTATAGTCTTGAGAAATAAATGTTTAAAAATATTGTACAAAGGTTGGTTTACATTATCTTATCGGTAGTAAAAAGAATAGATTAATTAGAATGAGTGTCATTGTGTACAGTTTCAAAATATAAAATTTAAAAAAATATGTTTTCTTTAGTATTTTAGAAACAAAGGAATATATTATTTAAACTATATTAGTTAATAAAAATCGAATATTAACAATACAAATTGAATTTTTAAATGATGTATTTTTATCTCTAATTGCATATATATATATATATATATATATATATATATATATATATATATATATATATATATATATATGTTATAATAAGTTTTAATATTTATATTAAATTATTAAAATTGTAATGTGATAAGTCTCATTTTTAAATAACATTAACTTATAACTGTACAAAATATTTTTAGTCATATTTTAAATATAGAATTTTAAATTAAATAATCATTTGAGAGATTTGTTACTACATTTGTTAAATAATATAAATTAATATTTCTTAATATTGTCAGTTTCCATGTTTTTAAAAAAATGTTTTTAATAAATATTATATTTTTTTAATTCAGTATAACTGTCCATATTGATATAATTACAGGAATACCTCGCATAGTGTGGCTAATCGGTTCTACTGATTTGCCGGATTATTTGAAACTGGACTAATCGAAACATTAACTAAATATAAAAAACGTTAATTGGTTCCAAATATTTTTTTTCTGTTTTCAGTAGATAAAATGAGGGTAATATATTAAAATGTTTTTATGTATCAACAAAATAAAATCAGGAGTTTATACATTCATTTTAAATACATTTTAAATTCATTTTCAAAATTTATTTATCAAAAAATCGACTATTCTCTAGAATTACGAATCAAAAACTAATAGAAAAAGAAAAAAGACCATAAAACTAGAATTGCGCATGCGTATCATTTTTTATTTTTTTTGAAATTTCAAACCGTACTATAGTGAAACCGTATTAATCGATGCCGCACTATGCAAGGTATTCCTATATATATTATTTTTATTATTTAATAAAATAATCTTTTCACAAGTTTTATTTATTTAAATAAATTAAAATTGAATATGTATATATATATATATATATATATATATATATATATATATATATATATATATATATATAGAGGTATATTTATACATGATTATATTATTAATTAATTAAGAAAGAACTATACAATTATTTATTTTATTCCTTCTAGATTAATTAATTCTGTTACAATATCGTTAAAAAATTTATAATAAATTCATAATTTTATGACTACATTTTATTGTTGTTTGTTTAACAAAAAGAGAGTTATTGAACGTACAATTGCAAATCATTCTTTTTCAAAATGTGTTTCTTCTCAAATAAATATGCGAACTTCTTATCAATTATAAGGAAGTGATAAGAAATTAATTGAGTTATACAATTTATTGACAAATATTTTCATTTACATTGGTAATGTTCAGGCACGAGAGAAGAATTTCAATTATGTATAAGTTTCAATTTAAACATAAAATGACTTTTGTGATTAGAGAATAATACTGAAATTATTTTATTATTTCTTTCAAACATGAAAATAGAAATGACTGCTTTTCTATATATATTAATAAAATCTTGTTGAATTCATAACTAATGAATATCGAACAAATATGTTTTTAATTTAAATTATTCTTTTTATAACATTTTGTAATTAACTATAACTTTGATTAGATTCATAATTATGTGATAAACGCTATTAATTGTGAATATTACAGGAATTTGTAACGATATAGTACACCGTAATATTTTCATTTAATTATTCTAATAGAGTTTTATCATCTTTGTGATATTACATTGAATGATTTAATTTCTTTGTTTCCATGAAGTCTATATTATTCATTGAATTGTTATTATTTCAATGAAATACAATAAATAAAAAAGTATTTAAATTAAAAAAAGACAATAAACTGAACATATTTTTCGATATTAGATCTAAAACTCTGCCATATTAGCATACATATTTTTATAAACTTTCATTAAAGAAGTCATTTATAACTTCATCCTACAATACTGTTTATCTTTTACATTAATATTAAATTATTTTGTTATTAAAAAGTTTTTTGTTTGGATGAAAAATTGAAATTCAGTGAGTGTAAAATCCGAAATACAGGTTCCTATTTGATTTTTTGAAGTATCATAATTTGTATATCTTAATCACAGTGTAAAGTAAATGTCTTCATAAAAAAAATTAGAGTTAAGTATGCTGTCTTTTTTGTTTTTAATATTCCATTATTATATTATATATCTGGAATCTTATAATGAATATTCTTAAAATTCGTATATATTGTATTTTATATTATGTATATATATATACAAATATATATATATATATATATATATATATATATATATATATATATATATATATATATATATAATTATATATATATAGGACTATCCAAATGTGACAACTAGGTTTGTGTTTTATTAAAAAAAACATGTGTATAGGGTGGTATATAGGGAAACATGTGTATAGTTTCTTTTATTTCTTTTTAATAAAACACAAATCTAAGCGTCACATTTGAATGACTAGGTTTGTGTTATATTAAAAAAACATGTAGGGTGGTATATAGGGAAACATGTGTTAGTTTCTTTTATTTCTTTTTAATAAAACACAAATCTAATGACTATATATATATATATATATATATATATATATATATATATATATATATATATATATATTTAACCAGTTGCGCTGGCAATTAATTAACATACACGCGTGGCAAATCCGTCCAAAGCAATTCGTTCGTTGGTATTTGAAATCATTTTTTTATAAAGTTTTAGACACACACACACACATTAACATTATAGTAAAACTCTTAAATTGATTAACAAATTTATTAATAATTTTTGAAAAGGAGTATTTCTTGGGTTTTGGTACGTTTGTTATTTTACCGAATAGAATAGAGGTATTAAAAAAATCCATATCCATTAGATAAAAAAATATTTTTCTGTAACTTTTTGCAATTTTTTTCATTAAAGGAAAAGATTATAAATAGCTATCTTGCAGGTTTACTCCACCCATACCATCATTGTAATCTAAAACTATATTAGGTTTTGTAATGTTTCCATTTTGATCTGTACAATTTCTACATTTTTCTTTTTTGTTACAATCATTTCTGCTTTGGAATGTTTTGAAGGAAGTAAATATATATCTTTTTTGTCCTTCCATTTTACAGCTAAGATACCATTAAGAACAAGATCTTAAAAGAACTTAAAATGCTTTTAATTTTGTCGCTGCGAGATCTTTTAGCATATTCTTTCTATTAGATCTGACTGTTCCGATAGTATTAATTTTTTGCAAATATAATTTCCGATACAGTTTTGGTGACGAATACCAGTTATCTAAAAAGAGGGTGTGTAGAAAATCAACTAAAGTTCTACATAAATCCAGTACAACATTTTCTGATCCGCTATTATCAGAATAAAATAGTTCTTAGATAAAATAGTTTTTTATAATAGTAAAAAAAAAATATTGTGTTTTATAGTTACTTGATTATTATTCAATGAAAATATGTAAAATTAATGAAGTTCTACAAAAAAGCACTTGTATGCTTTCAAAACAGAAGTGTGACACTTTCTAACTGAACTCCGATGTTATTTTAACTTAGCAAAAATCACAGGACGTGCTATGTACGTCTTATCGACATTTGGTACAGATAGCAGTTGACGTACATAGCACGTCATTCCAGCGCAACTTGTTAAAGGCTTAGGAAAAGACCCATAAATGATGGGATAAAAGAATAAGGAAATTTATAGTGAATATATATATATATATATACATACAGTAACTCACAAAAATTGCTGTAGTCTTACAAAAAGGTATGCAGTACAATACAATATTTATTTCGTATTAGTTTATAATATATTTTAACCCTTATACGATCTTCAGAAAAAATAAAGTATTAAGTTCATATGGGTGATATATCACCCATATGATTTTTCAAACATAAATTATTGAAATACTTTAGATTTTTATTAGTTATTTAATGCTATTACATTTATATACTTTTTACAATTATTTCAAAAATATACAGCATTTTTTTGCTTACTGAAATTGAATCTCATATTGATTATGCCTTACGGTCTTTTTCGGCACATATTTGACACTGAGCTCCTGAGGATATTTTTATCTTTTTTACATTAGATTTTCCCGTTGAAGTGGATGGTTGTGAAAAGACTTAAGGTAAATTAACATCTTGCGGAAAGCTGTTGATAAGATCAAGTGATGCATTACCGCTTGGTTTCTTCGGCCGTCGCAGTATTTCTTCATGCACTAAGATTCAAGTTCTTTCAGAAACAAACGATTTTGAAATAATTTATTTTTATTCCAAATTAGCTCTGTTTCTAACCAAAGAATATAATCGTTGATTCCAGATATTTCAATTATATCAAAAAGTAAACATAATGAATAGCGGTTGGTTTTCCTCTTTAATGCATTATTTAAGTACTGACCAGCTGGTCCAATGTATCAACACCTGTTTTTGTCTTGTTATAAAAATCAATTATTTATGGTAGTTTTTTTTCGTCAGCAGAAGTTGTATTGTACTAATAAAAAGTACTCTGTACTATAACAATCTTATATTTTTTGGGAACATATTCCACCAAAGTTACCTTATCTGTAAAATAAAAATTAATCGAATATATTGATCGCTGACGAATTTCTTCTTTTGTGGAAACTAGTAAAAATGTTTTGTTGGATCTTCCAATGATAAACACGTTACCCAAGTTCAATTGACAACAAAACTGACGACAAACACGTCACTCAATTTAAGGTACTGGTGTTCAAAAATCGTCGTATGTCCATCAGAAAGTTAGAAGCTGAGGTAGAAATCTCAAAAACACAATGTCATGTCATTTTGGCTGAAACGTTGAGCAGAAAATGCGTCGTTTCTCGCACAGTGCTAAGAAATCTGAATTTTTTTGTGAGTTTTTGGCCATAAACTCAACCAATCGTTCCGTAAACTTCGTATTCGCCTGATATGACTCCGTGTGACTTTGTTTTATTTCCAAAACTCAAATTGCTGTTCCGACGGTATCGTTTTGAGTCGATTAAAGCCATAAAAGAAAATTCGCTGCGTGAACTGAAGGCTATACCACAAAGCGCGTTCGCTGGGACGTTGGAGGACTGGAAGAAGCGTTGACATATGTGAATTGCTTCCAATAGGGATTACTTTGAAGGCGATAAAATAAATATTTATAGAATAGATAATTTCATATGTGTTTTATTTCAAAAGATCCATTAGTTTCCGGACTAAATGTGTATATATATATATATATATATATATATATATATATATATATATATATATATATATATATATATATATATATATATATATATATATATATATATATATATATATATATATATATACCTTCAGTCGGTCGTTTTTTTGCTTGGACGCCTTAAAAGAGAGACTTTTTTAGATCGTATGGTAATTGGCGACGAAAAATGGATTCTCTACTACAACGTTCAGCGCAAGAGAATTTGGAAAGAAGCAAAGGAGTGTAAGGAACCAATGGTCATGACCGACTTACATTCGATAAAGGTGATGCTATTTGTTTGGTGGGATTGCAAGGGAATTATTTATATTAAATTGCTCCCACTTAGTCAGACTATCAATGCGGAGAAATATTGTTCACAAGTGAATGAACTCGATTCAGCAATCAAAGAAAAACGTCCGATTTTGGAGAATCGAAAAGGCATCATCTTCCATCTTGATAAAACGAAGCCACATTTAGCAAAACTGCAAAAACAGTTAAAATGGAAGTATTTAAAATGGGAATTTATGCAGCATCCACCGTATTCTCTAGACATGGCCCCTTCAGATTATCACTTGTTTCGATCGCTGCAGAATAAATTACCTTACTTAAATTTTCGCCTCGAAATCAACCAGCGTCTATAAAAATGGAATGTACAAATTAGAAAAACGTTGGAAAAAAATATAGAATACAATGGAGATTATTTAATTGATTACTAAAATCATTTAGTTAAAAAAATAATATATTGGATTTCATTTTAAAATCGGGCACGAACTTTTGCATTTATCTTATATATATATATATATATATATATATATATATATATATATATATATATATATATATATATATATATATATACATTTGTGTATATTTTGAAGCTTGCTTTACAAAATAAACACTTTAAAATAATGTTACTATTAAAATATGAAGTACCAAATAAGTTCTAAAATACCTATAAGTAAATGGAGAATTTTAATTTTTCAAATCACATCCATGTATTTTAGTGTATCATTTTCACTGTGATGTAAATTTATGATCTTTGGCAGTGTTTTTTATCATAGCTTTTGTAATATTCAATAAATATGTGATTTTATGTATTAAAATGAATTTTAAGTTTATATGAAAAAAAATATTGTATTTATATCAGCAATTTGTTTCTCTTTAAATTTTTTAAATTTTTTCTAAACTATATATAAATATTTTTATGCGACTACAACATGACTGAGTCACAAATATATATATATATATATATATATATATATATATATATATATATATATATATATATATATATATATATATATATATATATACATATGTATGTATGTAGTTTCATCCAAATATGATGTTTAGATTTGTGTTTCATTGAAAAGAAACATGTGTATAGTTTCTTTTTAATAAAAACAAATCTAGGCATCACATTTGATAACCTATATATATATATATATATATATATACATATAGATATATATATATATATATATATATATATATATATTTGTGTGTGTGTGTGTGTGTGTGTGTCTGTGTGTGTGTATGTATGTATGTATGTTTGTTAGTATTTATATTAATTTTGGAAGCGGCTGTGTTGAAATATAACACTCCCTTAAAGTTAATTGAAATTTATTTTCAGGGTGACAATAATACAATAAATAAAGGCAATGTATGTATTAAATTTTCTTAAATAGAAACATGTCATTTTTATTTCATATCTTCCATTTGAACTATTTTATAAAATAATTACAAACACGAGGATGTTGTACAAGCTTCGAAAAAAGGCATTTTATTTAAAAAAACGTTTGAGTATCGAATGTCGATTACGTAATTGTTTTAAAATACATCGAGAAGAGTACATCGCACGTTATTTATTGTATATTTAAAACAACAGTGCAGACTTCGTGTTTTGAATATAATACTGAAGATTACAAGCATTATAATAATACTGTTCATCTACTTGTGGGAAACGTCACGTTTGAGAGACGTGAATTATGACTGTGAAACTGTGTGATCTGTTTGATATTAATTCAATTGGCTATAAAAATGCAACATTGCTATGACATTTTATAAAATAAGTATTCTAAAAATAACTTCACGTGAACAAGCATCGCATTCATAATTATGTTTAATGATTGGTTTAAATACATCTAGTTTTGGTCATAGTGAATAACAGTATGTGGAGACATGTTAATTCATTGTCAATGTTATTCACACGTTTGTAAATAACTTTATATATATATATATATATATATATATATATATATATATATATATATATGTGTGTGTGTGTGTGTGTGTGTGTGTGTGTGTGTGTGTAAGAATTTTTAAAGAACTAAACACTTACTTTTATTATATATTATTAAAATTTTCATCTATAACAAATTATTGAAACTTCAACTTTCAAATTAACTTAATTGTTGTTTTAAAAGTAGGATAATTTATAATTAATTTACTCTTTTAATATCTAAACAAAAACTATGAAAATATTTTCAAAAAATAACTATTACACTTTAAATCTATTTCTTAACAATTTATTTCAATTTTCAATTTCACTTGAGTGCATTTTTGTTTTATTATAAAATATATTTTTTAATTAAAATATTTTGTCACATACGAGGGTGGTCCTAGAAGTACCCGACCCAACAAAGAAAACACAAAAATTTTGGAAAAAAATATATTTATTTTTCAACATAATCTCCTTTCAGGTCTATACACTTTTCCCAGCGATGTTCAATAAGTTCGATACCCTTTTTATAATAAGAACTGTCTTGCTCCTCAAAATACCCATTAACTGCCGACATCACTTCTTCATCGTTGGGAAATCTTTGACCACTGAACCATTTTTCAAGTTTGGGAACAGAAAATAATCCGAGGGGGCTAAATCTGGCGAATAGGGTGCATGAGGTAGCAATTCAAACTTTAATTCATTAATTTTGGCCATTGCAATAACGGATTTGTGAGCCGGTGCATTGTCTTGATGAAACAACACTTTCTTCTTAGCCAAATGCCGCCGTTTTTGCTTGATTTCTTCGCACAAACGTTGCAATAAGTTTGCATAATATTCGCCGTTAATAGTTTTTCCTTTTTCAAGATAGTCAATGAAAATTATCCCACGCGCATCCCAAAAAACCTACGCCATGACCTTGCCTGCAGATGAAACGGTCTTCCCCTTCTTTGGAGCCGGTTCTCCCTTTTCAGTCCATTGTTTTGATTGTTCTTTTGTCTCGGGTGTGAAGTGATGGACCCATGTTTCATCCATGGTTATGAAACGGCGCAAAAATTCTGCTTTGTTGCTGTGAAACTTCGCTAAACACTCGATTGAAACATCTTCACGGCACTATTTTTGCTCGAGTGTGAGCAAACGCGGCACCCATCTTGCACACAGCTTTCTCATGTCCTATTTTTCAGATAATATGCGATGTACCGCACTTTGTGAAATGCCTATTATGTCTGCTAGCTCGCGCACTTTCAGTCGACAATCATCCAGTACCGCTTTGTGGATTTTCTTCACCATTTCTGGAGTCGTCACCTCATTTGGTCGACTACTGTGATGCTCCTCTTGGCAGCTCGTACGGCCTCGTTTAAACTCTGCTACCCAATATTTCACTGTTGTAAACGAAGGAGCAGACCACCCAGAGTAGAATCCAGTTCAGCTTTTATATTGGTCGGGCTGAGGCCTTTCAAATAAAAGTATTGTATCACGTAACGATGACCAATTTTCTCCATTTTCACAAATTCACTGAAAACGTTCACCATTTATGGCTGCCAAACAAATACTAAACAACGTGGCGTCCTCAAACTTGAAATATATGCTTTATAGATTGTGTACTTTCTAATACAGTGATATTTTTCAAATAACTACCGCCATCTCTAGGTCAGGCCGGGTACTTATGGGACTACCCTCGTACACTATATTATATTTTATATAACAGTACATTTTTTATAATTGTATTTATTTAGATAGTATTTAAAATCTGTTTAAATATTATTATATTATTATTAATAACATTTTTTTATATTTTAACATAACAAATCTGTGAAATAAAAAAAATAATATAATAATTTTATATATAGTATCTAATTATTACATAAGGATTTTTTTATCTGATTTTTTTATGATTGATGAATATATAGTTTTAAAGTAGAACATGAAAAATTAATTCAATTATGAGAGAAAATTAGTAAAATAAAATACTTTTTAATAAAATAACAATCTGATAAAAATAGATTTTTTTGTTTAAGAATTTAATTTACATAATTTCTTATATTTTATATATATATATATATATATATATATATATATATATATATATATATATATATCAATTGTACATATATAAGATTTAAAATTACAAATAAACAATTTTATATTTAATAATTAAAACCGAATATATAAAAAATCGATCTTCATAAACATTTTATTATATAAAGTAAATTAAATGTTCGAATTAATCGTCTTTTTCTTCTAAAAAATTCTTGGATGATGCAAAACTGTCCATTTTCAACGATCTAATGGATTTCCCTTCCATTCCAGGCAAATGATTTTTTCATTATCTTTTTTCGCTTTTTTTCGTTGTTTAACTTCAGTGAAGACAACCTGGCTAAGAGTGTAAACCTTGAATAAAAATTCTTACCAACTCACGTAGGATGTATGATAAAATATCAGTGAATGGTGACATTCATTGAGGATTTCGTCCAGTAGTGGGCTAATGTAAACTGATATTATAATGACAGCAATATATATATATATATATAAATATATATATATATATATATATATATATAAATTTATATAAAGTAATTAAAATTTTATAAAATTTATTAAAAAGTATTAATAAACCTTTTCATATTTTGGTAATATATTACGAAATTAAAAAAAAAATATGATGGGTTAGTGCTTTATTGTAGTACATTTTTATGTTTTAATAATATAATAGGAAAAATATCTCTGATTCGATAATAAATTATTTTGTAGATGATAAAAGAGATTTTGAAACTTTTGAAAGAACATTATTGAGCGGTAAGATTTTTATGACTGTTATATATGACTGTTCAAAGCAAAGGTAAAAAAAATACCAACCTACATAAATAGATATTATAAGAACATAAAGAAACATTTGACAGAATTGTTATGTTAAAAAGTACTTTGTATAATTCCATTGTGTCTGAACGAAAAAAAAAGTATCGTGATTACATGATATTTTGATCGTTTAACCTTGTGAAATACTATGCTTGTTTCAGTACAATAACCATGTTTCCGGAAACAAAATGTGTAGTCAGATATAAAATTTCATACGACAAACATAAATTGATAAATGTATCCCATTCATCGCAATACTTAAAAATATACATTGTGTATCCGATGCATAAAATAAATCGAATTGACTTCGTGTGTGTTGTATGGACTGACTGAACAGAATTTGTAGATATAATTCGTAGCTACTCTGCAAAAGATATGACAGACGGACGACAAGAAAACATGCTTAACAAACGACTACGACGCTTGCGGCTATTGCGCGGTAAGGAGGAACGGATACAAAACAAGCGAAAAAACGAGAATGTCGTTTGTCTATCCGTGATTCGCATACCCGCCGCCACGTCGCGCTGCTTCGATGCTGGTAGAAGAATTGTATATATTTTTGTAGTAGAAGAAGCGACACAATAATGTCGATATCTAGTAATGTTGCTTCTTCTTTTCTAGCGATGCTGCGCTTGTGATCGTTCGATTTACAAGCCACGGGTCTTAAGATGCAGTACTATTTGTAGATGAAATTAAAAAATTACAGTAATTATATAGTTAAATGTTTTATTTCGTTTAAACATTCTTTATAAATTTAGTTTAGTACGTAATTTAAAACGATTAATTTAGATCTATAACCGATTTATTTTCAATTTTAATGAATGATACGAAAACAACAAGTAAATGAAAAAATAATAGAAATATTTGTATCTTACAATTCATTTCCAATATAGAATATTTATTTAAACAAAAATTAAATTTATTTATATAAATCATTTTTTTTTTTGTAGTAAATTTGTATTAATAATTTGAAGCACCAGATTTTATATAAGTATTCAATTATCACTCATTTTTCACTTTATTTGATGAAGTGAATTTTATGTCCATACCATCATTATCAGATTACTGCATTATAAAATTTATAATACAACACGTGCTGTTAAAAACCGCATTAACGAATAAAGTATACAATAAATTATTATTAAACGTTTAACATTTTTAGATGTTGAGTGAATAATTCATTTAAATATTTAGATAAAGTTTTAGCTATTATTTATTTATTTTCTTGGTTATACATGTAAGCTTTTTTCAAGAAAGTAATATTTAATTAAAATTACTAAATATGAAATATATACTTTTAGAAATACTTTTTGGTCTAGAACTTGGTAACACTGTAATATAATTTATACTTATTTAATACTGTTTTATCATGTGTTAAATTTGTTTCCATACTTATTTGTAGAGATTAATTTGTGGATCGTGTGACAGAAAAAATAAAATAAAAATTGAATCAAAAAATCTTAAATACTTGTTTTATTGAAAAGCAATGAATTGGTGCTTTTATTTAAATAATCAAAAAAATAATTTAAAAAATGATTACAGTACTGCTATGATTCAACTAGGCGTCATTGATTGGGCAAAACAATATAAAAAGAAACAAGAATGTGTTGATTTTTTATTAAATACAAGTTATTTATTTAGATTACTACAATTAAATACTGAGATATAATCGGAAACAAGATATTCTCGAATATAGCTGTGAAAACCTCTCGAGTACCATCATCAAAATCCCGTTTTTAAAACATTACAGAAAATTGACAATAAATTTCTTCGTATACGAGAGAGAGAAAACACGATTGGTAATTTGTGCTAAACTGTTTCTCCATTTCTATTTCTTCAAACGACTTATCTTATTTAACATAGGTTTTAAGCAACTGTGTAAATTTATATATCACTAAATACCAATTTGTTGTAAATTGTATGGTTGTTATATGTAGAGTTGTTGATTTTTGTTTGTATTAAGAATACACTTGTAATCTGATTAGTTTTCTTGACTTTTATTTTGATCTATTATAATAAATATACCTTTTACATTTTTTGTTTGTTTGGTGTCAAGAAATTACATATATTAATCGATGTAAAAGTATATTAAGTATTACATATATATATATATATATATATATATATATATATATATATATATATATATATATATATACACGATTTCAAATAAATGATTCAAATTAGAAAAATGTTAATATTCTAATATTGTGAAATTGATAATTTCTCTTACTAGAACAATTATTTGAAATTAAACACAATATAATCAGTTGCATTAAAATTAAAACAATAGCTTTGTCTATCTATCTATCTATCTATCTATCTATCTATCTATATATATATATATATATATATATATATATATATATATATATATATATATATAAAAGATTACTATTTCATCATCTTATTCGAGTAGAAAAGGAAATTATATCTTTCAATATATTTTTGTGAATAAATAAAATATACAAATTTTGTAAGAAAAAAATGTTATTAAATTTTGATATATATATTTATATATATATATATATATATATATATATATATATTTGTTATATGAATATGTGTTGTATTAATTGTTATATATTGTTAATTCTTCAAATCAAGAGATCTTAA
This sequence comes from Neoneuromus ignobilis, assembly GCA_029203775.1. NCBI lineage: Eukaryota > Metazoa > Arthropoda > Insecta > Megaloptera > Corydalidae > Neoneuromus > Neoneuromus ignobilis. The sequence continues at coordinate 13,347,216 of CP092092.1, forward strand.
ATGCATGTCATTATTTTTTCTTAGTCTTAATAACGTTTTGGTATGTTGTAAACATTTCTTGCTATGCCTACGCATACAAATATATCTAATTCTGCACTTTATTTCGAATAATTTCTAAATACAGATACAAAAATTACAGATATACAACTTATGCACTAATATCGATATTAAAAAGAGATTTCGGTGATTATTAGATGAGATATTAAGAAATTTAAAATAAGATTTTGCGTAATATATTGATACTTAACAAATATTTAAAGGTTTTCATGATAATAGCATTAAATAAATATTGTTAAAGAGATAAATGATTCTAAAATTATTTTTTTTATGTTCATATATAAACACAAATGCACATATATATATATATATATATATATATATATATATATATATATATACACACACACACACACACATATATATATATATATATATATATATATATATATATATATATAATATTCACATTTTATTACCGTTTTAATTCGGTTAATTTTGTTAACATTTATTTTCCAAACTTTCAAATAAGGAATTATAATTTTTTTTATTATGCATTCATAATTGAATGTAATTATTTTAATTAGAAGATATTAGAATCATTATATTATATTTTGCTATAAACAGTTTTAATATATATATATATATTATTCAAATAATGTATAGATAGTAAGGTATTAGAGAAAAAGTGATGTAAAAGTTTTAATTAAAAAAATAAATGAGAAATAAAAAATATAATATTATAATATAAGTAATATTCAAAATAAAATTTTAATATTTTTAAAATTTGTTTAGGATTAAACGTAAGCTAAGTGAGAGTAAGGGAAAACGATATTGTAGAAGTATTAATATGTTTTTAATATAGGGTCATACAATTGGGATGCCTAGATTTGTGTTTTTATTAAAAACATACATGTGTATAGGGTGGTGTATAGGGCGATAAGTATATTTTTTTGTTTCTTTTTAATAAAACACAAATCTAGGCGTCACATTTCAATGGCCCTATAGAAGTAAAAAAACAAGTTTATTTTGGAATTAAAAATAAATTAAAAATTATTAAAAAAAATAATACGAATACGAACAATAAGGCGTACTTATCATATATAACATTGTATATTTTTATTTTTATGACCTTTGTATTTCTTTGTATGTAATTCTTTTCAATATGAGAACTTTATATTAGAATACAAAAGTTAATTAAACATGAGATATTTTCATATCATAATTGTTAATATGTATATGAATTTTGATTCAGGATTTGTTCATTATTAATTAAATATTAAACGATATTATATAATAGAATGTTAAAAGTTCTAAATTGAAATATGAACGATGCTATCATTAAATATTAAATAATTATTTTTAAAGTTAATATTTTCCAATAATAATAATAATTTGAAGAAATTTAAACCGATAAAAAATATGCAAAGTAGAAATTTGAAAAGACATTATTACATATGAAGTTTTTTTAAAAATATATGTATAAGTTACATTTTAACACATTAAGTTTCAAATAATTGTCAATGTATTTATTCTATGCATATATATATATATATATATATATACGAGGGTCGTTTGATAAGTATGGTAAAAAAGTAAGAAAAACTAAATTGAACAATTTAATTTAATTAATTAATTAAATTAAACAATAAATAAATTTACCATACTTATCAAACGACCCTCGATATATATATATATATATATATAAATCAATGTTTAATTATTGATGATATTAAAATATTTTTATTTTAAATATTTGAATTTGATCAAAATTTAATTTAAAACATGTTTTTTCTCTGATATCCGGGAAAATAACATGTTTCATTGGAGATATTGAAATTACATCCAATTTAATATTTTTTTAAAAAATTCTTACTTATTTTCTTATTAAGATGAATTAGAAATTAGAATAAAAAAGGAACAAAAAATAGTATTTTTACTATTTAAATTAAAATGACAAAATTATGGAATAATATGTATTTATACATATACAAATTATTATCATAATACAACCTTTCTGATTATTGCTGAATGAAAGCCTTTTTGGAAAAAGAAGTTTTTTTCTTTCTTTTAGTCTTTTTTATTCTTGAGTTCTCGGTCGATAATTTCTCTTGTTCATTAGTGATTTCTTCTCGATTGATGCTTTTTATTTTTTATTTTTGATACAATGTCCATTTTTTTATTGTTAAATCCATTTATTTTTCTTCTTATCTCTAAATGTCATTTATAATACGCATATTTCTACACTCCTATATGCTGTCTATAAATGATAAATTACTTTAGTATATAAAACATTTATATATATATATATATATATATATATATATATATGTATATATATATACATATGTGTGTGTGTACCGTCTTACGGAAACACTTAAGAAGAGTCAATAATATTCTATAATGTTTTTTTGCCAGCAGTAGGATGATAAAAGGTCTTTATATGATATTATATATATATATATATATATATATATATATATATATATATATATATATATATAATTACTGGAAATTACAAAAATATTTTATTTACAATATGAAAAATTTTATATCTAAGAGACATAATTGGAATAGAATTTAATAATTGGAATTGGAATTATTGATAATTGGAATAGAATTCAAGTTGTGTTTAAAAGTTCTATTTTTTAATTTTTTAATTTTACTTCATAATTATTCATAAATTCTAATAATATAAAATTGAGTATTCCGGTAGAGTTTGTTATAATATAAATTATACATACACACACACACACACACACACACACATATATATATATATATATATATATATATATATATATATAAATAAGTATATATTTATATATATATATATATATATATATATATATATATATATATATGTATGTATATTTAAATATAAATAAAAAAATGGAGGGCTTTGTTAAAAAACATGTAGTGGAATTAATTTTTTAAATTGAATAAAAATAATTTGTTGTGGTTTAAAATAACGTTTTGTCAATATGTTTTATAATGGATTTCAAGTTACAAAAGTTTAAAAAAGTTTATTTTTAAAGAAAATATGAAAAATTAATCTGCAGTGAAATCATCATTAATGTGAAATTTGTTATTATGTTTTAATATTTTTATTTATTTGGTGCAAGAAAATATAAAAATAAATGTACATTTTCAGTTAAATTTGAAATTTAATTCAAATTAAATATTTGAAATGTCAGTGGTAACAATTAACGTTTTTAATTAAATAATTATGCGTTTTATATTTTACATTTCTACATTTTTTAATTATGTTCAGTATACGCGAAGTAAATAACAAAAAATTAAAAAGTAAAAAATATTAGATATCATTTATTTTCTGGGCTTTTCTTTTTTTCTAAAAATAATTGTAAACTTAAACATTGTTTAATATTTTATTTTGTATTTATCGTATATTTTTTTATATTTTCTGTTATTATTTTAATATTGTTTTAACTACATCTAATTTATATTTATGTTTATGTATTCAATTTAATTTGACTTAAATTATAAATAAAAATGCTATTCGAAAATTATTATTATATACATTTTTTATTTGCATTAATAAATTTTACTTCCAATTTTCTATAAAATATCAATATAAACTTATTGACGATGTATAATTTTTTTTATGTTAAATATATATATATATATATATATATATATATATATATATATATATATATATATATATATGTATATACACCGCAGGCCAAAATAATAGGTACATCATAAACTTATTACATTCACTATTTTCTAATAGAAATGAAGTGTTATTAAAACAATATTTATTGCAATTTGTTTATATTATACTAAATGCTCCATCTTGATATTACATATTTATTGTCATATAGAAATGACATTGTTAGGGGATTTTTTGTATAAGTTACAAATAATTCAATGTCGAGTCGATATAAAAATAGATACAGTACAAAGAATTGTTTATTTTCTCTAAATAAGTAATAATTTGTTTTGGATTTTTTTAAAAAAAATGATGTAAAAGTGTTTTAAACTAACAAAAAACAAACGAGTTGGTGATTATTGTAGTGAAATTTTAGGGTTTTATTATGGGTCAAGCTGGCCATTGTTCTATTGAGGAAAGAAAAATTATACTAAATTTGAAAAAAATAGGGAAAGAGTTATAGCGATATTGCCAAAATTGTTAATCGATCAATAAGTTTGGTTTGAAATGTCTCAAATGTAAAAAAAGATATAAATGTAAGGGAAGAAAACAAAAACAACTGTTTAAGATAACAGAAAAATCATTTTAATAAGTAAAAAAAGATTCTTTTAGAACGAAAAAAGACATTTTACAAGAAAATGAACTCAACGTTAGTGCTAGAACTATAAGTAGACGATTGAACGAAGCTAATTTATTTAGTTGGAATTTACGTAAAGTATTTTATGTCAGCAAAAAAAAATACAAAATAGAATGAAATTTTTTAACATGCAAATTTTGAAGAGCAGAAAAAATAGCAAAATATTCTTTTTTCCAATGAAACAAAAATTAACTTATTTGGGCCTGATGATCGAACATTCGTAAGACGAGCACCAAAAACCTAATTGAAACCATATCACACTCGAAAATAAAGAAGCATAGTAACGGAAGTATAACGATTTGGGATTGTTTTTCGTGGTATGGTGTTTGGCCTGTATATTGGGTTTAAGAAAAAATAATTCAATATAATTACATGAATTTGTTAGAGAATATCTTACTACCTTACGCTGAAGAGAATATGCTACTGATGCGGAAGTTTCAACAGCATAATGACCTCAAACATACCTCGAAAAATGTCAAGAAGTGGTTTAGGGACCATCTTGTTTCAGTTATGGCTTGACCTGCTTAATCTCCAGACTTGAACCCAATTGAGAATTTGTGAAACGATATCAAAAAAGTAACTGGAACGAAATGTATCAAAAATAGAAACCACTCATAGGAAGAAGTGCAAACTGTACTGTATGTAATTCCTATAGAGAAATGTACAATTTTTATTGATTCAATGCTAAGAAATGCGATGCAGTATTAAAAAAATAAAACTTACCCAACCAAGGTATTAATTCAGAACGGTAACAAATTCTGTAACATTTTGCTTTTTAAGTCTCTTCTTGTAAGTTTTCATAAGTATCTATTACTGTACCTATTATTTTGTCCAAATACGTATTATTTTTCTCTCTATTTTTATATTCCTTGAATTTTTAACTCGTATACTATGTGGAAAAAATGTTTTGTTAGTGTTATTTAAAATAAAAATAAGTTAATCATATATTCATATTTTCTATGTTTTAATTTATATTTAAGGAAAAAACTTGATGTACCTATTATTTTGATCATAGGTGTATAGACCTGTATATATATATATATATATATATATATATATATATATATATATATAATTATTTCAATTCATCTTTTTTATATTATATATACATACACATACATATATACACACATACATATATATATATATATATATATATATATATATATATATATATATATATATATATATATATATATATGTGTGTGTGTGTGTGTGTGTGTTTAATAAAAAAAAGATGAATTGAAATAATTATTAGAATAATAAGAAATAAAACTATATACTATGATCTGTATTTATTGGATCACTATATTTTTAACTTTTTTCTATAATTTTTTGAATATTATCATCTCGATGTGTTTCGAACCCACATAATAAATATCTGAAGCGTTACTTTCCACAAAGTAAATTTTGATTTGTAATTATGCTTCCGGGCTATGACGTGATGCTCCCAGTGATCGTTGCGGTCATTCAAACGTGCCTCGGTCGGGTTTCAAACCGCGATGTTTGCTCAAGTCGATGCGCGTCACAGCTAACGCTGATCTAACGGTGTTCCTTATCACACGGGCGGATCTGTACTTAGACAATGGATGCGAGCGCCCCCGGGGCATCGTGGTCTCTCGAACTGCACTCTATGCACCAGTGGCCGTCCTATAATGAAATAAACGTGAGGTTTTCAATACGACGTATCGAATTTTGTACTTGTACTAGAAACATAAAAATGAATCGTCGCTCAAAGGGAATTTAATCTCATTTTTCAACCCCGTCTTCATTTTTATAGTTTGGTATTTTAGTTATGATACAGATCTTGAGTCAGGGTCATTGACACACTTGTTCGAAATAGACATTTGTTGTTTATAAGACCGTGGGATCTAATCTTATTATGTCAACTTATTTGACTTTTATAGTGTTTCGTGATATCTTTATTTGCTTCTGACTACTTTGAATTACCTCAACTGTTTTATCGGTCATTTATATATTTCCGCTACTATTTATTTCGATTCCTTATATTATATATATATATATATATATATATATATATGTGTGTGTGTGTGTGTGTGTGTATGTGTGTATGCGTGTGTATATATTATACATATTAACAATAGAAATCAATTTGTTACCCTATAAGACAATATATATATTTTTTGTATTCTTGGTAATATAGTATCTTAAATTGTTTAAAGATATTGGTAAATCCTTCTTAGAAAAATCAATCTCTTAATTGTGATTTTTTAATTTTTAAGATGTCGAAAATTACCTTCATACATCAGCAAATGAAAAAGAAAAATAAGCAAATGTATAATGACCTAATAATGAAATATAAAGAATCAAAAATATTTCGATGATGAATAATCTGTAGCATATAAAAGAAAATATAAAAAGTAACTATGCTCAATAAATTATGCAATGAAAATAAATTCAAAATTAAAATATGTGTATATTATATAATCTATTTCTTATTCAATTATATATTGATCTTGAAGAATATACAATAATAGTATAATAACAATACAATAGTACAATAAGTCATTCATCTTTCTTTAAAAAAAACTAAAAAAGTTCATTTAATGAATGATTTGTCAAGTCTTAACAAAAAAGTTCTCATTTTTCTAAAAAATGATGTATAACATGATTAAGTAATTTTTATACTGGATAAAAAATGATTAATATGACGTTATTAGTTACTTTAAAAAAATTGTTTTTAATCAAGTTTGATATTTTTTTAAAAAAATCAATGAATGGCTTTTATGTTAACCGATTTTCAACTATTGATATTTACTAAAAATACCTTTAATTGAGTTTTAACTCAAGAAAGTTTAAAAAAGAGTTATTTAATTAAGAGAGTTACTAGTTTTTAAAAAAGAGTTATTGAATTATGACACATAAATGTGATTAAGTTGATAAAATTATGTTTTGTATAGGGTTTTCCAATATGCGCTTCAGAAGTTTAAATGGAAATGAAACAAAAAGTATTTAATTAATTAGTTATTTATTATTTTTAATTTTAAACATATTCTGTGGTATTAATGATTGAATGTGATTCCACTGATGACCACCACGACTTTGCTTTACAAAATGCATTCATTTAATCCAATTTTTAATTACTCTTTCACATAATTGTGGTCCAATTTCATGAATTACACGTTCAATATTTATTTTTAATTCTTCTGTTGTTTGCGGTTTATCAGCATAAACCAATGATTTCACATAACCCCACAGAAAATAATCCAATGGAGCTAGATCACGTGATCTTGATGACCAATTGATGGGTCCATTTCGTGAAATAATGGACTCATTAAATTTTTGTTTCAATAAGTCTATTGTTTCCGTAGATATATGGTACGTAGAACCGTTCTGTTGAAACCACATATTGTAAAAACCAATTAAAGTAATTTCTGGAGAAAAATCAAAATGGAACAAAGTAATTTCTGGAAAAATCAAAATAGAAAAATTAATTTCTGGAAAAAAATACAAAATAGAATAAAATTTTCTAAATAACATGCAAATTTGCTAAATAACATGCAAAATCATGGTTCGGTACGCACTCCATTTTCTGTAACGTGATCTCCAGCTTTATTTTGAAATTTTTATTAACAGAAGAAATATTGGCCTCACTTCTCGCATTTCTTAGTCTTACAGGCATTATTGTATCATGTAGAGTAAAATTGTTTTCAAATTTTTCAACAATTCGATAAATGGTATGTTTACTTGGACGATTGTGTTGACTGTAAGTTTCACGAAGCGCATGATAAATTTTACGAACTGAACATTGATTTTTATAATAAGTTTTTACAATTTCTAAGCGTTGTTGAAATGTTAAATGTTTCATGATAATTTACCAAACTATAATATATTGAGTTGAAAATGAGCTTTAAAAAAAAATCAAACATGGCTATTACCAACTGTCAAAATTTTGACATTTTTATTGGAAAACCCTATATATATATATATATATATATATATATATATATACTTGTGAAATACTTTTGAGAAAATAAAATCATTAACATTAAATAATATGGGAGAAGTATAACATTTATATGGTAAATAAATTGTGTAACAGCAATAAAATATTGATTTTATATCAAATTCTGCCTTAAAATAATCTCGTTGAATTGATTTTAACCACACCAATGCCAATATTATTCTTCAAGGATTCTGTGCAATCGCAGTCATGTTCTTATAAAAGAAATAATAGAGTAGGAAGAGTTTATGTTCCCTTGTATTAATCTAAGCGGGATTGAATGTCCGTTAGTCACAATAGCGTGTACACTGTTTCAATTGTAATCAAAGTACTAATGCAGCCATCTTACTTACATATCTGATTTCGCGTGCACATCAATATAAAAGGCATGGATGAAACAATACATCAGTACACATTCTTATATCATTATTCATAAACAGTGCCTATTGTTAGAGCATAGCAAAACTTAATATTTAACGTGGAATTAGTAGAAGCGATTAGGTCAGGTAGTTGTAAAATAAAATAGAATAGAACATAAATTTTGTAATAGATTTTATTTTTTATGGTTGCTTTATAATTATTGTTATCGAGTTTTATACAAAAGGAAAACAAATGAGAACACAAAAGATTAGCCACTGTTTATTAAATTAACATTCTTATATTTTGCTCAGAGCAAATGTTATATGTATTATTCCATTCTATTCATTGTCCTTAAATAAAAGGAAAAAACTATTACGCCAGACTTTTAACAATCTCTTTGAAGTATTTTTCTCTCTTTTCTAGTAGATATGATTATTTATGTAAACATAGCACAAATATTATAAATATTTATGAGAAATATTATAAATATTATAAACTTGTTCTATATTTTACGATTAAAAAAATATTAAAGACTATAAGAAAATGCAATTAATTTTTATTTTGATAAAATAATGATGATTAAAAATAAGTATATCATTTCTATACAGTACTGATTAAATTAAAATCAATTAATTGTTTTAAATAGATTAATGTTTATTATAATAAATTAATTAAGTTAACGTTTTTAGTTAACGATTTAATTATATTTTATTACAATTTATATTAAATTAGTAATACTAAATTATTCATGATTTCATTAAATAAAATATATTGTATTATATATAATTTAGATAAATGTATGTATTTTGTATTTATGCAAATCGACAAAACGTACACATTTTAAACTGAAGCATGATAAGTAAACTGAATAAATTTAATGCAATTATTAAATGTCAATCTGTCGGCAACGATGTATTTAGAGACTTGCAGAAGTTGTTTGCATACTGTACAAATATGTTATCAAATACGAACGAGTGTTTGTTTTTCAATACCGTAGCAGAGGTATTTGCAGAATATAACTCATTCATCTGTTAATGACTGCACTTATGTGTTTATGAAAGTTAAGTGCCGACTTAAAATACAACGAGAATGTAAATAAAGGCGCCTGCAAAATAAAAAAAAAACTGTTTTATGTTTGCATTTTGAAACTTTTTATTTTTATTTACATATATATATATATATATATATATATATATATATGACTACATATATATATATATATATATATATATATAACTACATATATATATATATATATGACTTTTACAGTGACTCATTGTAAAAATGATGCAGTCACCCAAAAAAATGTCGTTCATAAAAATTTAAGGCGAAACAAATTATTGACACAAATATAATAAAATATATTTTTTTTATATAAGCTTATAATTTATTTTAATACATAGGTTATATATTTTTTGATTATTACAAAAAGTATGATAAAAAAACCTGCCGAAAATCATAATTTTACATCGCAGTAAAAATAATGTACTAGAATAGGCAACCTGTGACCCCTTTGACATGTTTGTATGGTCAGTGGCACGGAATTAAATATTTTAAATAATTAAAGCAAAATAAATTGATATAATGTATTTAGATAAATAATGTTTGTCTCAAATTTATTTTGCTTTTAATATATTAAGAAGCAACTAGCGTATATTACTAGTAAATTATATGTTTTTACAAGTTTTTCAGTGAAAGTCCAGCACTGAAAAACTTGTGTTGTAGGATATCTTTCAGTTTTATCAAAGCAATGATCTAAAACATTCGACATCCATTGTTAAGTCATAGTTACATAAAATTACTCCAAAATTATAAAAATTCTACCTCAATCGCCAAATTAAATAATTGGTTACATAAATAAAAATTCGTGATAAAATTAAAAACAAAAATACGAAATCATATCACTTTAAAAATCATGTTAAACACATTAATGGCGGAATGGAATAGAATTAGTTCTAATTATACGAAAAAATTGATAGATTTTTATTACGTAGACTAAAATTAATCATTTAAACAAAAGGAAACCCCACAAAATTTTAACATTCAACCTATTATAATAATTCTCTTATATTAAACAAATATAATAATATATATCTTTTGTTCTTTAGAAATGCATCATTTTCACTATGATAGAAAATTATGATCTTCAGTTATATTTTTAACATCATTTTTATTACATTAAATAAATATGTTTAATTTATAAATTAAAATAAATAATAAGCTTATACGAAAAAAAATATTGTATTTGTATCAGTAATTTGTTTCACCTTAAATTTTTATTAACGATGTCTTTTTGGGCGACTGCACCATTTTGACCGTGAGTCAATATATATATATATATATATATATATATATATATATATATATATATATATATATATATATATATATACACGTGCAAAAGTATTTGTCATATGGGTAACAAGCAATTTATTGAAATAATTCAATAAAGTTGTTAAATTATTATTTTTTATTTAATGATATAAAATATAATATTCATTAGAAAAAAATACAAGAAACAGTAATTAATTCTATTATATAGTAGAAATTGCTAAAATAAAGACAGTAGGTTACATTTAAGCTGAGCAAAAGTATTTGTCACTTATTGATAATGACGTACAATATCAAAGTTTTTGTTAAATAAATGTGGTAGCACTGCAGTATAACCAAATATTTATATTTTCCGAAGATTCCCCATTCAGTTTACGTTGACAGTTTTCATCATTTAGTGAGTTTTACGAAGATATTTCAAAAATAGGACGCAAATAAAAAGAATCTCTTATATCTGAGAGAAAAATAATTATTAATTTACAACAAAAAAATAAATCATATAAGGACATTTTGGAAATAGTATCCAAGAGTCGTACTACTGCCCGTGATATAATAAAACGCATTAATGATACAAGAAGCTTAGAAAATTGTCAAAAAACTGGTCGGCCATCCAAATTTACAATACATGAACAACGTAATATAATTAATATTATTAATAAAGAGCCTAAAACCGGTTTCAATTTGCAAATGATTATGAAAATAATGTAATGAGGAGTTTTGGACCAAGGTTGAAAGTAAATTCTGTATTTATCGTTTTGACGTCCAAAGTTTGGCATGGAGAAAGAAAAATACAGAACTGCAAGAGAATAATATACACAAAATTGTTAAACATGGTGGTGGTGGGGTTGTATGGCCGCTTCTGGAGTTTGCAATCTAGTTTTCATCGACGAAACCATTAATAAGTTTCAATATTTGAATATTTTAAAACAAAATTTAAAAGAAAATGCTAGAAAATTGTGTTTGAATAATGAATATTACTTCCAACATGATACCAATCCAAAGCATACTGCTCATATAGTGAAGCTTTGGGTTCTCTATAATACTCCATATATACTGAAAATACCACTACAATCTCCCAAACTAAATCCCATAGAACATTTTTGGGATTTATTAGAGAGAAAAATTCGACAGCACCATATTACCTCCAAGAAACAACTTAAAACCTTACTTCAAAAGAAATGGGCAAATATAACATCAGAAGCAACAAAAAAAATAATTTATTTAATACGAAATCGTTTAAATTAAATAGTAAAAAGAAAAGGGAAACAAACGAGATATTTAACTCTTTTTTTAAAAAAATTGTTGATATTTCTTCTATGTAATATTAAAAATGACAAATACTTTTGCTTACGCAAATATCACCTACTGTTTTTATTTTAACAATTTGTACTATATAATAGAATTAATTATTGTTTTTTGTTTTTTTTTTAATGAATATTTATTATCAATTAAATATTTTTTTTAATTTAACGTTTTTATATCAATAAAATGGTTATGTTACCCATATGACGAATACTTTTGCAAATATGTGTATATATATATATATATATATATATATATATATATATATATATATATATATATATTAGTTTGTTCATTTATAACACCCAGCTATCGATTTTTTTATACATTTTATTATTTTTTAAAAATTTATCGTTGAGTTCCCCTTGAGTTTGTTTTAATAATAGTAATTTGTTTTACGAAACTTTTTTGATGAAAAATATGTGTGATAAATTCAGAATTAATATTTAAAATATTACTTAGTGAATTGAAATGTAATTTTTTTAAATTTTAATTGTAATATCATGAAAATTTCAAAATAAAATTTGTTAATATGTTTAATGTAAAAGACATATATATATATATATATATATATATATATATATATATATATATATATATATGTGATAAATCTTTTATTTTTAACATAGATTACGAATAAAGTAATAATAATTGCGACAATTGCATAGTTCACTACATCGTTTTTAAATTAAACAAACTATATTAGGTTTTACTATTAACTTTAGATATACTAATCGATCAAAATGACCGCATTCAAAATTCTGGTATGGAAAATAAAAAATAAAATAAAGGGGTTACTATTACTATCATTTATGCATGTGTGTATGTAAAAATATATATACATTATATAAAATTTTATTTGTTTAATATATTGAAATGTAATACTAATGTTTATATGATTTTTTTATTTTAATGCGTTTTTTTATATTTTTATTTATTAGTATTTATGATTATTTTTTAAAGTTACAAAATATACATGTTTATTATTTACAATACTATTAAATTAATATTGTTAATAGTTGTTAAATATTAGAATATCATCATAAATTTAAGTATAAGAATTCATCTCCAATGTATTAAAAATACTCAAAGTATAAAAGTATTTTTAAAAACTAGTCGTCGAGACTACAAACAGAAATAATAGTGTTCATTAAATAATAAGAGTTGCACATCAAAATCCGTAACAAATTCTCTATAGATGCAATGTAGGTTTAAGGACTTATTACTATAATGAATTCTTAAAACGTGCTATAAATCAATCCTTTAAAATGGTCTGCATATTTCTCTCTAATGTCATATACATTTATTTTTATTCTCGGTCATGAACCTCCGCCTATTTGTACTTGTGTCTCACCATAACGATAGTACGATTAAGCTTCCGCATTCCATATTCTTCCGGGATCAAAGTTGTTGAATTTTTTTCCAATTGATTTTCTACGGATGCATTTTGAAATAAAATTGAAAAAAATTTAATAGCAGTTAACTATACTTAAGTAACGATATTATAATTTTTTAAAAAAAATTAACAACCTGTTACAAAATATAATATTTTATCAAAATGTAGTTTAAAATTATTAAAGCTTAATATTGATAGTAGTTGTGTATATTACAATATTTTATATTTAGTTTGATTACACATTTAAAGGAATTAAACTATAATATTCCATTTTTTAAATAAAAAAATATATTTTTTATTACGTTTAATATTGATAATAGCTTGATTAAAATTTAATCTATTAATAGTCATTAAACATTTTTGTGGATGAAAGAAATCGCATTTATTTGAAATTGTTTATAACTATCTAAAATATTTCACATAGAAATTTATCTCAATGTTTTCTATTCTTTATTATATACCAATTTATGACAATATATAGGTTTAACACATAAAAGTAGAAAAAATATTAACTATTTAGGAATTTTATCGTTTTCAAATATTTTTTTATCATCACTAATGACAATTTAAATCTAAGGATTTTAGTTTTTTAACATTATTTTTTAAAAGAAAATCATATCTTTAATATACATTTTTTGTTTTGGAGGATTAAACATATTTCATTCTGACCCAATCATAAAATATTTATTTTATTAAAAATTCCAATTTTTGATGAATCATATTATTCTTTTTATTGATATGTGTACTTTTTCAATACTGCTGAATATTTCAAAGATATGAATAACTTTGTATCTTCTGTATCACCTTGTTAATAAACTCTTTTTTATGAAAGTATTTTTAAATCATAAATTTTATTATATTTTCTTTATAACCAGTTATTATATCTTATACATTTTTTATTAATATAATTTATTTTAATTTATATCGACGTTTTATATTTATTTTAAAAAAGTTATGACTGAATTTTTGGTATTAAAAAGCAATAAATTTATTAGATACGTTTTAATGCTTTAAATAAAGTATATTGTTCTATTATTTTCTTTTTGAAATTTATTAAATATAAATTTATTTTTATTATTAAAAAAAATATTTATATCTTTTTTTTAGTCCTATCCTTATGTATTTTTGTACAAAAGACATTTGAATTCATGAAATTAATTTAAAATAAAATTTAGTTACTATTACTAGGTAAATGTATTAGGAGACATATTATTGAATTTAATACTTTTGCAAAATATTTAGTTAAATTATTTTATATTTTATAATGAATATTTATAAAAAATATCATTTGGTTATTGTAGAGAAGAACGCAACAAACTCTATAATATATTTTATTAGATACATAGGCGGATGAAAGTTTTACGCAGTAAAACGTGTGAAAAGAACATAAAAAATTAAAATGAATAGCGTAATGGAGATCATAAGAATACTAAAGTCTTTATTGTAGTGTAATAAAATTTCGAAAGCTACAAAGAAAATGATTTATACTACAATATTCAAAAGTATGGTAATATACAGTGTAGAAACATAAGTTAGAAAAATAATCATCGTTCTACGAGTATGTGAAGAAATAATTTTCGAGTAAAATTTTTATCTTATCAAACTGAAGAATTTATTTGAATAGTTATAATATCTAAATTTACTCAATGATGTAACGTTAAATGATATATGATGTTTCTTTTTTATTTTTAACATTTTAAAAATTATTTTCTGAGAAAAATATTTTAATGAATTTGTTATATTCACATATATACACTAACATATATATATATATATATATATATATATATATATATATATATATATATGTATATATATATATATATATATATATATATATATATATATATATATATATATATATATATATATATATATATATATATATATATATATATATATATACAGGGTTATTTAAATGTGATGCCTAGATTTGTGTTTTATTAAAAAGAAACATGTGTATAGCATTGTGTATAGGGAAACATGTGTATAGTTTTTTTTTGTTTCTTTTTAATAAAACACAAATCTAGTAGTCATATTTGAATGACCCTATATTATATAATCTGTATAATATAAAGTATATTTTTTAATTATAAATTAAATAAAAATATTGTCTATTTTAAAGAATTATCGTATTAAAACATTTTGGAAAGCTTGGAATTAAATTGATAAAGGATTTTTGTACTTCTAAATATCGATTGAAAGCTTTACACAATATTTATTTAATGCGTTGTCCTTCAATTCAAATCTATTTTTAAATTTCATTACTTGATTTTATAAAAATTTTTTTGTGTTTTTTTTTGATATATATAAATATTATCAAAATGTGATTGAATTACAAATAATTTCCTTTTCAATAAAAAATAGATACTATTATGTATATTTTGTAATCAATTATTTTTACAATTAAATAAAAAAAATATCTTATTTTAAATCTATATATACAATAAATGATTTCATTTCTTTCAAATGATATTTTTGTTCTTCTTATCTTTTTAAATTTTAATATCTGTGAAATCTTTTTGTAAATGTACAATGATTGTATTTAGTACTATAATTTATTTAAGTCAGATATAATAATTGTAATTTTAAATATTTTACATTAAGTTTTTACAGCAGGTAATTCAATAATGAATTTTAAATTTCTATTAATTCTCTTTTCTCATTTCAAATTATGTACATATTATCTGATATCATTTATTTCTATTAAATAATTCGTTTTCTGAATAAAATTAAGATATATCATACATATCTACATATCACATCTATATATCACATATATATATATATATATATATATATATATATATATATATATATATATATCATTATTTTTATTTGTAATATTTAGAATGTATATTTTAAAATATATATATATATATATATATATATATATATATATATATATATATATAGAGAGAGAGAGAGAGAGAAGAGAGTGAGTGTGTGTATGAGAGAGAGAGAGATTCAAACGCGACACTTATATTTGTATTTTATTAAAAAGAAAATATACACATGTTTCTTTTTAGTAAAACTCTAATCTAGGCGTCTCATTTGGATGTCCCTATCATATACATAAATACCCTATATATATATATATATATATATAATTGAAAATATTGATGAAGTGATAATGAAGTTGTAACTATCACAATATCCAACAAAGTTATATTGATTGTATTATATAATAATTTAAAAAGATAATTGTATTGTTTCTTTCGTTTGAATTCTATTATATTATCTTTATTCGAAATTTTGTCATCAAATTGGTTGTTTTAAGGAAGTCTACCTATATTTCACCTTTTATGGTTTTAACTAAGAATCATATTGAAATTAATTTAATATTTGTATGAAAAATTATTATCTAGCAGTCAATATTCGTAAAGAGAATTTAACAGATTACAATTTTCTTGTTTATGAATTAAAATATACTAACAATATTGATAAAATTATGTACATACATACATATATATATATATATATATATATATATATATATATATATATATATATATATATATATATATATATATATATATATATATATATATATATATATATATATATATATATATATATATATATATATATATATATATATATATATATATATATATATATATATATATATATATATATCAATAGTATCTGTCTCTTTCCATTTATTAATGGACTAAAGTCTCTTCCAAAACTTTTCATTTTAGTTATAATTTTTGGAAATTTAGAATCATCATTCATTGCGTTAATGTCACTCATATGTCGACGGGAACATTTTTAATTTGACCGGTAATATTTTCTTACTTTTCTTTGTCTGGCTAGAGTTGTGTGCATTGAAAAAGTATCAAAACTTTTTAAATATAATATTTATACCTATTCGCCACTTTTAGTCAATGAAGTAGAAATTTATAGAAGGATATATTTAAAGAAAGAGTATTAATATGTATATAGATATATATATATATATATATATATATATATATATATATATATTACTACTACTACTACTACTACTAATAGCCCACATCAGCCCACTGCTGGGCGAAAGCCTAGTCGAATGTCATATGAAGAGTTTTCCGAGTTTCTTCCATTCTTTCCTGTCGCTGGCCAATCTCATCCAACCTT